>RSEF01000003.1:110450692-110466392 GCA_003993805.1 Himantopus leucocephalus
AAAAAAAAAAAAAAAAAAAAAGATTTATTATCACACTGCTCCCTTCAGGGGATCTTTCTTTCCTTCTCATACCACAAAAGCCAAAAAGTGATTGCAGTTTTTGTCCAAGTTCAGTCAGTCCTCCAAATGGAGACCAAATCAGTGTTTCTCTTGCACTTGTCCCAAGGACACAGAGCAGCCTGTTTTCACTAATGAAGCCACTCTTGAGATACTCCTGCGTAATCAAATGAAGGTCTGGTTATAATTACAGGCTAGCCGCTGGGATGCTTACTTTAATGTAGCGAGAAAGGGTAGCGGTTGCAATGAAAACGTTGGCTGTGACAAGGTTTAGGAGCAAGGGTACTTTTTGAGAGTCTCCACCAGGTTTGTGCTAACTAGGTTAAAGCTGTCAGGGATATGCCAGCCCCAGCCTATGTGTCAATCTCATCTTGACTCACTTCTGCTATGTAGCTTATAGTTTCATTTAGTACTAGCAGCTGACAGAGTAGAAACATGGAGAATGAACCTTTTACTGTATTTCTCAAGGTTGTTTGTAAGGACAGCGAAGTAGGAAAAAGTTACAGGCTTAAAGCATCGTGGTGCTATTACCATCTTTTAATCCAAACTCCTGTGCAATACAGGAATCCAAACACCCATTATTTTCTAGATCTGTTCTTTTAAAGTGTAGTCCTAAAGTGGTGCTTTTCTCTCTACGTAAGAGGAGTACTTTTCCATGTACACTTAGTAGACATTTCAACTACTATAGAACTTTAAAGTAACAAGTACATGCATATTTTAAGCTTTTTTCCCCCCATTTCTAATTCCATAAGACTTCTCCTAGTACACCACCAGTTTTTGCAAACCACACACCAACTCTTTCAGAAGAAATAAGGAAGATAAAAACTGGAGTCAAGTTGTAGCATCAGATAAATATCAACAGAGTCAATGCAAAAAGCAGTTTGTGATTTTCAGACCTGAGTTATAGTGCCTGTAGTGTCACCATAAAATGGTTTGATTAAATGATTAAACTAAGTTGTATATCTTGAGGACTTCTTTTCTGTACTACAGTCATCTGATAGCCTAAATCGTTTCATTTCAGGTAACTAACTGAAAGGATTTTTGCAAGAACTGAGTGCTGGTCTGAGTTAGTTGGCTGGAAATTAGTGAGCAATACAGTGAGTATATATTTCTGGAGATCCCATCCTTCAATTCCAGCTTGCACTAGAGTACGTTTTAAAGAGAGAGGGAAAAGTAAAGTCAATAAACAGAAGAGCAAAGCTCATACTCAAAATGGGAGGATAGTTCATTAAGTTTTGAAAACCAGGGTTTATAACTTTATTCAGCTGTGGCTGTTCTATGATAAAGATATGTCACTACACAAACAGCTACAAAAGACAGGAGGATAGTGATCCTGAAAGGTAAGTTTTAACTCTAATCACACACTGCAAAGTGTCCTGGAGAATTAGTCAGCCCAGAAGTTATAGCTGGCGAAAAGCAGCATTTTAAACAGCCTTTTTTTTTAGAAATCAACCAGGTAGTCACAAAGATATAGATCATGCTAGAAAATGCTCCCATGTCTGAAGGTGGCTTAAGAGTCTGATTCAAAGCTGCAGAGATCTGTTCATACATATGTGTGTGTAGCTATATCTATAGAAGGTAAATCATGCGTTCACGTTCCTTCCTTCCCTTTGTACACATCCCCTCCCTCCCAAAAAAGTGCTGTATCAGACAGATCAAAAACTAAACTGCAAAGAGGTAGTGCTGCTCTCTGCACCACGATTCTTGTTTAGATTAGCATGAAAATTCCAGAGGGGTCTATCTGATTTCTCTCCTAGAGTCCTTTTCAAGTGCAGGAGAGCCCAGGGAACAGTAGGGTGCTTCCACACAGTCAAGATGAGGCATGATATTTGGTTTCCCATATTTAACTACTGTTTGAAGAAAGATCCTACACTCTGAGAGCACAAAGACACTGAGAACTGAGGCTTTCCTAAGCTGCCTTCCAGGAGTTAATAAACACTTCTGCCAAAATCAGGACCCTTCTGCAGGAAGTCCTGTGCAGGCGTGTAGTAAAAGAGAGCAAACCCCAAACTCAACTCCAGAGGACTCCCATTCTAAATAGACAAGAAAATGTGTGAGAGGCCTCAAAAAGAGCAGCTCAGTGACCAAACCAGGAATAAAATCTGGTTTTGTTGGCTCCCAGGAACCTCTCTGCTGCTACTAGCATCGAGTGAATTGCTCTGGTCTATCCATTCCCACATGAGTCAGTCAGCTGAAAAAAAAGCATGAAGGCCAGAAAGAAAGTAGCCTAGAAACAGCTCTGGGATAAATTAGCTCTCTACATAAAATTATTTCATTTACTATTTTGATTGAAGTGAGCAAGCTAGAGACCATGTTGTGGTTCAGCAGCTGAACAGAGTGGCACAAAGTAGAGCAACACTTCTTTAAAATAAATAAATGTCCAATTATTGCCTGCCATAGATCCTCAATGCTCAGGGGTTGCCCCTGCTTGAATGAGGCACCAATGGCTTTCCGCAGAGCTCGGTGACGTACGTCCTTCCATAGGGTTGGACACATGCCGTTCTGTTGGATGTACATTGTGTTCCGTGGACACACTGAATCTGTGTTCTCAGTACTCACATGTGACTCAGAAGGAAAGTATTGATAGTGGATATGGCAGCAGATTGCACATGGCATTGAACTTTACACATTAGGCTTGCTAGGAGATATTGCCACCTATTGTTTTCTATCTTGATTGCATTGCTTTCCTAATAAGTAATTGGGTCTGCTGCATTTTAGCAATGTTCCAGATAGAAACTTTATGAGATGAAAATCTGCATTTTGTTATTGCGGTTAAATAAACAGATGATTCTCAAGGAGTAAGGGGTCTTTATCTATCTTAGTGTTTCTTTAGCAAATGTCACTGTAATGTTCAAATTTTGCACGAACCCGTAGAGTCAAGCTTATCTCAAATTTCTTAGTATTTTTCCTCCTTAAGTTCTAGACAGCTTTGCATGTTGCATGTTTCATATGAAAAGCCTCCCAGTTAGTTAGAAAAATGTATAAAAATTAATGTTTCTGCTTCTTTTAGAAATAATCAGACACTGTCATACTAAACTGTTTTGTTTGCTCTGGAGAAAAAAAAATAAAAAAACCCTCCTTAGTAGGTATACACATTTGTTTTTCCTTTGGGTAGTTTATTTACTGCAGTACCCTGACAACCAAAACTCTTCATGATTTTGCTGAATTTCTTTGGTCAGAAAGAAGCTGGTAAGATGTTTGACTAGCCAATCTATTTAGTTTTAAAATTTGCCTATATTAAATGAAAACTATTCAAAAAGGAAATGAACTAAGAGTTCCCTGGAAATTAAATGACTTTTTTTTTTCACTTTAGATTAAACAAAACACTTGCTATCTTTCATTTGTTTTTGTCTTTTTTAATATGAAATCTAACAATTTTATTGTCAAACAAGGTCACAACTGTTCTTCACAGCATTTTTTTTCTGTTAATGAAAAATATAATTATGTGCCTGACATTGATCTAAATTCTCTGATCCCTGTTCTATGACTAGCTGCAAAGTTATTCAACTGCATCTGTCTTGAAAGGGCTTGGACTCAAATGCAGATACTGATATAGCAATATCAGGGTATGGAAAATCAAAATGAAAGTCCTGATACAACTTGGAAGCTGCTGGGTGAACAGGAATGTTACCCCCAGGGGAAATTCCCTATCAGTTATTCAAACCACTGTCCCAGTCTTTATAAGTGGCATTTTGGTCTGCCTGTACAGTTCCCAAAGAAGAGGATGTGATATCAGGACTTTTTCATCAAGGCACTGAACACAGGCTATCAGAAGAAAATGTGGCAGCTAGTTGCACATGCCTTTCCGTCAGAGCAGCCTGTTTTGTGTCACCATGAAGCCAAGCTGTGTCACGCTGTACTGAGAAAGAATGGGAGTCCTGAGGGTCACAGCAGGACATAGGTTTTGTAAAATGGGACAGTGGGAAGAAATTTTAAAAAATCCCAAGCACCACCACCACCACCAAAACCTTATGCAGAGAAAAAGACAGAAAAAGACCAAACAACTGTCCCCTGTGCTCTTGATAAAAATGTCAAGTGCAGTTGTAGCCATAGCCAAGCACAACAACAGAACTAGGACACAGGAGTTCAGAAATATATGGTGCTTTGTCAAAGACGACTGGACAAATTAGTTCTGAGCATTAGACAGAGACCAAACCGTATTTATTATCTCAACATTTAATTTCATCTTGAGGTTACTCAAAATTTTACGATTCTATGAAAATCCTGTTCAAGCTAATTTGTTCTTGTTACTGGCATTGTAGTGCATCCTCTAATAGATTCATTATTACGTCTTCGTAGTTAAATACTAATTCTCTTTTAAGGGCAGTTGTTCCTGAGCCCTATTTATTGCCAAGTTCAAGATGACTGTTATATATGATTTCAGAACTACTTACAGATGAATTTGAGAAACTTACATTAAATTAATGGGGATGTCAAGATTTGTAAGCTTTATATAGAAGAAAGATCTTAAACAAAGGAATTGTACTGCTTGTGGAAAGCAACCGGGAAGGAAATTCAGATTAAATTAGTGCAGAATCACTGACCAGCTTTTTGTAGATCCACAAAGTCAGCAGATGCTTTGTCTCCTAGCATCTTCAGATCATGTCTTTTTGGAAAGACTGCATTAGTTAAACATAAAAATTGTGCTTAATGTACAGATATATAAATTAAGGTTGTAATTTAGTTATATAGCAAGGTTAGATTAGCTGATTTAATGGTTCCTCTGCCCTAAAACTCTCCAGACCAGCAATAGCATCACAGAAAAGGAAGAAAACTTTACAGGAGGTTTTCTTAATTTTTGTCATATTAATCTCAGAACACACTGAAAGCATAACATAATAGTAGCTGAAGTCAGAAGCAATAAACTTGTATGACTTCATATCACTTGGGAATGACATTCAGCCATTTTCTTACAGCTTCCCATGATACATGTTCTAAAGCTTTGTTTTTAAAAGTTACAAATGGATGTATACTTCGGTGACTCCTTTTTTTAAATATTGATTTAAATTCAATTTTTTGGATGCTGAAATGAAACTTAAACCTCATTAAACTTGTGTTACTATGTTTGTAGGAACACAATGTGAAATTTTATAGTTTACCAGACTCTACAGAGATTAATTTTTATTTTATTATTTTTTGCTCCAGGGTCAACAATTGGTAGATCATTTCCTTGATATTCTGTGATGCTGATGGTTTAGTTTGTATCATGAAGACACTTATCAGTTCTGCTACAGTGCATAGATCTTTTGTTCCCCACCATCTGATCTAATCTGGCATGGAAGAAAGTCAATCACTAAATAAATAAATAAAATTAAACCACATAAACTTCCTACTAGCTGCTGAATTGCCTCAGAGGAGACTAAATTTTAATGAACTCACTCTGTGGTATCAGTGTTAAGTAGATATTAGAATGTGTAAAGTATTCTTTTTTCTAGTTTGACTAACTCAATAAAATCGCTACATTTGACTGAATATAAGATGATAAAATCATAGGATAACGCAGGCTGGAAGGGACCTCAGGAGCTCATAGCACTTGCTCACAGCGATGTCAGCTATGAGATCAGACCAGGTTGCTCAGGGCTTTATCCAGCCAGGTCTTGAAAACCTCCAAGGACGGAGCCTACACAATCTCTCTGGGCAACCTGTTTCTGACCTAACTGGGATTAAAGCAAATGTAACTGGTTTTACATATATTGAGATACTGAGAAAATAAAATAAAAAGTAAGTTTGTTTAGTGTGGCGGATTTATTTCAGAATGAAATAAATCACTGTTTCTGTTTCCAACAGATAAAAGAAAGTGAGGGCTAAGTTCATCAAACTCCTTTGGAGGATGTAGCACTAATCCTCTCCTACGCAGTAGCAGAGGATTACAGAATACAGCCAAGGTATTTGATACTGCCTCGATTCTCTAATTTGTTTCAGGGCATCAGAAGCCATCTCTTACTATTTCCAGAAAATTACCTTGTCTTACACAGCTACAGGCTACAGGGGTGGGAAGAAGGCATGCTGTTTTGAAACTGGAAGTGGGTGGATTTGAACTGAAGTCACCAGCCAGCAGCTGGGTATCTTCATTACTAAGTAAACTTCACTGAGGCTGAAATCACTCATGATGGAGCTAGATCACTATGTGTATTTAAATGATCATGAAGACAGAGAACAAGAGTATGAAAGTGACTTAGTGGCCCAGCAATTAGCCATCTACCCAGGAAGTCCTGATCTGTGCTCTGGGACACATTTAATTATTCTTTGTTGGCTAGAACTGTCTTATCATCAGGGGGAATATATCTTACAATAGCCAATAGGTTGTCATTTTACAATGGCTTAGATGGTATGATAGTACGATTAAAATTTTTAGATGCAGGGAACAGAAACAAGGTATTTTGTGACCGTGCCAAAGTTTCTTGTCTCTATGCTTTCTGATAAAAAGGTGGCACCTTATTCTCCTGTGATACCTTTACTCTCCCATGTACTGCATATGCACGATAGGAATTGCAGTTTCCAGTAAATTTATAACAAATCTAAATTTAATTAGAAATTCTACATTGCTCCAGCCGGAACCATTTCCCAGTCTCTTCACAAACACTTGGCCTTGGGCTTATCCTTGGTATAGCCCCTATCAAATCTAATGTCGAATTGTTCAGTCAACTTCCACCATCACTTCACTAATGGTGCCAGTTCTTATCATCATCTCACAGACGCCTCTGCACACTCTCCCACTTCCTCTCATGCTTTGAAACAAATTCTCATCCATATTTTCAGTCTATTCTTGCTTTTTCTATGTTTCTTAAAACCTGTTTCTGGTGAGATACCAGCATTGTGGATATTTAGGTCTACTGAGACTATGCATTACTTAATTGTACCTTGTATGTCAGGACTCTGATGCTGTTTAGGATTTACTACATGTAACTGTAATAGAACTAATAAGTAGTAACAGACATTATGCTAAGCTTGAGAAGGGTAAGACTTCTCTTACAGGAAAGTGAATCCCTGCTTATCCCTAGAATTGTGTGTCACATCTTAACTAAAGGACTATTTAAGGCCAAAACTTAATTCTCCAAAAGTTGTTTGTCCAGAGAAGAGTAATTTCTGAAAGTGGCACCAAAATGTCAAAGGACGTGCATTGCCAGAAATACAATTTAGACAGGTAAGCTAAAACATAAATAAGAATGCGACCATGAATAACCAAAATTATGGCTCTTTTGAGACACTTCACTGACTCAAGTGGATGTTGCTTAGAGTCAAACTGATTTCATACACTTTGATATGTCTGTAAAATTTTATTTAGTAAGAATTTGTATGTAAAAAATATTTTGAAATGTTGATATAATTTGGATGAAAAGGAAACACTGAAAAATTGGGATTTCCTACAGGGCTGATTTTCTAATTTTTTAAGGTTAGAACTACTTGGCGTGTCTCAGGGGCTGAGCAGATCTGAGAAAAGGACATGGAAGCAGAACTAGAAAGCCCTTGAGATCCTGTTCAATGGCAGATAAATCCATTAGATATTAACAAGGAGGTTCTTGCAGGATCAAAGGTGTACCTCTAAACCTAGACTAAGAAACACAATGCAGATGGAGGAATGAAATGTAGAAGGGCAATACAGCGCCTGCATCTGGTCTCAGTCACTCAGGAACCACAAGTCATGCCACAAAAAAAATAATATTTTTTTGGTAAAAAAAAAATAAAAAAAAAATGGGGCCATCTTTTTAACATCTTAGCTGTTAAGTCAGACTGGTGTCACATTTTTTATCATTGCTTCACAATCTTTAGCACTAGAAACGTCCTTCCTTCCCTCCCCCTTTTATATTAAAACACCTTCTCACAATGCCAGGAGCCGGTCCTCAGGGAGGAAAACCAACAACAAACAGCCAAGGTCTAGACAATCTTATGGGAACAATACAGTTGCTCCCTCAGCAAGCAAGGAGCACACCTGAAAAGATCATCGCACGACTGATCTTCTGCAGGCCAGGATTTTCTTCCTCATGCATCTCCAATTTCAGGCTGCTTTGGAGGCTATGTCCTTTGCTCCTCTGCAGCTCTGAAACAATGAACATTAATAAGGAAGGCCACCAGGGAAATCTCAGAGTTTCTTGGGCCTTGTCTATCCTCTCTGTTGTTTTTATCACCACTAAGCAATTGGAGATTTGGCAAAAGCTGAGGTTTACTGTATAGATGGCTCCAATGACCTCTGGTGATGGAAAATGCTTAAGATTTAGTTTTTCTGTGTCAGATCAAAGAATAAACATCAGTGGCTATGCAAAGTCTGAAGTCAGTTTAAAGTCAGTTTTAAAATATGACTTCAATATGGGTTTGTTCTTTAGTAAATATTTTAAAATATTTATACAAAATGCTTGTATCTGGTCTGTAGGAAGACTTTTAAATGTCATAGATTGAGACAGTCTATGGCACAAACATCCTAATCATAGTACAACTTCTTGAGAATGCTGTTTCTACTACTTTTGACCTTATCTTAATTTGAGCCAGGGTTTTACTAGTTAGTGAAAGTAAATAATTCTTATTTATTCCATTTTAGCATTTTTGCCACTGACTTCATGAAACCTCAAAAGTGACTTGTTTCTGAGGCAGGGACCCCCTTCCCTCTAACTAAATGAAAGTTTTGGTTGTTTTCCAAGTGGGGAAAAATGCAAGTGCCCTTCTTGTTAGAGATTTATGGAAACATTGATAAACTTCAATAGAAAATAGAGTATTAGACAGTGTCCTCTCAATAGTGTTTTTATCAAAGAAATCATCACATAGAACCCTCCACAACATAACTAAGATATATTTTAAACATCTGATTATACATAAATTACTATTTCAAGCAATTTTTACAGAAAGTTTACATATTTCTGTAGAAAACTTGATACCATTTCTTTTAAATGCTACAGGGCCATTTCATTAGGGAACTATTCATCTTATAGAGTAAAAAATGTCTTCACTTAAAATGTATTATAGAAAAATAGATTAAAACTATCTGTGCTTATTTTCCCTCAAAGCCGTAAAGAATTTTAATGATTCAATTCGTTTTGATTTTTCATCCTTTGACAGATTATGGACAGGCAAATTCCTTCATAATATAACGGGTATGTTAAAATAAAATAGCCCACCAGCAGCCTGGCCATGAAACAGTCCCACAGGTTGTTCTAGACCTGGAGAAATGACTTTATTAGAACCAGCCAAGCAAATGTGCCAGCTCATTTTCTAACTGCTGGAAAATTTAATTCCAGAACTGGCATGTGGGTGTTGCAGCTGCCCAGCTTGCCTCAGAGTGGCCAGATTTAGAGTCAACAGAGGAATAAACCAAGGACATCACTTGTATCCCACACCACACTCAACCCTCCAGAGGCAGCCAAGATGATACTGTTATGCTTAGTTATTAATGATTTAATACATGTTTATTTCAACACTTTGTGTCATCAGCCAGTGATTTCAGCACTCGTTCTTGAAAGGACCATAATAATGGAACTTACCGGAAGATTAATGCTTCATCTGTACAAAATGCACACAGCTGAAAAGTAGAGGAGGTTTCCTGACAGCATCTCTAGTAACCATGTATTGCAGAATTAATTGCAGTGAGGAATAGAGCTCAAAAGTTGAGCTCTGGATCCAGACTTTACCAAAGTTCAGGTATGTGGGTTTGATGCAGCCTGTCCAAAATACAAGCTCCCCATTAACAGCATGTTAATGCAGGGATTGATTTCTGTCCCATTTTCATTCAATTTCAGTTTATGGATCATCGTTTTAAACCTTGGTGTACATTTATGATACTATATAAATAAAAACAGTGACAAAATGAACTACAAAAACATGTCATTTACAATGTTATTGTGAGTCAAAGATAAAATATAAAATCTGGGCTTAAACTACAGTATTCTGATCCAAACTGAGATTCTCCACTGTTTCAGTGGTTTTCATTGTCCACAAGCACAAACCAAAATGGGTAAATTAACTATTGGCTTACTGTTTCAGCCAAGCGTGCATCATCTTGCAAAATACAAGAAAAAAAAAAAAAAACAAAGAAGGGAAAATGTTCTACAAGACATAGAAATTGGAAGTCAGCACATGTTATTTGAAATTTGTGATCGGTGGCCAAACACTTCAACAGCAGTGTCCGCAGTCTATCAGACAGAGATGTTTTCGACACCAAAAAGCATCAGATGTTTGTAATTTGCTTTTAAGATTATATAGCAGTTATAAAATTTGCAAGAAAGGGATCAGTGTTTACATATGGTGTCATTGCTAGTATGTTTGTTTAATCAGTTATCAGTCAATGGTTTAATTATTTTATATGAGTAATTTTTTTTATTTGTTATCAGTAAATTACTGATAACTTTTGATTTCACATGGCAACTTGAATCATATCAAATCCCTCTTCCACCTGATTTTAAATCCCTCCTCCAGCTGTTTTTACTTAATTTTAGTAAACAGTTTTTTATCTGTTTGGTGAGGCTTCAACACAGGCACCCAGCACAGACTTGGCTTTCATTCCTTTCTAAATTTCTTAAGATGCTGCTGCTGTTGCATGGTGTTTGCATGGTCTTGGTTAGCTGGTTTTCACTGGCATAACTCAGCTGTGACACTGATCCCAAGTGATATGTCTGCATTCAGGTGGGAAGGCAGTCTCCTTTGCAGATCCACAACTAAATTATCTGCCTTCTTACTCTTAAACATGGAGCCTTCCTGCTAAAACTGCCTCACTGATAAAAGACCAGCAGAAGTGGCTGGAGCTATGCTTTGCAAATAAGTAATGAGTTTGAGTTCTTCCATTTTCTATAAGAAATTAGATGCCTTTGAAAATAGGTAAATACTCACTTTGTGATAAAAGGAGCCACTCAAAATCACACTCCCTTTTGCATATTTTTGCCATGGTATCAAGTACAGAATATAACTTCTGAATTCTCTGAATAAGCTGCACAGAATTTTTTAATAAATTAGTTTCTGCACACTTAGAATAGTTGCAATATATTAAATATTGAACAATATAAAATTATTACTTTCCATTGCATTTTATTCAGCACGGTCTGGATGCTATTAAGTTACACATGACACACTATGCTATATTAACATTTCATATATATGATCTAATACGCGTAGCACCCCAGGTTTGAAAAATGAGCTACTCAGAAAGAAATCATAAGTCAGACATTATTGCCTACTGGTAGTCAACTTCTTCGTAGCTGGGGACAACATTGCTAACTACAAACTCCAACCACTCTGGGCCAAACACTTTTCCCATTATTCAGTTTACTTTCAGTTCCCTCTCAAGAAATGTCCCCTGAAATGATGGAAGGATGTTACTATTTGATTCTATAGTCTATACAATGCTTTAGCTGGCCATTTTGGCACTCATGGCAACTTTTTTTCAGGTGTGAATCAAATTCTTCCACTCTTGTCCTTGTGTTTCCTGCATCCTCTGTCCCTGGGCTTTTTCTAACGACTACAGTTCTGTTGCTGAAGAACTCAAGTATCTCTTCCTAACTAGCAATGTTAGCTGGTGCTGATCAAGCTGTCTTTCCTTTGGACAGGCACCCAAAAAAAAATTCCCTGCCTTCCCACTTCAATTGCTAGGACTTCTAGTCTTTTTGTATTTTTTTCTGAGTAGTCTTTTTCTCTCAAGAGACCCTTGAACAACTCATTAGGGTCTCTAGTATAGCTCTCAGGATCATGCAAACCTCTCAGCCAGAAGCAGAGCTGGCAGTCAGCTCAGATAAGTGTAAATGAAATTTTTCATTATATTTTCATTTCCATCCTTCACATTCACACCTTAACACTCAGAGCGCTCTTGGGCACAGATCCTGATGTACTTAAATGAGTATGTGTTTAAATTATTTTGTATTTATTTTTATTCTTGCACTACCTCTCTGCTTCATTTTTTCCATTATTTTACTGGCTTACAATGCTTCATACTCCATACCATATATATCACTGGATAAATGTTTTCATATTATTCACTTCTGAGCCTGGTGCTACACGGGAAACAGATACAAAGTGCCCCAGCACATGCAGTAGGAAACAGGTATGATGTCCTGTGGTACGGCAAGGAGGCAAAGAACAGCACAAAGGGAAGATATTCACTTTAGTGTTAGCAACACTAGCCTGAAGTAGGCCTCGCAGGCATAAAACCCAATGGCCTTTTTCTATTTAACTTACAACATTTTTGTTCCATTGTGTAGCCATTCACTTCAGTTGTGTCTCAACTTACACTGACAGAAGGCAAAAGACATTTGGGCTTTAAAACTATATTTGGTCCCAGTTTTATGAATTGAAACCAGAGATTCCTTTGCTGTTTAATTTCATAGAATAGTAAAATAATTCAGATTGGAAAGGACCTCCTGAGGTTTCTAGTTCAACATCCTGCTCAGAGTAGGGTTAGAAGTGAGGCCAGGTCAGGTTTCTCGGGACTTTTCCCAGCTGTACCTAGAAGGCCTACAAGAATGAAGCCCGCACAACCTCTCTGGGCAGACTGCTCCAGTGCTGGACCATCCTCATGGTGAAAATGCTTTTCTTTATAGCCAGTCAAAAACTCCCATGTTTCAGTTTATGATCATTGCCTTTCTTCCTCGCACCAGACACTAGTAAGGTGTTTGATCTCCCTGTAGGTATGGGCGTGCTGCTGTTGGGTCCCTCAAAGTCATTTCTTCTCTAAGAGCAGGTCCAGCTCCCTCAACTTCTCCTCCTAAAGGCAAGTACTCCAGCTCTGACCATCTTGGCATCTCTCCACTGTACTCTCTCAAGTTTATTGATTGACTCATATGTCTTTTAAGCTGGAGGGCACAAAACTGGATGCAGTATTTCAGATGTGGCCTAATGAGCACCAAATAAGAGAATAATCATTTCCCTCAACCTATTGGCTATGGTTCTGTTGATACAGCCCAGTATGCTGTTAACCTTCATCACTGCCAGGGTGCATTAAACACTCCTGGAAAGCAAGTTCCACTAAGAAGCCTTATGGATTTATATCCCATGCAACTCAGCATGCGCTAAACTCCTCTACAGAGGGGACTAGCTCTCCCCATTCACTATATAGGGAGGAGGAAGGGATTAGCACTGTGTGGCTACAGCTAGCTCATGTGAATTAGTCCTATACTGTGAAACTTTTTGAGATATAATTCATAAAATTTAACAACTACCTTTACAATATTGTGTACTACAAAATGGTCACTGAACCAACAAAACCATATTCTAGTTAGGGGTATTAATTTGAATAAATGTAATTTCAGAACAAACTTCCAAGGAAGAGGAAAACCCCACTCCAAGCTGAAAGAATGGAAAAAAAACATACTTAGTAAAGAATTCTTCATAGTTAAAACTGAATTCCTACTAAACAAAAGTCATAAAAAAGCATTCTGGTGAAAGACAAGTTGAAGAAGGAAGAGAAGACACTATCCTTAGTAAAGAAAAATTAGACAGGACATGAAACAAGCTAAGACATTGGAGTAGCTAAGGGTAGTTTTTGATTTACTCTGAGATGAGGGGTTTTTATTTGAATGCTTTTGTAGATGTTTCAAAGCCTGTCATGAAGAATTTAAATTTTCTCTTTGGTTAAAAACCCCTTTGTTTCTGTTATAAACTTACCTAGGATGTAAAATTATTTTGGGATAATTTAGAAAGCATGAAGTATGAAACTTTAAGGGAAATCACCAGCTCAGACAAAATAGATGTTTCAGGCAAGCCCGTTTTGATGTACACTGTGCAAGGAAATGTTGGGGAATCTTAGCTCTCAGCCACCGTGTACCCTGCCAACATGACAGAACCATGAAGTTCCAATAAAAGGGTAAAAGATCCTCCTGGCAAATGTTATTCTGTGTTCCTCTTGGAAGAGCAGAAAGTAGTGAGGCAATCCATAATTTGAGGAAAACCCTTTCTTGTTACTTCTTCATTCTGCAGAATGCTAAACATTTATTTGGGATTCTCCCTGGTGTGCCTTTCTCTGCAGGTCCAAACAGAAGCCTACTGATGTCACGAATATTCCTATTGTTTTTGACAAACTTTTCCTAATGCTAATAGTGGCCTGGTGTTTTAGAGAAGTTATTTATTAGCCTACTGACAAACAGAATATTGCAGATACCTTTCTGTCAGAAGCACAAATGGGTTGGCAGAATTGTTTTTGCTTTGGGTTCATTTGGAGCAGAAAGTATTTCAAGGGGGAGTGCTCCTTCTTTTTCAAGTTACTCTCTGTTTTTCTTGCAACAGGCCAGCCTGCCTAACAATTACCTAAGCATATTTGATGGCTGGGTTCTGTTATTTTCATATGTGTTTTGACGAAATGTGATGTCATGTAGTGGTGATGTGCTGTCCAATTCAAGCTGATCATGAAGGGAGGAACTCTATACAGACTTTCTTCTTTAGCAAACTACTAGAAATTAAGTTCTTATGCAATTCACTCTCTTGTCTAAAATTTCAGAACCGTGGTGATGATAGATAGCAGCAGTGACATTACCTTAAATGCTTTCTTAAGAAAAATGACACAGTATGTAAGACTGAACAGGAGGAGCTAGGGTTTCAGATTTTATATCTGTATTTGATTGGCTGGCTTCATTTAACACATTAAACTTTGTAAAGCCTTTATGTCTTCATTTTTTAAATGGGGGTAATTATGAATAGTTCATCATATCTGTGAAGATATCTGAAGATCAGCTAATGAGAGAATGTCTTATCAGTGTAGGGTATTATTACAACATAGCTGATTAATGGAGCTATGCCTGCAGGGGAGGGGGTAGCGGAGGAGGAAGAGGTGAAAATAGAAACCATACTTTTGTCAGATTCAAGGAGCTAGTGAAGAATGAGGACAAAATGCTACATTGCTTTGTAGAAAATTAAGGATCACAGCTACATCTATCACCATAAATGGCTTGCTTGAATTGCTTGCATTCTCTGTCTGAGCTGCAATATTTCATTCAACTAACCATTCGTTAAACACACATCCTGAAAGTAAATAACTTTAATGTAAATAATTTGTGAAGCATTGTTCCATCTGTTGAAAATGTGCAGTAGTAGTTTCGACCCTTGTCTAAACCAGGCAAGCTACTTTCAGGCAAGTTTGGGAGGTAAATGAACTGTCTGGCTGCTTTTCTTGGCAACATCTCTTATTAGTGGGAGGTGGCAGTAAAGAGAACATGAGGAAGACTGAAAGTGTTTACTTAAAACTTTAGCCAAATGGCTAGGGAGAGTTAAGATAAATCATAACTGTCAATGATGACAACTTTAGACTGCTACTAGTTCACTCCTGTTTATGCAGTTTTAAATGTTGCACTTAGAAATGTTTAGGAGCAGACTGAATTTTTATTGACAGATGCCGTAAGTTGTTTAGATGTAAATATTTTGGACTTGGTTCTAACAGTGACATGGAAGATTTGCAGGAAGAAGGCTGTAAAGCTTCACACAACACTTGAGAGATAATATTTTTTAAGAGTGTCTCCAAAGTATGTATCTGTGACTCATATTTCCCCAAAGAATAAGGTCCATAGATCAATGCAGGCTTATTACACTTTCTCACACAAAAAAAGCCAAAATAAAATGTTACAGCAATTGGCCATATGGGATTATTGAACTGAGTCAGTTTTCTTTCCTTTTTTTCCCACTCTTGTCTTGAGCACCTTTCCCCCACCCTTCTTTCTTTTTCTTTTTTCTTTTTTCTTTTTTT
>RSEF01000003.1:110466492-110490680 GCA_003993805.1 Himantopus leucocephalus
TTTTTTTTTTTTTTTTTTTGGATGGTGGCTTGGATACTAACATTTAAATAGCAGTTAGGACGTCAGAGTAAGCTAGAGAAAGGGCAGAAGTTCAGCCAGTAACCTCAAGATTTTTTTCTTACAAGATTGAGTCATGCTGACCAGTGCCATGAAATACAATACCATGTGAAAGATCAGGGTGAATTGATCAGGGATTTAGATCAATTTATATTTTGCTTTTAACCGTGGCAGCTGCTGCTTCTTTTAATACACTTACTTAAGTTAAAGTAAGCAGCACATCTAGATGTTCTTTTGTTTATATAGTTCTATAAGAGTTGCCTTGTAGACTGTAATATTTCAGTACTAGTTCCAGGACGAAAAATAGCCCAAGAATTAGAATAGTCTAACTCTGGGTTCAAATCCCTTCTCTGTTTAGAATGCAAGTATCACTGAGAGACTTATCCTCCAAGTATCTTCAGTATGGACAATCATTTTTAAAACACACAGACTTTAGCACAGAGGTACTTCCCCATGGATTGTTCATGTTGTCCTATTTGAGTGAACCAAAATGGACCTTCTCAGTGGAGTTCAGTACCTTGGATGAGAAGCATGTGAACATAAATAAATTGTTTTCCCATTCTGCTGCTACATATGAAACCCCAGCTCAAGAGCATACTCTGTTGCTTGACGTTGAATTGGTCTAAATTCAAAACATGGGTTCTTAGCCTGCGCCAATCAATTCCTGCCTAATCATGGAACGACCTGAAATGCATTGCCCTATGCCATCAATTTTTCTTAACATTAACTTCTGGTTTTAGTGATTTCCAACACCTCAATCCTGATGAGGCAGAACAGTATGGTTAATATCTCCTGTCACAGTTCCACCAGACTTTACAAAGCAGTTACTGATTTTCAAAACTTGCTTGAGAAGCTTGATCTAATAGAAATGCCAGGCCTTCCCCTTTGTGTCCCAACTTGCCCCCCAAGTGCAGGCATTGAGCTGTGGAAGAACTGGATTTATTTCCCACCAGGCTACTGGCTGCTCAGGAGGGGACGTATTTTTAGCCTCTCTTCTGAAAGCTATTTCACTTTTCTGAAAAAGTGTAAAAAATCCACTGACTCAGAGAAGGTGGAGGAACATGCCTGTAAGGGCTTGACTCAGGAACCTTTACAGGAGATGCATGGCCAAGCAAGGTTTTCTGAGCTTCTGTCCCTGTCTAAAGACCTGGTTTTATACTTTGCCCATGTCTGTTCAAACTAAATATACAGGCTGTGACTGGCACTTGAGACTCACCAGTCTGATGTACTCCTCTAACCACTAGACTAGAGAGTGACCTTAATTTTTTTAATCATCTCTTGCAATGCAAATCTTCATATGTCCAGGTAAAATGGAAGAGCCTTAATGAAGGCTTTTGGGGATTGCTCTTCATTGCAAAGTAAAACCAGGTACATATCTCAAGATCAGGTGGCATCAAATGGCTCATATCCACTCTGCTTAGAACGAGGTCTACTTATAGCAGAAGTGTCTTGGAAGGAACAGGGTGGACTAGTCTCAGAGTCAGAGCGCACTATACAGCATTGACGAACAAGCATTCAGTACCTTAACTCTTCCTTATGCTTCTTTTGAATTAGTAACATCAGTGTACTCAAGGATTTCTCTGAGAAGTTTCATGCTCTGACTTCAGGGCTTTAGATTCTGCTGGAGCCCAGGCCTTTCTGAATTAAATTAATCAGTCTAAGGGAGCAAGCCAGCTGCTGAAACAGAAGCACTTAGCACAGTTTGAGACGTGTTAGTATCTTATGTGGCTAACAGGCAGCTACAATCTGGGGTTTAAAAGATTCATGCCCCTCTGGAGTGGCAGTTAGACTCCTGTAGGTTAAGCTAGGAAGTGGGGCTACACAGCTTATACAGATATCTCATTGGATCTGCAACACCCAGCTTCAAGCAACTGAATCACTCCTTGGCTATATT
Organism: Himantopus leucocephalus; assembly: GCA_003993805.1. Lineage (NCBI taxonomy): Eukaryota > Metazoa > Chordata > Aves > Charadriiformes > Recurvirostridae > Himantopus > Himantopus leucocephalus. The sequence continues at coordinate 110,468,444 of RSEF01000003.1, forward strand.
TATGGAAAGGATGGAATTTCCTTTCCTTCAGACATCTAAACTTTGGAGACCTGCAATGTAGATGTCTACATGTGAGCTCCACTTTTTTAGTCAGTGGAGATGCAGATGCAGAGTCAGTTTGCAAATTGTAGGCACACAGTGGCATTACTGGTGTTTTTTTCTTGGACTGTGGCTACTATTCCAGAAAACATGGATCTTCCAGAGGTTCTCTGCTGTATCTGCCAGCCCCACGTGGGTATTTCAGGTACATTCAGGCAGTCAAGATGCTGACAGATACATCTTTTAAACAAATTAATTGAGTAAATTATTTGCAGTCAATAAATGATATGGAATCTAGAAACCTGTCATAATCCTGTTAAAGAGCTACGCTGTGTCTGACATACTGTGTTAACTGTGTTAATGATGGATTCAGTTAATTTGCCTGAACAGAAGCATCCAACAGACCCAGACCAGAGAAACCATAGGACCCATGGGGATCCCAATAGACAACTAATGAAGAGAAATGAGGATTCCTGGATATGACCCATTTCTTCTCAGTGATTCCTAAAATAGGTTAAGATGAGCTGCACACTAGAAGAGCCTATTTCTCAGTAGACTGCAGAAATAGTCTAAGGTGACTAGACCAGCCAAAACATCTCCAGTGCATGTACCTAAAGACACGCGTCTTCAGAACTCCGTTGTGAATTCAGTTACCTCATGCCATTAGAGGTACAGCAAATTGCCTAAGACATCTGCATAGGCCTGGTAGACATAGCCCAAAATCTACAAGAGACCAACAATCTGTAGGGGATTTTATCTGGAGATCAACTAGCGCTCAAATGGCACTGGAAAGCTATGTCTAGCAACTGAATTGAGCATTCTAAGCAAAACCAATGTCCTTTCATGACGGACCCTCTGCTAGTTGCTGAGAGTTAACAGGAGTGTAGCTTCAAGCTCAGTTTGACTTGACACATTAGTGTCACTGATAATACTGATTTAACAAACTAAAGGTTTATTCTGACCATCATGCCTGCAGCTGGTTTATAAGAAAAGGAAATGTGCTGAATCTGAAAGTAGTGCCAATGGTTCCAAAAAGCAGAGATGTAATTGAACTGATAGTTATTCTTTACCTTAGCGATTAATCGTCTTTGATGTAAAAATCAGGTCTAAAGAAACTGACAGTTTCAAGGTTAAAATGTGAAAAATCCATAAGTTTCTTAAAAATGAGCTCTGTGAAGGGATTTTTCAGAACAGAAATTTTCCTATACACACTTGGAAATATAAACTGTTCAAATATTCCTCAAAAATTGGCTTCATGTTAAGTCTCTGAGATTCACAAAATAACCAGCTTTAAACATTGCAAAAATAATTTTTATCACAGAAAGAACTTCCTTTATAAATGATGGCCAATCAAAAATGATTAGAAAATTTGCAAATCCAAATTGGAATAGAAACTGATTTAACTCATAGATGTCCTCTGAAAACAAAACAATAGCCTACAATATTTCAACTATCTTTCAAAGGTTTTACACGTTGCTGAACACATTTTGAAAACTTCTGCTCTAAAAGGACTTTATTGGCATCACAATACTCAGTATAAATCTGTAAAGATGAATCTGTTCAAACTTTATGCAGCAGCAGTGGAAATCTTTGAAAAACTGGGGACCCTTAAATAGAAATCTGGGGGAAAAAAAAGGCACTAGGATTCATGAAACACTTGGGGTTGCTTTCCAGTAGAGCATTGGAAAGCTTGTTTTATTCAGTTAACATACCACAAATGAAATGAATGGATAATACAGTACAGCTCTGCACAAAGTTGAAAAGGGCATTCTCAAGGAACTGCAGTCCCATCACTGTGGTATTTAATACAGAATATAGTAAAGGACATGTTATAAAAGTAAATACATAGTGCTAAACTAACAGAGATAACAAGAATGATTTAGAAAGAAAAGGTCTTGGCTAACTTGATGCTTCAGGAGGCTGCAGACAAAGCTGATAAAACACAGCATAATTTATTTGGATCTTCAGAACATTTTGACAAAGTTCCATACTACTGGTCTCTGTTTAAGCTAAAAGTTGCCAGGATCTAGGGAAGTACATGGGAGTGGATAAAGCGCTGATGGAAAAACAGAAAACAGAGAAGCTATGTTAGATTGTGGAAAACTAGATTTACTGGGGCCCGACAGGGGTCAACATTTAGGCCTCTACTGTTCATGATCTATAAAAATGATATAGACTAGTAAAATACGCTGACAGCACAATGTGGAAGGAGCTGTGAACCTACAACGTAAAGCTAGAAAAATTCAAAAGTGTTTTTTGCTTAGCTTGCTTGTTTTCATTGCTCAAAAAGCACTAATAATCTCTTTTGCGCTAGCTCGTCAACACAAATGCATTTGAAGAATGCCTAAGCTGTAAGGTAAATAAAGACAGGCCAGAGGAAAAAAAAAAAAACCTCTTTTGGCTCATATGCAAATACTACATTAGCATGCCTAAAAGTCCTGCATTGCTTGGGGTGGTGCCAAAAAATCAAAGCTATAACCCCAGGTACGACATGAATGAATTCCCTAGTTTTATGTCCTTTTTTTTTCAAAGAGTTCATGACTTTGTAGTGTTAATACAGGGGTGGCAAACAGAGCTCCAAAATCATAGAGATAACCTCAATGGGAAGAAGAAAATTCAGAACTCTACTATTGGTTTATCAAGATTCTTTCAGAATACGTTAAAAACGTTGAGACCTACTATAATCCTAAGTTTGGTTTCAGTAGTAGGCTATTAACACCAGTTTTGTAAAAAGTGAGTTCATTGTTACTACTGGTTGATCCTTGTCAGGCAAAGCAGTAGGAGTAGGTAGACTTACATGCAGTTCCTGACAGAGATTTATCTGTCCTCATAGGCTACAGAAATAAGGTTTGTGAGATGATCATAACAATGCTTTCTTTTTCCGACCCATAAATTGTCTAGATTTCTGTAACTTTGGGGCAAGGATCATCTCTGCTGGAACATATATTTTTGTTTAAATCAGTGGAGATCCCTACATTTGTAGATCCCTAAAGTTAGGTTCAGAATTCTGGTTCTTCTAGTTGATAAATGCAAATTCTTTAATGACAGGACTTTGAAACGGTACTGGCATTGGTGGTTTCTGCATTTTCCTAGGTATAATACTATCTTCTGAAGCTAAGAGTTACCATGGAATAAAAAAAATGAATTTTATTAATAAATTATTGATAGCAAAATGAGAATCCATCCAGCAGTATATTGTAAATTGGAAAGTAGCAGGGACTGCTCACAAGTTTTTCTTTCAAATGTCTTTGTATGAAGAAATTATATTTTCCCTGTAGCCCTTCTTTTTGAACAGCAGCTGTTTTCCTAATAACAGCAATTGCTGGAAAGTTTTCTATACTGGCGCACTATAGTGCTGTGTATCTCTGTGGGGCTTTGCAAACCTTCACACACTGCAAAACCCCATAGTCATGTAAGTGGTCCCATTGAATACAGCAGTGTATGCCATCCAAGAAGGGAACCCGACCTATATGTGAAAACAGGAACGTGAGGCAATGATTTAACATTTTAGGACTGAAGTATTTAAAATTGTAACCAAAATATGCTAGACTTGCATTCTGGTTTGAGGTAAAACAGAACCAATTTTCTGTTCAGTAACTTCACTTTTTAGCTAAGCCTCTTCTAACTACTGAAATTGGCAGCATATTGTGCATAAACTGTTCGCTCTCAGAGTGATAAGACCAATGTTTATAGCTGATGCCAAGGCATGGTGTGCAGAGAGGCTCTTGCTTATACTTATTGCTATAACAACCCAGGCCAGCTCACTTTTGTTATTTGCCCTGTTGGAGGGTTGGAAGCACAAAAGCATAGAGGGGTCACATCTTTGGGGAGGAGTGGACAGGACAGGTGACCCAAAACTGACCAACAGGGTATTCCATCCCATCTGCCTCATGCTCGGTATAAAAGCTGAGGGATCAAAGAGTCAGCCCTCTTTCTTCAATGGCCAATGACCGAGGAGGACTCTTGTCTGTTTGTCCGCCTTTAATCCCGATCCTGAATCCAGTTCCCATCCATCACTGACTCCAGTCTGGGACTTCCCAGTGCCAGCCAGTGACGTGATCATCATCCTGGGAGCTTGTTAGGGTTTTGTATATATCTCTTTATTTTCTTTTTATTTTATTATTAATATTTCATTAAAGTAGTTTAGTTCCTTCTAAACTCATAAGTGTCTCTCTCTCTCTCCTGACTCTCCTCAGAGAGAGGTGGGGGAGAGCATTTGTCATTCCACCTGAGTGGCCAGTCCAGCCCAGATCATGACAACTTGTTCTTCATCAAATGTTTTCATACGAAAAACACATTTCCTGACCAATTCTATATCTAAGTCTTTGCTGAGATTCATCTGGTTATTAATGTTTCTAGGTAAGCACCAGGGAGCAGCATCTTCTATACTGAACCTAAGGAATCTAACTCCAACCCAAAGTAAATGCAGTTTCCTTAGGCTAATATTCTGAAGTTCAGAAAAATAGAATGTGGCAATATATAAATAAAAATGTAAAACCAAATCTTACTACTAAATTTGATAATATAGAACATAGCTACGTTGCTATTAGACTTACTAGTATGGGTCAAGCCTACTGTTTGGACCTGCGTTGCTTGTGTCTACATAGCTAAACTCTTGTTTTCCTACCTCACAAGCACAGTGGCCTCATCCATGCCATGTTCTGGATATAGTCTCTAACCCCTGCTGTCCTCTGATCTGTAGAGCCTGGGAGAATACTAGTTGGGACATGCCAAAACCATGCCAGGGAGCATACTAAGGGTTTATCAATATAGATTATAGTATACCAATGCTCAAACCAGTATCCTGTCCCTTCTTAGTTTACTCATACAGAGGTAACTCACTGGAACAAAATTTTCCTGTGTACTCATGGTCAGTAGAGTTTCAGCTAAGTAATCCTAAGACAATGGAACTATCAGCAACGAAAAGTTGACTGTTTTGCTAATAGTGAGTAGAAATCCATAGAACTGGTTTGGCATAAATGCAGTATTAAAATATATACTTAAAACATGCACTTCAGCATGAGAAATACTAATTTCCTCAGCCCAGCTATGGTTGTCTCTGAAATACGGTGCTGAAGTGATGTGTATAATATTTTCAAATGAGAAGCATACATTTTAGATTGTGAAATACCACAACAAAGAGCTATCTAATAATATTTTTACTGGGTACGGAGAACTGAAAAAGATTCAGACCACGATTAGCAGAGCCAGATCCAGAAAGAGAATCAAATAAGGTTCTAATTAAATTTAAAAGACTCAATATTATCTTGTAAAAGCTTGTGATGCAGAGGAAACAGCACAAACAGAATAGACAGCAACAACATCAGGTGTCATAGATTCCAGATCTTTCAAAGTTTAAATGATGTTCAAAATAAATCTATTTTTAATAGTATTTTTAATTCCTCATACGCCTGCCAATATTTTGGGGTAAGAGAGGCACATTCCTCTCTGGACTGTATGTAAATGAAAGAAAGATAGCTGAGGTGTATGGGAATTGCATGACCTTGTTTGGACAAATAAAAAATTGATACTGGTGGAAGGGACAGCCAGTTGGATCCATTATCTTTATAATACCAGAGGGTTTCCTTTACCCTTTATTTGGCATGTTGGCCTAAACCAATACTTCCAAAACTTATTCCACTGCAAGCCAGGAATCCTAGTTTTTTAATTCCACAGACCAAAATAGAGTCTTGAACTCTGGGCTTGGAACTGCTAACCTAACAGAGTCTGAGGAAAGCCTGATAATTTTCATTTCATTAAAAGAATAATTTAACTAGAACATCTGGAACAACTAGAACAACAAATTAGAAAAAGAAAGGCAAATTTTCGTGCTTGTAAAGTCTTATTCACACTTGAAACTCAGGTTTCATGTCTTAGACCTAATCTGGGACCCATGTGCCAAAGGGTTTGTGTGGTTTTACAGCTATATCAATTGGTCTAGGGAAAGGTCATCTACAATCTTACCTTGCTTATATCCTGTAATGCATTTTATTAATATTAATTTGTCCCAACACATTCAAGTCTGTTTGTTATCACTGTCTATCACTGTCACTGATGCCTAGCAAAGACGACATGCTTGCAAAAGGAATCCAGGTGTGTATGTGCAGGATCTTCTTCTTGTACCACATTTCTTCTCCATTACTTTAATTATCTTAATCATCTTGAAGTAAGCTCAGTGCACTGCAAAACTTTGCAGTGGAAGGAATCACATAATATATATTACACGGTTTGAATCTTTAAGGGACTGGATGGGGTCAAGGTTACTCAGATTCTCACAGAGTGAAGCCTTAAATTTAAACAGATCTGCTTCATATTTCATGTTAAAGGATTTGCAATTTGCTCTTGATATATTAAAAATGCAGAAGGAAACCTATTGAATTGTTTAAAGGAGAACAATAAAGAAAGGAATAAACTTGCTCTCAAGAGCAAAGATTTAGTTATACACAAGCCCTCAGCCAAGTCAAAGCAGCTTGTCAAGCCTACTTCTCTGCAGCCCTGATTTTGAGCCCCTCTTCCCATGCTAAGTAATGTTTTCTTTTCCTTGGCATGAAATAGCTCCATATTTTGATGTAATTTCTTCTGTTACACAGGAGAGTTGGTTCTTCTGGTGGGACCCTTTCCCGAATGAACTCTGCTGGCCACAGTTTTGACAATGACAATATGATATAACAAACTTTGAGGTAGGTGGCCCAGAAAGCTGAATCTTCAACTGATAATCACAGTTATGAGTTCAGAACAGCATAGGTGATAAGTCCCTTTTCCCAACCAGTGAAAATGAAATTAAGCCCACTCAAAGCAAGAACTTGGAAAAAAATGGCTCACCAAGCTGAAAACCTCACTCAGATGTTGGAATTATTTCTTTCCCCGCAATTCGTATGTGATTCTTTCATCTTAATAACAATAACAGAAAGAAAAATAAAAGAATTATATGTTTTCTTTGAAAATACTTTCCAATATTTCAAACAGAAATGGTAGTTATATGAAATCTAAGATCATAAAACAATAAATACTGAATAATATTCAGTGACTAATGTCTTAAAGCTGAACTTTATTCAATTACATCAACATAGAACTTGAATAATAGAATGTTTTTCTTCTTCCAACACTCATCTTCCATCTGAGCAGCGAAGTTTCTCAAGTGAGATCTACCTCTGCCTTTATGCATTGCCCAGTAGTCATAAGTATAGACTTCAGATTTGAGTGAATACTTTGTGCATACATCTAGAAGACAAATGCATGCATAAAGATAACAGTGATACACCATTCCCTTTTGTAAATAAAAATCTTACACCACCAACCCGCCCTGACCATTGAAAACTGGCATTAAGTTCCCTTAAGTAGTCTCCTCAGGTGAACCACCGGACCAGTGTTCAGCCTGAGGAACCTGTCACAACCATTAGAGTCCGCAAATTAAAACTAACTCTTACTGAGAATCCAGACCTGGGACAGCTGGACTGTCTCTTCAAGCCTACAGTGAGGCTGCAGAAAATGGATAAGAAAATCAGTCCCTTTTCTTCACAGAGAAAGCCCTTCAGCTGTCTGTTGAGACCAGCCTCAATCTCGTGAGACTGAGATGCTCATATTTACCTTATATATAAACAGATGTACTGAGACCAACCTGGTTTTAGGCAGTGTCACAGTGGAGGTAACTTTTTTCTGATGTTACTGACTCAAAGATTAAAACAACAGCTTAGAAAGGTACTATGCTGTTCACTTTAGGAATCTAACCTGAGTTCAGTAACCAAAATTTATGAGTGTAAATTCAGTGTCTGGTCACCAGAGAAAGCAAGATACCCCCCAAAGGAGGATTCACAGTAATAACTTAGATGGTTGAAGTTAAGGTAGGATGAATGTCACACCCCTTGAAGCAAAACACAGACCTTTATGGAGCATTTAAGACATTCAGTCCTTTCTAAAGAACAGTAAAACAGAAATATGAGCTGTTAAAGGATTTGCTTATTTATTTGAGTCTGACAATGAATTTTTCCAGTGCAAGTATTTCTTAACCTGTGATACTTGGTACTTGAGCCAGGTTACCTTACTGCATAGCAGAAATCACAGGTCTTGTTTTCTGAGAAAAACACCTGCGTGATCCGATTACCACAATAGCCAAGAGGATGCTGATATTCATAAGTTATCACCTATTATTTCTTTTCCCTTGAGCATACAAACTTGCAGGGAATATTCAGATTTAAAGTGATATATCTTTAAAATTGTTGGCATGAGATGTCACATCATTTTCCGTTATACAATTATATGGGCCTGTGCAATATTCAACGCCAAATGTCTGTATTTATTCTGTAATGCACTGAACCATTACAAAGCTCTACCCAAGTAAAATTTTACCTCAAGGTTGCCCATCTTTGAGGTACTGAGCATTTGCCATGTCTTTCATGACCATACAGAATCAACTGAAATTCTTGTGTGGGCTTAGGATCCAATAAGAGTCAGTTCAGAAATACAGAAATTAACAGGTAATAGTTGTTAATTGCTCTGCTGGTCTTGACTTGTAAAGTGCCAGAAAAATGTGCTGTTTGAGATGATATTTACTTGAAAGCTATTGTAACTTCTATTAGCAGCATGTAAAGAATGCAATTAACAGCACTAAATTCTTGTATCGATTAATTGCATTTAAGTAACTGAAAACAAATGTCCTCAATATATGCTCCTTTGGCAAGATTAGAGCAGTTTGGTTATCTTGCTACTATTGACTAAAAAAATACACACTGGCGTTGAAGGAAGGCTAAGAGTTGTTGAGCTCTCTTAGCTTCTCTTCTCTTAAAGAATAAACTTATTGCATGGACTGGGCTTTGCAATATAAGCTGAAGGGTGGCTTTGTGCTTTATGACATAAACATTCCTGTTGAAGATAAAATACTGTAAATATCTGCAGAAGCACCATGTGTTTACCCTTCTCAGAAAGTATTCTGGAATATGTGTGTGAATACTTCACTCTTGTCCAATTACATTGCAATCAGTGTCTTATTTCTTCTGAATTGGTGTATAATACTTATTATCCTTTTAGCATTCTTAAAGTTCCTCATAGTGCTTTGTTTTAATTTTATTAAGTCCCAAACTCATTAATGGTTGACCATATGACACTTTTTTTTTTGCACTTCTGAGACTCATGTTATAACCATACGGCCTGTTGACGCCTGCGGTGCAGGCAATGACCCCCAAGAAAGAAATAAGAAAAGATGATTCTGCTCCCTAGTAAGCACGTATTATCCAGTCATTATTAGAAAGGCGATGTGTTTGTCAAAACCCGAGGCCCAGAACGCATCCAGGACCCATTCCAACTTGTGTCCACTTCTGTGATCAGCCTGGACTCACATCCCATACAACATTGCAGCAGGCAATGCCGAGATGTTTGCATTTTTAGGAAGGTCACTGAGCTGTCATGCAACTCTACAACAATAGAATATATAGCAGAAATAGTTGGGCCATGCATAATTGAGGAACCAGCATTCTGAAAATAAGCATGACTTATAGTGAGCCTTGAAGTGCAGATAGACTTGAGGTTTTCTCCTCACTATGCTGGCTGGGTTACCTCAAAGATTTCTTTGATAGTACTCCAATGTGTGCAGTCAGTGAATTTTGCCTCAAGCTGCCTTTGAAGGCTTCTTCCTACTTGGATCAAGATGTCAAAATGTCCTCAGTTCCTTTGACTCAGCCCCTGATTTAAGCAGCGCTTGGCATATCTCCAGAAAGAGATTAACTCCTGCTTCTTTTTTTGACTGTATTTTTCACTATGAGTTACCAGTACCTGGGCCACTCTCTGTGCTTTTACACAGCAACTTGCACCCACAGCAAGGCAGTCAAAGCAGCAGGCAGTCAGTTTTGTGGACAGCTGGACTTTACTGGGTTCTATAGCTATTGAGATCAAATCTAAAAATGAATTTCAATTTTTTGAGCTTAATCAAAATTCACATTATGCCTGCATCTTAAAAAAAATTCCAGATGTGAAATGGGTCAAAGGTGTCCTTGTGACCTTGTGTCAAGAGATCTTCCCTGGGATATCCTACCTAAGTGGCTCATACAGCCTCGGTCTCTGGTTCAAAGGTCCCCTTCTCCCCCTTTTCTTCCTGAAGCCTTATCAGGTGAGTAGAGCTACATCCTGAGCCCATCTCAGTCACAATAGTACTTCTTACATGATAAGCACAGAATATAACACAAAAGTGACCTCCTGGATCAGTGGGCTACCATCAGCCACCATGCCATACAGCTCTGTTAAGCTTAGCAAGCTCTGTTTTGCAACTATCTGAATTTGGTGTCTCCCTGGGCTCTTACTGAAACATAATGCATGATGAGGTGAGGGGAGAATGCCTTAATTAGACCTTTAGTTCACTACAATTTTGAATATCTTCGCCTCTGGGGAAATCCTGTAGGAATGACCAAACGCCCAAACTTAAAGGGAAGATTGTAGGAAAAACAGGGTTTTTCAAAAACTCAGGATTACTCACTAAGGGGATCTCTCTTTCTTCCACTGACCCAGCACTGCATTACAATGCCCTAGTTTGCTACTGTAAATGCTGTTTTCCAGATGAGATCCAAAATCAGATTTTTACCAGCTATGGTCATTAACACAGCCTTGTCAATGCTTGAAGATAATTCCAGTTTGGACGGTTACATTCCTTTTGGGGATGGGGTAAACTAAAACAGTCTCAAACTAGGATTATTCTGTGCTGATATGTTTGTTTTATGTTTCATGTCACAAATCAAACACGATAAAATGTAGCCTTAAATAGTGTTTGGAATATGATACCATCGATAGGTCTCTAGGGAAGCCCTCTGGGGAATATCTCTTTAGACAAAGCCTTGCTGGGGACAAAGCTCATAAAGAATTTGTCCTAGAGAAAAAGGTTTTGCTATCTCTGTCTTTTTGAGAAACCGGGATTTTTTCCAGTTGTGAATACATTGATGAAACTACATCTTTTTTTGGATTGTGATAAGCACACCCCCTGCAAGAAACTCAGTCTTTATGTTTTCTCGGTTCGTCTGATTCTACTATGCTTTCCTAAAATATTTCTTATCATGTGCAGGCAAATTTTGCTTGCACAAAACATCTTGCAGTCCTCCCAGAATGCATTTCAATGGTGAATGAGGGCTCTCTGTATGTTTAAAGCCAGATTCCCTCAGCTACATTTGGAATTTCCTCCCAAACCACAAAAAGAGAAACAACTAACAAATGACATTTATGGCACAATGTATAACACACACCAGATATATATGACATTTTTTATTTGGACTTTTCTAGCTAAACAGAAGCAAACAAATGTTTTATGAAATTCTCTATGGTTGCTATGGTTATTTCTATCTTAATATGCACAGCCAAAAGGATTATCTCAGGTCAAGACCTTAGCCCAGTGAATGCCCTTATTTAAACAGTAAGGTCATTTAGGAAAAAAATAAAGGCCAAAAGACACAATAATATTTAATAATAATTGCTGTATTCTTGGCTGAATTTCTTCGCAGCTGAACACCATGCTTGTGGTTCCAGTGTTATTTTCCTCTAACCTTCCAGAATGATGGGTGCGCTGGTTGCAGGTACGCTCCCTGTGTTCAGGCTCTCCACCACTCCTTCTTGAAATGTGGAAATTTGCACTCTAGCTGTCCTAGTTTTCAGGTACCTTTGCCCCAGGTTTGACCTGGAACTTCAGTGCCTTTTCTCCAGGTTTGAATATTTGCAGGCATTTGGGGCAGCAATTTAAGTACTTAGAAACTATTTTGTACAGACAGTGCAAAATAGGGACTTAATCCTCTATGAAAGACAGCCAAAAATGGAAACTGGGAAACAAAAGACATTTATAAATGTATATAGGCAGGTTTCAATATAAACAAGGTACTTCTGTCACAATCTGTGTCATGCTACGGGGCTGGCATCAGAATCCCCTGTCTATATATAGTATACTGAGAGAGTAGTTATCTTGTTGCTTGAATGGACATATAGAATAAAATTTTTAGACTGATTTAAACCCAGCTATAATTCTAGTGGGGATTTCAGTAAGCACCAATTCTAAGTTCTGCTAATTAGCTAAATGCTAATTCCAATTTAAACTGCTCAAAACTAAGCAGGAATGTGCTTGTGAAGTTTCTATTAGGATGCTTTTAGTGTTTTGAGCCCAAAAGTACTCCAGAAAAATCTGCCTTCTTATTTGTGTAATAAAACATCACACAGAATCCAGCTGCCACTTGCACCAAAAGCAATTATTTTAGTTGGGAATGTAAAGGAATGGATGTGAAACCAAAATCCAGTTAAATAAACTTCTTGATGTTGGGAAATTCCCTTCCTGCCACTTTGATATTGGCCGTATGCTTGGTGGTTTGCTGTACCTGGAAAAGAAAACCATCAGGAGAAACAATGGGAGTGGGTTTGTAATTAGCTGATATACAAGCTTTAAAAGATTACTGGGGAGGGGAAAAGGGGGTTTATTTATTTTTTTTTTTTAAAGGAAAAAGACAAATGAGGAACAGATAGTGCAAAACAGTTTAGCTTCCTACACGGTGCAATCTCTCAGCGAGTTCATCTTCTTTTTATGTCACTTGAGTGAGGCAGAGCCTTTGTGTGGAAGAGTTTCCAAGGCGAGAAGCAGAGGGGCAAGGAGGAGTAACACTTGTGTTCAAATTGAATCCAGTGGCATTTCAGGGAAAAAAAACGTAGAGCACAGTTGTGGTGGTGATTAAGAAAATAATAACCCCCGCCCCAAGTCACGGCACATGCTTCCCATATGTTTCCCCTGGGCATTTGCCAGATACAGCAGGATCTGGTGACATTTCTGTAGAGCGATTCAAGGCCTGAAGAAGCCTTGCTGCAGTTGATAGGGTCGGGGTGGGGTAGGGCATTGAAATGGGTGCCTGCTTCTTGTTTGATTTCCCGCTGAAAGGAGAAGCATTAAATAAAGTTGGCAAAAAGAACTCCCAACAGCTTTCTGTCAGAAAGTGTATTTCTGCTAGAGTTGAAAAGCTGGAGGAAAAAATGTCCTCTTCCCTGAAATTTGGCCTTTAAAAGGTAGAAAAAGGGAGAGTCTACTTCAGCATGTTCCTTCGGCTCTCAAGTGCACTTTTGAAACGAATCCCCGGTTTGTTCCCACTTACCACACTCCGGTTCACATCACGGAGCGGTCTCTGAGCGAGAGAACTGGATTCCTTTCAGATTAAATTCAACTGGAAGATGTGCTCCAGAAGCGCAGCTAATGCACTCCAAACACTTACGAATGTTTAAACCATGGGAACAGACTAAAGCTAGTGTGAAGCAAAACCCCCGAAAACGTGTATAGTACAGATGTCAGGTCCTCAACACCAACAGCTTCTCACTGCAGACCCACTCCCGGGCTGCACGACTTGCTCATGTGGACACAGCCAAAGTCTCCTGCTCCAGCTTTCCAGAACAAGCTGTTTTGATTTTAGACTGACTTTTTACTTGATTTGTTTTTAATATATAGTATATTATATAATACAAAACTCAAAACTGTAATACAATGCTTTGACTGACCTCAAACCATTTTCATTGTCTTTCACGGAGCCCTTTGAAATAACTAGGTTTCCTTCCAAATGTGAATGAGGACAAATTGTGAAATCTGAAGATCCTTTGCGATTCTACATTCCTGTCTTCCACACAGCTGCACAAGAGACCTGGATCTCCTTGTAAATGAATACCTTTGTACTTTAAACCTCTCAAACATCCAGGCCCTGTTCAATCTGAGGGCCAGACTGCCGTGTGTAATTATAAATGACGGGAGGAAGCTGGTCCTCCCTCTGGTATTCCCTATAGGACCGACCATACATTACAGATTTCCTCCCTCCTCCAACCCCCAGACTGTTCTGCCCCCACAGAGCTAGCAGCTCTTGCACAGCTAAACCCTGCAGGTTACTGCCTTTAAACTGGCAGCCTGAGCTGAGTATTTATGAAGGGAAATGCCTGTCTCACACCTACAAGAGATGACTACTTCAGCCATGAATCCTGCTCTTCACTAGGCAACATGTTCCCAAAATTGCCTTAATTAAAAAAAAAAAAAGAAAGAAAAAGAAAAGACGTTTCTTACAATGGCAGAACAATGCTTTAAAGATTTGAGAGCGCTCTAATTGCCTACATTGCTGTCTCTTTAAGCCAAGGAATGGACCCATGCTCACATCTGGTAGTCAAAACTAAATGGAACCAGCTGAGAGAATACCCACTAGAAATTAAATTGTACAGAAGATGGCTAAGCCAGAAGGACTTAAGTGAAAGGCCCTTTTTAATAACTCCCTTGCTTTGCACTCATGCCTTTTGTTTACTTTGTTTATTTTTGTAATAAGTAAAAACAAATGAAAATGTCCCAGTTGTTAGCATTTAGCAAAATGTGTCCACTGTGCATTTAGGAGCGCATTTTCCATCCCGTTTCACAATAAGGACGTCATTCATGGCCAGCAGTATGTCTATGGAATGTTGGCCTGCAGCTTTATGAATTGATTGTAAAATGTAATGGAAATATACTGTATGTGCACAGTAGCCAACTCTTCCAATGTTAATAACTGGGACATTTTCATTTGGTTTTTGTTTATTAAAAAACGAATGGGAGGCCTAATCCTGGGAATAGCCATTTGACTCCTTGTGTTGAAACCGACCATAACTGCCTGCTTATAGAGCTTTCTTTAGCATGGCCTGGCTCAGGCCACACGCAGCTTCCTTTTGGTTGTTTCATAAACTGCCAAACCATGCAGGGACAGGGGATGATGTCTTGCTTTCATTTTGCTACAAACATATTCTCTACCCAAAGCTTTTTGTCAAGTTGGTAGTTTCTCTCTTTTTTGCCAAAATTTATAAACAAGATTTTTCACTAAATTGGAAGTTGCAAGCAAATGCCCAGTTCAGCCCCTCTCCAACTCTAGAACAATTCTAACCAAAAAAATTCTAACCAAAGTCAATAGAAACTATAAAACTGAATATCCAAGGAGACAACTTTGCTCTGCAGATACCTACGAAAATCTTTTCTTAACAAGACCTCTGTAAGGTGTTACCGTTCATTGATAATTGAGGTTCTTAATCACCCAAAATATCGAAGACGGAAAAATAACAGATTTTGAGCACTTACCACCAATAACAGAGATATATGCAATCAGAAATAGCTAACGATCCCTTTAAGACTGTCTTGTTGCTTCCAAATTCAAAGAGACAATCTGTCGAAAGCATTATAGGAAAAAGTACTTCTATAAAGGAAATATAAAGAAGGAAATTTACCACTCATTACTTCTGGAAAGGGAGCTGATTCTATGTGATACAGAATAGTATCATGCCACAGTATCCACAGTCTAAAACACAGCTAAATTTTCTTTCAAAGAAAAGATATAAGAACTACAGGGACGTGGGAAGCTAAATATTCCCACTGTGAGTTTAATGTGAGTTCATCCTTTTCTGAATAAGAACTGAGTCACTCAGGGCACCAATGATTTTTAATGCAACCCTTCCTAATGTTTACACTGTTCAGATATTTGTTCATGTTCTGGCATAACTTTTCTAAAAAATGTGAGCCTACAAACCATACTACAAACATAACCTGAGTAGCTGATATTCACCACCATGCAGGGTTTTTTTTGTAGGTGGTAACTACTAACATTGAGAGAAAATGCTCACTTATATTTTCTGCTCAGTACTGATGTTTATTTGTAACACTGCTGTTCCTCAAAGACATGATAGATATAGGTCATGACCTGCTCGCACTATGCCCGGTACAGACCTAGGCAAACATGAGAGTCCTGACCTTGTGAGCTCAGCTTGGCTGTAAAAAAAGTGGAAAAAATGTTTTGAATGAACAAGTTACTGAGTAACATGCATTCAACATGTCAGATTCATTGTACTATCCAGTATTGACACCCTTCAAGTTTCACAAAGGCTCTGGTGCAAAATCTTACCTCTTTTTAACTAATGTAGTTAAGAACGTAGTGGGTGGTGTAATAATACCAACAACTATTCTTATTGGTGGATTTTAACTGGCGGCAACCTTTTTTGCACTGCAGAAAAAGTGGTAGAAAAGTAGACCCTAATGCATAAGGACATCAGACTGCAAAGGACCTCTTGGTTGTGCTCGGAGTGTCACAGGGAACCTGGATATATGATCCTTTCCCTACATAACATACTGGTAGTTGCTCTGAGAGGACATGATGAAGAATGTTCTTTGGAGAAAGTTTAGCTCTGCTTCTTAGAAAAAAATAAATCCAAACAAACAAAACACCGTGTTTCAGTCCAGTGAAACAACTTCATAGGAAATCCCAGCTGTGGAACAGCAGCTCTCAAGCTCTGGAGACTTTGCAAAAGCTCACTTTGAGCTACTTCGCCTCAGGCCTCACAGTCTTGAGACTGACATAAAACAAAACCTCTGATGGGGGGGATCTGACTCCAAATCCATCAGCTACAGCGCCTCTGCTGTCCCAGCGGTGCAGCGCATCTTGAAGCAAATGAGAACATAACACAAGCTCCCAGTCCAAGAAGGAGCAGAGTTTCAAAACTGTGCTCTAAAACCTTGCCTGCAACAGACAGTGCTTGAAACATACAGTGCTGCATGCATAGGTGGGGGACAAAATCCCTTCGCCCTACAGGCAAAGGCTTGCAGGAGCTAGGACATACTGCTCCAATAGTGTTGAGGGAAGACGGTTACCCATCACATGCTCATTTTGCTGGTGATGCTGGTGCTTAATGCAGAATACTTGGCCTGGTGACCTTGCAGTCTTCATGAGATTAATTCTCTTGGGCGGAAAGTGGGGAATTTACAATTTACAATTTAGGCATTGTTCTATTCGTTTCTTCTTTGAAAAGAATAGACATCTCAGAGCACTTCTCTGTCCTATTCCTTACTGTTGCTGTGGCTCTATGCCAGCAAAAAATAGTGCTTCAGCCTCTCATTGTGATCCTGCGCCAAGTACAGCAATATGAAGGAAGCATCAACATAATCAGCACAATGTAGCGTCTCTGAGCCAGCAGGGATATGTCACAGCTTTATGTAGAATTCCCTATCTTTTTATTTTATTATAGAGACCACAGACTGGGATATTATGGGTCACTCAAAGGTCATGTTACAAAAAGCAGCTTCTTTTTGGAAAGCTGACCCCCTTTATAGCATGCTATTAGATTATTTTCCTTCTCTCAGTTGACTGCATGAAGGTGCAGAATGAATGTTTGTTTACTGAATTCCTTAAAAATCTTCTCTTTTTCCTGTACTTTTTCCTCTTTGGCACCTGTTTGGAAAGAGGAACTTCTGTAGTTTAGACAAAGGTTTATCTCCCTGGCCCCACAAATATAACAGTCTTAGGTTACTCTGTTAACTCACGCATCCAGTGAAAAGCAGTAAGACTTGGACTCCTGTGTGCCTAAATTACACATATATATCAGATTTGTGCTTCCAAGTCATGCTTATACATGTGAAATTTTCATACTTACTGTAACACTTAAATTCTGTTATAAAGCATTTATAATCTCAATAGTTCCCTTTTACTTGTCTCTCCTTGCACACCTCAAGGACCCTTATGCCTTAATACATCAAAAGCCAGTCGAATTTAGTGACAGACATTTCTTGTATTCATAGGATTCTCTGCAAGATCTGGAGCTATGATCACTAAGCTCTGAGTCAGTGACCAGGATTGCTGCCTCAGCTACACAGTTTACAATGAAAGTTAGAGATACCATGGTGTTCTGTGTTTCTGGACTAATGATGGATGATATAGTCACACTACTGTAGTGCTAGGGTTCTAATTTTACGTTGTACCAAATGATAATGCAGCTACTTGTGTCTAGAGCATAACTCTTATGAGGAGCGGCTGAGGGAACTGGGGTTGTTTAGTCTAGAAAAAATGAGGCTCTGGGGAGATGGTATCGATCTCTACAACTACCAGAAAGGAGGCTGTAGCGAGGTGGAGGTTGGTCTCTTTTCCCAAGTAACAAGTGACAGGATGAGGTGAAATAGCCTGAAGTTGCACCGGGAAAGGTTTAGATTGGATATTAGGAAAAATTTCTTCAATGAAACATTTATCAAGCACTGGAACAGGCTGCCCAGGGAAGCAGTTGAGTCACCATCCCTGGAGGTATTTAAAAGAGGTGTAGATGTGGTGCTTAGGGACATGGTATAGTCATGGACTTGATAGTGTTAGGCTTACAGTTGGACTCGATGATTTTAAGGGTCTTTTCCAACCTAAACAATTCTATGAGTCTATGATTCTACTTGTTGCTGGATCACTCATACTTCTCTTGATACTACATTTTTACACTCCTGCACTCTTCCTGGCCCAGTCTTCCCCTCTTTTTGTTGCCTGGACAAGTTGCGGCTCTACCACTCTCCTTCTTCACTTCTGTTCCTCTCTCTAGAGTTGGGACAATGCTATCTGATGACATTTTGGTTCCAACAACACAAAAAAAGAGCAATAGTGTGTATTTATTAAAGGTGAAATTATGCCTGACTACCCTGATGCCTTCAGTGGCTTGGTGGACAGGGACAGAAAAATTGTTGTTTAGCTTGAATCCAGGAAGGGCTTTGGCACAGATTTCCAGAGCATCACAATAACCAAATTGGTGAAATATGGACTGTACAAATGGGTGGTCATGCAGGTGAAAGATTGGTTGAATCACCATGCTCAAGGGGTTGTGATCAGTGAAACGAAGTCCAGCTGATAGCGGTTACTAGTGGTGTCCCGCAGGGATAAATATTGGACCCAGAAAGGTTTAATGCCTTCATTAATGAGCTGAACACTGGGATGGAGTACACCTTCAGGTAATTTGCAGTCTATATCAAATTGGGAAGAGCAACCGATACACTGGTGGGTGGAGCTGCTAGTCAGAAGGACTTCAACAGGTTGGAGAATGATCTGACTAGACCCTCAAGAAGTTCAAAAAAAGCAAACGAGTAATCCTGCATCTGGGATGAGTTAACCCCATGCAACAGTGCAGGCTGGAGGCCAATTGGATAGAAAGCAGCTTTGCAGAAAAGGACGTGGAGGTCCTGGTGGACTGTAGGTTGAACATGAGCCAGCAGTGCTCACATGCTCATTCCCTACTGGGAATGGTCCCTGTATCATGCTAACTTCTGAACCATGTTTGGGCATTGTTTGGGAGAACACTAGTTGGCAAGTGCATGAAACATGCAAAGGACACTCCACAATTTAACAGTATAGATGATTATGTGCCGGTGCCTGGGAACGATCCTTGGCAGCATTTATTTTATTAGTGTAGACCTAACCTGTAAGTCTGCAAGTTGAAAGGGAGAGTGTCAACATGCAAGCAGAAATGGAAAAGAGGAGTGTATGTCAAGGGTTCTTTTCACCCAAAATCCCTTGTCCAAAAGGTGTAATAGTAAACCTCACACTGCGAGGTGTAGTGATGGTTTCTTTGGCATTGGCATCATGAAAGATTCAGGCAGTACTATCCAGCACCAATCTGAACCAGATGCAGGTCAACACTTCCTCAAGATTTCATTTCTGTGTCTTCCTCTCTGCTGGCCATAAGCATTAAATGCTCCCTTAACTCTAGTCTATTCCTGTTCGAGCACATTTTGTGTCACTATTTTTTGTCACGCCTGCAAATCATGTGTGGGTAGTTTTTGAAAAACTATTTGGTTTGCCCAAGATTTCCAGATGTGTAACATACCTTTTATTACTGAAAGGTGCTGGCACTACTGTACAAGTATTTATGTGTGGGTCATGAATGGGAACAGTATTGTAGGGCTTTTCATCACGGATCGATGCATTCCTGGAAGTCCCTGATATGACCATTTGCACCATGACACTCAATCATGGGACAGCCAAGGTTTTCCAAACAGGCTCAGACTTAATAAGTTTTCACAATAAATCTAGTGCTTTGGGGAATCATTGGACTTAGCCTATATATGGCAAAAGCTGCTGTCATCTGGATAATAACCGTGCTGCACAGTGACCCCTCCTTCTTCTACCCGAAGAGGCAGCTGGGGAAAGCTGCCCCTCTTGCTCCCCTGCAGGTGGCCCTGACTGCTTTCCCTTTCTTCTGTTTCTGGGAGCAAGGCTGCTCTGTTCTGAAACATATGACTGTAATTGTACACAAGTGCCCATGGACTATTACAGTATATATTAATTTAAACAGGAATGAGATTAGGTTTACAAGCTATCCCCTCCCCCATTACATATTTGTTACAATTTCCTGCTATTGTTGTAGATTTCTTTTATGAAGCAATAGAAAACTTTGATGTAGAATTAACTGAACCTGTTTTACATATTCAGTTTTTGTTGGCAGTAGTTTTGTGCTCCTGGCTTTGGTCTCAATGCGCTACGTACACTGAAAGGGAATTTTCAAATATTAATATATACATTTTAAATAAGGAAGAAAATATAAACTCTAAGCCCACCTACTGCTTGTATGGCAAGATTTAATAGGGTGATTTCTTAGCATGCAGGAGCATGGACTTAATTATAAAAATACTGTAAATCCACTCGTGCTCTACAGTTGGTTTTACATGCACACACATACACACATTTATGTACGTACAGAAGCTTCTATAACAAGTGAGAAAGATTACATTTAAGTCAGATGCTTGCCCTCAGAGAAACTGATAAGAAAATTATGTAGAGGTGTATGCAATTGAGATGGATAGAAAATGTTTTATCTTTTATAAAAACACTGATACATTGACATTTCAAAATTCCTTAAATTAAAAAATCAAAACTTTTCCTTTCTTCATGGCTTCCTGCTTTCTTGACTTCCTTCTTGCCTGCCTGCTCACCTATGCACTTTCCTAGCTCCATACCTTCCTATTTTGCTCCTAGTGGAATAATTCAAGAAAGAAATTAAAACCTATAGAAAATACTGAAAAAAGCCCACCTTCTCTTCCATTTTGTTTTGACAAAGTGTGCAAAAATTTTTATTTCATAAAGTATTAAGTTTAGAAAATTCTTCAGATTTTCAGAGAAAAATATATTGATATGCATTGATGGTTGTGTAGGTTTGTCAACTGAACAAAGGAAAAATGGGGATACAAAACAAATGAGTTTCCAAAAAAAAAACCCTGAGCAAGTGTGAATTTTCTTTCCACTCCTTAACTATCATTAGTTGTTTATTGATAATCTTGTTCTTCCTTTAGGAATGGTAGATAATTCAAACAACAAAAACTAGAAAAAAGGTTTGCAACTTTTTGAATATTTTTTTTTCCGGTTGGAAACATCTATCATCACTATTCTTTCTGAAGAGATTAATTCTAAAGGTCCTCACACAGATTTTTAAGCAGGTTTAAATTCAGACACTGTCGATGCATTCAAAGGTACGTTTGCTGGATGATGCTCAAGTTTGGTTGCTGCTTCTGTAAAATGATGGCCCCTCTCTTTTTGCTGGTGTCTCCTTCTCTCTAAGAAGGGAGAGAAATTATGACTTGGATCCATTCACACTAACTTTAACTTCTTAGCTGACATTCCTGCATCAGGATTTTACCTTTCCTAAACTACCTTTGTAATAAACACAGAGATGAGTACTAGCACAAGATGATCCAGATCTGAGATTGGCTGTGGTTTGATGTCATAATAATTGCTATATTTATTAGAACTTTTATTTAGCGTCTTTCCAAATAAAAATAAACAAACTCAAAAACCTACTACAGTAACTTTTTTTTTTTTAAGAAATAGAGATAAAAGAATGATGAAGTTGATTAAAAATAAATGAACTAGTTAAAACAGGTAAGTCTTGCAGATAATAATTAGCACCTACCTGTAGAACCCTAATTTTATGTATGCTACGTCATGCTCTAGACCAGCTATTAGTAGCTGGTTTGAAGAAAGAGATTTTGAAGTTATCTCTGCAGATACCTGCCTTTACCTCAGTTGAGATTAAAAATGCAGTACACAGAGAAAAATTATTAGAAAATTATCTGAGACTGAAGTAGGAAGAAATGTTGTATAAAATCATTATATTTCCACATCTTGACAATAGCATGCTGTTCTTATCACTTAGAAAGGGCAGAGAAGGTTTAGAGTATCATACAATCATCCCAAGCTGGAAGAGACTCATAAAGATCATCAAGTCCAACTCCCTGGTCCTTGCAGGTTTACCTTTAACTCTGGCAGGTTGGGTGCTGTGGCCACTTCCCCTGTTCCAGTGACCGATCACCCTCTCAGTGAAAAAACATTTCCTAAATTCTAATCTGAGCTTCCCCCCCCAATGCAGCCTTATTCCATTTCCTCATGTCCTACCGCTGGTCACCAGAGAGAGGAGATCAGCACCT
>RSEF01000003.1:110490780-110550736 GCA_003993805.1 Himantopus leucocephalus
CTGAGGCGCCCAAAACTGCACACAGAACTCGAGGTGGGGCCGCGCCAGTGCAGGGGCTGCACCAGTGTCCCAGGTGCAGAATCTGGCACTTGCTCGTGTTAAATTTCATATGGTTGGTGGTTGCCCAGCTCTCTAATCTATCCAGATCTCTCTGTAAGGTCTCTTGACCCTCGAGGGAGTCCACAGCTCTTCCTAATATAGTATCATTGGCAAATTTAATTAATATACGTTTGATTCCTGCATCCAGATCATTTATAACAACATTAAAGAGCACTAGCACTAAAATCAAGCCCAGTATACACAGATAAGGAGAACAAGGATGATCACATCTATGAATAAGCTGACCTAGGTTCAATATCTAGGTATCAATTTGGTTCCTCACAATGGGATAAGCAAAAGTGATTGGGAGACATATTACAACATTTTTTGTTTTTGTTTCCAAACCTTTCCTAAAGAAATAATTGACACAACTTTTGGAATGAGGGTTTTGCCACCTTCTGCTTTTTTGAAGTGTAATATACTGAAAGTGCATTAAGAGGGGCCTTATGAGAATGGGAATATTTTTCATTTTTTGCTACCAAAGAACTTTCTTAAAATGAGAAGTTTTAAAGTATTTGACTTGGAAATACTTTATTTTCTTTTAAAAATGATGTAATGTTCCTTCCATAATGCACAAAAGGTTTTCATCAATTTGTTTTGAGCTCTCACATTGCTGTATATTGCATTATTAAAGCTGGATAACACTGAAGTAAAAATCCACATAAAAGTTTATTCATAGTATTCCTTTCTTGTGTTTTGTTTCTTGTTCAGTTAGTGAGGGTTTTTGAAGGAAGAGAGGGTTTGGGGGAGAGGGAAAGGAAAAAACAGGCATTTCTATAGAGCAGGTCACCTCATTCCAAAACTGGCATTCAAAAGAGCACAGATTGCCAGTGGTGGCCCCTTCTCTCTGCTGGCTACAAAAGGAGCTAAATGATTGGCCCAGAGGTATGTATCTGAACTGCTGATGTCTAAAGATAGGTGATCTGAATCCTACCCACTGGTCCTGTGGCAGGGGAACAAGAAGGAGCCAAGGCTTTCTCTCCCATTTTCACTTGTAGCACCATGGTTAAGGGGGAGATAACACGACTCTGTAGGGCACTGGTCTAGTCGGCTCAACAACAAGTGACATTTCAAACAGGAAAGTGCTGCCACACAGGTGTAAAACTCACATAGTGGTGACTGAACCTGTTGAAGACACAGACCTACCCGTCCTTTCCTCGCAGATCGGAGAGGAAATGGAAGGGAGCAGTCGTGCGCAGATTGAACCCAGAGCCAGGCGCAGGTTTGCTCCGTCTGCAACAGCTCTGACAGGGACCAGGGATCAGTAACTGCGAGGCTGTTGAGCTGGATTGTGTCCCTGCAAAACTATGGAAATGCCGCTTTGTGGGCCCCTTGTTCCCTGAATAATCATGCAGCTGACCTGCCTTTGAAGTACATGCAGCTGCACATATTTACCCCTTTTCTGCCTGATATGTGACAGGAGATTTATATTTCTCTGCTAATTCTGTGCTTTTCTTCTACCACAGCTCTCATCTCTAATTGTTTGGCTATTAATTAATAATATACTACTCAGGATTAGGTAATCAGGAAAATTGTCATCATTTACAACAGCATTTACTACATTTATCTTTGTTTTTAGACTTGAATTTCATGTTTCATTCCAAGGTTTTACAGCCACATTTTTATTTCTATGCCTTTGCTAATGAAGGCTGTTTGTGGCCAAAATACAGGATAAAATAAAACTTTATGATCTTAGAGGCAAGTTGGTGTAAGGTCATTAGATTTGGCAGTCAAGTTAAACTTACTTGGAGTTTGATACCCAGTGATTGTTTCCAATTTGATCCACTTGGGCATTGGTAACAATAAATGTTAAGCTTCAGATTTTACAATATTGTAAGTTCTAGGGAAGCATTAAGACTAAATATAGGTTCAATTTTTACCTCCTTTGAATGATTTTTTTTTTATTCCTGCACTTCTTGCTGTTAGCAAAGCTGTCTTCCTGGGGGATAAAGAAGGAAACTTTGATTTCATCGAATGACACCATTTTGAGCTCCACAGCTAAAAAGAGCTGAATCATACTGGCATGAACATAGTATCTATATAAGGGAACTTGTGCACTTCAAAATTAGGTCTAACAATTCAAAAAGTGGCACTGCTTTCCTCAAATAAACATTGAACCATTATTTCAACATGGTGTTAGGAAATGAAGGACGATACAATCTTTCAGAACAGTAAGAATCTGATCACTTGTGTTTTCTAACAGAAATGCTTGTTTGTTTGTTTGGGTTTTTTTGTGAAGTGAGGGAGTTTATTTGTGGTCTTGGCTTCTATACTTTTCTTCCAATCTCTGTACTTCCAGCTTTTTCCTTTCACTATCAACTAGATAGTCTTTCCTCATTTAGAGTTAAAGCCTTGACATTTTCTTTTGATTTTTGTTCTCTCCCTGATACATCGGATTCATAGCTATATTTTACCAATTTAATCTTTGTAGGATCTGATGATTCGGTTTCTTTTCTATTGGACCATTGTCTAGAATTTCACTGTTGACTTTTGACACATATCTTGTTCTCTATCAGTCCATGTAAAACACTGGACAAAACAGCTGTCAGTGATTATCTGGCTGTCTAAATACAGATGCCATATCTATGCATGGTAAGCATAAGAGACTTTAAGCATAGGAGGAGGTTTTGTGCATGTAAGTGCACCTGTTTTTTTACTACTACTACTATTTTCCAAAAAAATGTTTCAAAATTAGGTCAGTGGGTGCTGAGTTCGGATAAACCAGAGCTAAATCTCAACAACTCCTAACATGATTCTTGTAACACCAGAACTGTTTCTTTCCTGTCTGGCTCGATTTTCACTAATGAGTGGTAGTAGAACCAAAATGTTGTTCTCCCCTTACGTTACTCCAGTACTTGTTATTTGTGTGGGTTCAAATTTAGCCACTAAGAAAGTATGTGGATTCACTAATAAGCTGGACTTTTTATTCAGTAATGTCTGCCATAGGATTCATGTATGACCTATTCTTGTGGGCATTATCTTGTCACCAGCAATAGTTAGCATGGCTTGTATATTTTAAAAATAGTCCATTAATGAGTAGCCTGACAGTAAACTTCTATAAGTTACTCTATGGTGCAATTAAAAAGAATAATTCAGATCTTCAAACTCAGGAAGGGAGAGAAGCATTTATTTTGTAGTGAACATCTGAAAACATTAGTCATGTAGTGAACATGACTGAAAGAGAACAGAAGCATGTGTTTAACACTGTGTATATAAGTCTTGACTTGGCTGTATACTCATGTTCAAATTGTCACATGTGATCTTTCCATGCAAATGATCACGCAAGCATGAATATATGGATCAGTTATTTCAATCTGTTATCAGTAACTGCCTTCTAATTGAGTATTTAATACACATATTTATTTAAGGGGCAAGTCCAGCCTATGTTTAGGCAAGACAGATTCCTGTGGAAGAGTAGGGAAAGTTCAAAAAAAAAAAAAAAATTCCTCCTTTGATGCGAGAATGAGGCTATCCTGCAGTGATCAGATTAACTTGCCAACTGACCACAGCTTTGAAGGCTAGCGGCATGCTTTACACATACTGTGAGCCATTGACTTCATCAGATAAAAGCTTAGTAGTTCTGAATAAACTTAAAAAGTGAATCATGAGCTCTGTGTTGACATGAGCTGCTTTCTCTAAACAACTTTTAAAGCTCCTTACCAGGCTTTTTCTTTTGAGAAATGGTATGTTTGAGGGATTCCAGAAGTTCCTCAACCATTATTCTCCACCCTCCCTAGTTTAAAGTATTTCTGATACTCTGAGATAATTCAGGGTTCAATGAGGACAACAGAATGTAAGCATGACTCTGAATTTAATGATTAGGGATCTCAGATTGGTAAGGGGAGTCCTGGCTTTAAAGGATCTGATAAAATATAGCCACATCCTTGGCATGAATGTAAGAAATCAAGTGGGTCCTCAAACTATTAAATAATGTGATTGTACATCAACCTATAATCTCTTTCTGGCCTAATGACTCTTTGACTGAAGAAGAACTTGAGAAAGAAAAGATGAAAGAACTCTCTTGACCCACAGATCTATTTCCATCCTTTTCAGCATCTCTTGTGAATCTTCTGGTGGGAGACAAGAGCCATAAGCTCAGATGTCCAAAAACACTAAAGAAAGAGCTGTAATGGCATCTCTTACAGCCTAGCCATATGCTGAGATCACTGTGCATGGTCAAGAAACACAGTTTTATGTAGTAATTGTCAAGAGCAAAAGTCATAGACATTTGACAAAAGACATGGACCCCTATGGCAGGGGGGTTGGAACTTGATGATCTTCAAGGTCACTTCCAACCTAAACCATTCTACGAGTCTATGATTTCTGTTTTCTTGAACAGCCTGATGCACTCCTTCTCTGTGACTGAAACGTGCTTCCTATAAAACATCCAGTTCCCTCACATATCACAATAAGGAAAAAAAAACACGACAAACAAAACATGTGAGTTGGCTCTATTTTTTTTTTTTTTATATCCTCAATGAAGGCCAGGAGAATTGAAGGAGCTAGGCCATTGTGTCTTTAACACAGGATGATACCTCAGGGCACTGGTAGCCCTTAAAGGCATGTGAACAGCCTGTCAGCAGACAGCAGTGGCCACCAACAGCATACTTTCACACCCCCTTGACATCTCAGACTCCTCTGGGTCTGAGGGACTCTGACCTCATTGTTGTCAGTGGAAAAATCCTCCTGGACTTTAGCTGGGCCAGGATTTTGCACATATTTTAGCTGCCAGAATCCATAGCTGTGCATGGACTTTACCTCTGAATACACAACACTGCAGTGAAGGCACCAGGCTAAAACTCAGGGGGTGCGGGGCGAGTTCCCAGCTCTGCAAATGGTTTCCCCCTACAAATGGTTTCCCCTGAAATGTCTGGCAAGGCACTTTATCTATGCTGTGTTTTCTCCCATTTTATCTATTCTCATAAATTGTCTAGATCACGTCTTTCTCTGTGTATATTCATATCTTCTAATGCTTTGTCTCTTGTTTTGATTGAAATTTTTATTTGTAAGACAAATAATGTTTATTTAAAATTTAGCTTTACTAAATCATCCATTCCAATGCCATAATACTTTAACAACTTCTATTTTCAGGTCACCAGAACATCTTGCAATCATTACATACGCATGCCGCTTAACTTTTGACATTTATTCTGACCAGTTAGGCCTGAGAAAGCCAAAACAGTTAGCAATTGCTTCTGTTCATTCCTGTGAAGCCACTTCGATGTCTCTTAACTTCGCTCCTCCTGTGGTTTTGGTACCACTGTGTGGAGATACTCATGGAACTCATGTTTTACTTGAGACCTCTCTAAGCTTTGTGAATACAAACTAAGAAATACATACACACACACATATATATATATGTGTATTTAAACATTCATGTTTGACCAAACTGCTTCCCAAACAGAGCTATTTGTGGGATAAGGACATCAAGGTTCACACAGCATTGGGTTTGCCGACACCAATAATCCAGTTTCAGGGTTTGCCTGTACAGCAAGATTAATCTACAGGTTGGAGAAAAAAAAAAAACAACAAAACAAAACAGCCACAGATAATCAAGTCAACCACACCTATCCCAGGGTGCAATGAGACTCTTATGTATGGATCTCAAGATGGGGGTCTTCAGATGTTGAATGCAGGTGAAATTTGACCTATTTTTCCTACCTGAGAAGTCAAAGGAAGACTATCCATTGCTGTGTATCTGTTGATATTTAGTGCATATGCTTGCTTTCCCCTACTAGTCTAAGTGCTTCCATTAGGTTCAGTGTGAAGAGCAACCCTGAAGACAACAATGAAATCTGAGCTACAGAGACAGCAGGAAATATTTGCAAGCTGTGCGAGGTCCAGCAGTGATACTTAAGCAAAACATCACGTTTTGCAGGAGAAAGCTGCATGCTGATCACTTATGAACTAGACCCCCTCCCCTTTCTTTCAGAGAGGAGACAGTGCTCATCTCTAAGGGGAAGATGAACTCCTTATTCAAAGGAGTACACAGAAAACTAAAGTGAAAAAGAAAAAAAAAGTGCACTTTGAGAAGCTTCCCTGTACTAAAAGAACAGATGGAGGCATCTGAGAAAGAATGATAGGGAGGAGAGAGGGAGGTACAGAGGACAAGGTTATTCACACTGCCTGACTTCAGGCATCCAGTTCAGACTTCTTATAGACAACTGTCGTGGCTAGGTTCCTGCAGAGGTCCTTTTGGGGTCTATTTTTGATTAGTTTAGAGGAACTGGCTTCCTAGTTTAGGATAGTTAGGCTATGTGAATCTCCCCCAAACTGTTACCTTTTAACAGCATCACTAGGAGGCTTTTATTGTCTATGATGTTTACTTGCATCGTAAATCCAAATAACAACAGGAGGTTTAAGAAAAGGGGAATAAAAAGGGCATAATGTGCTGCGGAGCCATCGGTGGGTACTGAGGGTGCTTGAGTACCCAGCTGAAGCTTGTGTCCTGGTACAGCTGGTGTTCATAGTGCAGGCTTGAAAGTTAATGGCTTTTCGGTGTGTAATTCTGGTCCTGAGAAAGGGCTGAAATCCTCACTGAACAAGCACTACAGACATACCCATGGAGCCTCACATGCTGTAGTCAGGAACAACCCCCACCAGCGCAGGTCCCCCTCTGGTGCACTGAAACGTAAGGACTCAGAGACAGTGGGAGGGTGTCCCAAGCTCTGCAGCTCAAAACGTTCCTCTTTCCCAGTGAAGAAGCAGAGATTTTGCCTGGGGTGTTTTGTTAAGAGTGGAAGCTTTCCTCCACTGCCAGTCTCACAGGATTTAATTGCAGTCTCAAATACTTGTCTTTTCTCTGCCCCGTTCTTCCTGCCGGTGGTTATTCCTCACTCAGACCAAGTCTAATTTTTCAAAATCAATTTTCTAGCGGATATTTGTTGCCATGAAATCCCCCAGGCTCATGTCTGTATGTGTGTAGTTGATTCCTGCCCTCCACTTTCTCGGTGGTTCATTAGCTATTTCAAACTGTTCAAACGTGTTATTGCCTTTGGGACAACTGTGAGGTTCTTGCTGTCTTGTTACTGTCAGTAAGCTCCCAGTTTTGACCCTTGTGTCAGTGGCATGGTTAGAAAACAGGGCACATTAGAAGTAGGTTAGAGTATCACAGGTTTATATCAATCAGGACATGCCTACTTCTTTTTTAAAATGCAAAAATTTTGTGTGGGAGTTTACTGCCCCAACATGAAATCAAAAGGAGCATTTACAAGAGCAATTTACGACTTCAAGCATGTTGCAAAAATATGGCAGTAAAGATAAAAAAAGAGACTAATCCAAGATGGTGCAATAGCTTTCATCATCCAGTCTCATAAATGTCTAATCCTACTCTCCTTCAGACCATGTTTATTTTCATATAAATTCCTTGAAATTTTAGTGTTGTTCTTTTCTTAAACATGACTAATTGTTTTATGCTACCCTTGTGAGCCCGGTTTTCATCATAGCATGTTTTCATAATGTGTGACCCAGTTGATGTGGCTATTCCATCCAGTAAAGACAAGAAGGTATTGTAACACATTTCTATGGCATATGCATGTTTCCATCAGATATTCATTTCCCTGTGTTTCCCGATTTTTCTTAGTGCAGAAGAATATTTTTCATTTGGCTTCACTTTTTGAGGGTTGCATTTTCTCCTTGATGTGTACCAGAGATCTGGCTATTTGAGCAAAAGGAAATAATTTAATGGACAGCAATCATGTTCCTGGCCTTCTGTCTGGACATTAGGTGTTCCACATAGTTTAAAAGTGAGCAGAGTAGTTTCATGTGGGTTGCAGCTAAATTTTTAAGAACTGCTGTGATAAAATTATTCTCAGCCCAGATCACGAAACAAAATGTAGCTGTGGTCTCCCAGATTCAGTCCAGTAGGGTAAGTGGGCTTCTGAGTAATCATTTTATCTCTCAATAATTTCTTTATTTAGAAAATCTGCCATAACCTGCAAGTGGTTTGGGTACATCACTGGAAATCATTCACCTCGTCATGCCTCCCAGCCTCTTTTGGGTGCATGCTTCTGGGATTGCAAATCTCTGCTTCTCTCATCTGTCCTATCCTGCACAATAAGGACATTATCAGTTATAAAAAAAAAGGAGTAGGTATTGTTCAGTGCAAATATCATGAACCAGAAAGCAGAAAATACTTCTTCCCGCTATGGTCCCAGAGGAAGGACACAATTTAGCATAAAGTTTACAACTCTTGTTGAATAGAGAATTAACATGCCCCATTAACAGCAAATGCTTCTTTACAAAATACCAGTATTGTGATTATGCCTCTTTTATAAAAAAAAAAGAGTTATTTTAACTCTTAGTTTTGATCGTAAAACTCAAAATCTTTCTAAATATGTTCCCATTATATCATGAATGTGATAAACTAGAAGAAAACAGTTTTACATTCCTCTCAGGCTCTCTCAGTTCTTCACTGGGATTGCATTTAAGCATGGCTTTACATAGAATAAGTCAACAAGATAACTTGTGTTCATAAAGCTGCACAAATATACATGTGCTTGGGGAATGAAGAAGGGGACTGATCTCTTGGCAGAGTTCTCCATAATTCCAAAGTGCACGCTTTTAATTCATGCATATATATGCATATATTTCTGTGTGTATGTGGGTATGTATATACAACTATATGTAAGTGTGTATAAATATTAAGCAGAACATAGTAGCCTAAGTAATAAAATTATGCACACCACATTGGGATGAACACTAACTTGTGTGTTATCTTATCAGAACCCTGCAGTAAGTACATATTAAGCACATTTTTCCAGGGCTGTGCATTTCACATACAGCATTCAAAGGATATCACAAGATTTTAGTAAGAAATTTCAATGTTTTTATTACATTCATATGGGAAGCATAACTTTGCATTCCTACATGTTTACTGGCACTTTCCATAATACCCCAGTTGTCAGGAAAAAACAGGAAAATACTAAAAGAAAAACATTTTAGATTAAAAGACTGAGCCCCCCTATGGATATTCTCAGATCCATGAAATTCTTTCTTCTGGGGATTTCTCTGATGGATGTGGAGGCTCATCGCCTGCCCACAGCACTGGCAGGAAACCCCACACCTTGAACAGGATGACCTCAAAGAAGCTGCTGAGTTTTCTGGCCCGTTTTTCAGACTTTTTTCTTCTGAGGCCAGAGCTGCACTGTGTGAACATTAAAGATTTCATGGTGTTCTTCAAAAGGGAGCCAGCCCTGAACTCCTTAACAGCAGTCTGCTTTGCCTCAGGAATTAAAGACAGTAGGAACTGACCTCAAAACAGGACTTCTGCCAGTGCTGATGGGAATTTTCTTTCCCCATCCCTGTCATTTTACATGCCATGTACTAGCTGGTTGCCCCTGTTTCGTATGACTCCAAAGGCAATTCCATTTTATCTGTGTTTTACACTTGCAGTTTTCCCAACATTTTGGGTTCATTCATAGGCACCTCACAACAGTTACACTGGGTCTGACTCTCAATTCCATTAAAGCTTCTTTACATTTAGTTTATAAGTCCCCTTTACACTGCTGGAATAATATAAGTGGACCTCAGTGTAAATGAAAATCATCCCCTCGTTTTTGTACTTTCCTTCAAAGCACCGTGTTTGTTCCACTACACAAAATAAAACAGAACAGCCGTGACAAAAAAATGTGATCCATCTGTCTCCTCCCTTAGCAAGGAATGTCCTGAGAACTGGTGCTACCAAAGTTTTATTATTGCTCACAAAACAGAACTTAGAACCATTTACTGGATACAATAGAGCATCATTTAAAAATTAAACTAAACTACAGTTGTACAAATAAATACACAAAGTACGTTTTGTGATCCATTACCTCATTTTTATTGCATTTATCCACTTTATTGCTACTTTGCAGTTCAGTAATTTGTGATGGGTTTTCCAGTCATTAGTGACAATTAACAAATATGAACCAAAACAACAAAAAGGGAAATTACTTTTAAAATGTTTTATCCAAAAGAGTGCTCAGTGGTCCATTAGGTCTATTACTGACAATGCATGCTTTTGGAATAATGATGTCCTTTAGATGTGATAAAATTACTGTGCATACTAATGATAGGAAAAGAAAGGAAGGATGAAAAGCAGATATCCCACAGTTACTCAGCTTTGCAGTGGGAAGAGCTTTCTGTTAGAAACATTTCTACATTTTTCTGTGAAAAATTGAGTGTTTCTTTCTAAGGCATAGTTTGTTTCATGAGAAAATTTCATTTTTAAAGAAGAGGATACACAAAATCCTAAAGGTATTCTTTTGAAAACTAAAATACTGTTTCAAAGGAACTGTTGTGTCTCTTGCAAATAGAAGTCCTGGGTGTCTGATGTTGCCCATGTTCTTTAACGGTACTTGACTGAAATCTTCCAGAAAGCCTCACGTCCAGGTGTGCCAGCAATATACCCTACTTTCATCAACATGGAGAGAACTGCCCTGTGGGAGATTTAAATAACCCAAATGGTCTGAAAACGTGAGGAAAAAGGGAAGCTTTTCTTACTTTAGACACTCATTTCCAAGAAAATCTGGTAATTAATTAAAAAAGTAAGGTTATCTATTAAAAATAATCAAAACTATGTAATTTTTTAAATGTGTATATTGGTTTCCATTTCAAGGACTCAAACCCATTTTCCAGCCATCCTGCTTCATAGTTACTACCCATCTATAGGAAATGAATAGCTATTCTCAGTAAGGAGTTAATTGAGAAGAAGAACAAAAGGCTGGAGGACTAGATTTTAAGGGAAAGCCTTGGGAATTCATCTTGGTTTTTGTGAAAATCAGCAATGACCTTTCAAACTCTTCACTTGATCCTGGTGTTACTAATTTAAAAAAAAACAGAGCACTCATTTTGGCAGTTGTAAATAAGGTGTACATACTAGATTCATCCCACTTCAGATATGCAGTTCAGTTGTTTAAATAAGAACCAAGGCTTATTTTGTGTCTAATGGCAAGGCATGTACTTGTCTAGAAGACTGTTCAGTTGGAGGTGATCTGATTTAGCCTCTGCAGATCCCCATCTCTTTCTATTGATACCAAATTTAGGTGTCTCCTGCAAGTTCCTAAAGCTGAGTGTGCAGAATATCCATATCTATGAGTGTCACACCAGAAAAGCAGTTTTCAAAACTAAGAAAACAAGTTTGGTTAACCATTCTGCTAGTACTCCAAAGCAGAATGTTATATATGAGATTTGCCTGATTTTTAATGATTAATGTATTCTTTGCTGTAGAGTGGCAAGTAAGAGCAAAGACTTTGGACCACTAACTTCATCCCATTAGAAACCAAAAAATCCACCCTGAACAGGTGGCTGCTGCATATGCATGGATTGGTTGTGTACAAGCAACAGATCTGATGAGCACAGGCTATGTTGGAACAGAGGTGGTAAGCCTAGCAGGAAATGGGAGCTCTTTGGACCACTCATCTCCCACTTGCAGTCTCTTCAGCGAGGTGCAACTCAACCATCTCCAGCCGTACAAATGGTATTATACAGCTTCATGAAGATTGTTTGGAAAACTCCTTGAAAGAATATGCATGACTTAGTTGTGGTACATATGGTTTTACAAGATTACAGTTAATGCTGTCATTTGTGGCATTGTGTCTTTTTTTTTTTATTGTTCTATTTTCATGTTTTCAATAGAGCATTCTCTTTAATTATAGTGCAGTATCCCCTTTCAGTAAGAAAAGAATTTAAATGAACTTGTGAAAAAATCAAGGGACTGGAAAACAAGAGACCAATTCAATTGTTCCCAGCTCTCACACAATCCTTTGTGAGATTTTAGAAGATTCACTTCCTTATCTCTGGAGCTTGCTTTCCCTGACTGTAAAACCAAAATACTACTTGTCCCTGTGTATATTGTCCCATCACAAAAGGATAAGAAAAAGAATGAATCACTTACGACATATTTTATTGCTCTTACTCTCTGTGTCACTGGAGTGCATTCTGATAAACCCAATATATTTTAATCTAATTGTTACATTATATTAATAAAATAAACAGTGTCAAAGCTCAGTCACTGTCCCAAGGACCAGCTGGTGAAGTCTGCCCAAAACTCTTAAATTATTTTAGCCTCCACAACAAGATGACTACATCCTACTGTTTATTGGGAATAATCCCTGGTACAAGCTATACTGTTAACTCTCCAAGAGTCATCCAGGAGAGAGTTAGTTTGCTTGGGCTGTTCAAACCACTCAAAAGCAGAGATGATCAAGATCCAGCTCCACTGACTGCACTTGTGCTTTAATGCTGTTTAATGTATTAGAATAGATGAAGCCGTTAAGAAAGGGTGGGATGGGATGGGATGGGATGGGATGGGATGGGATTGGATGGGATAGGATAGGATAGGATAGGATAGGATAGGATAGGATAGGATAGGATAGGACAGGAACCTTGTGGATGACCCATTGTTTACCCATAGCCATGTTGCTGGAAGGCACAAATCTCTGCAGAGATCCTTAGAACTTCAGCAAATCCAACTTACTGATAAGTAAAAAAAGGTGCATGGTGTATAAAACGTTTTTTTTCCCCCTACAGCAGTGATTGCTGCTACTGAGAAAACAAAGTTTACTATCAGAGATTACTGTACTCAAATGAAAATGCGGACACAGGTGCCTTAATACTTGAGCTGGGGTAAGTTTTACATAGCTGTAAA
Source organism: Himantopus leucocephalus (assembly GCA_003993805.1). Lineage (NCBI taxonomy): Eukaryota > Metazoa > Chordata > Aves > Charadriiformes > Recurvirostridae > Himantopus > Himantopus leucocephalus. The sequence continues at coordinate 110,503,508 of RSEF01000003.1, forward strand.
ATGAGCTTCAGCTTTTAAGTTACTGTCTTTTTCTTTACAATAATAATCTCTTCACTTTTACAAGCTCTATATTATTTTTAGGTAAGAAAACACTATAAAGTTCATGTTTTATTGTTCCTTGCAGTTATATAAATTACATTTGGCCAAAATAAATGTAATTCCTACTGTGCGAACTGAGAACCCAGAATGTTGATTTTCCTCAAGTTATAAACAATGTGAAGATATGTTATACTGGGTCACAATTTTCCACTGTACAGCAAAATATATAACTCACTTTTAATAACAAAACTGCATATATCATTAAAGTTTCCTACTCCATGGAGCACATATTATGTTTCTCTGCACAGCAAGGGATATCCTTTCTATGTACCACAATTTCTAAAATATTGTTTGACTGAATGAAAAATATTTTAGTGATTCATTAGTAAAACAGCTGTCATTTTGAAAAATTATTCAAATTAGTCTCTATTTTTATTAGTAGTATTGAATTCTTTTTGCAGGCTTTTTTTCTTTTCTTTGTAGATCTAATATTGCAGTGCATGTTTGTACATCTTTCATCTTGTTGTTGCCATGGTTTTTGGAATGGGAACTTTGGAGAATTATTTATTATTTTGATTTCTCTGATGGCTGTCGGAAGTTAGAGGCACCTCCTAAAATTTAACATGCCTAGTTAGGAAATCCACAATGTTCATTATGAAACTTTGATTCACTAAGTTTCTAATTATGGGTTTTCCAAACCATGGACTTTCCCAAAAGACTATTGACAGGATTTTCTAAGCACTCGGCTTTGACCTAACACTGCTGCCATTCACGTCCACGGTAATATACCCAATGATGTCAGTGGAACTACTTAGGCTAATACTGAGTGCTTTTGAATATCCACTCTTAGAAATACTACCTGACTATGCTATAAAATTTCATCTTAATCCTTCCTTGAACCACAGCACCTCTGTCTACAAATTTCTGAGGTCATTAAAAGTCTTTGAGAAGAAATGGTCATTGCACCATACCTGCAAGGTTACTAAATCCACACTCTGGGAAGACAAGAAAGAAAACTTGAGAATCCTATCCTCTTCCCAAAAACATTCTTGCAGCAGCTAGATGACATGAAAAAAGCTCCATCATAGAATCATAGAAAAATTTATATTGGAAGGGACCTCTGGAGGCCGCAAATCCAACTTTCTGCTTAAAGGTGTGGTAACTTAAAAGTAAGATCACATTTCTAAGGGTCTTATCTTACCAGGCTTTGAAAATGTCCAAGGATGGAGATTCCATTCCATCTCTGGGCAACCTGTTCCAGCCCCGAACTCCTCCTGTGAATAATTTTTTCCACAAAGCCCAGAGTTTTCTTTGTGTCACTTTTAATGACTGCCTCTTTCCCTTTAACAGAGTAACCCATATCTTGAACACAGAGAAGAACAAGGAAATTGCAGAGTTCCTCAAATAAACTCGAAAATATTTAGGGCATAAAAGCTTAGTAACAACATATTGACTCCCACAAGACCCTGTCAGTGCCAAATGTAATGTCTAAAGTGTTGACAGTAAACTGACTGCACAATGTAGCCTTCAACAATGCATTTGGCACTTGTGTGACCATCTGTGTGCAGCCCAACAAACTTGGAGCTGCTGCATTAGTATGGGATTCAATCTCCCAAGACTTTAGTCTGTAAAATCTGAGTGTCTTATCTAAATTAGGTATTGAGGATCCCCCATTGGTGGGAAGAGAGAGAGAGAGAAAGAAAGAGAGAATGTTAATTTTAGGAAAAAAACCCCAACATTTTGTGTTAGATTCCTGTCAAAATACAACGTCTGGACCTGGTGAATGGGTGATCTTACAGGTTCAGTTCAGCATTGAGATGAATTCAACACAGGGAAAACAAAACAAAACAAAAAACAAGTAAGAAAGGAAAAAGAATGACCTGAGATACACATCTTTGTATCAAATATCTACTATGATGCCTCCAAATACACCCTAGGTTATGGGATGAGTTTCTGTCACTCCACCCTACAATGTAAAGAAGATGGTGGTTTTTGTGAAGCCACCACTTGGCAGCTGTCCTACACTGATCTTCTACAGTCCAGGAGCAAATACTCTGGAGCTGGTCAGCTGGTGCCTTCTTGGCAGAGCCCCGCTCATCCTTCTGTCTCAGCCCTTTGCTGTGTGTGGACCCACTGCACTTCCTCATGCCCGTTAGGAGAGCCCTTGGTCCATGAAGTCTCCAGGAGTTGTGAACAGGAAGGAGAAGGCCAAAGAAACCAGGAAGTTAAATGCAACAAGTCAGCTTGTTTTGTAAGAATGGGGTAGTTGTGCAAATTGTGTATATAAGGACAATAACACTCATGCAGACATAGGAAAAAAAATAATGTTTATCTGAGTTACTGTAAGGAAAGATAAATATTTTAGTTAAAAGAAAAGAAAAAGAAATGTAGATAGTTTGTCATTTCAAGTGGGGTTTTTTTTGTGACTTCTGTGAATTGTGAGTATACAGTAGTCATCTGGTCAGTTTGCCTGTCTCGGCAAAGGTAAGTGTTCTGCTTTAGGGAATGGTTCTTATGCTAAAGGCAAAAGGTGCTGCGGCTGGTGTCCACAATGCCTAGAGCCACCATAGTTCAGCACGGACTGGTAATGTTCCTGCTACAGGACATGTCATCCTGTGCTCTGTGTGACACCTTTTTAGTTCTGAGACAATCTTATTGTTTATCTGTATCTTATCCATGGGGGGAAAAAAGCCTCACACCAAAACCACACCTATCCTAGATACGCACATCATTTTTGTCTACAGGGGAATTAACTGGTTTACTTTAAAAGAGGCTCTGGGAGCAAAGTAACATAATGAAGTGTTAATGGGAGATGAGGGAGCAGACTGAGGAGCTAAGACATTCAGTGACATCAGTTCCGTGTGACTCTTTCACACATGTAATCATAAAAGTAGGCTAAGACTGGAAGTGGAGTAAATGTCGCGTAAGAGTAGATAGAAGTATTAATGTTGTAAGAAAACTGTACCATGTATATTATCCACCTGTGGGTGCAGTTCTTACCGAGACGAGAGAAGAAATAACATATGTAGGCCATGAAACTTCAATTTGACATAAGCTAGTATATCATAATTAGCAAAGGCAATACAAACGGTGGAAAAATGCAGGGATCAGTCCTACAGGATCTCATTTGCAGGAAGTATATAGTGGGGGAAATGCATTCCCTGGCTGAACTATGAAGTACCTAGAGCCAAAGAAAAATTGGGAGGTGGGAGAAATATCACTTGTTTCTCTCCATTATTAAAAGTTTTTCTTGTATGAAATAGAAAAACACTAATAAATATAGGCCTGATCTTCTACTGTACCTCAGCAGGTGTCTTTTCTAAATTAAAAAAGTTGAATTTTATTCTTTCTTGGCACAGGTGTGAGCCATATTTGAGGAACCAGAGAGGAGAGAATCATTTAAAAGTGATTCTTTTTCATGCTTTTCTCTTCAGGCTGTATGTCTACATGGTAGAATTAGTCTTCAATCTAGTAGTATGAGAGCTTGAGAAATGTGCAATGTAGGGACAGTTAGCTATAGACCTTCTCCAAAGCTCAGCTGAGCTTCATTAGCCTCCCTAGGAACTCTCTTCCCTGCTGAGAAGAAAAATTGAAGGAAATGCTTGTGTTTCTTGAATTACTTTGGGTTACAGCAATTTGCCCCTTTCTTTTTTAGAAAGATTTTTTTTCTGCATGTTGGGATTTTACTACCTCTATTCATCATAATCACAAAGCTAGTAGAAAAGGAAACATTTCCCTTTTTTAGCACTGTGATTTTCAGGAGGAAAGATGATTTCCTATTTAGTAAATTATAATTTTTTTTTTGGCACAACATTTCTCTCGGTCTTGATACTCTGCTAGTCCCCAAACATGGCAGGATTCATGCAACTTGAGTGAGATCATGGCTTACTGATAGACATTTCAATGCTCACAAGGATGCAGCAGAGTAACCGAGCTGGTAAGAGTTCTCTGTAGATCACCTGCTCTTCCTCTGAGACCCAAAGCAGAATCCACTGCACTTCAACAGTCCCTTAGGGAACCTATTAAATCATTTGTGGGTCTTTTGATTAGTTAAGGCTATTGTACATCTACATTGCACATTTAGTAAACACACGCAATCTCTGCACACTTTTTGTTACTATTCACTTGAAGCTGGATGGAGGAACCTCTGAAGAATACTCATGAACTCCAGGAGATCTGCCAAGACAAGGGGAGTCTGAGGAGCTTCAGTTACAAACTCTTCAGAGTATAAAAATCAAGTAGCATGTATGACAAGTGGTTCGTGCATTTAGAACCATTGTACAATATGATATTGCAAGGAATAATGCCAAGTGCTAACATGGGATGCATTCAGAACATAAACATGCTGTAACCCAACTTCATATTTTAGTATTTTGTCTCTGCAGTAAGGCCATAGTAAGGTCTGGTTTGGAGGATCAAAGCCAGGTCCCTCCTATTGCACAGATTTGTCCAAGATCTTCAGCAAAAAGTTAGGGGTTTTTGCTCCTACTATGGTTCCTGAGAGACTATCCTCTAACTTTTCTGGTGTTCAGAAGGTGATCAGCCTAAATTCTTTGCCTATTTTAATCTATTTCTAAAAATCCAAATATTATTGTTTATGGTAAGTTTTTTCCATTCATACATGTTTATAGGCAGATATAATTTCTACTTGCAGCCTTCAATTCATCAAGCCGCATGATTAATATTTAAAGCTTACTGTTAGAATGGGCTCCACCATTCCTCTGGTACCCCAGCATAATTTGGCTTCAGGGATGGCACTTCTACAGGACTGTGGCAAAGGCACAAACTGAGAGCTGCTCACTTTGAATTTATCATCTCTATTGTACTGTCTACCTTTGGTATAGTTTTGCCAAATTCACAGAAGACAAGGCTCATATGAGCCCTTTGTAGAAAAATCAATGGTACTGAACTAAGGAAATAACAGATCTACTCTTGTCTGTAGTTAAAATGCTGGTAGAAACAACTGTTAAGTGAGGAAGAGAGACAGCAGTACTAATGGGAACTTGTTTTGGCACCCAGCTCAGAGAGAGCTATAGATTACAGGTTGAAAATGACATGCTATCTATTTTTGCTCTGAAAAAGCTTTGTGCCTTCCACGGAGACGTTGTACAGCCTCACTATGTAGCATCACTCTGTCCAGACATTTGCTCGATAGAGTTTTTGGAGAGGGCTGATTGTAGGCTTCCCACAATGATAAAGGGGTGGGAAGGAGTCTCAGAAGGCAGCTGGCTGGCTCAGTGCATGTGGAAATGATTACTGTAATGGTGCTTTTATTTTATAGAATTATTAACGATGTTGGGGGGGAGACTAGATGTCTTGGAAAGGCGTCTTTTTAAATTATCGTAAATGTAAATGAAGAAATTAAATAAATCCATATATTTGTCATCTCCCTTACCAGATCAGATAGCACCACAGTAGACAAAGCCACACCAGTTACAGCTTAGACACGCGATCAAGTTGCTGCTACTTAACTAGTATCATGCATCAGCTGAGCTGTGGTATAAGCTGTAACCACAGCTCCACCCCCAGTAACTCATACCTTCACCACATCCATGGTGCAGGGTTACAGGCAGCAGAAAGGAGGTCCACCCCGATGGCAGGATGATGGCTTTTCCCTGCAGCCTCTTGCTGCTGCAGCCCTGCTGGAGCTCCCTGTTCTCCACCTGCTTCTCTTCAGCCTCTCCTTCCTTCCCACGTGCTGGCTTAATAACACCCACAAAGAGTTGCTGTGGTGCCACCAAGATTAAGATGACGTATTTCTTATGCTATGTCATGCTGCCTCAAAACGCAGTGCAGGTTCTGTCCAGTTTTTTTGTCTTTAGACTCCTCTTTAGACTCCTCTGGGTAACAGGACAAGGGATTGAGGAGTATCTTGCACTGGCAATACTTTAGCTTGGATTTCTCTATGCTCTAAAATTCTGTCCTTTCCAGCTCTGTCCCATCGTCCCATGCCTTTAAGTCTAGCAAGGAGTGCTGTGTTGGAGCAAGCTCTGTAGACCAAGTTGTCTTGCCACAGTCTTTGGACAACAATAGATTTTGACACACAGACAGTAGAAAGGGGTCTTAAATGCACTATCAAACTGCATAAGATATATCCTGATTTTTATGCCCGAGCCAGTATGTGGTTTCAAGTTTTAGTGCTATAAATCAAAAAGAAAATATAAAAGGGGAGGAGATATTTAGGTTGAAGCTAAAGTATTAATTAATTCAATGTCCACTGAAATAACAAAAAATAAATAAATTGTGTGCTAGTCAGAGTCTATCTTTCTTGCTGGAAATAAGACCAGATTAATAAATCCCACAAAAATTACCACCCCAAATATGACTTGAACTGTCACCACCAAACACAGTGGCTTGAAAAAAAGTTCTTTAAAATAATTTATGCCAAAGTACATTCACTGACCAACAGTTTTAATCCAGAAAGTAAAGAAACACTTTCCCTTTACACAGACATAATTTCTTTTATGAAGTGGAGATCATAAATGAAAAAGGATAAAGAATTTATTTTAGTCACAGAATAAACAAATAGGGGAAAAAAAGGATGGCACTTTTTTTCTGACTTTCTTTTCTGTTTTCTGACCTACAGCTCTGTTTCTGTTCAGGCATAATTTTTTTCACAGCGTGTACACCCCCTCTCATCTATATTCATCCTGCAGAGATGAAGATGACCTCAGCTACTAGAAGAAAGTAAGAAAGTTTCCTGGGAGGCAGATTATTCTGTTGTTCACTTGACAGGATTTCTTGCAGCTCGGTTCTGAAGCAGAAGGCCAGAGTCAGCAGCAACCCCCTTTGCCCGGTACAGGAGAACGGAGAACGCAGTTTTTCATTTCCACCCTTGGCAGATTTGTGTTAGCACTGCAGGGGAAATGTCAATGGGAAGCGAGCAGAGCTGGCCATGTGAAAACACCTCAGAATTTATTCCTACCCCTCAAACTTTACAACAGAAAAACAAGTCTCATTTTCCAAACCTAGCAAACCTGTTGTTGATGAACCAGAAGACAAATGAAGGGGGTTTCATCTGCCCCGTTGGGCTAAAGGACTTTCCACAGTGGAACAATAAATTAATTTTCTTTTCAGGCTTTGGTCAAGGTTGATTCTTACTTCTTTTTTTTTTTTTTTTTTTTTTTTTTTGTCATTAGANTTTATCATTGTGCCTGGACTCCCTGATTTTACCAGAAATTCTCTTGGTGTCTTTTGCTTTTCATGAAGTGTGGGCCCTTGGAAATAAGTGATGATGTGAGAATCCCAGTTACGCTTAAAATAAAGTCACTTTCTAGACATTCTGATGGCACTGCAAGTTTTGATTGGGTAACTTACATGCACAGTGGTGGCTCGAAACTAGGAGACAAAGCAAAAGAACCCAGAATGTATTAATTTATGTTTATATTTTATTTTTCTACATCTCACGGTTTTGGTGGGGGTTTCTCATGCTATTCTGATCTGTCAGTTTGGCGATACTGGCTTCAGTTCTCTATCATCATGACAGTAAAGCAAAAAACCACTTCCATTATTAAGCTTTTATTAGTATGAAGTGCAATAAAGTATCTAACTTGCAAGGAGTACTCATCAAAAGACAAGTCCTGCTCCACGTTTGCTGCTCAACACTCAGAGATAATGCAGCAAAATATTTCAGAAATAATTTCTGAGATGAATGACATTATGTACTTGATTGAAAGTTAAGTTAATTAGAAATTTAGTGAACACAGCAATTCCAGTTGTACCAGAATACTTTTAAAAGATGCTTCATTTCCACCATAAATGCAGGCTGTTCTTTAGAAGCTGCAGCTGATCACACACCAGCTTCTAGTTACTTGCAACGGAGGTAATCTTCCACCCGTATCTCTCAGTGTCTCATGAGAGGGAGGGAGGAAAAGGAAGTAGAAAAAAGGAAAAGGAAGGGAATGAAGGGAAAGGTGAGAAGCTCTATTAAATTGCCTCGACAGTTGCAGTTTGTCTCCCTGAGCGTTTGTTGTTGTGTGTTATCAACAAAACATGGTGAAGCAGAGAGCAAGGTAATGTTTTATGCACAATGTAGTGGTGCTTCAGTGAACAAACTCATCAAGCTTCCACAACTGATTTATTTAATTATTATCTCTATCTTCTTAGATATATCTATTTCAAACCTTCAGGACTTCTCTTGTCCTTCTTTTGCTTTGGAAGGCTTCCATTTTAAGCCCTGAAAATGTCTTGGGGTGCCATTATAACTTTGAACGACACTGTGCATTTTTGCTGTATTACAGATCTCTGTTGGTTTTGTTTAATTATGTACTTTAAAATGTTGTGAACTGCCTGAAGCAAGTTGCAAGGACTGGTCTAGAAAAGCCACTTTTAAATATGCTCCTTCATTATATTTGATACCAAGGCCATGAATAATGACTTACCCTAGATTTCAGTAACCAATCACCATAATATTTACTGGCAATGACTCTGTGAAACTTGTTGCTATAGTAACTTAATCTTGGGCTTAATCCAGGTCCCAGAGGAGGTGTCCATTATGACAAAAGCCACTGTTGCAGCAAGCATTTGTAGCTGCAGTCTTGGAAGAGAGGGACCAGGGGCAGCACAGGCTGAGTTTCTAAACTACTGTCTCACCCACTCAGGCCACTTGAGACTAGTAGTAAGGCTGCATCGCCCCATAATAAGCATGTGTTGGAAATCTTTCATTTTCCCTGTGCTTTCCTTTTCTCTGTGCTTTCTACAGAAGGTACAAATTTCTCACTGCTCCTGTTAGAGAACAGACTTACCGAGAAAGCAAGAACCTGTCTGCAAAACTCAAGCAGAAGAGAGATATCCCAACCACGACCTTCTTTTGCCTTTCTTTTCTTGACACACTCTCAAAACTACCATTTGATATTATTTTATTGGTTCTTTAATGATAAAATAAACAGAAATTTTGTTTCTTTTTTTCCTCAGAAGATTTCAAGGAAGCTTCCCTCAAAAGGAGAATAGGAGCAGTTTTTTCCCCCCCTGTGTGCCAGACCTGGGGAATGATTGCCAGGTGCACATGGGGATCTGTCAAGGGTCTTCCACAAACATGTGAGCATCCTCTTGCTCCATTTCTGGCCAAAGCCAGGTCCTGCAGGAGAGGCTGGATGGAGGCACAACATGGGGGATGCTGAAGCTGACTTCTCCAGCCCTGAATCTTCCTTCCATCACCCTGCCTGGGCTTGCTGATCAGCTGAACCGTCTCTGTGCAGACACCTTGAGGTGGGTAATAGGAAGATTTTGTTTCGTTTTTTCCATGTAAAAATAAATCACTTGTTATTTTAGCAAAATGCCATGTTTCCCAAGGGACATGTTGATTTTATGAAGTGGGGCTTTCCAACAGAAAAGTTGACTGATGGGATGACTCCCAGATTTACAAGGCTGAATGAAAAAAAGGCCACTGCATTTCAACTGTGATGCGTGCCAAACAGGCTGTGAATATAAGGGACCTCATTCCCAAATTTCACCTAAATGAAGTTGGGTTCACACCAGAATTTCCATCTTGCTATCAGTCTGTGGGTGTTTGCAGGAAGGTATAGCATTCAATTCAGGTAGAGAAGTCCTGGGAGGGTGACACTAAGGGTGCTTGCAGGAACAAGCACTCTGGACTAGACAACAAAACCGGCCAATCAAAGATCCTTTTCCTCCGCATTTTGCCTTCTTGTAGGACTTCCCTCCTCCCCAACCGCCTAAGTAAGCACTTCAGGTCATCTTGATGTTTAGTGTTGTCCTGCAAGTGTAACATGAAGTAATATAAGGGTTTGCGTGATCCCGAATTTTTAACCTGATATAGTCTAATCTGGAAGATTTGGACTGAGTTGGAAATGTTCCTTCTCCCTCTCATGAGCAGGAGTGTTTGCTCTGGTTCCCTAGCTATAACCTAAACTTGGCTTCAAAGAGAGAAAGCTGACCTTTTGTGTAGTTCCTACCGGAGATTGCCAAGTTACCCTGAAGACACTAAAAACAATTTGCAGTTAGCTTAGAGTGACAAGTTTAACATTCGCTTATCAAGTACAGCAATTTATTTTTACAGTGTTGCAAAATGGCTTGGGCCCAGCTAATTTCACTTGGAGGAACAAACACTGCCACAGCCAGAAGGCACAAAATGTGCAACAATAATCCTTAAGGCAACACACTGTAATTTGCCTTCTTCTGTTTAATGCCATGTCAAACAGAAGGATTTCTACACATTTCAGATGGTGACTGTGTTGCCTTCCCTTGGTTTGAGTTTAAAAAAAAAAAAAAAGAAATTGATTTACTTCAGAGAGCAGTGATAGATGAAGGATATGACATGCACTGAGCATGCCTAGTTCCTTGCTCATGCCAAAAAATTCCCAGAAGGATAAATCTCGTTTCCTGCCTTACTTCACAGAATTTAACTTTTTAAACAAGTCATGTTCTGTGGTTTGGATTCTGTGTTTATATCAGGGTTTGTTTCCAGGCTCATGGACAATAATAGTACATGGGTCTGAAAAATCTGAACATTTTTGTGTGGAGAGAAAGCTTGGTGTTTTAATCTCACTTTCACTCTTATTATTTGCATTAATTCTTATAAACCAGCCCTTACAGATAAGTTGCAATAAAAGCTGATGTTTTCCAGGTATATGCTGGAAAATATGCGAACTTGAGCTTTCATTTAAGTCAAACTTATTTCCATGATTTCAGGCTGTACTTATATATTCATACTGTAGACTTTATTTATTTTAGAAAATATGGAGCTGGAAATTAAGACTTAATTTTAAAAATATGTTCTCTGTTTAAACTGACTTGTGTATTTTGTACATATGTAGACACACATACATATATAAACCCTTTGTGATCTACTGATTATAGCTGGCTTCAAGTCCAGTTGGAAGCAGAGCATGAATTATATTGAACCTGCTAGCCTGACTGTATTTAGAAGATTATAAGAGCATGTATTTATTTCTGGATTTCCATCAATAGCAGGACCTTTAAAAAAAGAAAAAAAAAAGACACTTCCACATGATTTGATTATATCTTTCAAGAACATGCAATGTTATCCAAACATCTAGCATGCACAAATTTGAGAAGGTATGTGAATATGATGTATACATATAAGAGGACACATAAGCACACACACAGACAAAGGGAAACCAAGCTAGGATCAAACTTGAGACTTAACGTGTCTTTATAGATTTGAAACTTTAATAATGCCACAAATTATCTCCATAACAAATACCCAAAACTTTATTCATAGCAGTTCTTCTTCGTCGGCTAGTGATATTCTGGCAAAAGACCAGTTATGCTGTGCAGGAAAACAAAAACCTGAAACAAAAGCACATGAAAAAGTTGGTGCTACAGAATCTCTTCTAATCTTAATGGTAATATTGTAAATCAGGTAGCTGCTGGTGGGCTCGGGTTTGTCTGTTACATCTTTTTTATTTAACCCACAACTTTTTCAAACCTTAGCTAGCTCTGCACTGTATTTTTGCCTACTCACATTCTGGATTCTAGTGTATTAATAAAATGAATTATTTCTAACTACTTCACACATACCTTAGTAAGCTTAATATACACAGTAGTTATTCCTAGATAGATAAATAGTTGTAAAAATATATATGTGTGTGTGTGTGTGTCTGTTGGAATATAAATATGAATATATGTATATGTATGTATGTATGTGTATACAAGCCCACAAAAAATCAGCAAAAGTGATTATATTTTAGGTTCTATTGAAAGAAAAAACTCATTAGGCAATAGAGGGAAGAGTTCCCCTTGGTGCTTGGCTAAAGCTTAAGCAGAACAGCTGGTGTTTGTCCAAAGTGGTACTGAATAATCTTCGTATTGCTAACTATTCTTTAAGAAACAGTGCAAATTTTTTCATGACAGTATGGGTTTTTTTCCTTCTCAGTGTAGGCCTGAATTTGAAAATTTTAGGAAATAGTAGGAAAATAAAAAGTATGTGACAAATCAGTTCAATATGACTCCTTTATTCTTCCATTTTGTCAATACCTATGAGACTAGTTTCCGGAGCCCCAAGCTTGTTTCTTGACACCCAAAATATATAATAAATGGCAACCCTTGCTTTTTAATGTTAATACTCTAAAATATGTCCATAAACCTCAGTTCTGCTTTCCATGCAAGGATGCATGACCTTTGCGTAGGAACTCAAAAAGCAGTTCAAAGAGGAATTCCTTCATAAAGGGATTCCTTCAAACTAATTCCTTCAAATATCACTCATTCTTTGGCCCAAGGATGAGTAACAAAAACAGCTGCTTCCACAGTATTGCTGAGGAGGAGCAATGAAAGAAAAGGGAAAGAAGGAGGCTGACGTGCTATACTCTTGCTCCATGTGGTGCGATGTGGTCCCTGTTACACAAGACCAAGTTATATTCACCTTGGACATAGTCTGTATATGAATGAGGATGCTACTCACCTGCTGCTCCAGTACATAAGGTCATAAGAACAGACATACCACCTCTAACACTGGCTGTAAGGGACACCTAAAGAGTAGCAAAAAGCAGGGAAGCATAAATGATACTTCCTCAAATACTCTTTCACTTTCCAACTATTTTTAGGGAATGTCCTGAGTTTGACACGGTTTATCAAGTCAGTGGATTTCTTTGCCATGTTCCTGTCCAGTGTCTCCTTGAATCCAATTAAGATTTTGCATCTACAGCAGCCTTTGGGAAGACACTGTATAGGTCCACTGACCTGTGGACGTAAAGAACAAGCTTTCTTTGCAGCTTTCTGTTTCTTTCTTCTTGGGATCTTCACAGCACATACTTGCAAGAGGTCCAGTAATGAATTTCCAGCCATGTGTGGTGGCCACGTTCTTGTTTTAAAGACCAAAATGCTTTCAGTATCTTGTGTTCCTAAAGCTAAGAAAGAAAGGGTATATGTGAATTTGAGGCACTGCGCTGTCATGAGGCTAAGACCAGCTCAGGTTGCTGAACATCTGCAATTTTGGGATACTTCCTGTCATGTTGTAGCTCTCTTTTCCAGCTGAACCTAAACCATGCTACCCAGTTTGGATGGCCTGTTTGCTGCTTGGGGTGTGGACAGCCTCATATGCACTTAGCGCCCAGCACACAGAGACCAAAACTTGTCTAGGTAACCATGACACTTGTAAATAAATAAAATGAATATCAATCATTATTACTATGCAGTCCCCTCTAAAATAAAACAATCTCTATAAATGGGTAGATTCCCCATAATTGCTCTCCTGGGGCCTTCTCCTCTCCCTCACAACTGTCCCGGGAACATTGCCTACACGATCATAACACCAAGTTCTCAACCTGATACCTCTTGATGTCTTTCTATCTTGTTGCCTTAGCTGCTTTTGTAGCCAAATATAAATAATCCCATTTGCTTTGTTTTTTTCTTATTGTCCTTAGAGTCTCTTTCCACCATAACTGAATCCTCAGATGTCCTCCTCTTTGTTTCTTTGCCAACAACCTTTGATAAGTACTTTTCTAGTATTTTAAATTCATTAAATAACACCACTAAATATTTAGTTGAGTTCTTGGAATACTTCTACATCTAGTTACTCTTGCTGCATCTGACTTTCCTAGATGTTTTTCCTTTGACTCATCTCCTAGACAGTGTAAGTCTCTTTGCAGTGTTTACCTGAGAGGCAGGTATCTCCTAAAAGGCTGCCTGGTTTTATGTGAATTCCTTTATTCACAGGCCCTGCTGACGTACTGAAGAAGGTTTTTGAAGCATGTTTCTCAGATAAACTCAGGGATTATGCCCCAGGCATGAACCATGGGCAGATAAACTATCATGAGAAAAGGAACGTTTCAGGTGCTTGTGCAATTTTTTTTTTTTTTTTAACTGGGCCAAGATTATCTTTACAGCTTCATTTGCAGGAATTTATCAGTCTCCTTACAACCTTCCTCCCTATGTACTCAGCTTGTTCCTGCAAAGCCATGTCACTTATCACTGAGGCGCACTTTTTTTCAGCTGCAACCTTATGAGTCAGTTTTTGAAAGAGATTAGGAATATCTTCAGCTACACCAAAACAGTGAATCTTACCCAAACATAAGAAGCTACAGTCCCCATGGCAATGGGAACAGCAGTGAAGGAAAAGGTATTTTTCATATTAAATAATGTACTGTGGTTCTCTATCTACTTAACACACTTCACGGTGAGATTCAATCCAACTTCAGCTATGCAACTTTAATCAGATTTTTAGCCGTCATGTGTCCTCCACACTAGTAAATTAAATAGGACTAGGGTATACTCCCAGCCACTCAAATTTCAGCAGCTACACTGTTAAATTCTCTGATTTGATTTTCCAACAAGGTCAATCAGCACATTTCTGAATGATTTCTGGCACGACTCAGGACTTAGCATGAACTCTTCCCAGAAGGTGTTTTGGAGGGTAATTTAATAGCGGGGGTGGAGCCAGGCCTTGACATTTGACTTTGAGGCCAGAGAGCAGTCGTTGGCATATTTAATTGACTACTACAGTTGAAGATTAGGGAAACAGTGCTCCTGCAATAAGAGGTTCCCTACCTTGCCAGAGGAAACAGTTCTTTGACAAGTACTTTGGAAAGCCTCTAGAGGAAGGTACCATTTGCCTAACAAGTATCTGGGTTTAGATACCATCTTCACTGACTGCTTTGGGGCAGAATTCTGTCAATAGGAGAGAACAGTACTGGCATAATACTTCTGCAATGGCTTTCATCTGGAGAATCACAGTCATTAGTACTGTGATGTAATTATACTCATTAAAAAGACAGAAAATGAAGCATAAAAAGAATCTGTAGATCTCAAAAAGGCACTGTTCCTGTCAAGGGCACAACCCAGTCTCTCTTGTCCAGCTCAGGCACTTAGGTGATGAAATCAGGGAAATTCAGATTTAGGTTACACAGAAAACAAGATAGTATTTCCTTTGGATAGTCACTCTTTCCCCTTTTACTTCTACTTATCATGAAATGTGACATGGCATGGATTAACAACTTGTTGAATCCAATCATGCAATCACAGAAAATGGAACTAGAAAAGGATTTTGAGAGGTCACATGGTACCTTGCATTGCCCCAAGGCAGAACCAGCTCTGTTAAGGACTTTGTGGACAGCTGTTCAAAAAAGAGTCGTTTTGAAGACTTGTAATGATGGTAATTCCACACTCTCCTTAAGCAGTATGTTTCAGTCCTACACTATCTCTACTTCTGTAATGCTTTTCCTAATGTTTAACTTTAATCACCTTTGCAGCAATATAAGCCTATTATTTTTTTGTCTTATCCACTTCTGGCACAGAGAAATGATTTCTTCTCTGCAACAGCCTGTATTAGGTTTGAATACAGTTAATATGCTTCCTCCCCAGATCTTTTCTTTTCTGGGTTATGCATGTCCAGTGCTACCAATTTTTCAGAAATGGTCATGTTTTCTAGCTTTATGATCATCTGCGTGTGCTGTTACTCATGGGACTATGCAGACTGTTGGATGAGCTCCCCAAGCCAAGTGACCACATACTGCCAAGAACAAGGAAGAGGACATGACCACATAATTGGGGAAAAGGTAAAAAAGAGCAGCAAAGCCTTTTATAACAGCATAGATTAAAATTTACTTAACCAGTTATGAAACTTAAATGAGGAAAGCAAGTGATAGCAGCAGCAACAGGGAAGAGTAGCTTTGAATTCAAAAGAAAAAGAAAGATTGAGGTTTTACATACTTCGTTCTGCATGACAACATACTGACTAGTGTGAATAGGTAGATGTGTCTTCTTTTAGATGAAAACTTGCTTCCTTTGTCAGCTCTTCTTTCGACTCTACTGTCCAGTCTCAGTATTATTCCAAACACTGATAGAAATAGAGTCATCTAGATAACCCCCTCAGTCTTGAAGAGCTCAGCACTGGAAGACCACCCAGACTCACACATTAGATATTCCTTCAGCTGACTTCCTTGTGAACTGGCTGGATGCCTGCCTAAAACCTTGGTTAAAATTCCTTGTCTTTTTGAATTGGGGACCAGATCTTACCAAGACTTTATTTTCTGGGAGAGTAGCTTCATCATAAAATTCTAAGTTACTCCAAAGTGGATTTTTTTTGGATAATGATATATAGGAGTGTTTACTTCTCTAATGTTGTCTGGAATATGCCTAGGTAATTTTAAGTAGTGATTCTGAGGTTTCACATTTTGAAAACAGGTACGTGAAACAGCTTGGACCCAGAATCTTTGACTATAATCGTATTAGTGAAGTGGACAGGATCAAACCATGGCCCAAGAACAGTTATCCATGTGGTTAAATTGTTGAACTATTCCCTGGCGCCCTTTTGGCTCATGTCAAATAACACTATCTGTCTGGGAATTAGCACACGCCAAGGACCATTCCTGAGGGGGGTTGGATGCAGCCATCCTGTAATGCAAAATAATTTATTAGTGTGGTTGTGGCCAGACCATCTCATTTGGCTTCCGGGTCAACAAATGGGCCTAGATACTGTTTTCTTCTGTTCGTGTAGGCTCGGGGCAACAGTTTAAAGGGATCTGGTAACTCCCTAAATTCTTGCCTCTAATGTTTTTCAGCATCTACCATAATTTTTAGAATTCCTAAAAAACTTCCTATGGAATGAGCTTCATAATTATGACGTTTAAACACAAATATTTCTGCTAACTAAATTTTTTGACAGTGTTGAGTTAATCATAGCAATGTTCATCCGGTAATGGTTTCTTGGTTTTCAGTGGAAATGCACTGTTAACATGGATTATTAAACCTTGTGTTAACCTTCTATTAAAACCAAATTTTAATTTGCATTGCAACACAATCCACCATCAAGTATGTAATGAAGGTAACAGGTAATGCTACTGTGGGGCAGCTCTTTAATCGACCGATGTTGCCTGTCTATGAAGTTATTCAATTGCTCAAGTTTCACAAAGCACCGCTTATGTGGACTTCTCTTCCTTTCATATCTGCTCTTTTCTGCATTATTTCTGTATTTCAATTGCTGTTTATCACAAGCTTCATGGTAATTCTTATAGCCTGTGTTTTAGAGAGGCAGGACTTTTAGGCTAAGATGGGTGTTGGAGTCACAAAGCATAATATTTGCAAATTGTACAGCTTAAGCAATAACCAATCAAAGATATTTAGGACTTGTGGTGAATCTCAGGGGTTTTGGGCTTTACTCCCTTCATGCTTTCAACTTCTTCCTTTTTATAGTACCACACTTTCTAGGAACTATAGGTAGAATGAAAGGGTTAGTTAAAGAAGAAATTTCTGTAGCAACAGTTTGTTTATATCACTTTCAGTCCTGGCCCCAAATAGAAACCAGTATTAACAGTTTATAATTACAGTGTTAACATTTTTTGTTTCTAAAGTAAGCTAAACATTTAGGAAAGCTGTATTGCAACACATCTTTGTTGTCTTTAATGCACCAGAGATTTTTGTCTGACTATGATACACTGGGCTTCTAATTTTTTCTTTTGTTGCAAGTATAACATTTCTGTGAAGTTCCATTGATTATCTCTCACTTATCCCTTAAAAATATTGGGTCTGGAAATTTTGTTGTATTTATTCTCATTTGTTATTCAAATGTTGCACAAACAAATGAGTATACTCAGATTACTGCGTTGTTCACAAAATGAAAAGCCATTGGATATACAAGTATTT
This sequence comes from Himantopus leucocephalus, assembly GCA_003993805.1. Lineage (NCBI taxonomy): Eukaryota > Metazoa > Chordata > Aves > Charadriiformes > Recurvirostridae > Himantopus > Himantopus leucocephalus. Next base: position 110,521,106 of record RSEF01000003.1, read on the forward strand.
AATTTTTTTTGAAGTCCACTCCAGACTCCAGAGGTAGTTAAAAAAAGTTTATTTTGCTTTCTATTTGAAAACATTTTCATCCATGGCAGTTAGCCTGATCCCTACTGGGAAAACATAGACGTAATTTTGTCCTGCTTAATACTAACAGAATTCCCAGTGACTTCACTGGGAGTTTTGCCTGAACTAGGAGCACAGAAGAAGGCCCCATAAACTTTCAAGAATATCCCTCTGCTTTCCTGTGGCCTAATCTAATCTCTGTAGTTTACCAAGTACTTATATCCTAGCACTGTATCAAAGTGCTTTGCAAATTATCACATCCTTATGCAGTACTTTTGGTAGAGATCATAATTTTGTAGGAGCAAAACATATTTAAAAATTACCACATGACCTGGGCAGTTCTACACCCTTCTGTATAGAGTTGGCAGCTCTGGACATTGATTCTATATCAATGAAAATATCATCTCCTTTCCCATGACTTTACTACTAACAACTTCAGTTGGTAACAATAAATGGATATCTTGGGTTCAGAGAATAGTAAATATAGCATAGAAAAACAAAATGTTTCCAAGAATGTATTTTCTCTGTAGTTCAGATACGTTATACTATTCCACATTATTGAGCTAGTTAGTGCTTGGAGACAAAAAAAAAGAAGAGAAATCTGAATGGGAAAGCCAACTTTGGCAGGAACATTAATGCTGGTTTTAAGGAATGAAAAACAGAAGTTTTTTTTTAAAAAAAAGAGAGAAGAAAGAGATCAGAAAACTTGTTTTTCAAATATGTATCAGACGAAGGGTAGATTATGGCGAAGTTTAAAAACAGAAGTTAAAAAAGAAAGGGTAAAAAAATGGGCGCTGTCTTTTTTTTAAAGATGGAGTGCAACTGGAAACAGCATGCAGCCAAAGGTCAGGGTCAAGAGTAATAGAATCCTGGCACTATGTGCTAGTTTATCTTCTACACGATGAACTCCTGCCAAACCATATACACAATGTCGTACAGCAGGGAAAAGTGTCTGATGCATCTCCAGAGTATTTATGAGGGCTTCTGTTTTGAAGATAGTTTCTTAGGTAACAGAATAATAACATAATGGGACTATTTCTCATTTATCAGGGACCTTTTTTTTTTCTTTTTGGCTTATTCTGCAAATTAAACTGTGATAACCATTTCCCACTTTCTGGACTCCCTCTCCCAGTATTAAGAGGATTGGGTTTTTTTTCATTTTATTTTTCAGATTTCCTTTAAGAGAAAGATCTCTGTGGTGGTGGTACGAGAGCTGATTCAAATAAGACTAAGTCTTGCCTTAGGAAATAAATACTTCAGTTGGAATGATATGCATTTGCAACATTTAAAGGAGATGAAAGAAGGTCTTGACTAAGTTGCTGCTTCTTGGACTGTGTGCCTTCCTGTCTCTCATATAGTACTGTGTGTTATGCTTTGTTTCTTTTAGGCATGGTAGTATATTTATACTCTGCTTGCAAAGCCTTTCCCCTCCAGTGTAGAGTTAGAGCACAATCCAGTAGTTTGTTTTTCTACATTACCCCTTATTTCACAAAAGTATAAATATTCCAAAATTAGTTTTAGAAAACAGTTTATCTAGAGCATGTCACATATTTTTAACCAAAAACCTTGCAGGTGTACAGCACAAAATGCAAGAGAACAATACATCAGACTCTGATCCAGCACTGGGAGCAAAATACCTTCATTAATGGAATGGGGATTAAACTCACAGCAGCTGCTCTGTAATATTTATATTCCAGCCTCTCATGACCTTTTATTAGGGGACAAGTGAGATCACATTAACTGTAGCAAAACAAAATCCACATAGTCACTTACCTCAGAGTAGCCTATGCCTAATTTTCTGACTCTGATCTGGCTTCCCTCCAAGTAAATTATTCATGCGGCTGTGAACATCACTTGCCAAGTAAGGTAGCACACCAGATGAGATGCTACCTATTTCAAAGTTTTCACTTCAACGTAAGTATTCATTATGTTTGATTTTTTATAACCATTTGCAAGAAAAATATAGATACTAGCCTGGTTCACTCCAGTAAATGAACTGTTTCTGCCAAATCAGTTGCCTGATAGAGAAATTTTATATGGGACAAAGGTTTCCCTAGAGAACCACATCAAAACTCTAAGAACTGAAAAGGCACTCCCTCTGTCTGAAAGTCCAGCTGAAATCCCAGCAATGAGTTTTAAGCTATTGAAAGCTGAGAAAATAGATGAACTTTGGGAAGTCAATAAGTAACATAGGGTTCAACGTTATCCACTAAACAGTCAAGGAGCTTCATGGTATAGGAGACTCATAGCACAAAGCAATAGAGTTGAGTCAAAAGACAGGAGAGTCCGTGTTGTTGTTACAAAGGAGTCAATTTGGGTGAACAAGTTCAGCTTCTCTCTCTTACTGAATCAGAGTCCAGGATTGTGCTGTGATTCATAAAAGTAGCATCAAAGCAGAGAAGTGACTGTAAAGCAGTGTTATGTAGTGTTACACTAAGAGTACAACTGAAGACCCTAAGAGTTTGTCTTGTGCTTGTTTTCCTTGAGATACTGGATTTCTACACTAAGCTAACAACTCCAGAGGGACTGACACCCGATGCTGTTTGAGACTTTATCAGACTCAGTCCACTGTATGAGTTCTTAATCCCGGAGAACCACTTGAAGGTTATAAATTACACAGTAGGTCAGATCCTGCAAAACCACCTGCAGCTGCATAATTCCCAGGACTAATTTTTCTAGGGCTATGGGCCCTAATTATAATTTATGAATTATAAATATATAATTCAGATATAATTCAGATTGTTAGAAAGCAGTATTGAATTCTGAGGCGTGTTACTGGTATCTGAGGGCACAGTATGGAAAAGGGTAACCAAAGAGTGTTACACAGATCAAATACCAGGCAGTGGTGCTGCCTGCAATAACAGAAATAACAAGTTTATCCCTCTTCAAGTTGGACATCAGATATAACAGTGGATTTAGTAGGACAGTTTGAGAGGCTGCAGAGAAGGACAGCCCTTTCATTAACTGGTATTCATCTACTTGCATTTAGACCCCTTTTGAAAGAAGCTACTTTCAGATGCATATTCTACATGCAATTATACTTTTTCCCTATTTCAAGATTTTCTAACCTTTTGAAATGTTCTTCTAATTGTTCTTGCTCTTGAATGTAAAGAATTCACTTTCAGGAGAAACGTAATCAACTCTTTCCTTCCACCACATGATTTCTAATTAAAAGGCTACACTGGAAAAGCAATGATTCTTGCGTTAAAATATTCTTGCCCAGCTTCTAGCCTTGTAAATGAGAATTCTGAACACCTATATCTACGTGCATGTCCAAAATCCGTCACTTGAGAGTCTCAGACAGACCTCAGGACCCATGCTGAGTTCTGCTCAGAATCTCAAACCCATCATTCTTGAGATGACATTAAAATATAGCAAATTCAACTTTCTTTGCTTGAAACCGGAGTTGCATTGCATTAATAGTGGAATATACAGCAAAGTTAAATTGAAATGTTATTGGCTTTGTATACAAACAAAAATATAGTATTTCTTTGGCCAGAGAATACTGCTGCTGAATACCAGTGAGGGTTAATCTTGCTAGCTGTTGCAAAAGTCTGTATCCAAAATGTGCATGGAGTAATACTGGCTCTAATTATTACACTGTATGGAGAGATCAGTCAACTTTATTCCTCGCAATTCACTAACTTTTCTTTTGTGTAAACTTGGCACAGAAAGGCTTTTGCTATTGAACTAAATAAAACCCTAAGCACATGGCCATGGCCCAAGGGGACACTTTATCATTTGTATATAGAGAGACATTTGATTATGGCTTAATTATACAATATGCTGCTATTTATTTTCAATCAGTCTGCAAACTCCATAATTGTGGATTATTTACTGATGAACTACTTACAATCCATTATTCTATTATGTTAATGTATTCAAATCCAAAAACATACGAATGTTTAATAGCCTAGTTTAGATCAGTTGGGCTTTTATTGGTCTTCAGGAAGAAAGATATGTAGAAACTGACAATTTGGTAAATCAGAGTTACACAACATTGAAAACAAGCTTTGTTTTGTTTCATTTTTTAAGTTTCTGAAATTTGTGTTCAATTTATCATATCATTATTATTTGCTACTGTACTTCTGGTTGTCATCTTCTCTGGATGGTATTTAATCAATTGCAGAAATCAAACAAATAAGATAGTGGACAACATTTCCTGAAGTTCTAAACAGCAGGATTTTCCAAATCATAAAAATGCTTCATAACTACCCCTTTCGACTCTTAATTTTAAAATTATAAATTGCAGCTTTCTCTTCTTTCATTTCTCTACCCAGCTTCTCACTAGCCCTAGAGGGAATTACTTCGACTATTTGGATTTGAGCCAAAATCAGACATTTTCTTGAGTTGTAGCAGGGCTTGAGCTGCATTTTTCTTCATCTCATGTGGAGGTACCTCAGTCAAGGGGTTACAGACTCCTCTGAAGTGGCACTTTACTGCTATGCAAAGATTGCAATCAATCTCTGGGTCACAGAGAAAAGGCTAGAACAACTCAATACTCTGAGGTTACAGGGCTGCATGAGGAGGCTGACGTTACAGCCCCTGCTTCTGTTCATACAAAAGATTATGGATCTGCTCCAAGAGAGTTCAGAGGAAATCTGAATTAGAGTAGTTTATATCCCAGATAACTCTGTAACCTTCAGCTTTGCTGTGGAAATGAGGGAGAGGGAAGCGGGAAATAGGAGATCCACTTCTGAATTGTTTTGCCAGCGTGGACTGACTTGTTGCACCATGAAACATCAGCAGAGGCACCAGACTCTAATGCTTAAGTAAGAGGAAGATTCACAGATAGGAAGCAAGATGGGCACTGAATATGCTTCTAGAAGCACATTTTGACAAAATTTCTTACTTATGCAGCCCCTTCCCATAGCCCTAGTTTAGATCTTTGGCAAATACAATAAGGATTTGCCAGTGTATTTGAACTTGCCTGTTTCCCTCTTTTTTATTTTTTTTATTAGTTTCACTTGATTTTTGCAAGTTTCTGTGTCTGCTGACTTCTAAGCCTCCTCAAATCTGAAGAGGTCACTTTTTCCTCGAAAGTACCTACCAGCCAGTTGTGTATTATTGACTTGATGGCAGTTCACACCAGCAATGAAACAAAACCAGGACACTAGCTTCTCCAGGGTGCAAGGACCATAAAAAGGCAACATGGCTTTCATTCATCTGTTTCTGAAGGGCAGTTCGTAACTTTCAGGATAGTTTCCTACTAAATCTCTTTAAAATGTCAGCCTATTGACAAAGATAGAAATTGCAGATGAAACATTTCAGGTAAGAAAGTAGGAGACCCAACCCAACAATTGCTTCTCTGACTAACTGCTCTTTTATGACTTCTCAGAGGATTCCTCTATAATGTAGACTGTAGGATCAGACGCAAGATTTATATAGTAAATTAACCACGTAAGTATGACAAAGTAAATCACTACTTTAATACAGTAATAAAACATTATATTAAGGCTTCAATATAAATGGTTCGTACAGAGGTTAGTAATTGAATACTAGATATTAGAAGCATATTACATACTTTAGTAGTATTTGTTATGGATGGTTACAAGCACATTAGTAGGTGTTATTGATCTGCTCATTCTATAATAACCTCTAAGAAATGATTTACCATTTACTAAAAGGGTCATTACTCAAGTATCAACTCTTCAGACATTATTTATAGATATTGCATAATGTTAAGGGTGATGACTATATCAGGTTTCATAAACCAATACTGTAGTTTTTCTGCCATTAGGTTTACTGAGATCATTTCATTAACATCTGTACAAAATTTTAAGATCTTTTAGTCATGGCTGAAGTTATAATGTCCATATGAAAATAAAAATAGTAACAATAATGATACTCATATTCAAAGATGCAGAAAGCAAGTAGTGCAGAATTTCAGTATTCATTGTATTTAAACTATTTCTCTTAAGCTAAAAATCTGAGTCAGACAGGGACTCACATTGCTAGCTTGGTTGGCAGGAAAAAAAGTAGCTGATTTTGCATTTTCTACACCAGCTTTGTTCCCACCGGGATGTGCACAGCAGATCTAACTGGTCATGATGAGTGTGAGCGTCAGGCTAACAGCCCATAAATGTCCAATGTGCTTCAAGAGTGCCGAAGCACATCTCTCCCATTCTGCTTGCAGTATTATCATTACAAACAGAAGTTCTGAAAGCAAAACTAAATCTGACAGCCCAGAGACCAGAAGATGTAAGAAAATGTAGTAGAATTGTTGCCTGGATTGGTGTGTAACTTCATATCCCTGTATGCTTACTACATATGCAAGTTACATATGTGTGTGTATATATATACACATTTATATACTATTTATCATTCAGCTAACATTTTATATTTTCTGATAATTTCTAATATTTTCATATGACAAATGAAAAAAAAAGCAAACCAACTCAAACCCTGTAAAATCAGAATATTTTTTACCCTTAAAAATTGATGTTTCTATTAAGGATAACCAACTGTCTTAAACAAGGTTTTGTTTAAGACCCTTATTTATATTTTAATTCTTTCTTGATCTTAATGTCAACCCAATACTATTTGCTTTGTTTTTCTTGATGTTCCAGTTCTTTGTGTCATCTTATTTTGTAAGGATCTTAGCATTCATAATGAAAGTACATTTTAGGCCTTCGAGATGCAAAGGAGACCTCAGAAAGGTATCCTGAAATGCCTACTGAGATTTCTGTGAATGATTTTTGTCAGAAAATGCTCCTACAAAAAATCTATACTTTTCACAAGAAGAATGGGTTTTGAAACACATTTTTTTCACAGTGTTCTGGCCAAAATCAAAGTGAGGCATCAAAATATCTTACAATTTGACATTGTGGATATTATCTTAAGATGCAGGAGATGTAATACCATTAGATCACTATGTATTTTGGTGAAGAATTCTCATTTTTAGTGAAAACAAAACCAAGGTCTTGGTTTTACCCCCATGCGGACTAGAAAACCTTAAAAACTCAAATCTTTTCATTTTTTTAATAAAAAAAATAGTTTTCTTCCCAACATTGATTTTCAATTCATTTTGAAAATGTAAACACTGGAAGGCACAGAAGGGTCTGTCATACTTTGAGAAGGTGACACTTTAGGGACTGATATATAATAAATGTGAGTATAAAAAATTAATATTTTTAAAAATACCAAAAGCAGCTGGTCAAAAGTTTGCCCAACCTGAGTGTATCGGGGGGCATGACTTCCAATTGCACATGAGACTACCATCACTTCGAGTGTTTTTGACTTGCAAGTAAGTTTCTGGGTTTAGCTGAGTGGGCTTTCTTATCCTGCACCTGCAGGTGAAAAGACTGGTATTCTTAAAATTCACCAGTCCAGTAAAATCCATAAATATGTTGGACAGAGTACAGAATACGGGTGTTCTGTTCATGGCTTTGGTTTGGACATGGTTTGGGGCAAGGGTTAATCTTTACAATACAAAAATTAACCCTTCCTGCCTTCTTTCCCACTGATCAGGCAAGACTGAGCCAAAGCTCCTAAAACAGAGAAAGTCACTCAGTTTTTAATTTCACTCATGATCAGCAATTTTAAATTAGATGTCTAACTTCAGGTATTTGTCCTTTAGAGGACTTTTCATCCTCCAGAAATAGATTAATTTCCCTTTTGGAGAAGCCCCTATTCACTCTCCATTTTCAGTAGTCAAATATTTTAATATAGGCAATGGAGTTTTAGGTGGCAACAACTGTGTGAGATAATTCCATTATTTAAACCGCTTTTCTTCTGAATTTTTAAATTCGATATGGTTCTAGATAAATCATTAAAAAATGGCTTACAGGTGACTTTGATTCCTTTGATGATTAAATACAAAATTAACATAGTTGTAAGTATATTTTTGCAAATATAGTTTTGTCATTTCTTCATTTGCATATTTTCATTATTCCTTCAGTCCCTAAAGTAACATTTTGTCATTATTATTTTTTCATTCCCCTTAATAAAACATTGTTTATGCTTCATCTTTCCTCTGTTTCATGTCTTTTACTCTGTTTTCCCCAAACAATTAATTTCCATTTTAATGACTTACTTTGGTTTTCATGAATGTTTTGAGGCTAAATTTTCCACTTAAATACCCCCTTTATGCCTCACCACTGAGTTGCTTGCATGTAACAGATCTCGGCGTGGCCCTCTGCATTTTTGGGTTATATCTCGGCCATTAATCTTTCTTTATTGCGGTATGTTTAACAAACTGTTAAAAATAATGGTAGCTGGCAATGAAAAAGTGTGGTGCCCTTTAAGAGGCATTGTTTGAACTGATATTTAAAGATTTCTAATTCTCTGGGGTCAGGAAAGTAACGTTTTCATGTTTTTACAAGTCGTTTTGCAGCAAGTCTTATATTGTCCAGAAATGATGTTTAAAGTTTCAATAGCTTCTGGTTCTCTGTGCCACATCACCTTGCAATTGCCCCCAAATTGTTTCTGAATCACGTTTCCTCTGGCAAGGAGTGGTAACCCTCATTTTATATTACATCGTACAATGTACAGTGCTCTCGCCCCACTCATAACTATGTTAATGTCAGAATGAAAAATGATAAAGCATAAATTAAATAGCAACCATATGTTTTCTGTAATATATCTTTTTTGTTTTCTGACCCAGGTAAACAATTTCCTTCTATCTCCTGTTCAGATCTGCATTTCGTCCTCCAGATTTGCCTCACGAACACCAGAGCGCGGGCATCTTGCCTGTGTCCAGACAGCTGAACTTGAACTTCAGTTAATACAAAGTGATAGTGCTCATTGCCGCTAAACAAGCTTTTCGTTTTAACCAGTGAGCTTGTTAAATAACATATCTTCCATCAGCCTACGGTCATTTTAGAGCTTTACAAACAAACTTAAGCTTCCAGTCTATGTTATGACAAAGAACAGTGAATCTTTCCATGGGATTATTCTAGTAAACCCTTAGTAAATTATCCGAACAAATAAATGTTACAAAATTCTACTGGTTGGGCTCCCCACCCTCCTCCTCCCCAGCCTCCACCGGCAAGCGGAAGGCGCTCTGTGTATATCACATTCTCTAAAGAGGAGGCCATCCAAAAGCTACAGAAATCATTACAACAAAATACAAGCCACTAGTTTCCTCTGGTGCAGAAAGGAGACTATCTGTGGGCCAAGGTCCTCTCCATGCGTCGATCTTTGGTACACAAGAGCACAGCCCAACTGGCGGGTCAATCATTAAAAATTATCCTGGATAGATTTTTATTCTTTTCCCCTGACAGATGGCATTTTGTTTGTCTGCCCTGAAGAATAAGAAACAAGGGCAGCTGAGGAGAACATTTTAAGACCAAAAAAAAGAGAAGCTTCTGGATGTGCTTAATTTTCACCTTTGAAATGGTGAATGGAGTCTAGAGACCCAGCTTAGGCTTTACACGTGGCTTTCAGATAGCTAGAGGAATCCATCCTGTGTGCTGAGTGCCAGCCTGTGAGATCTAGCAGATATTAATCTTATGGGTTTTTTTCCATATAATTTTCCAATAATCATAACTACATAGCACTGAAGTGATACTTTAACTTTTAGCATTTTACTGTACATTTTTCAGAACTGTAGTGTTTTTGCATGGATCCGATATTTTTTTTATCTGAATTCAGGTTTCTGAATATACTGAACAATAACCTGCTTGGCTTTCCTGGTAATTATATGCCAGTGGTTAACACTGAAAGAAAAACTGAAAAATCTGACTGACTAATCATAGCAAAGTCAACATTCTTTGGTTTTGGCTGTGGGTGCCAGGTAAGAGGTCTTAATTCTTTAACAGTTATATGAGAAATAATAGGCTAGATAGTGCAAGAATAATGAAGAGAGAGACTTGTAAAACAATCCTATATTAAATGTCATGTACTCAGCAGGTTAGACAGATTAGATCTAGTGGCAATATTTGTATGACTTGCGTAGGAAAGCAAAACCTTTCATACATTCTTTTTCTCATCTTTTTTTTTTTCATTCCCTGGGAGGAAAAAAAAGACATTGACTCAAGTCTGGAATTGTATTTTAAAAACCTGTGCACACAATAGTAAAGACTGGTCTGATATATGCACTTCAAAACCTAATCTAGATTTGAAAGGCCATTTGGACCTCAAATTATAATTCTACCTATAAAGAAGTAAATTTCAGGGAGAATGTTACTCAATTTGGCTGGAAATAGCAAAGTGACATGGAAAAACAATAGGTACCAAGTTCCCTCTGGTTTTACTGAGTAACTCTGTGAAGTTCTTGGAAAGTTCCATCCATTCTAACCTGGAACTGGAATTTGGCGAGGCAAAATTTGGCACCTTGGAACATCTTTTAATTCTTAAAACAGATTGAGATAGATATTTCTTTGATGCAGCCCTGCCTGTTTGCAAATAAAATATCCCAACCTTCCCTGCTGAGCTCAGGAATACTCAATAAGAAGAAGGGATTTGATTTAATTTCATTTTTTCTTCCCCTTTCTGGGAATCCTTCAACCAGCTCTCTGACCAGAAAGAGATCTTCCTTTCATACACCCAATCCTACTGTCTCTGGGACTCCCTCAGCTTATAGTTCCCTTCCGAATATTTTTTGGGTTTTTCATCCTTGAATTTTTCTCACAAAAAGATCTGTGTCAATGTAACTGAATCCCAACTCTGAGTTTAGAAAATCAACCCCCTTTTGGTGATATAGCAAATTCCTACTCCAGCCTTGCACATGGCTTCCTCAGTGTGGAGGCATTGATTGCCTCAGCGACCCCTTCCAAAAAGGGGCTCTGATTGCTTTAGAAACTCACTGTGTATGAAAAGCAGCTGTTATGCACCCCCGTGAGGTTTAAACCAAATTATCGTTGTGAGAAGGGATGCTCCCAGCCCATTGCTTTCTGCTTCATCTTACCACAAGTCATCCCTCACTCTGGTCATGAGAGTGTGAAATTCAGTTGGAAATAAATTTACTCCACGTGACAAGTCTACTGCTCATACAGACAAGTACCTGGAGGTCTGCCCGAGTCATGCCTGCTTGGCCAATACACCATGATGGAGCAGCACTGAATTAGACAGAGAGAGAACCTGAGTCCTCAGAAAGGCATAGGTGCATCACTGTGCCTCAACTCATAATCAGGCCTAATTCTCCAGGCTCAGCACCAGCTGCTGTAGAAAAACTTGTCCTCGTGTTTTGGTCTCTGCCAGAAAAAGGATCTTCTAAGCCCACACTACGGCATGCTATAAGACAGCACAGGATACAGCATATGCTGCTACAAGACACGTGGTATCTGCCCTCATCTTCCTGCAGACTAATCAAATACTGGAATAATCCAAAACCTGCCAACTTGTCCTTCTACTTCTTGTGTGAACCCTAAGGCTTTTGCCAGTTGAACTTATTTTTGTAATAATATCTACAGAGACTCACTCGCTATTCACAAATAGCCAGAAAACAGTTTCTAGACCCTGGTTTAAACATTCAGACAAGGGGTAGGCAGAAGCGCAGGGGAAACCCTTACCTTTTTTTCCAGTCTTTGGATGCCCTCTGTGTCTTTGTCTTGCTGGAAGATGAAGCTGTGAGGACTGGTTAGCGCTGCCAGGATGAGATTATTCCATGCCCTAAGTTAAACACGTAAGCGTTTGAAGGATCGAGGCCATCATTCCTAAAGCTTTAATAAAATTTACAGTAGAAATAAGTTTCCCTTAACCCCATTTATTTAAACAATCCATATTGTTTTATATAGAGGAAACTATCCAATGCAAATACAGCTAAATATTTTAATGGTTTACACATTCATTTTAGAAAGTTTTCTTTTAATTTGTTAACTTTTGTTCCTTTGAACTGGCTCAACCTACTCATTTAATCCCTTGAGCTTTCAAGGGACAGCTTGCAGAAAGTTATATACACAAATATAACAAACATTTCAAATAAAGCACAATGCATAAAGCAGAGAAAGGGAAAAATTTGACAACAGCTGCTAGATTTAACACTAATAGTTTTGAAAGATTTTGGCTTAAAGGTTAAGAGTATCTTATGACAATAAGCAGACTTTGTATATAATGTCAACAGCCCTGTTGCAACATGTCCAGTTTTAATTTATTCTTGTTCGCTTGCATAAGACAAATAATATAATTATGTATGTCTGGTTCATGACATTCAAGTTGGAAAAAAATCAAATAAATCATGTTTTTTTAAGAATAGCAACTTCTAAAGCCTTTGGCCTACGTCCCTTATTAACATTAGAGACATTTTTGTCTGAAAGTGATAACCTGAAAGTTTGCAAGTATTTATTTATTTTGATCAGATTTCATCTTTTTGAGCCTTTTTGCTTCCGAATAAGCTAGTGGTAACAAGTATCCTCCTTAGTCTTTCTTTTCTTTTTCTTTTTATGTCCAAAGAACATTGCAAATGATATCAATTACCTGATTAGAAAAAAATTTAAGGCTTTAAGGGCTGCACTCATCAAACTGTGAGGCTCCATTTGGACCAGTTAGGCATGCTGACAATTTGGAAATATTTTTATTCCCTGCTTATATTATTCTTATAATGGAAAAATAACACAAGGGATATTAAAACTCTATATTAATCACAAATTATAGCATATACTGTGTTTCAGTGTGTTTCCTAAGATCAGTCATCAATCAGTAAAACTGTTTATTCGCATATATGTATTAAAAATGAAGAAAAAATACTCTTTTTAGAATCATATTCTTAGCTGATACAGAGCAGCCTCATATTCATCCTCTCTGTGGAGCTCTTTACATGAGAGACGAAATTCATTTCATGTGATTTCAGATGTCTGGTGTGGCACAGACAATTAGTATAAACTAATTATGTATGTTTCTATTATGGCGAATTAGACACTTCTACCAGATACACACATCCGTCTGATACTTATATTCAGATGGGATCCTAAAAACTGGAAGAGTCTTTCCTTTGAGTCTGAAGGGAATGTAGGATGTAGGTAACTTTAGATGTGTAACTTCTAGGTAGCTTTAGGTAGGTAAGATGAAATACACTCCATGTGGAGATCTGGACTTTTAATATAAATTACTGTATCTACTCTGATTAAAAATAGCAATGCATTTTAATGGTTTCAAATAACACTTTTCAGTCCCTTAAGGGGGATGTAACAGGGTGAACTAATACTTAGGGGGTTTTATATGCATCTGTTTTACACAGAGGGACTACTCTGGCTTCAGTGAAAAATTTCCTGAGTTAAAGGAGATTAAATGAAATCAAAATCTCAGTAAGGGAAAGATGAGATAGTACTAAGATGGATGGCAAAAATAAGGTCTAATATAGAATACATAGGCTTAGCATGATATGTGCATGGAGAGCTTGGAAAGTACACCAGTGACATGTATCTGTGTAATGGTTCCAAAGCATTTTCTTTTGGATGATATTAAGACTTTATAAAACAAACATATGCTCATGCTAATACTGTTTTGAAGTAACTGTATTAATGCAAAAATGTCCAAACAAATGTGCCAGATTTCCTCAGGGTTTAACTCCCACAGCAGCAAAAGAAGTAGTCCAGAGTGTTTGAAACACTTTCCATAGGAGCGTTTTTACCATGCCAAGAATCAAAGCAGGAGCGCCGGGCACTGTGGCAATGCAGAAGCCTCTGCAGTATGTGCATTGCAAGAACGATACTGTGTCCCGAAGGGCGAAGAGTCCAGGTGTCCTTCTTCTTGGGTACGAGATGCAAGAGAACCAGGGTGGTTTTGCTTTACGGAAGGGAATTATCAGTGCTACAGGGGCAGAGACCCTGAAAACCTCATCTGTGAGAAGGGAGCAAGAGAGAGGCTAAGCAGGCACGTGAGTGCACTGTCACTATGTTGAATCAAAAGACATCACCCTCAGTACCAGCGGCAAGGCAGAGCCCCCCAACCACATCTACCAGAAAATGCGCGGGAGCTACAGGTGAGAGCACAGTCCTCCAAACCCCAGGGACCTGCGCTGCATCAGGTAAAACCCATCCCACCTTACTTCTCAGGAATAGGAAGACCTATAACCAGCCACAGGGTGATGACGTCAAGGTGGCTGGTTTTGTTTCTTCGCATTTTAAAATGGCTATGCAAATGCCATTTTGTGGAGAAACGTGTTTTTAATAAATAGACTTGCTTCTTGGTTTGCTACCAGTTCGATCATCAAAACTTTCCCACCGGGTCCAAATCTGTCCACCAGGAAAAATGCTGGTAAGCCTGCACCGGCCAGCCCTGGCAGGCAGAATACCAACCCTTGGGGGATAATCCTTTAATGCCTAGAAGGTATTCAGCCAGAGTTTTGCAGGCAGAGAACTGAATCAAGCGTTTATTAACCAGATGATCTTGTTACTCCTATAAAGAACCTTGGATAAAATTGTACATTTAAAGCTCTTTATCTGCTACATATGCCAGACTTGGATTTACTAGAGGGGAGAGAGAAGAAATAGAAGAGGAAATGCTGAGGGAACTCTAGCCGCTCCCATTACTACTCGTTAGTTCAGCACATAAAATTGCAGTCCCTCCTGCAACCCCCAATTCACTGCCTCTCCTTTCATATTGGGCCTTTGTTCACTGCCCAAATAATTCCAATACAATCCAAAAAAGCGTGCAGATATATATCAGGTGGAGTTCCTGGCTTGCATATGTGTGACTATATATGCACACACATGCACATATACACACGTATGCATAAGTACATATTCCTATATATATCTACACAGACAACATTGTTTTCCTAATAAATTATTTGTATGTCTTAATTTGGTTTTTTTCTCAGCCTTTTCTTGGGTAAAATGCTAAATCACTGGGGTTTCTTTCTTACTTTCTTTATAGGGGTCAGACTGCATTGTTGAATCACTTTAAATCCTGAGTCAGGAGCATGTCACAGAGTTATAAAACAGTCCTGTTGATGGAGCAGCCTAGCGCTGATAGGAGAGCTATTGATTGCAGATCTACTTTTAGATTGGATTTGTGCTCTGCAGTCCTTTTACCTGGTCATAAAATATAAGTGGGGTTTACAAAAAAATAGCAGTCCACTTAGGAAGTCTCTTAACAGGTTTTTTGAGCTTAAATGTACATTCCTTTAAGTACCTGTTAATTACTTTACTGTGATGATGCGCACCTGTACAATGTCAGACTGCCCACAGAGCCCATTGTTAACCTGCCCGTCAGCCATTTACTGCCCATGATTCACAGTCGAGGGGTCTAGGATTATTTTCTACTGGGAATAACATTTTAGTAGTACAACAGTGTGCTGGAGATGTCTTAATGGCTGCTCAAGTGAGATTGTTATAATGCCCACATTGTTGTTCTAGCCAGCACACAGCCCAATTGCTTTTTTAAGTTATGGCATCAGCAAGCTCCAGGTCATCTGCGCTTAAATCACATGCACGTATCTGAAATGTTGATGTGGTAACTGGTAGCAATGTATACAATACTTTTAACCTCCAATTTGGTGGGTGCTTGGGATCAGGTTATATGAAGTGTGCATGTATGCTTCAAGCTTTAGGGCTACAGCAAGCTTTGCTGATTTTAAATGTCATCGTAAATTTTGACTTGAACAGCTCACCTCAGCTCATGTGCAGCTTTCCCCTTGATAAGCTGGAGGATAAAGAGTATAAGTGGGTTGCATTAAAACTCATGTACACCTACTGCATGCCCCAGCTTATGAGTTTTCTAGAAACATTTTCAGATGAGTAGAGAAGTGGCATCCAGACAACCCTCCTTATACTCATTTTTATAGACAACTGCCCCTGCCCTGGTGCACGCATGCACGCGCACATACACACAGACAGATAAATACATGTATAGTCACATACACACACTGCGTCCCAGGGAAATAGCATAGGGAGACTGTAGGAACTCCATTTGCTAATGTGTTCCGCTGGTTTCTTCCCTCACCAGCCCCCTGTCAGAGATTGAGGACGTCGGCTGAGTTCTCCTGGGAACCATGGGAGCAAAACATACTTGTTTTTACATTCACTGCCAAGGTGTCTATGGCACTCAGATGAGGCCTTTAGCAGCATTATTTCTTTTCAAAGTCACAACCACCAGGCTAAACCATCCTGACTTCTTTTTTTTTTTCCCTTTTGTTTTTTGATGATGGTGTGCAGACATTGACATACCCAAGCAGATTTAGAAAGAAACTAAGGAATTTCTAATGGGTTTGGAGTCTATAAAGTTTCCTGGCAGCACTTGTAACTTGAGCTGATTGGAAATATTGGATATTTCCCACAGAAAAAGCAAAACAAGTTTCCCCAAATATAACAGCAAAAAGAACACACACACCATCCCCCTACCTCAATTTTTCCACTGAAAAACTGAAGAATGCAAAAACTTTGCCTAAACATTCCAGTTTCCTTCTCAACAAAAAAATCAAATTTTCTGCAGATCCCTTTCTATTTAAAAAATGTATCAGTAACTCCTTCTATCCAGTTTTCAGTCAAAAGCAAATCTGAAGGAAAATGTTTTAACTCATCCCATTGTAATGTCAAGAGCTTGACTGGAGAAAAAATTTGAATACTTCAAGTCATTTGATCTTACCTAGTACTATATAAATAGGACTCTTCCTCATTAAATGAATTTGTATTCCAGTAGTGTTGCTGCAAACATTACCTCCTTCAGATAGCACTCCATCACTGAAATGGCACTCTTCTCAACCAACCTTCTCTTTTACCAAAAACACAGAGCTAGAATTTTTAACAGATGGTATTTTCACTGCTTTGAAATTTTTACAGAGAATGAGCAAAACACACTGACTTGGGCAGGGGGAGAGGTGGTACAGGGAAACAAGGAGGGAAGGCAGGAAGGAGAAGAGCTTTTCATAAGTGCTCAATGTGGACTTCTTTCCCCTCATTAAAAATAAGAATTTTACCCTACTTTTCAATGGGATCAGAATAAAAGCAACACTGAGCACTTTGGAAAAAAAATCACACTCCCCAATGTTATTAATATGAGTCATAATTAGGGATGGAACATTTGATCCAAACCCCAATTAACTGCAGGGGAAATTTGGATCCAAGCTTTATGGCTTGAATTTATTTGCACGCTGGGCCAAGACAGAACTCCTGACCCAGTGCTGTCCAATCCCTCCCCCACTAACAAATCCTTTGGGGAATCAGAGATGCATATCTGGTTCAAGATCTGACATTTGTGGTTTGGAGCTTGTTTGACAGTATATCTTACACATAAAGAGCACTTTCCACCTCAAAATGCCATTTGTGCTTTAAAAAATGCATCTGTAGAGAAGACTGATTCTTACGAAGAACCCAGCAAAGCCAAGTAATATGCTTTCTTCAGCATGTTTGTGAATAAGATGAAAATGCTCACAGATTACCGATGTTCTCAAAACTTCCTGTCTTTCGAGTCAGAAAATTACCCCTGGAGCACTAGGTGCATTTTCCAGTTCAGGCAGTGATCCTGAGGGTTTGATTCTCTCTTTCTTGCTCATGTGGAATCACAGTTTGATTATTCATTAAGCAAGTCACTACCCAGCCTGAAGATGTATGGGTAAGTCAGGCTTTAGTGCCACAGACAGACCGGGAAATGTACCTGCTAACCCAAGACCTTTGTAAGACCATGTGCTGCTTCATGTTGGTAACAGCTGGCAGTGAGCTCTCCAAGGAGGGTTAGAAGGAGGCTCAGGTGGTCGTATATTGAAAGCTTTATTCTAAGATTGGTAAAATGAACTTTAACACTTCAAGGACTCTGGAATGCGTTAGAAAACATTTTTCCCACAAGGCAAATTAGCTAAAACAAACAAAAATTGGGACATTAAACGGAATTGAATGTTACCCAATTTTATGTAGCTCTAGGTCAGATAGACTATGACCTGATACATTTTTTCTCCCACCCTATCTAGCAATCTTGTTCAAAATTACTGCAAAATATTGTGTTTAGGAAGCCAATCATTAATTATTTATGAGCAGTATTTTACTGAAAGGGTTTAAGCTGTTTGCTTGAGTTACAGTCTCCATGGAGAGTTGTGTAAAATCTTTTTTCCCACCTTTTCAGTCAGTGAATGATTCATTAATCACAGAGTATATACAAACATTTAGGAGGCAGCAGCATCCACAGGATAAAGCATTTGCCTCAAGAAGAACTGATTCTCCTCTTAGTCCAGCTGTGTGACTGAGGGTGATTCACTTCTCACCCCGCATGCCTCAGTTTCTCATGCTGTAACTTGGCATGTGTCTTTCTTATGGAGATTCGTGTGCTCTGTGGATGAGAAGTCCTACACAGGAGTTGTGCTTTTATGTTTGTGAGAGCAGCCCCAGAGCCTAAGTAAGACAGAATATGAAAGACATGGTAGGACCTGTCTTTCGTAGCCAGCAGAGAAAACACTTGGGGTTTTTTTTATCTACAGCAGAACTACAAGCTGGAACAATGGTAATATTCCAGTTGACTGATCTGACAATAATGACATTACTAAAGCAATAAAAAAGGACGACAGGTCAGTGTTCAGAAGAGTACATGGCACATTGTCTTGGTCTGTAACATAATGAATTGCATATTGCACTGTTATATTGCACCAGGGCAAACCTGTGATTCCTCCAGCTGTGCTGCAGGCCAACAAGATAATACAGGCAGAGCAGTGTAGGCACAGGGTCGTGCTGAAGCCGGCCTGTGTAATCCAGCCTGGAACCAGCTCAGCACATGGGCAATTAGCCTGGGTCTGCCTGCACTGACAGATGTGGGCATACCCTCAGCTGCCTGGAGCCAGATTTCCACCAGTAACATTTACGGACCTAAAAATTCATATTCATATCCTATTTTTCCAAAGATTGGCAAAGATTTTGAGTTAGGTGTCCAGCTCTTCTTACTTTCACAACTCAGCTAGCTCCAAGGACTACAGGCAGCAGGCTCTTACTGCTCTATTAAATGTCTAGTCTATGTTACGATGCAAGAAAGCAATCAGAGCATGTTCAGTTAAGGTCTCTCCAAGCCCCTCCACAGCTCTCAGGCTGTACCTAGTTTACCACATAAGAACAGGACAAATTCACTGGTGGTAAAAAAGCTTCCTATAGGTTTTGGCTGAATTTGGGAATCTAGGCAGATAGATAGCAAAGTAAATACTTGCTATAATTACAACTCATTGATTTACTGCCTTCTGGGAAACAGTACAGCATTGCAGTAATAACAAATTTGTTCCTGATTGTGTGTGCATATATATATAGGTGTATATATATACATGTATATGTATATGGAAGTAAGTGAAATATTCCAGATTGACAACGCTGTAGCAGAAAAAAAAATTGGCCCCATTTACAGTATAGAGTTTTTCCTTTTCTTTGTTCACGAAATACATTTTACCATGGGTGATAGAATTTTTGCATCATGAATATTTTATACCAGACTTTAGCCAAAGCCATGATATATCCCAGAAATTAACTTAGGGAAATCTGTTTCTCATTATTCTCTGATGTTCATTGATTTATTTGCTTTCTCAAACAAAGAATTTTAGTCCCCAAACTTGGTATCTACTTAGCTTATTCTTAACCCTTCCATGGGGGGGGATAATTTATTTCTTGGGAAAGTGTTGAATCACTTTTTTCATGCTATTCGACTAACTTCTTCTATTATTTGCATCAGCATAAATCAAAATATTTTCCATCCGTATAAGTAGATTTTGGGCCATCTTGTCTACTCTTATATTTGCATTTGAAAGACTTAATGGCCTGATGTGAAGAAAAAAAAAGAAAAAAGTAGAAATGTATTCATCCGACATAAAGTTTTATATATACTTTAGATATCTAAGCCCTAAACTGCAACTCATTCTCTTCCCCCCTCCCATTTCAATTCCCACTCAGCATCTGAGTAACTCTGAAAGCATCTGAACTCATCAGGCACACCACATTTGGACCTGGATGTTCTCTAGGCACCTGCAGTTCTGCATTGTGTGCATGCCCAGATCTACCCAGGCCTTAATGGGATCCAGAAACTCAGCTGTATGGTGCCAAAGCTCCCTAAAGGGCTTAATCCCATAAACATGCCTAAAGCCCAGGTCATATGTTCTAGTAGGACCAAACCTCTCACAAGCTGTAACCATTTCTGCTATCTTTTAAAACAGCTTTCTGGAAAAGAAGGTGGTGTTCACTGGCTTTTGCAAAGTAGTCAGCTTAATAATGGATTTACCCATGAGGTATTTAAACCTGAGTAGAAACCTTTCACAGCTTGAGGGGGACTTAACCCCCAGCTCCTCATGCCCTACAGAGTTCTCTATCCATCATGTAATAGTGTGTTATAAAATATGATCCTGTTTACTACTCCGTTTGAAACTGTGCTCTTGTATTATAAAGACAACAATGTTCCTGGGTTGAGCAAGGAGCAACTGATGGCCCTAGATTATTTATGCATGTAGTATACGTGGTAAACACTCCAAAAGTAAAACCAAAGTTTCAGAAGTTGGGTGCTTTCTTGTAAATCCCTCACAGTCCATATTTGTCGCACAAATAGGATGAGCTCAGATTCAACAGGAAACGAAACTACTGTATAACTCAATGGTAATAAAAATTATTTGTTCTCCTTCAGTCCAAGAAGAGACACTCAAAACTTACTTTCTAAATTCCTACCATTTTGCCTTTCTCTGGATGGAACAGCTTCATCAACTTCACCTTTTTCTACCGCTCTTAGAAAAAAATGATACTTACATGGCCACAGGAGGCAGTCAGCCTCCAGATGGGGAGAAGCATCTTCCCATCAATGTGATTTAGGTGTTTAAACTATGAGAAGCAAAGGAAGCTTAGACAGTGTCGTGAATCAAGAAACAGTGCACTGAAGATCACAGCTGAAGCAGGAGATGTAGTTGCCGTGCAGTGACTTCTTCAACCCTTCTGGTAGGGTTCACTGCAATAACTAACACAATGCAGTAAAGGGCTGCCTTTTGAAATGCTAAGCATGCACAGCTTCTCCCAACTTCTCTAAAAACAAAAAAGAAAGAAGGCCGTAAAATGGCAGGATCTGATTTTCTTCAAGTTCAGCAAGTCTTGAGGTATTTAAATTCAATATAAAAGTTTTAAAAACAGATAAATTTAAAAAAAAAACCCAACCCTTTGAGTCAGAATTTTGCAGGCTTCTGTCTAACTCAGAGGACCCAGGACTTTTTACCTCATGGCCATGATTTTAAATCAAAGAACTACACTGACAGAAACTATCATTTGGTATGCATTCAGTAGCTTGTGTGAAACTAAACAGCTATGCCAGGCAACGATGCCCATTAATTCCAGTAGTTAACAGCACTTAACGATGTCAATGTTGTGTTTCAGTGTACAAACATGACTGCACATTTCATCACTGGCCCATTAATATCGTAGTTTTACATCTTGTCCTGGATAAACAGATCCTTGCAAGAAGAAAATCTTAAGGTAGGTCTGTTTGTGGTCATACACGAGTTCCTCTGTCTCCAGGTGACTGTCGAAGAGCAGCTGAACTGAGCTTTGATCTGTCTGTCCCCACCTCTGCAGGCAGACCTCTCACACTGCAGCTCCCTCCACCCTTCTGGTTTGTACCGTACAATCCTTCTTTTTAGCAAATTGCATTATGAGCCTCACTAACATTAAAGAGGAGATTATACTGTGTATTTTTTAAATCATTTTTTATGGAGAAAGTGCTCCAGAAAATTCACCTGAAAATGTAGACAAGACAATGCCTTAGATTGTTATGCCATTTTAAAATACATTAACTGTTTTATGTTTAGACTTTTCCTCATTCTTATAATTTATCCTGCTTATGTTGGTCTATTTTGAATAGAAAATGGCCATAAGAGATGTTTAAAGATTTTTAGTGACAGTATCCGGTCAAAGCACGTCAAAGCATCCAGATTCCCACTAAAGGTTTTTCACAACTGATTCACCTAGAAGACACGTGTGCGCTGGGAGACCCACAACTGTCTAAAATGGATTAGCTGTGTCACTCTCTCCTATATTATGTCCCCACCAAACCAGCATGACTTAACCATAGTTAGGTTAATCAGGCAGATGGAGGCAGATGTGTGGGCTTGTCTGTAACAGCAAAACTTTGTGGCATTAACATATTTGTTGTTTTACTATACGGACTAAAAATGGGGCATTACTATTTGTGTCATCTTTCATGTGAAACATTTGAAATACATTTAGTCTTACTGAAAATATCCTGCTTTTTTTTCAGTTTCTTTTATTTCATGAATGGTTCAAAAAAGTTAAAAGTTGAAACATTTGTCATTAACTTTTTACACTTGTTTGCAAAAAACCCTTCCATGAACCTGAAGTGAGTCCTCTGAAACCAGCAGAGACACTGCTCCTAAAAACAATCAGATTGCTCAGACAGAAAGTTGCTGTGCAACTTGTTATATTTGAAATTAAATTCCCCAAAATAATAGAAATAACGGGGATAACTAATTTCCTCCACACAAGGCTGAAAATTCACTCTATAACGCACTGCTGAGCGAGCAAATAAATAGCAAGCTCACTGTTCCCTGCAGCGTGTTAGCTACCTGCTTATTGTTGAAGTGGCTTGTGTCACTAATATTTTTTTTAAATTCCTGCAAATAAAGTTTTACCAGTAACACAAAAAGCCCACAGTATTAGTGTTATACTTGTAGGCTGACTGCCAATCTTTTAAAAGGCCATTGGATATATAACACAATGAACATGAGGGATTATTAAAAATAAACTCACATCTTGGTGCTCAAACATTTTCTCTCTCTTTCCCTTAAGAAGTGATCGCTATAGTATGTTTTGGGGGGAAAGAAAAGCATGAGCAAGGGCAGCAGAACTAGATGAAATTTTTATGCGAAAGAATCCATTAAAAATGCTCTTTGGCTGTCTGTTTGTGCCCTCAAGTCTCACGAGTACAGTTGGCAAGAATAGAAAATCACTTACGGACTCAAAAAATGATATAGTACATTTCCTACCCTTTTAAACGCTTTAATGTGTCCCCAGCATCCCATGTAATTTAGGGAGGAACATCAGAAAGTTTGGATGCTTTTCTGAACCTTGTTCAAAGAATTCCAAATAGTTTGGGTTGTAAAAATGGGATGGAAAGTCTATAATAAAATCCTTTCTTTCAGATTTTCATACCTTTTGCATGGAATTGATATAGATCTCCGCAGAAATGAAAGAGCATAGAACAATTGCAGAGGTTAATCATATCTTTCCAAGTTCAGTAATTTGACGATCTGGATTTCAGTTGATTCTTAGGCAGTAGGAGCTATTCCTTTTTGGGACAATGGTAAGGCCTGGTGAACAGGCTTAACTAATTTATTTAATTTCACTGGGATGTACTTTAGGGATTAATAAGGAACAGCAATTGATGCCTTGCCACATGCTCTCTGGACTGTGATTTCTTTGCTCTTCTTAGCTGTTTCACAGCCTTTCTCAAGCCCAGAAAATAATCATAAATCAAACTAAATATTTATATAGCTTTTTGGCATTTTTCATGCATGAGTGAAAAAGACGATGGGTAAGCTGGTCATAAAAATTCCAAGGAAAAATATTTTATGGAAATTTGCCATTTTGTCAAAATACAAATGCTTTACAGGGGCTGTTTGATTCTGTTGATGTTACAGTGGATGTAAAGAGGCTCTATCATGCTTGCAACTACACTGCACTGAGGGAATGAAGAGACTTCAGAATACATCCCATGAATATGAGCCATGAAATCCATCAGTGGAAATGCTCCAGATTTTTACTAGTGGAATACAAAGCAGAATTTGGTCTCAGATTTCTGCTTTGAGAATGCTGAAATCTAAAACACATCTAGGAGACCATTTTAGGTTTGAGTAAGTAACTTCAGTAACACAGATAATTAGTGAATTAGGGCAATGAAGCTGGTGAGGGGTCTGGAGAACAAGTCTTATGAGTAGCGACTGAGGGAACTGGGGTTGTTTAGTCCAGAGAAAAGGAGGCTGAAGGGAGACCTTATCGCTCCCTACAACTACCTGAAAGGAGGTTGCAGAGAGGTGGGGATTGCCCTCTTCTCACTAGTTATAAGCAATAGGACAAGAGGAAATGACCCCATGTTATACCAGGCAAGGTTTAGATTGGGTATTAGGAAAAAGTTCTTCACCAAAAGGGTTATCAAGCATTGGAACAGGCTGCCCAGGGAAGTGGTGGAGTCGCCATCCCTGGAGGTGTTTAAAAAAAAGGTAGACGTGGTACTTGGGGATATGGTTTAGATGTGGTTTTGTCAGGTTAGGTTAATGGTTGGAGTTGATGATCTTAAAGGTCCCTTCCAACCTTAACAATTCTATGATTTTATGATTCTAGGAACATATAGGGAAAGATCACTATTACCTAACCTAAATGACCAGAATAGGCACCGAGGCTCCAGAAGCTAACAATGGGAGTGTTAATTGTCTCCAAAGACAACTTTTTGAGTTAAACATGAACAACAGTTCAAATACAACAAGGAGGCTAAATCTAGCCAGTAAGAATGATTGGGCCCATCATTTGTCTGAGGTCTCCCTTTGCAAGGAAGTATTTCTACATGATACAAATCCATTCATCCAAGATCCAAAATACAATGGGAACTCTACATACTTAATGTAACATGGATAACTGGATTTTAGAGAAAACCTTGAACCAGCATCTTCTGCTTCCTTAGTTCCCTAACTATGAGGTTTACAGGACAAACTGAGAAGCACAAGCTTCCCTTTTCCAGTAGGAACTATGACAATGTGCAGCCCGCGAGTTGGAGGAAACACCGTGTCTGTTTCCCATGACCATGAACTTTTGTGTTCTGTATTCTAAGATACAAACACCATGGCCTTAAGGTGGATTTGGGGATTGGTTGTGAGCACTGAAATTTTATCATCTAAGCTGCTAAATTGACAGCATGGATGCAAACACAGTTTTGGCCTGGGCTCAGTTAGCATTTTCCAAAATGGTTCCCCAAAACAGTTCAGGATTTGCCACATACCCACCCTGTTCTGGGGACACCATAGTATGGATGTGGCCAGATGATTCCAGTTGGCCTCAAGGCCAAAGAATGGGTCCTTGTACTCTAGTTTACAGGTACCAGTATAACCAGACGTTCCTAAGAGCAGAGCAAGTAATCCAGGTCTGTCTTGCTGCTGCTGTTTACCCTGAAGATGGCTGCTCAGGCTGTCTGCTGCCTAACTTTTGTCATCTAGCTGCAGTCTCACAGACAGGGACAATCTCATAGGAGCTAGGGAATGTCTGTAACACTACTGCTCTTTCCAGCTTCTTACAATGAGTCTACGGGACTAGTGTACCCAGCTAAGTCACAGACTGATCAAGATTAGTACTGGTATTCAAATGACTAAAATGTTTTGGCTATTTTTAAGTGAAAGTAGAGTGGACCATCTATAGAACTTTAGTCCTTTTCTGTCCATGATGTCTGCAATATAGATCCAAACAACCAAGATATCCAGTGCAAAAAAGGAAATAGGACGAGGGGGAATGGCTTCAAACTGGAAAAAGGTAGATTTAAATTAGATATTAGGAAGAAAATTTTCACTATGAGGGTGGTAAGGCACTGGAACAGGTTGCCCAGAGAAGCTGTGGATGCCCCATCCCTCGACGTGTTTAAGGCCAGGCTGGATGGGGCTTTGAGCAATCTGGTCTAGTGGGAGGTGTCCCTGGACATGGCAGGGGGGTTGGAACTCGATGATCTTCAAGGTCCCTTCTATTTAGCATCATAACAGCCAACAGTACTAGAAAAGTCTCATGATATCTTCCACTTAAAAAATATATAAAATGGGATATGCCTGCACTTAGACATAGAATCACCGTATCACTGAATCACCGAATCACAGAACCAGCAAATGGTTGAGGCTAGAAGGGATCTCTGGAGGTCATCTAGTGCAAATTCCCCTGCCCAAGCGTGTCCAGACAGCTTTTGAATGCTCCAAGGAGGAAGACTCCACAACTTCTCTGGACAACCTCTGCCAGTGCTTGGCCACTCTCACAGTGAAAAAGTATTTCCTGACGTTCAGGAGGAACGTCCTGTGTTTCAGTTTGTGCCACTGAAAAGAGCCTGGCTCCCTCTTCTTTACTCCCTCTTCTTTACACCCTCCCTTGAGTTATTTATATACATTGATAAAATCCCCACCCCACCCCCCTCCCCGGAGCCTCCTCTCCTCTAGGTCCCAGGTCTCTCAGCCTTTCTTCATATGACAGATTCTGCAGTTCCTTAATCATGTCAGTGGCCCTTTGCTGGACTCTCTCCAGTATGTCCATGTCTCTATTGTATGGGGGAGCCCAGAACTGGATACAGTAAACCAAATCAAACCCAAGAACAGTGTTAAAAGATAAGGTGAAATTTTAAGTCAAGTGTGCATAATATAGAAAATGGTGACAGTCTAGTTCTGCTTAGGCAACATAAATTGCCTGCGTGAATGTGTGCATTACTGTAAGGTCTTGAATTAAATGTTTACCTGATACTTCCACAATGAAAAAAACCCCAAACTTGGTGTCATCATCCTATCCTATTACATGTCAGGAACTGAAGTAAAAACCAATGTAAATGGCTTCAGTGTTTTTTATGATAGGTAGAAAATTCAAGTGTGCAAGTGATGAACTTCTGCTAGTGCTGTGGAGGGGGTATTTACATTTCAGGTAATGAAACTTGTGGAGGAACTCGATCTAACTTTAGCAACCAACTTACAGATGAATGCCTCATGAAGCTTTTTTTCCTCAAGTTAATGCCTAAATTTCCTCTAAAGTGAATGGATGAAGGGAGTTGTCTGAAGTTGTAACGGACCAGTTCTTCTTAGCCTGATTTTAGGCACTTGCAGTTCCTTTGTGCTTTCACCCTTACCTGCTTTCCTTTATTTAGGACAAATTTAGATGACTTAAACATGTTTGGAATGATGGATGCAGATACATGAAGGAAGTATATCTGATTTAGACTGCCTGGGGTTTATCCATAACTCAGCTTTCCAATGTTGGCTTAAAATTCAGTGGATCTATTGTTCAGGGGATAGGGAGCCTTATTATTTCCTAAAGTCAACAGCCTCCAAGTTGTCTCAAATTGGCCACAAGTCTAGGAAGAAATTAATCAGAACTCCAAAATATAACTCAAAGTAGCTAGCTTAGTTAAATTGTATTATGTCTTTGAATGTCTCAAACAGGCCATATAGTTAGAAACAGAGGTTGTGGTTGTTGTAGTGTGAACTTTTACATTTTTAGAAAGTTAAATGCTCCACAGATACTTTGTCTTTCATTCTTGGGACTTCAAAGAGCCCTTTATCTCTGTCAGAGTGTTACAGCCGAACGCATGCTGCTGATTTTTATATCATTTTATTCCAGAGGTGCAATTATATATAGTCTTACATATACATGCCTATACACAAACACACACACATAAAAAATGGTCACAGAAACGTATGTGTATACATATACATACACACGTGTGTGCCTGTGTATGGCCATATGTATGTATGAATATACATATAAATAACTTTACAAATAGCTGTTTTATTCAAGTTTGTTGATAGCTTGAGTTAATGAATGGTTAGGATTTTGGCAAGTTCTGCTGGAGTTTGGATCCAGTGCTCATAAAACTAAGCAAAATCCTGGAATCTCATCTAAAAATGGACCTTTTGTGGCATGTCTCATATTATTGTTACATATGATCCATAAGGTCTGCTGAAAAAATCATAAAAAACTGGAAAGCAGAATTATTAATGAAAATCAGTTTCTATTTAAAGCTGGTGGTTTGGCATTATTGAAAAACTATGTGATTTCAGAATATAAAAATCTTCACTTACCCATTTCGTGACAATTTCTTTTAATTACATTTAGTCAGAAGCAATTCCCATTTTTATTTTCTGACAATTTCTTTCTCTTTTTTTTAAACCAATGATGTAGTCTGTTGGAATGAGTAGTGGACAGAGTAACATTACTGTAAGTAGTCTGTAAGCACTTTTCTATGCTGTGGCATTCAGTGTTTCAGAAACTTCTCTGAGCAATACCATGTATAAGTAACTTGTTCTCCTATGCTCTCTATATTTAGTAAAGAAGCTTGTTTGGAACCCCACTGTGCCCATGTGGTTTCTATATATAATTTGGTTGTATAATGAGACAAAAAGACAAAGCAACCCATAACGTGCCCGATATTGTACAGGACACAAATGAAGATGGTCTCTGCTGCCAATGGTTTACTGTCCAACATCTCCAACTTGAACATTACTCTGTTGGATGGACCCCCACCTCCATATGGAGCTCTACAGCAGCCAATGGACTCCTTCATATACACTGGTCTCTGCATATGCAGTTCATTATGGGGCTGTGGCCCAAAAGACATACATGAGAAAGAAAACAAAGAAGAGAGGAGGGAATACACACATTTCAGCTGGCATATTTAAAGATAGCTCAAAAACATCTGATTTCCATTAAAACTCAATTGAATGTCACTTACAGAAGGCCATTTTGGCAGGTGACATGCAAAAGGAACCTCCCACCTGAAAGAGGCTGGTAACATTCGTTGCTGTTCCTGTAAGGATCATCTGTGCATTCTGACCAATGCAATTTGCAAAGAAATACCTTAATAAAAGGAATAAATTTAATTGTTTGAAGGCTTCCTATAGAGGACTGGATTATAAATAAACTTGTAGCTGTTATTTTCAAATTATTTCCAAATGCAGTTACTTCTTAGCTTAGGTAATGCCAATAATCCCAAATATTTTACTGTCCTACACCTTCAACATGCAGCATAAAATGAACTAAGTAATATGATATTACTTGCAGTTGTACTTTACATATAGTCCAAGTTACAGCCATGGAAACAGTTTCAGCAAGGGACAACAGAAAAGATTTTAACACACATGAATAAAGTCAGTGGCTAAGAAATATGTGGGTGGAATGGGAAATACACTTCAACTGAGACTTCAGCTTCTGCACAGAAAAGAAAATAAAGTAACCTCCTAGGATGGAACTCCACTTGTAGGGATTGTGGTGCCAGGGACAAGACACGGAGGAAACTGCCTCTGTGAGAAATGAGTAGTAGTAATTTCCTTACCTGTTCCCAAATCTTCCATCTACAGAGATTATTGACAGAAGTACAGTTAATCTGCCTGAACACCAACCAGGTATTACTGGTATTTTTAAATTTCATTTTCTGTGTTCTTCTCAGGCTGTTAGCAGCTGTTACTATAGTGTGGGATTTGGAGTGGACACCCAACGTAACATCAATTTTCACCTGTCATGCATCTAATGCAATCCTTGAAATAAACAAAACAAATAAAAGATCAGGGGAGGAGAATGGGATGAGGGAGACAGACACAGGATGAAAAGGATGGAAAGAAGAAGGCTATAATGAGATACTCTGTGTAAGAAAAGTGGTGTTTCTTCAGCTCGTGATAAGTCCAAAACAAGACTGGATATTTAAGAAAAAACCAAAATATTTTGTTAAAAAGGAAGCCTATAGTTTGTGGAATGCAATTGCTTATGTTATATGGCAGTTCAAGCTAGATAATAATAGTGTCCTTTCTGCCCTTAAACCCTTTGATTCAGCAGGTCTGCTATCTTACTAATAGAAAAAAATTGATTCATTCAAGGATGATTTTGTGTTTCCAGTGCACATCAGTGTGTATCTGGTAATTTCTTTTTAAATCCTAAGATTTGTTCTTACCTCCTTTTCCATAATATAGCTGAAGGAAGTTTTGAAGTTTTGGGCCCCTCACTACAGGAAAGACATTGAAGTGCTGGA
>RSEF01000003.1:110550836-110580032 GCA_003993805.1 Himantopus leucocephalus
CTGACCAAAATACGTCCTGTTTTACCTCAAACCAGGACACTACTCTGTTTAGGTCCATTCAACCACCAGCCCACATATTTCTTAGGTTAGCTCCCAGACAAAAGTCATGGAAATGGACCTCTCAGTCCCTACTTTCAGATGTTTTTACTATTGTATGAGATTCTCGTACATTCTCTTCACATTGAATATACTGTTCTTTCTCTGCTGCCCCTAAAAATTAGATGAATTTTTCCACAGAGGAGTTGAGGACAGTTGCTGAATGAGAAATCTCTACATGAAGAGCAGGAATCATATTCTTCGGTAACAAAACCTTTTATGAAAGCATTAATGAAAATAAAATCTTGTTTCTTCTGATCAGTATTACCAGTTTCTAGCAATTCAGTCAAAACTAAGTATTACTTATGTTCTCTGGGACAAGACCTAGGGTCTTTTATATGTGGGGTGTTTTTATGTGAATATGAACGATCAAACAACACAAAAGTGCTCTATGAGGGATTAAATCAGACCTTGAACCCAGTACTCAAAGGTTTATCATACTACAGGCTATATCTTTCCAAGTAAGTGATTACAAAAGTCCTAAACTGGTCTTTGAGAGATTAATACCGAACCAAGCAGAGGGGAAGACAGCAATTACAGTTTGGACTTATTTCCAGAACAACGGGGCAATGGGTGTGTTGACTTTGCCCTGAAAGACACAAGCAAACTCTGCCACAGAGCCACCTCCCACTCAGGTATAGCCAACCACTCAGCCAGATGGCTTGGAAGGCTGTAGGGGCCCAGGTATGTGCTGCATCATCACAGCCATTTCCCATCAACACAGCAAACAGGCAGAGCTCACTCACATCTGCTCAGGTGTCAGTAGGAATATCTTTTGTTTGGCTGCAGAAGACCATTTCAACACATGCACTGCCTGTTAGTGTTACATATGTTCTAGCATACATGCTGGGATTAAAAAAAAAAAAATAGCATTGACTATTTTTTATACGAATGGGCGAATCATCAACTTTGATTGAAATTGAGCTTGGTCAAGACTGCAAATCTTATCCCACTGTAAAAGGGTTTCTTTTCTGTGAGGAAAAATGCAAGTCATCTCTCCTCCTGTTTGCTCTTCCAGCTGCTTTGAGGAGTGTTAATGAAATGCTGATTTTCCAAAAGTGGTGTTTTTTCTACTAAACAAATTAATAACTAGAAGAAAGATTAGGAAGAAATCCTATAGTGGAATGACTGAAAGATCTCAACTTTAAACTTTTTTCAACCCAGAACAGGAAGATCTGAATATTATGCATACCACCATCAATTTTGGCAATGATTTTAGTAAAGAAAAAAACAACCTAACAACAAAAATGTACCTTTTATTTAAATACTTTCTAAAATAAAATATTCAATATTTCAATTCTAAATTATGTTTAATTTTAAAGTACTTTGCGGTCTTTTCTAATAAAAAAAACTCTCAAAAGCAACACTGTACATTTTGAAACATTCTGTTTGGTCTGAATTTTACTTCTTCCAATCCCTCTCTTTTTTTAATGCTGTTTTTTAAATAGTCACCAAACAAATCAACATGTTACCCCTAGCTCTAGGGAAAAGAATTCACAAATGACAACTTCACAGGATCTCTGTGTGACACCCTGGTTAGCTGTGCAAGTCAGCTGCTTGAGAGACCTCCCAGGTGCAAAACATCATGGCAGTGGTCAGCGTGCTGTAAAACTTCTGCTCTGTTACAGGAAAATCTCTTCACCTTCTCAGCTGCAGAGGACTGAACTCTGCATCCTTCCAGCAATAAAGGCTGACCACATACTGGTCTACACCAGCACGAGAATGGCTAGTAGATCAAAGGAAATGATTCTTTCCTTTGATTCAGCATTCATGAGGCTACAGCTGGAACACTGTATCCAGTTTGGGTCCCCAAAATAAAAAAGGCATTGGCATACAAGAGAGAGCTCAGTGGAGAACCTCCAGGTTCTGCTGTAGGGGTCCACAGCATGTGACACATGAAGAAAGGCTGAGGGAGCTAGGTTTGCTTAACCTGGAGAAAAGAAGGCTAAAGAGGAATGTAATTGTTCTTTCCAAATATCAGGCAGATGTAGATGAGATGCATCCAGAGACTTTTGACAGGTACACATTGAAAGGAAAAAAGGCAATGAACGCTACGTTGCAAAAATGGAGATTCTGGCTTGATATAAAAGAAAAAAATCATAACCATGGAAAATAAACATAGGAACAGATTTCATAAAGTTGCTGTGGATTCTTCATCCTTGGAGATACTCAAAACTCAAGGAGACAAGGCCTTATACTTAAAGCAACGTGACCTAATTTGGACTCCAGCCCTCCTTAGGTTCAGACTCCCAAGATTCTTTCCAACTTAAATTATTCTACTTTACTAAAGTTCAAGAGATGTTTGGGGTTTTTTTTATTTATTTCCAGAGAGGTGCACTTTAAGAAATTATAGTTCATTACTTCATGTTTCACCTGCAAAGTTACAGTTTGCACACAGCCCATTGATCATTCCTTCATGAAGCCGATTGAATGTAGGGAGCTGTGGAAAATTATGGAGAGGATTCCCAATAAAACTTACTTTCTTGTAACATCTTGCCTGAGACACGGAAGAATGGGAAAGTCATGACAAGAGGTGGGATCACTGCTAATAGGAAACTGTTCTACATAGCTGGGGTATATTACCAAACAGGTTTGCTGGGGTGAGGACTGAGAAAGAATACAAAATTCTTACAGTATTTGGTATAGTTCTGAGTTTTAAGAGGATCTGGATGGGAGTCGGGAGCTAGTTGTTTATTCTGGAATAAGTGCCTTGACTAGTCTTTAGATGATATAAATCAAAAATAACTATAACTTATGGAAGACAGCAAAAAAGACCAAGACTCTCCAAGTCATTAGACAAGAAGAGTGAATGCATGGCAAAATAACAAAGGTCAACAAATAGCTAGAAGATGGCAGTTATCAGGGAATTCTAGGATGTTTGGCTTCAAGGAGGCTTTTATGAATTAGGCTTTCTCAAAGCAGAAACACTGTCTAAGGAGCACCTGGAATAGGCTGGGTATAAATGTGGAATGAAATTGAAAATAATTAAGTGGTAATATGGAATGGTAAGGGAGGGGGAAGAAAGAGCATTTTGGTTTGGGAAGGAAAAAAATGGCTACATGCACTAATAAAAGTCAGGTGATACAATTTCTTGAGTAATTGAACCAGCCCCAGCTGAAACTCTTTGGGCCTGGGCTGACTAGCCCTCGCGCAGGGGATTCCTGAGCCAAGGAACCTAAGAGAAAAGATGTGATTAAAATGGAAGGAGCAAGGTTTTCATAGAAGGGGTGGACATAGAAACTATTCTTGGATTGAGCAATCATGAGCTGACTAAACTGATTTTAGAACCACAAAACAAAATCAAAGTAAGGTTTTGGATTTTTAAGAGACAAAGGAAGAAACTGAGGGATTAAGTCAACAAAGATCACCACACTGAGGAGATAAAGGATTTGAAAATAATAAAAAAGCTTTATCTGAAATTGCTTTCCAGGTAAGAGGGGAGATTAATAAGGAAGAATTACATGGGAAGAATTACTATCACTACAGAATGGTAAGGTCACATTCAAAGAATATGATTCTGACTACTTATGTGAAGATAATTTAAATGGTAATAGAGACAGGTAAGGGTTGCCAGGTGCTTAATATAATGAAGTGTTTACTTCATGAAAAGATTGAAAAAATCTTAGGTTTTTTGACTCATAAAACAACTAGGGTGTATAACTGTTTGTAATAAAGACATCTGGATCATAAATGTGAAAGACAAAGAATTGTTATTTCATTTAAAAGCTGATACTGGTATAAGAACAAATGAGAGTAAAATGCATATGAAAGAACTTTGAGTAGAAATTTTAAGATCTCTAAACATCCACATTGTGATTTTCAAGGACAGCCTTATAAAGAATGTAGATGGGGGTAAGGAACATAAATTCTTTCAAGATGAAATGTGAAACCTCAGATAAAGGAAAGATTGCATAACTGACTAGTATGATGCTATAATTAAAAAATCAAAAATGATGCAGTAAGGATCGTTTTTTATAAAAAAATAAAGAAGGTACTCCTTTTTTTTTATATCCCTAAAGAACGCCCTAAAGGAATCTTGGTCACCGCTTGCTGAGGCTTGGTTTTCCACTCTATTTGTTTTCTGTTAAACCTATGCTTTAAAGTTTCTTCTGATCCCTGCTGAGGCTAGGAAGAAATATTTTTTATTTTTTTTTTTTCACTCCTTGAGTCATGACTTGACAGCATTAGGAAGTGGAATAATGTTTTCCTTCCACCAGCCCTTTGGAGATAGACTTAAAATGGATCTGCAAGATTGGAAAGAATGTGCTAGTGTATCCAGAGGTACTGCAAAATCTGTCATGTGTCTGACTAGTGCAGCTCAGCCTTACAGTTGCCAGTTTTGGAGTAAGAAATGAACCTTCTCCCAAGTCACACTGGCCAGGGGCAGTGAGGACTGCCTGCAGTCTTCTGTGGCACAGGACGTGGTTTATTCTTCAGTATCACTCGGGCACTTTCTCCTCTAAAATTTCATGCTATTACTCTTGACAACAGCCTTTGGTTTCCTTGATCTTCTGGAGATGCTTAGGACTGTCTTTTGCACCTGGTACCTCGGTGTTTTTTAGTGAGGGAATATTTTTGCAGCCTGCAATGGGCAGTAGGAAGGGCAGGTGGGATGGCATTGATGATCTTTAGAGATTCATAAACTTAGAATTACACTATTTAAGCCTCATCATAGACACCTTCATGAGCTATCTACTTTTGAGGTCTATTTGGTCTAGATTTCTCCTGCAGACACTGGAGTGAGATGGACGTTTCGAGGGGGAGTTTCAATCATGAGAATTTGTAATATTTTCCTTCTGAGTAAGCCTATTTCTCTGTTGAACTATGAAAAAAACAGAAACACAAGACACACAAGTAGGAAAAAAAGAGTTTTCGGGTAACACTGAAGGTTGCATCTATGAAAAGTGTACATGGAGAAATCGGAGCTACTATACCTGCTGCATGATGCCTTGCACTTGTAGAGGACTGAACACAAAGATCTATATGGTTTCTTTCAGATTCATATTTATCTGTCCTGTTTGGGGTGGGGGAACAGCAATGACAACTCTTACTGAAGAGTCAGTAAAGATATTCTTCCTACATCACAAAGAGATCAGACATCCAAGTTGCTCATTTAAAAACTGAGAGAGAAAGAGTGAATCAAATACATACAAATTCTAAGTTTTGTCTGAAATTGTCAGAACAATGTAATTAAGTTTAAAATGATGGCTATAAAACTGCAAAACACATTCTCAAAAGAAACTTATAAATATGTTCAAAATATGTATATATTTAAGATTAACCTCCTTAATGAAGTATGTCAGTGAAGTAATTTACTCCTTGTGATATTTAAATACTGGGAAACCCTGCATAAAGTGCTCCGTATAAAATTATGTACAGATATCTGTACTATACTATGATGTCTCAAACTGAGTCCTTTCCAAAGCATTCACTTAAAATAAAAGCAGAGATGAAGCCAATGACTTTACAGTTGACACGGAAGATGTGTCTGTATCCTAACACCAAGACATTATGGGCTAAATTTGAAAGTGTAGGCACATGCAATTGCGTGCATACATTTGAGCATGCCTAATATGGCCACAAATATTTCACATATGCAGGCAAATCACATTTCTGAAAACATACATCGCTAGTTATCTAGAAAAAAGCTCTGTTATCCTCAGGGACCAAGACTTAGCTTCAGCTAAGTTTCACCAAGAGCTAGTTGAGAAGTCAGAGCAATATGTGAGACTCAGAAGGAAGAGGATGCTCTTGGAAAGTTGCATTCTCTTGCCAGGCCCTTGTAGTAATAATGATTGTTCAAATGGAGAGTTTTCTCTTTCCTTCGCTGCTTCCATTACCTATTTTTGCTTGTGCATTCATTATGAACGCTGTCTTATCAGTCCTTTGCTGTGGAAGAGCTCTAGCTTTCTGTCTCCCTTGTTAGTCAAGTAGCTATCCATTGCTTAACATGTCTGTCACGTACAAAGAAATTCATTGAGTATATGCTATAACTCTCCTTGTCTGGGCCACTTTCTTCAGGCATCTCCTACCATACGCAGAAAAACTGTGCAAGCAACATATATTCAGCTAAAAAGCGTACAGCAGTTATTCATTGGCTAACACACACAATAGGAGGAGGGTTAAGCTTCTTGAATTGGCCATTTATGTGTGTTAGCAAGTCACATTTGGGTGTATACATTTTAACTTCAAAAGCCAATTCTGCGTGCTCATTGCATGAATGGGAAAGTGAAAAACTTTATGCACTTGTTTTAAGGCACTTTTATTTGCCAAAAATCACCTTATAGTGCTGTCTTTGTGCCACAAAGAACTGTCTTTGAAACGCCTTTCAAGCAGCCCATATTTGCATGAATATGACTGTGTCTTTGTAGCTAACTGATCTCCGCTGTTATTTTTCCCAGTAAAGAATGGCAAGACATCCAGGAACCTGATTGGTTGGCATGGATTTTGTTTGCCATAATAAAATACAACAAGGGCTGTCAAGACTTATTGCTTCAAACGAAGAGCTGTGTACAGCATGGTTCCCCGTAGCAGCCTGCATATGGAACCCTTTAAACATTCTTAAGAGACCCATTGGGGCTTCTAATTATTGTGAAACATCTCCTGGCAGAGCCATTCCTACCCTTCCAAGAATGCGTTGTAAAAATAATTAGATGATGAGATTTAGATCGAAACCGCTAACTAGTGATTTAAGAGTTTTGCTCGTCCCATATAGAAAACTAAGGAAATGAAACGCTGAAATTCTCTTCACATGAAAGGAAAACAATCCTTTGTGGTTCACATTTTGGGGGTAAGACAGAGAACGAACTTCTCTTTTTCCTTCTTCCTTCCCCCTCCCCAACTTTAATACTTTGTTTCCTGTGGTTACATGAGGGGGTGGAGATGTTTCTCCATTTTCTAAACATTAAACCACTTGAGAATCTCTCTCCATTTCTGGGGAGCCTGCTATTAGAGAACAACGTGAGGAGCTTGCTTTAATCAAGCTTAAAAGCTACGAAGAATAGAATCACATTTTATGGCTTTAGAGGCTAAACCAACATGTAGTCAATTAGGTGACATCACTTCTACAAAAAAAGCAGAACATCTTTGTTTAATCAAAACAAACAAACAAGATTAGAAGTTTAAGTGCTGTGATTTAGGAAAGATTCACATTTTGAATTAAATCCTGGAGGAGTATGGACGTGGCAGTGATAAAATTTAATCACATGAAATCTGAGGGTCAGCTTAACAGTTGTGTTACTTTAAATGTGAAGATGAGGTTTTTTGCATTTTGCCAAGGAAAATGAATTCTTAGTGTATGCAGGTGTCATGGATTTATTTGGTCCTATTCCTTGTTTGTTATTTTCTTAATTAAGTCTTCAAATTGAGCTTTTCAACACCTAGATCCATAAAATGAATTTAAACAGAGCTGAGGGACCTATTTACATACTGTATTTTCTATTAGCTATTTGCCACGATGCAGGAGGGGACACATCCTGCTAAATGTTATAGAAAATGCAGAGCTGTCCCTAAAGAGATTACAATACTGACAAGTTAAAGAATAGGAGTGTCACCACACTGCCATCATTTCTGTCATCTAGGTTCACAATTTACATGCAATCCCTGAACCATATCTCTGTGGGTATTCCTATCCAGGCTCTATCTCAAATGTCTTCTTTCACCATAATGTTTCTAAAATGCAACTTTTCCCACCAGCCCCTGTGAGGAAGCTCTCACTACATCATTGTGTGTTGAATACTTCTCTGTCCTTCTTCCATGGCCTTGACAAATGTGGTCCTGCCAAATTGCTCATTCCTACAGGCCATCATCCTATCCACATGGCTGTCTTGTTGCAGCCTTCCTCCTCCTTCTCCCTCATATCACAGGACAGCCATGGATGGACCTTCACCAGCGAGGCAGTTCCCAGCTGGTCTGCCCACATCCTCCTCCTGTGGGCTTCCTAAGCACCTTTGTTCTTTTGTGTCCTGCCTCTCATCTTTTGAAGGAGATCCATGTAGGCATCAAATTACTAGGGGGTTTTGTCCCCTCTTTAAGATACTTTTCTAGTATGATGGATACAGAAAACTCTGACAAGCTGCTGGCATGTTAAGGCCATTGCTTATCACACTCAGAGATATGTTGTTACTCACTTCTTATTGTCCTCAGCTGTCAGTCTGGGTCCATCCCAGTTCCCTAGCTGTAGACTCTCAGCTTTCTCCAGCAGGAATTGTCTTCTGTTCTTTTTTACAGCACCTGGCACAAAGGGCTCTGGCTCCTAGATATACAGCAATACAAATAATCATAAATGAAAATAAATGAGTTGAGAAATTGCCTGCAGTCACACAGCAGGGCAGTGGCTGATGTAAGATTAGAAATTTTGGGACAGCTGGTTGGAAAACATGAGCCTTAGTCATGTTTTTCTAATTGAAAAATCATATTTGGGATGAAAATTTAAGCTGTAGCTGTAAAACTCAGGGACCTATCCTATGAGGACTAGTTTCTATGAGTTTCTTATAACTGTAATGCAGACAAGTCCTGCAGAACTGATTTTAGGCATGTGACAAAAGATGCACAGCAAAAATTTTTCTTGTCTTCCTTTCTCCTTCTTTTTAATCTTAAAGCTTTGCCAGTGTCACATCCCCTCATCTGCTAGAGGTAGAAAGGGTTGAGTCACAGCTCTGACCCATGCACAAACCAAGCGTGTTAGCAAAAGGCATCTCTTTTGACCTTCAGGTCACTCTCACACATCAATGGTTAACTGTTGGCAATAGCCGGACCTTTGGGGATTGCAGGATAATCACTTTTGTTTTTAATACTGGGAATTTTTTATTTAAACTCTGTTAGCTTGTTACTGCATGAGATTAAACAGAAGTAAGTCTGACAGTGTTATGAGAAGTAGAGGACTCAACGACATACCTTAAACCCAACAAACAGTACTATTCACTGATCTGACTGACTTTACTGTGCAAAGGCTGAAGTTTAGTCCAGAAGTTACTGTTTGCAGTTTTGCCAGCAGCACTATTTATAGTTTCAATCAATTTGAAATACATCAGAGTTGGACAATGCTGCTGTGCATGTGTGCAGGTGGAGAACACATTTATATCCATCTACAGTCTGTACAGCCTCCATTCCACAAATTTGACAGAGCCAACCCCTCCGAATAAACTTAACTAATATGTTTAAAGCCTCCTCTTCCCCAGGAATCAAGAAAAACTTAACTGCTTCATGGATTAAGGATAGTGCTTGGAAATAACTTCCTGGCTGTTCGAGTGGCCTCACCTCCTTAGCTGATAAGAGTAAATTTACAGTCTTCATTTAAGGACAGAAAAAGAGAGATTTCGATTTGAAATGTAGTAAAATTCTCAATGAGCGGAAGCATTAGGTTTTATCACAACTTCCAGCAAAAATCTGAAACGTGCTTCTGCACAATGGTGAAGTGAAATTAGGTTCATCAGATTGTGTATTAGACATGCCTTAGCCTAAAAAAGAAAAAAAAAGAGCATTTGCAGGTACTTGCTAGTTAAAGTGACAGCAAGATGATGTTCATTTTATCTAACTCAAGTTGCCTACAGCTGCAGCTGACCACAGATAATTGCTCCAGAGTGCTTAACAGCAAAGGAAGGAAAATAAGCACTTTTGAGACATGATTCATGAGATCCGTGTTAGAAAGCTACTTTAAGACAACATGAATCACAGTAGAGAAGAGACTGTTCTTCATTCATTGTAAAGGAAGTTTAGGCAAGCAGCTCAGATAAAGACATCAAGATTTAGTCACAATAACCTCTTTCTTTGGACACCTCAGACAGATAATTGTTAGGGAGCAGACTTACTGTATAGATTGTTTTGTCCAGATGAGATTTTCAGAAGAGGCTGCTCAGATTTTTAAAGACCTTTATTTGTCTTTTACTACGAAAGTCTGTCTATTGTTTTGCT
Organism: Himantopus leucocephalus; assembly: GCA_003993805.1. Lineage (NCBI taxonomy): Eukaryota > Metazoa > Chordata > Aves > Charadriiformes > Recurvirostridae > Himantopus > Himantopus leucocephalus. The sequence continues at coordinate 110,560,845 of RSEF01000003.1, forward strand.
AAAATTTTCTGCACTACCCATTTTCATGTGCTTGCAAAGTTTCAGAATTTAGCACCTGTAATGAACTTCCGTTCTTAAGCCATCCTTTTGGTAATTCAATAATTTGTAAACTGTAGGTTTTCAGTGAATGAAATATCTCTAGATATAGAACAAAACTAAACACATCTACAGTCGTATGCACTGTCAATGTCTATAAGCCTTGCAGACCTTAGTAAACTTTTCAGCCACCCTGACCTGAATTTCTAAGTTCATAATGAAGTATTTTGTGCAGAGATGTTTCGTAAAAGCAGATTACCAATTGGTCACATTTGTCCTCAAAGAGAGAACACAGTGTGATGGAATTGAAATCCAGTTGAGAAAACCTAGCTTAAATGTTAGGAAAAACTAGATAAACTCTGAGGGAAGTGGTGCACACTGCCAACAGGGGTCATGGAATCACCATCACTTGAGTATTCAAGGCTGGGCCACCCATCTATTTGGGAATGGCTCAGGAGTAAAGCAATCAGTCTTACTGTGATGCAGGGAGATGGACTTCATGACCTAGCAGCAGTATCTTCTAGGCTAAATGAGCCCATTATTCATGCAGCTAATAAAAAGTCAAAGGGGAAGCCTTCTGGGGAAAAAAAAAATTAAAAATCAGCACTTAGAATGTTTGGTTTGTTCCTTTTCTTTACCAGTCTTACTTTAAATACCAGATAAAAGAAGGGGAAAAAAAAATCGAAAGCATTGCATCGACTCTTTTTTGTTTTAAATAGTGTTTTTAAAAGATTAGCTTTTATAGATAGCTTAGCATAGATTCAGATCCAAGTTTTACATCAGATCTTTCCTCTATAGAGGGATAAATCAAATCTCAATAGCAACAACTAATCTGCATCTATGCAATTTTTTTTTTGTGTGTGTGTCTCAGACCTGTCAAGTATCAGGAATATAATTTGCCCTCTTTTCCCCTATCCAAAAGTATTGTTCAGTGAAATATAAAAGTTAGATATTTAAATTGTTGAGTATCACTCAGTTCTCCAGCTGAGCAGTCAGAGTGGTGGTATACAACACTCCTTCCTCTTTACAGGCCATAAAAGATAAATTCAGAGGACAGATCTTTAATTCTTTTCAGACTCCAGAATCCTGTTCAGTATTTACCTGTGAGTGTCAGGGCTGAGAAGTGTTAATATACTAAGTGCAATTTTATTAGGCAAGCAGAACACTCCTTTTGCCTGTAAATTCTACTGCAATGAGATAAAAATTAATCTGGTCAGTAGGTGAACTCTACTGTTCTGTGTTGTCTGAATTTCACATACAACAGATTCATACTTTAGCAATCAAATATTAGGTCAGTGTAATTCCAGTTCTGGGAGTATCCCTCTGACAAAAGAGGAAGATAGTATTTAGAATAAATAAATAAATATTAATGTCTGATTACTATGCTATATCATTCTGAATGTACAGTGACAGAAATTATATGCCTGTATGCTTTCAGCCCTATTACATGGAGGTAACATGTACAAGTGTCAGTGCAACATTCCTGTGCATTTTCAGAACCCCTAAGAGCAGTTTTATTTCCTGGAAATTATTGTTATAGAGGTGATGTGGATAGTGCAGATCAAATGCATTGGTAATCAAAATTTTAAGTTGGTCTGTGACAATGTTCTAATAACTCAGTTCCCAAATATTTAAACAGTCATTATTTCAATACAACTTTTAATGTCTAACTAAAGAAGAGAATAAATAAAAGCTGCAGCTGTTACTTTTAAGCCATTCTAAAACTTGCTTTCCAGTAAAAAAAAGTTATATGATTTTCTAAACCTTTTTAACCTCAGCAGCAATATTTCAAACTAACAGTTTATTCAATTAAAAAGGAACATTTAAAAACAGACAATATTTTTTAAGTATCTTAGCAACAGGTGATTGAATCCTTGCCTGGAACTATGAGACAAGTTTTGCCAAATGGGCTGCATTCTAACGATATCTTTCATATAGCAAATGGAATAAATCTAATATTGTTTTGGACAAGTTACATAAATTACATCATAATACAAAATTCTTTATGTGTTTTCAACAACAATAGATGACGGACCCATGAAAGAAGTGAGAAAAGAGTACATGATTCTGTCCTCTCCAGCTGTGGTAGTTAAAAGCAGGTAGCGAGTTCAGATACTTGGCCCCAAAATCTTTGCTTGAATACTTCTCCCACCTTTCACACATACAGACAGCATACAAGCTCCAGCTCTGTCTCTGAGGTCATTTCATGGACTAAGAGAGGATCTTCAAGGAAAGTTCCATGAAGAATGTTGATAAGGTACCTTGTGTCTCTGTTAAAATGTGTTCTCAGGGGTGGTTGAATGAGGATGTGATACTAAATTTCTGCAAAATCAGAATAGACTACATGTAGTCTTTTGATTTTGAGATAGATCTCTGGAGATTGCTCAGTAACTCTGAAATATTACCCTAAAACTCTGAATATGCAGCATGGGTACCATACTATCATGTCACAAACCCTTAGCCTAAAGAAACCAAGCAAAACCAAAAATGTTACCACCAGAGCTTGTTCTTTAGTTGAAGCTTGCTGTTACACTTGTATATGACAGAAAAATGATCCCTTGCAAGATGTCAGTCCAATACCAGTGAATAGACACTAATTTTCTATGACCAGAACAGTGAGAATGAGGTTGAGCAATGCTTAGGCATTATGGGCTCAACGCATTCAGAGGTATCCCAGTAACAATAAAAACTCCTCCCTTTGGTGTAACAAAAGAACAGCTTTTTCCACGGTAGTCTCAGAGTGCAAATACAACTGCAGACAGAAAGTATTTTGTCTCTCAGCCCAAATTGTCCCCATCTTAATCACAAGCCTCTTTTTCTATTTCCAGAACTCCCCGCACACCTTTGCCTCCTTTGCCAGGGGAAGTCATAGGGAAAGGCCAACAACATGAGCTGTGATCAGAAAACCCTGAGAGAAACATGAACTGCTGCAGACATAAAGTGTGACGTGGCTACGCTATGGCCATGCTCAATCAGATGTCTCTTAACACCAGCACAACTTCTTGCCAAGGACACCTTTCTCTCCCATATTCTCCCACTGAAAAATTCTTCACAGAAGAAATGGTAATTAGACTAAACTAGACTAGACTAGACTAGAAATTTCAGTTGGAAGGGACCTACAATGATCACCTAGTCCAACTGCCTGACCACTTCAGGGCTGACCAAAAATTAAAGCATGTTATTAAGGGCATTGTCCAAATGCCTATTAAATACTGACAGGCTTGGGGCATCCACCACCTCTCTAGGAAGCTTGTTCCAGTGTTTGGCCACCCTCTTGATAAAGATATGCTTCTTAATGTCCAGTCTAAACCTCCCCTGGTGCAACTTTGAACCATTCCCATGTGTCCTATCACTGGACACCAGGGAGAAGAGATCAGCACCTCCCTCTCCATTTCCCTCCTTAGGAAGCTGGAGAGAGCAATGAGGTCGTCCCTCAGCCTGCTTTTCTCCAAACTAGACAAGCCCAAAGTCCTTAGCCGCTCCTCATAGGACATTCCTTCCAGCCCTTTCACCAGCTCTGTTGCTTTCATCTTGACACATTGTGTTAACGTTCTTATCCCATCTAGGGAATTTTTTCAAGCCTAAAATGATGACAGCATGCAACTGTCTGTCCTGAATCCCATTTTTCTTCCACCCAGTATGTCTCAGTCTCATCTACCCACCATTGGCATGGTCCTGAACACATCTATTACTCTTCCAGAAAGTGGCAGATGTTGTGCCTATTCCTGTGCTTTTCTTTGTTGTGAAACAGAATGTGTTCTCCATACACAAATCATAGAAATGGAATTTCTTTGCCCTCCAACTTCCATCTTATAAGACTGCTCAGTGTTTCACTGTCTGCCACTAGCACTAAAGGGTGTGCATATAGATCATTGAAATCAACTGGAAAAAAAATGAGGTAAGTGAAAGAACTTCAGTGAGTTAATTTTTTTTTTTATTATGAGCAGTATGGTTTAATAAATAGAATATTGGACAGCAAGCAAAAAACCACTGGATTCTATTTCTAGCTTTGCTTCTAGTTTGCAAAGGGATGTTGGCAAATCACTTCTCTTTGCACCTGTTTCCCCTTTGTCAAATAATATTTCTTTTCTTTGACTTGATCTTTCTGATCTCCATAAAACTTAAGTATTATTATACAACAATCCTTCTATAAGTAACCTGCTTTATAAAATTCCAGTTAAAAAATAATTTTTGAAAAAGGTCGAAGTATATTTTACTTCAAATTGGCTCTTTTTTTAATTGAACAGAGTTCAGTTTTAACTTGGAAAGGAAAATTTAGGATATGTATGTATTTATATGGGTCAAAATTTCTCAGGAGGTTCTAATATGAATGCATGCGGAATGTTACATATTTGTTATGCTGCTTAAAACAATGTAAGTGCTAGTTAAAGCGAGTGAATATTTGGAACAATAAGGTAATTCTATACACTTTAAAATTAAAACAATGGTATATATTCTGTTACTGCCAGATTCCTGTCATCTTTTAATTCAGCTTTTAGTCATATGATATCTCTAATGGGATATTTTCAGACTTTTAATGTTGAAAACAAGTTATAAACAATATTCATACCAGCTGTATCATTGGGAGGTAAATGAATCGAGTATTTCAGTGCAATAAAAAGAAATAAAACATGAGATATGGCTGAAATAACATGGAGACAAAGACTTACTTTCCCTTCTTTCCATGTCTTCATCACAATTCAAAAAGCTTCATCATTTTGGAGGTAAGGAAATTTCCATACACAACTAGTCTGTTTGCGAAGAATGAAGTGTTTCCTACTTCACATAAGTGAAGAACATTGTGTCATGCTGAGTGATGAACCGTTCTCCTTTGCCACTGACAGTGCGTCGTGCTATGCCTTCGAATATATAGCAAGACGTGTTAATGTGTCAAGTCACGCTTCCTTGGAACACCTCACTGGGTTCATAAACACAAGTTCCTGCACATATACAAGAGAGAAAATCTGAAGACAATGAAGCAGTGTCAGCAGAAGAGACCAAACCAGTTCTGAAGGCGATGTTGAGGGCAAAAAGGTCTGGAATGGAGAGCTGTATAGAATCACAAAAAATATTTTTTTCCATTCTAGAAGCTGTTGCCTGAAGGACATGTACAGATGGTATGCATCCAGTAAAGCCACAGGGGTTTTTGATGGGTCAGTGGTAAAGAACCTAAAACAGACCAAAGAAGCTGTAGGTCTGCATTAAAGTCCCTTTAAGGTCTGTGTTTGCTCATTCCAGAAAGCTAATTATGAGAAATTTGAATGGGGAAATGGGAGGAACATCTTATCTTATCTTACTGAATGTCTATGCTGTTAGAAGAAAATGGAACTTAACAGCAATTGCCAAGACATCCTGTGAAGAAAAAGGTGAGCTTAATCTGAGGATAGGTTTGGGAACAGATGCATAGGTTAATCATCACTCATTTGTCCAAATCCATTTAAAAATTTGGAAGACTTCAGGGAAATTAAAAGTTCAGCTAAAAATGATCAGCCTGGGCTCATATTTAAAATGGTCAGGATTTTGATGAGTAAAACCCTGTGATGTAAGATACTGCTTTATTTTTAACTGATTTATTAATCAACTAAAGAAACATGTATGTCTGCTTAAGTCCAAAAGCACTCCATTCTTGCTCCAGACATAAGCTGAAAAGAGGTTTCTTGCAAGTTTTTCAGTTGTGCTCCCATCCTGGATGACTTCAGTAGGAGTTATGCTGGTCCTTGTCCAAGAGCTGCCCCTAAAACAGCTCATACATTCCTCCTTGACTGTAGCTCAAGAAATCCTCACTCAGGACAGAATTGTTAGAGAGAAAACAGTATCCAGCTGTCATCCAAGGTGGATGTCTCACTAGCTGGATCGCAGTCTTTCCAGAAGAGAAGCACACACCTCCAATATTTCTCTCCTCTTCTTCTGGTGCCCTGCCAAAGGAAGACTAGAACTAGGGTAACTAAGTCTTTTCGCAGGATGTAAACTTTTTTTTGGTTGTTGTTCTGATTTTCTTTAACCTGCAAAATGTAAAATATTATAGACTTTCAATTAAAATGTCCCAGGTTGTCACTTAGTAAAAATGATCTTGTCAGCTTTTAACAAGTTCCTGGAAAATGGCAGGATTTTGGTTAGAACTGGAGCTAGGCTTGTGATCATACAAAACATTTCAGGCCTGCTGGTCTGCTTGGAGAAGCTTTCCCCCATTTTGCTGTCTGTCCCAGTATCTGGTTCCTTTAGTCAAACAGCTTATTAAGGGTGTTCACCAAGCAAGACAAATTCTCTAAGCAACCTGACAGCAGTCTCACACAGATGAGAAAGGACCATAAAGGACCACTAGTTCTGGATAACTTACTCGTTCTTGGTTCCTCTCTTTTGAAAAAGAAAGTTAGTTCCTGCATGCTCTTTCTTCCTTCGTTGCTATCATTTTTTGCAACACCCAGCACAAAATGAAGGGAAGAGGTACCTATTGCTGCTTCCTTTTCACATCTCGACCAAATAACAAATTACTTTGAAACATTATTACGCTTCATGTTTTTTGGACGAGTATCATGTTAACAGACAAGTAGAAAAGCCTACTTTCGCTTTACCTCGTAGTTTCATTCAGACTCATATTGGTGGCCACCTAAAGGGATTAAATACAGTGCTTCAAAGCTGCTTCATATAAAATGAGGGCAATTTTCCTTAGCAGCTTTTGTAAAAGTACTTTTCAATTTACCGGTGGTAAAACAATAAGAATATTTAGAGTATGAACCAGCAGCTGTTGGTATAAAATTAACTATGGTAAATACCATAATGGTGTCATTGGAACAAGCTGGAGAAGTCTACAGACCCGCAAAAAATAATTAGGTATTTTCCTATAATCTGACAACAAGATAATATTTTAGAAATCAGAAGCTTATATTCACATCTCCATGTTTTAATAATATTGTATTCTGCTTTTAAATAAAGGAAAAATCAGACAATCTTTCCTCTTCAGCAATGGCAGTGGAATAGTCTGCTGGAAGTTCCATTCCATGAAGTGACATTTCTTTTCCAAAATGAAACGTCTGAATGTTCTGCCAATCACACAGTTCAGTTGGCCAAATATTCTCTATTGCTTTGTACAGGAATACGGACACGTGTTCAGGGCTTGGCACTTTTGAGAAATTCAGCTTAGAAAATCTCACTGACCAGCACAAGAAACTTCATCTTCTGGAATTTGCTAAAACAGCAGTATTCATTCCTTATGTCATTTGTATGTCAAGGTGGTTCTTGATCCTAGCATGCACATCTTAAACTGAGGTAAATTTTCAGGAAATACTTCTTTTTCAATGTATTTTTATGTAAATGTGTAAAGCTACCTTTTCCTGTATTTTCAAATGTCCTCCCTATGCTCTGGGAAAGTGTGTTTTTGGAAAGGGCATCAGGATCATTTACTTCCATCATTCTGACACTCTGAGAAGACCAAGTAAATTAGATATAGAAAATGTATACAGAAAATAGAACCTGTTTAGTTCCTCTGCAGTACAGCTAGGTGAAGAAGAGCCCTCTCCACCATGTTTTGCTCCATTCAGGAACCCTCCAATCCCTAGAATATTTTAAAATGAAAAAAAAAAAAAAAANAAGACAAACTAAAGGGAAATCTAGGGACAATACGCACTTGAAAGGCACATTGAAAGGAGCATCACCAAAAGAAAATTTTGTTTTTAAAGAACAAGCCTTTGTCTCTTGTCCAGCCTGAGATCTTTGCTCTTCTCAACAATTTCAGAGGTTGAAGTTAGTAAGTAGTTAACAGTGACCTGAATATCAGAGAAGCTGAGTACTGTATAAAACCAGCTGGAATCTGACAAAGCTGTGGGTGCTCAGAATTACTCAGGCATACATGTTGTCCATCTTAATACCTTATTTTAGAGTTGAATATCAAGTGAAGCTATATTTACTGAGTCCTCTGCTTCCCTACATGTTCTATGGGGAGCCTTTTTTTTTTTTCCCCTCTAATCTGAAGCATGATTTCAGTTGCATTACTCCGGAGGATATCTTTGGGAGTAGATTCCAGAGAGTTGACTGTGGAGAAAACAAATCATAAGATGAAAACACATGTTGACTGTGAGACATGTCACCCTTAAAAGTTAACTGTGATGCAGAACGGAGTTCTACAGCCCACTAACTTGCTCTCTGTCAGGAAGCTGAAGTGGTGGTGAGAAAGAGCTGCTGCTGGTAGGCAATAGCAGAGCTCTGGGAGGAGGAATTTGAAGGGGCAGCAGCAGAGGATGAAATGGCAGGAGGACCCCCAAGGCAGCCATGAGAGGCAGTAACAGTGTTTTTGCATGGATCAGCTCTTGAAAGGGATGAAGGAGGAATGAATGGCTTACACAATGGCAATGCTTGAACGTGGAGGAACCTGTAGTGACACTGCTGTACAAGACACTACATTAAACTCCATCACTAATGAGCTAGCTCTAAGTGAACTGGAAGACTTAGACCCATACACAGGAAGGCTATAGATATATAGCACAGTGTGGTGTAGGCACCGGCTCACTGGCTCAGTCCTTGGAAATTGTGTAACTGTATTGGGATGACATTGCTCTCCGTTTGTTTGGCTTGCACATACAGATGTGATTATTCGGCTTTCGGCTCCATGAGTAGTTCATTCAGTGAGTGTTCCAGTCCCATCATTTTGCAATCAGTTACTCAATGTAGGCAAATCCTAATATTATTTTTTCTAATGCACTTATAGATATAAGACACATTATTAAGTTTTGATGGTTTGGATTCAGAGGGAAAATTTGATCAGAGGTCATGCCTAGTTATAGGAAAGTGTTACTTTTCAATAACTGCACATTAGAAGAGCCTGAAAATATGTTTGCATTTCATGCCACCATGGTTTGTATTATTTGTAACTTAAGTTTTGATCTTATGTTTTGACCACCTGGATGAGTACTGCATCTGCATTTACTGGGGCTCTGAATACAATATAGTGAAGTATGTATTTGCAGGTTTGAAGTCATACGTACTTTTTTACCTGTCAAGTATCCTGTTCAATCGTTAATTAACTAGTAGCCACCAGGTATCATCACTAATGTACTATCATTAAATGTGGTCCCCTAATCAAAACTCCATAGTCAAACATGCTGAGCGTTTAATGCTGTAGGAGACAGAAAATGGTACTGGAATCAGGGTCTAGCACTTGCTAGTAAATGCAATGTTTTCAAAATTACCAAACATTTCAGTGACAATATCAGAATTAAAGCTGAATAGTTTCTAGCTGCAAGACATACAACCTAATCAATGTCCAGGCTGCTTTTGCAATCTGTGATAGGAACATATTTTAATACCCTTTTCCATTTTAAAATATACATGGAAACAACGATGAGGACATTAGTAAATGACACATAGTCCTTAAGATCAATTTGTGCAAGCAGCTAGTACACGAAATATATGATGCAGTCAAACTGATGAAGTTTTAATTTGAAAGTAACTTGTTTACATAGTTGCTGGTTTTAAAATGTTAGAAGCCAGATAAAACCTCCTCCAAACTGGTTGTGTAGTTGAGATACATTTGCAAAATGCTTTCAGAATGAAGACATGAATAAAATAGTAAACCGCAGTGATTTCTGAAACTATTAAAAGTATTGTATGTCAGTGATACCTACTTTGTTCCTCTCACTTTGGACCTCACAGACTGATAAGAAAGGAAAAGCGTTATAACCCAGAAGTAAAACTGTTGCGTGATTATAACCCTGACAACCTCCTCCTAATGAGCTTCCCTGCAGATAGAGAGAAGAAACAGCTTTGATCTCTCAGAGTGAAGGATCTGAATGAACCACTGTTTTAAGGAAAGGAATCTGATTAGGTCTACTCTCCTAGTAATCAAAGTCACAAGCTACCATTTGAGGTATTTGTGAAATTCAGATAAGATTAGTTGCTCCTCGGATAAGCCACTGCAGTCAGTAAGAGCTCATTTTGTCTGGGATATGACTGCAGGAAGCATCACAATGGGAAACGAAGAATAATCTTGGTGAATATTTTACAGGGTACAGCACCTTCTATTAGAAAATGTAAATCAACTTTAAAGGTTTGTAATCACTCTCATGATTAACAATTCTGTCTCATCAACATCATCATCGTTATTACCATTATTTCACAATGTGCTTTAAGCTGTATGAAATTTAAATGAAAGTCAGTCCCACCTCTAAGTAGCTCAAATGATAAAAAAGAGGACATATTAATTTCTTATGGCAACTCTCCTGAAGTTTGTTAAACCACTTTATTTATGCTAGAGCCATATTTGACTTGTAAGTACCTCTTACATTTGGTAAACATGGATATTAAACAGATGTACATATGTATATAATGAATAATAAATAAGCTGATAACTTATATCAATTTCCTCTCCCTTATCATTTCTTTGCCCCGCTGGGAATGGATAGAATGGCATCTCCAGAACTGTCAGGCTGGGCGGCAAAAATAGACATACTGGTAATTATTTTAGATCATTTATGGAAACGAGCATTTAGAGAAACAGAGGATATCTGAATGAGGAGCAGAAGAACATCTCTGCCTGAAAAAAAGTCCTTTCTGAAATAAACCACAGTTTGGGTTTTGGCCAGAGCATCTCCTTGCTGCTGTATTACCTGTGGCCAGCAAACAATATACACATAGTACATGGCTTTTTTTCTAATTGACAATTTTAATCAGGACACCCTTGAAAAATGAGAGTGGCCATTTAGATATACGCAGGAAGTAAGGTGAATTTCAATAAGGTAAAAGAAACCCAAACTGTTAGTTTTACATTATTCTAAATTTTTAGAATAAATAGTCTTTTCTAGACTGATAATAATTGGTTTATTATGTAAAAAATAAAGAGATAAAATCTGTTCGGCAAAACTCTTCCTACTGCTAAATAAAGGTATTCACCTAAACAGATTCTGACACAAGGGTCACACAAAAGACCCAGAAATGTATTTTTTCTTTTGAAGCTATTATAAAACACTTATATTATTTTTTGTCAGATTTTGAGGCAGATTCGCAGGGGATGGGGGGGTTGGGGAGATCACTGACTCATTTCAAGCTGTTACTGTTATTTGTGGTCAGCCAGAAGCAACTGATAACGGAGTATTATCTGCTAAGAGAAAAGGAGGGCAAGAAAGGGCTTATGTTTTGTTGTTCGGTTAAAATGAATTACCCCCATCAAAATGCAGCCTTGAGAATTTAATTAAGCAGCTGCCTAAATACTGATATTTAAGGATGTTAGGCATCCCATGTCAGCCTACTAAACAAATGGCACAATAAAGATGCAAACTGCTTTGTTTGATTGAAGATTGAGCTTTTTCACTACTTAGTCTTCAAACCATCTGGCTATGTTTGGAGAATGTGGGATGGTAGCTACTTTAACCCTTATCTAATGATAAGACTCACTGTCAAACATGTGAACCAGAAGGCAAATATTACACTCTTTAAGGCTTATAAAGTCTTCTTATTTCTCCAGTGAAAGAGTGTGTTTTGAAGACAATAAATTCCAGGGCCTAAATGATAATACTTTTCAGTGATCTAAAATTTCCAGATCTTCCAATGCCAATTCAGAAATAGGGAAATTGCTTCAAGAGGCAGTATTCATGCAGTTGTGCTTAGAGGACAAGATGATTTGAGGTTTCTCGGTTGTTACACAACTAGCTCCAGACTTAAAGAAGGGCTGATTCTCAACACTTTCTGAATAACTGAGGCTCCTTCCAAGTTGGGTTTTTGGTTGTTTGGGGTTTTTTTTTCAGTTCAGATACCTGAAATTAAAAGCTATTCATGAAAATTTGGCTCTGGGAACTCAGCTTCACAGCCCTTCACAACTTTGCCCCTGCCAAGAATTTCACATCACTTCATTTCCTTACATTCTCACTCCACAGTACCAGTCTGCACTGCTTCTACTTTCATTTCTGTGTTGTCCACACTGCCACTTCAAATTAGGACTTCTTTTCTAGCACTTCTCCTCATCTGACACCATTTCTTCATTTACTTTCCTTTCAACAGTCCGTTTTTTCTGAGGACCTCTTATAAGAAAATTCACATACAAATCCACATTCTGTAGCAGCCTTATTTCTAACTTCTACATAAAAAAAATAATATAGCATAGGAAAAAAAAAGAAATGTGATATTGACCCTTGTAGCGACACCTGGATATGAGGAAGAAGATCTGTATGAAGACAGCCATGCTCTGTGTGAATGGTTAGCAGTTCTCCATGGATTACCAAGGGGGTACAAACTACAGTGCGGGTGTCACCAGCCAAAATTACCCAAATTGTCCTGACTTAAGAGAGAGCTTCAGTTTGCACAGATATGATTCTTCAAAAATCTTGGAGGAAAAATATTGGTTTTGTCTGAATCTAACTATGTATACTCATATTACTGATTAATTCAGTGTAACAGGAGCAGATAAGTATATTAAAGCTGCTGATGCACAGATCTCTGCTATATAAGGCTGACGACGCTTCTTGAGACTAGACTTAGCCTAGTCTCCAGGGCTCACTGGTTCCATGACGCATGCATTTCACAGCTTTCTGGGAGAAAAAGCGTTCAGTGGAGATCTTAGATGGTGGGTTCACAAGTCTGTAAAAGGGGGCATCCAATACCAAATTTCTTATTAAATTACAAACTGGTGCAGAGGCAAATCGAATAGCTTGATTTTTCTGTTGAATATGATTTGTCTTTGCTGGCACTGTACTCTTATTTTTTCCCCTTTTCCAATTCACGCTTTTCTGAAAAGAGTTCCTTACTTTCCAAAGGCCATTTTTCTTTTAAATTGTTTGATGAAGTCTGAAAGACTTCAGTTTCTTCAAAAGAAGGGTGTACATCTGATGTTGACCCTTCAGATAAAATCAGATAGGATTTGTCTGTTGATTGCAGGAGCTTAACTCACCAAATGTTTCTACTGAGGTTTTTTGTTGTTTTTCTTTATTGGAAGAAAGAAAATGTTCACCGTATTTCTGCATTTGGCTCTGAAAAGGGCAGGCCTCTGGCTCCAAAGGGGAGGATATTTCAGCCTTTTTATATTGGTAAATAAGAAGAGGTTTCTGGCATGGAAATATTGAGGTTCAGAACCTCTGCTGTAAAGCACTAGGGAATGTATCTCCTATTACTGGACACACTTACATATATGGTTACTTTTTGTAAGTCCAATAGACATTGAAATAATTTATGTATGTTCCTAGGGTCAAAGATTTAAGTGATGCTCCTATATTGCAGTGATGCTCCCATCCAGGTGGATGCTGGATGCCTGCTAACTGGCCAGCAATTGCACAATCAGACCTTATGTTTTTCCCATATATATTATTTCCTGATTTATAACATGAAACCAGATTAAATACCAGATGAGCTCATTTTCAGGTGCATAAATATAAAAACTGTGCTCCAAGAATGCACGCTGACTGCAGCGTGCACTAGTTTCTTTGGCAAAAGTGAGGAGAAGAAAACACAGGCTTTATCTGGAGTATACCCTTGCATATTCCACAGCAATATGAGTATGCTATAAGGAGTGGAAGACAGGCTTCTTAAAGCTGAAAGTACCACAAAGCAAGTGACTATTGAGCAATCTCATCCCAAATCACATTATGTACAAGTTCAGTATCAGCAGTCATATTCCTCAAACTCATATTTTAGGTGTAAAGCAATAGCTTTTGCTATTGGCTCTCAAAGAATCGTCCCAAATGCAAAATCTTTGGAAATTCCATATCCAGTACTAACACACAAATAAAACTGATTTGCCTGAACCTGATATGTAGTGTTGATAATTTCTTATTGGAGGGCTGTGGGGATTTTGATCAGGAGAGCTGACTTTCCTTTGGCTGTTATAACAACTAATAAGATTTTTAACTGTTGGCTAAGAGAGGGATTCAGTTTTGAACAGCAAGAAAAATGCATACTTCTTTTCAAGATGAATATAAATTATTACCATTTCTTAAAGAGCCTTCAGTTTTTGGTATGTGGCCTATAGCACCTTTCTAACTGGAAAATTACATACAGCATACAGCAAAGTGTGGCTTGTTTCTTTTTTTCCCCAAGGGGTTTAAAATTGATCTTGTATTAGTAGGTTAAACGCATTCACTTCTAGAAGACATGACAGCTTGAAGTAAAAAAAGAATTTGAAGGTGAAAGGGTTATCAACTGAAGAAAATTGTCCTGACAACAGTCTCCTGCGATCTTAGGTAGATGAATTATGTGATTTTAAACGAGATCTCTTTGGTAAATTTTACATGCTATAACAAAAGAATTAATATGCATTTTCCAAAATAATTCCTGTTTTGCATTTGTCCCTCACATATGCAAAGAAACAGAATTCTTGCTTCGAAATAGAATGTTTTTAAAAAAGCCTTTAGCTTTTTCCTGAAAAGAAAGTCCTACACCATGTTTTGTTTCTCATTCAAATGTGCATGTGCACGCATGAGTGTGTATATGTATATCTATTTCTATGTGCCCATACACATAGGCATTTTCTGTGTATGTACAAAAAATACAGCTGTCCACATATGCAGAAAATCAATAGTTAAACAGTCTGACTTGAAGTCTTTTGAACTACAGACACTTTAAGTAGAATTCATCAGGGTTAGGTCAAATTCTTTGACCTGCTCATTTTTAAACAGTAGTAGATCTCAGTTTTATTAGATGTATTTTACAGAGGCAATCTTGCTGCTGTTATGCAGCAAGTATTGTTTTTGTCTGTCAGCTTTAAATCATGTTTCAGAAGATTTTCTTACTGTTATGGATAAACATTAAAAAGAAGAAGAAGGAAAAAAACCCAAACCAAAACAAATCTCCTCTCCCCCTTCAGCGTAGCTGTATTCAGCTGGGAATTCCATGTGGTTTTATAGACTTCCCGCTTTACCATACGTGAAGCCATTCTTCCGTGGCTTAATTTCTTCTTATGTAAGAAGGGGGATTAAAATAGATAGAAGTATTAGTGGAATGCCACGTCCATGAGTGAACTGTGAGTGGTAGTGATTGAACCGAGACATTGAGTAACTAAAGCTTTTCCTTCTCCATGTTGAAAGACCCCAAGCTTCAGGCTAAGTGGGAGCAGGAATTCTGTAAACCACCAGGAGTCATTTCGAGCCTCACACTTGCCCATGATATGCCCCGGGTTTGCTTTACAAAGCCTCATCGCATAGAGAAGGATTATGAAAAGGAAGGAGGATAACAGGATCCCTGATGTATGCATCCACTGAGCACCCCTGACAGGCAAAGAATAACGTCACCACTTGTAACTTGATGTGTCTTTAATAAAACTGAAAGTCTCAGCCTGATTATGGGCTCAGACCAGACCATTTTAGCAACCTGAATAACTCCTGGCCCTTTCTCTAGCCCTGAGAGAATGTCACGTGTTGACCTCATCTCCCCTACTCAAACTTCCCACCCTTCAAAGCAAAACATTGCATTCAAGCCACCCATGGCCAACAGACCCTGCCCCATGCCAGCTCTCAGTCTGAGTGAGTGCCCGCAATTCCAGCCAGCCCTGAGCCAAGGACCATGCAGGACAGGTGCCTGAGTTTCCTCGCGCCATTTGTTTTACTACCACATTCACAGGGCTTAGTCCTCTGGCTGTCCCTTCTGCTTCTGATCGTCGCCTCAGTTTCCTCCTGGGTAACGACAAAAGAATATTTATTACTGAAGAACTGTATGAGTACAAGATGTAACAGTACCTGAGAGAAACTTGGACTAAATCAGTTGTAAAAATTAAAGACCATTTGCCTTTGTCAACAAGGCTAAGCCAGTTTGCAGTGCTTTGCCTCAGACCACGGGAAAGGAGGTAAGAGTTAAAATAAAAAAAAAATGCAGAAATGAGACATGAGTGAGATTACAAAAACACAAGCATGTGAAAATCGGAGGTGCTTGAAGCTCTACAGAACCAAAAGGGTTGTATTCCTGACCTAATCATATGATGTAGCTTAAGTTCGAAGCTCCATATCCGAGTTTCTCTGGTTTTGGATAGATGGTGTAAGTAAAAGTACAAAGCCTATGGCTGGGGAACAGCTCTGCAGAAATGCCCTGGGGGTCTGGGCAGGGGAAACCACAGGAGCCAACAGTGTGCCATGGCAGCAGCCAGGTCCACCAGCAAGCTGCAAGCCAGGAGCTCCAGGGTAGGCATCATCCCTGGAGCACTTGCGCTGTGAGGAGGGGAGGAGGGAGCTGGGCCCGTTCAGCTTGGGTAAGGGGCAGCTTTGGGGGACCCCACAGCAGCCAACCCATGCCTTAGGAGAGCAGCAGGAAGGCAGATTGCTTACTGCAGTGCTTGGCAAGAGGATGAGAGGCAAGAGGCACAAGTTGAAACAAAAGCGCTTCATCCTGGGTGTGCTTAGAGGAGAGGCTGTGCAAGCTCCATCTTTGGAGATTTCAAAGACCCAACTGGAAAAAGCCCTGAGCAACCTGGTCTGACCTCATAGTAGACCCTGCCCTGGGCCTCCCAAGGTCCCCTCCATCCTGAATTATTCTGTGATTATAACCCTACAAGTTCAAACTGAATTGCTGGTAATCAGTGTTTTGTGTGTTTATTTGCAGTAAAGACTCCAACCTTCTTAAATCAATCATAAAACCCATATCTTTATTAAGGACAGTAAGTGATTTTTTTTCTACTGTACAACTTTTTTCTTGCAATGCAAGGCCCGTGTTATAAATCCAAACTCAATTTAGTGTTACATTTTATGTTCAAACCAGAAAAAATGTCAGAAAGAAATAAAGACAAACCAGATCCTCAGCAGTTGCCTAACTCTAAGCTTATTTCTATTGCACAGAAGCCAACCAAACCAGCAACAGGGTAGTGCCAAAGATCATCAGAACAGTCTGCCAAAGAAAAAGCCTTAGGCCTAGCTGCTGCTACTGGAAAACCCCAGACAAATGCCTGGCAAAGAACTGGCCCCGGACTTACACATTGTTATTGTGGAGAAGGGAACGATGACACAGTTTCCTGCACAATATTTATACACTTGTGCCCTGAAGCCTTGGCTTCTCACTCCAGTGGATATAAGAAGAAAACCAACTGCAGAAAACACATTTCTGTTGCCGAAGGTGTCACCCCGTGACTATTTGTACTTTTCTTTTTTTTTTTCTATTTTCCAATAAATTCCTAGGTCCCCATAATGATCTTAAGTCAATTGGAGGGTGCCATCATCACACAGAGTTTGTCATCATCAAGGGCAGAGCAGGCAGCGGCTAATGGGGAAACGAAGGCCTCGGAAAAGGTGAGATGAGGTGGCGCAGTCAGACAAAGACAGTGCTGAGAATGAAGTCCAGGTCTCCCGATTCCCTCCTATACGGGCTCAGTTCTTCCTACTCAGCTCATTCCCATCCAGACAGATTGTGATGCTTATATTGCTGTGTAATTACAGCAAAAGCCAGTCTTTTATGTGCACTAGCACATCTAGGCTCCTAGCTGTATGGATGTCTTTTGGGATAAAGATATGTATAGCTTGTACAATTTATGTCAAACCCATAACTCCAATGTCATTTCATATACACACTTGTTACAAGGTCACCAAAGGATATTTCTCCCAGGGCATTGCCTCATTTTCTTTTAATCAATGTAACCATTCCCGGACTATGTGGGGGTTTTGGGAGTGGGCTTTCATTGTAAAGTAGATTTAGATTATTTTGAATAAACTGAGGGATTTAGCATTATAGATAGGAATTGGTAACACTCTGAGAGAAAGAACATGATTTATTAACACAATAAGCATGTAGGTAACTTTTTATAAAAGATTTTGTGATTATGCTTAAAACTTTATGGGTGTTTCCTGAAATGTGCAACAAACCTCTCTTTTCAGGTAGTTACTATAAGAGCTGCTTTTCAGATCTTTTGAGTGGTGGAGTTATGTTATTATTTATTTTTTCTAATGCGTAGACATGATAACTGAGTTTAGGATCTTGCCACAGTACATTTTGTGTATTGATACACTAGGAGACAGTTCAGCTCAGAAAAATTTACAAATCAAATAGACAAGAAAGGCAAAAGGCTGAAAAAGTGAAAGATGCAATAAGCTATTTTCATAGGTAATCTATCAAGCTGGCAGCAGAGACTCACCATTTTTGTGTTTCAGTCTCTGATTACACTACACTGTTTGCTAAAGCAGAGATCATTTTGAATCTAGAACAATAATGTATACAAGCTGCAGTAGATCTGATCTGTGATATTGATGTAGCAAGGTAAAGTAAATGGGAAAAATGTATACTAGGATACTAGGATACATCCTCAGGTTTGCAATAATAGAAGCATACTATTGATTCAGTGTGGCAGGACGAGACTATTAGAAGCAAAACTTGTCCCTTTCCAAAGTTTAGCCATTTCTACTAAAGATCTGTCAACATGACATGTATTAGCTATCCACTTCTTACTCCAGTCTAATATAACCTGCCGTCTGTTCAGGTAGTGTGATGGCAGAATACCAACATCGGTACTTTTAAAACAGACAGCTCTTCCACTCAGCTCTTATTTAAAGTGCATGAAAATTGGTGTTATGCTATGCGCAAATGACAGCAGAACAGAGGCCAAAAGAATGCTCTTGAATGAGGTGGAAATGTTAAGTTTTCTTAGTGTTTGCCATGAATTTTGTCCTAGTGCCAGAGTGGTTTCCATGCAGACCTCTTGCAGAGTGAAACAGAAATGATGGCTCTACTGCAGCTTTTTCTCAGTCTGTAGCAATTTATCAGCACGATACCAATCTCTGAAATGTCTAGCTGTTGTTCTTCTCTGAAAACACAATACAGCTAAGATAAACAGTGTTGCTTTACAGGGAAAAGACAGAAGGATAAACACAGGTTCTAAAATGGCAATCTCTTTTCTTCATTCTGAAAAATTTGTTACTAGAAACGGAAGTTCATGGGCAGGAGAAGGAAATAGAGAAGACGCCATTTCTCCGTCTTGGAACAACTGAGGACTTCAATTTTATTTGCTACAGGAAAAGAGCTGCTATTTCAAAAGTTCAACGTAAATGAGACCGTCGGTAAAATAAAGTATCTCTCTGTGCAGAATGTCAGAGACTACTCTGCTAAATTTATTTTTTAAAATAGTTCTTGTTTAAATAAATAGACCCCAGACGAAGAAGAGTTATTCCTTCAGTGAGGGCTGATGGGTTTAGAATACATAAGAATGAGCCATTTCTCCAGAAATTAGAAACAAGCAGCAGCAGCAAAAAAAAAAAAAAAAAAAAAAAA
>RSEF01000003.1:110580132-110626608 GCA_003993805.1 Himantopus leucocephalus
AAAAAAAAAAAAAAGATAACAGCAATTGAAATATTTACCAGCTAAACAAACAGTAACATCAGAAACATATAAACACCTCTCAAAAACCAAAATATTTACTGCAGGACAGCAGCTATTTGCCTTTGTAACATGTGAGAGACTAGCACTAACTTCCCTCTGCAGAATGTTGCATTAACAGGCTTCCTTTAAAACCTAGTGGGAGTAAAAGAACTCTTTCAAATACACTCATTTTTCAAGGTCAAAACTGAAACTGCACTCCATCCTGTGGCATTTCAGAAGGCGGGACTGAAAGCCCAGTGGGCCTTTCTGGCTTTAATCTTCTCCCTACCTTGTGAAGGAAGTTTAGTTGTGCCATAGTCTGACTTGGTTTTTTTCTAGAGACAAATCCATAAGGGTGATCTCATTTTACCTAACTTAGACATCTAAGAGTTTTCTGTCTAAATCTAAGCTAGTCATTCTTCGCTCATCATAGACAAAAGAAAGAAAAAGATAACTCCTAGGAGCACAGTCATTTCAACCTTTGATAGACATCTAACTTTCTGCCCAGACTAGGTCATCTGAGAAAAAAGCCTGTGTGTGTCTCAGCTGTACCCTGACTCCATTGTAAAAGAGAACTGGATGCTCACCTGTCTCCTCACTCAGGTTTCTATGCAGAGCAAACTTGAGAGAAGCAAATCCACTCACCAGAGGTCAGTTTAGTTGCAATTAGAGATAATTGAGATGATTTGTTATCGCAAACATTTGACATAATTAGTTGTCTCCAAAGAGACATTGGGGGGGAGGAGAGAATGTTCAGACCTAAATGATTGATGTTTTGTGTGATGATTTCACTCAAAATTAATTTCAACATGTTTGGCATCTTGCATTCCATGATTTACTTGCATTATGCCAGACAATCTTTACAATTACTATATTGCATGATGTAATCTTTGACATCAGCGTCCGTTACTTAGCATGTTGAAGACTTCTAGCTGCTTATTCAATTTCTCCTCCATGTGTGAAATAGGGAGGTTAATTATGCCTAGGTAAAATCACTGAAAAAAGATAGGTTGGAATTAATTCACTGGAATGAAAATCTGAACTAATAAAGGTTCTTCAGTCAGTAATTAGAAACCCATATAATTTTCCATTGTGCCACAGAAAATAATTATGGTTTTAGATGTTCTTTATTGACTGGTTTTGTTTTTCTCATGAAACTTAGTTGGGGTTTCCTCTCTGGGAAAACTGTTTAACAAGAACCCTCACTTCACCTGTTAATTGCACAGGGATCAAAGATATGTGACTCAAAGTGATGCTTATTGACTAGTTTTCTCACAGAAATGTTTCTTTTCAATTTTGAGGGCAGACTGTGCTCACAGGTAACTACAACTTCTATGTCTACTACAATCTGTACTATTACACAAGATTTTGACTATTCTTATAATCTAGAATAAGTTTAGATTTTTTTTTCTGCTTCTTTCTGTCTTCAATGACAGGTGAAATTCCAGGAGAATTTTACAGGATTAGCATAAACAAAAGTTTTGGAGTTTTTTTGTGGGAAAAATATTGGACGTCCATATATTCAGAAGAATAATGGAAGATTTTACACATATCTATATATAGTTTGTTTATAAAATTCTCAAAATTAGTTTTCCATGTATTAAATTACCGATTCTGGTACTCTTAAGAAATCAGCAAGAAAAGACTGTTCATGTTTGGGGGGTAGTTTGTAGAAAAACACCCAGAAAAATGGATGCAATCCAGCTCAGGAATGATGCCTTTGAAACAAAATCTGTGGTGTAGAAATGAATAACTACTAGAGCACATGGCTGCCAACTCTGGAATTTAACATTCCACATTTCACTTAACCATAAAAAATGAAGAGGACCCATGTTCAAAGGCAAATGTAGTAAAACATTAAATTAATTTTATAGTGTGCACATTATAGGTCAAGCATGTCTAAAAGTTCCCAAAGCAAACTGCAACAATGTCACTGAGAAATATTTAACATGGAATAACATAAGCAAAACATAATAATAATAAAAGACATTATTGTCTCCCTCTTCTGTCTCCTCATTGTACTTTTAATAACAGATGAGGTAGTTCGGGCCATATATCAAAATCTTCTCTTGCTTTTTCTGGGCTTAGTTCTAATTATTTAACTTACACTGACTAAAATGTTACACATAATAAGGACTCATTCAGTTCAGTGCAATTTTCTTTGAGATAAGTTATTATTCAACAAGAGCATTCCCATTATGCCATAACGTTACCATACTGTGCATTTCAAGTTTTCTTCTTTTTTCTTTGAAATACCAAAACATTTATTGGTATTCACATCATTTCCCAAACTCTAGGGGAAGGATCTTCAGCTTGGTTATAAAAACAAGGGTCCCCTAACTCCAAGAATCCAGGGCTACACCATAGCAGCAAATACTGGTCACAAGTTCAAGAAGGAAACAGTACATATGTTTTTACGAAACTAATGACATGAGCATAAAAATAATAATTTCCAGGTTGCCATCATTCCTGAATAACATTCCTGTTCAAGAGAACTAGAAGCATCCGTTTCTGTTATGAGTGTCTTCAGCTGGCTTGCTTTCTTATTGTAATATTAAGAAAATACAATTCCTATGATAGAGAATCCCAGCATTTATTTAGGAGAAAATGACAGAAGTTTTTACTAGAATATCAGATGTACATGAAAACCTGATATGAGGAATAATAGATACCTCATAAGCTAAGCAGGCAGACAGCCTTGTTATGGCTCACTTTTCTCCCCCTGAAATGCTTTGATTATTTATAGACATTAGATTATTATCTATGGGTCATAGCTGCCAGTAGGAAGTGAATTACATTTTAAACCTAATCAAATACTCTGAACTAATCCCAATTAGCCCAAAAGACTGAAGCACAAAGCTGGGCCTGTATAAAAGCTTGGGGAATTGTTTGGTTCTGTTGAGGGGGGGAAGTATAAAACTGGTGCCTGAGACACCTGAGATGTTTATTGAGGTGAAAACCAGTGAGGGTTAAAACATGGGGAGAGCTACCATTTGTAGCTTGCATTTCCCTTCTTTGGTGCAAAGTTTATAAATCAGTCAACAGCGAATTCTAAGCACTGTTAGCAGTGAGGAAAGGGACAATAGGTAGAAAAAGGGAAGAGGAAGAATGAGAGAAAGAAGGTAGAACAAGTAAAGGAGGTCACGTGGTCAAGGGACTTGTCTCAAGTCAGTCAGCATATTTTAGAAGTATTCTCCTGGGTCCCTCATGATTATTCCATGCAAAAGATCTCAGTGTCTCTCAGGTCTTCCTCCTTCACTAATTTTTCAGATGATACCATGCAGAGAGATCACCTAAGCTATAGCCAGATTAGTAAGAGTCGAAAGGCAGAGTCAACTACACAAATGTATAATAGAAATTGAGAACTAAGTAGCTGTTAGGAACTTGAAGCCTGGTTCTATCATCACTTAGTAGGTGGGATTCGGATAGCAATCGCTGGAACATAGCGAGATTTCAGAAAGGCTCAGAATTTATGAGACTCCCCACTTACGCACAATTGAAAGATTGGGAAAGTTAGCCTGGATTCCAAGATCTGTCATAGTAATCATGCAAAACTCAGTGGGTTTGGAACTTGTGAGTGACACAGACATTTTCTTCATTTAAACTAACATTTCATAATTATTTATCATCTCAAAAAAATAGCACAGCATGAAGATTATGTTATATAAATTTATATCTATTTGCATTGATTGTTCTTGGCCTTCAGCCTTTGGTACAACAACATAGAGGGTGTGAATTCATGCATCACATTCACTTGTATTTTATTTTTTTTTAATTAGACATGCAATCAAAAGCTGGTGTGAAGATCTCAAGATTGACAGAGCATGCTTTGTCCTGTTAGCACTCAAGCACGTTATCACTCAAGCAGGAGCATTATGAATAAGTCATAACATAGAGTACATGCTCTGAAAGGCCTCTGAACAATACATCGCAATAACATAGCACAAATGTCACTGGTATAAATAAAGTATGGAAACAAAATAAACTCTCATGCTTCAGGGCATAGATCAACAAAGGCTTTACACTCCGACTAAAAGTTAAAAGGATTAAATTTTGTTATTCAGTGCCTGCGCATTGCCTAGCACAATGGGATCACCGGGTTCCTACCGAAGTACTACGCTGCTGTAGTAACAACCACCACAAAAAGAAAGTGTGATAATTGAAACAGTTATTTTTAATGAGAGTATAAAGAAACCTCTCCTTATACGTGGGGAAGCTCAAATGATGATTTCTTGCACTGTCTTCTGAAATATCAGTCATTGCAAAATGCCTCCAGCAGCACTCTAAAGTTCAATTTCCCAACTGTCTACACAAGCTACTTACACACTAGCAAGATTTGATGGGAGCATACCTATTACACTGTTACTGCTGAGGATGCAATAACCCCATTATACATATTTCAGGAGCTTGGTTTTGAACTAGCTCCAGTTTTGTCCTGTGAATTTCAGCCCATTATCACTTGCTGCATGTTAGGTGCGATGCCAAAGAGCACCCTTTGGTTTATGTTGACCCAAGAAGTACAGATTTCCTGTGGTACAAGAGCACTCCATGATGCAATCCAAGAAGCAGTTGGAGGGGTTAACTGGATGATTAGCTTCAGAAGTGTGTTCCTGACCTGAAGGAAATTGCTGCTGTAGACACACTAGTCTTGGCCTCAGAGCATACGCCAAAGTACCACTGAAGTGTTCCATCTGGAATGCCCGAAGGAAAACCTTAACAAGCCCCAGGTGTCACGAAGCCTTTCGGTGCACCCTTTGAAGCCACCAGGAAAACTTACACCCCAGTGCCTCACGACATGGAGCAACCTGAAATGCAACACAGCTGTGAGCATGTTCCAGTGCCGGATGTCTCTTCAAAAGCTGTGTGGCAGAGGTAGCTCACAATGTTATTACACTAGCAAGAAAATGCCCCTAAGAGGAAGGCTTCTCCATACTTCACAGAAATCCCATATTAATCTCTCACTAGTAAGGACTAAGTATCAAATTTGGCTCCTTACAGGATGTCAGTCCCTTGCTGACAAATGGGAAAAGGCCCATGAAGTCAATCACATTTTTCCCATTCTTCCCATCAGTTCTCAGGCTTTCTCAAACCTTGTGCTGCCCTGATTGGGGGTCTCTTTTCTGGTATTGGAGTGCCAAGACCAAGTCTGTCAGACAAGCCAAATCTCTCTAGCAGCAAGGCACACTGGAGTTCAGGATAACATCAATACAATTTGATGCCAACTCCAAACATGCGCATGTAACCTAAGCCATCGACACTCTTGCCAGCTCCTGTAAGTAGCTATGTCCAGTGTGTGCTCAGACATGCAATGCTGCCGAGGCCAGCCCAGGCAGACATGCTATTTCTGAACACACAATGGATTCATTATGCGAGAAAACAAAGCACACAGGTAGAAATTAACTTAGTGGGAATGGATTTGACTTGGGAGGAAAGCACACATCATACCACTGTCAAAGATTCAGCCCATCAGCACCTGCCTGAATTTTTACTGCTATCTTTGGGTTTGAAATTCTGAGAAAGACTGGAAAGCTATGGACACCTTGGGGTGATCTTCCAAGCATCTACTGTGGTGACAGAGAGCCACCTCACACAGAATACATTATGCAAGCATAACTGCTTTTTAGCAGCTTGCATAGTCTGTCACTGCTAAGTCCCATTTCCCTCCAGCTATGGTCGCTTAAGAGACCCTTTCAAGTCTCCTCATATTGCTTGGCTTTTCTGGAGTCTTAGACTCAGAGTTGAAGCTGACTCCTTGTTAAATGCCCTTTTTCTAAGAAGATGGAGACTCAAGTGTCTACTGTCTTACATAGCTTCTGGACAGCTGATGGTTACTGAATCTTGGTAATGTTCTTGGGATCTTGCTATGAAGGTTTACACACCAGAGGAGAGAAAAACTGTTGTGGCAAATTTAATATAGTTTTGTTCTTTCTGGGAATAAAATGTGTAGGTGGACTACAAGTCATCTGCTGACTTTGTGCATGGGGAAAAAAGCTTTATATGAAAAATTTCCAAAAACTATCATACAAACACACACATGCACATATTAACAACATTAACAACACATTAACAACTATTACCAATAGTTTGTTCTGTGCTCCTGGATCCTGTGAACTCTCTTAATGCTGGACTGGGCTTATGAGCTCCTTCCAAAACATAAAATATTAAAGCCCTCAGCCACGTGCCAGTGAGATGAAGGGAATTGTCAGGGCAATGATGTGTGCTGGCTTAGAAGTCAAGCCAAAAAGGGCCACCTTTCTTTGTAGGAAGTAAAGAGTCTCAGTCCCTGGGATGGTAGTTAATATCACCTTGTCCTATGTAATCTGCCAGGTACAAATAGAAAATAGTCGTTCATGGATTCAAACCCTGGTAGAACTTTTTTTGTCCCTCTCCCTCTTTCTTTTCTTGCGAAATGCAGGTAGATATTACTGTGAATTAGGTAGTCTCATATTCAGATACATTGAGGAATTATGTGGTACCAGGTGGAACAGACAAACAGAGTTGTGGTGGGCCCTAGAGGGGTGGGATATAAAGATTTCTAACCTCAGTGTCTATCTGAGAGCCAATGTCAGCATAACTGGGGTAGTTTGGTGAAAACCAGTGTTCGCATGGACTCTGTGTTGGGGCACCGTCATGAGTTCTTTCTTCTGAAGTAACAGAGCAGTGGAGCTATGAAAAGAAGACCTGTGGTCTGAACCAACATTGTGGCTTCTAAGTGTATTATATTCAGCAATCTTTAAGAAATAGTCTTTGAAAATTCAAGAAACATTACCATTTCTTGGAATAAGTGGATTATTTGGAAATTTAACTGCATATGTAAATTGGAGTTAAAACAGCATTAGGGTTATACATTGTAGCTTATCTTCCTTCCATACTGTTCATCAAAGGATAAAGCACAAGAAACCAGAACAGTGACTCAGTTGAAGAAAAACAGTTTTGCTGTGTGAGATTGTATTGTTACCAATTGCTCTGCGGATAATGACTTCAATAGACGTACGCTCTCACTGAAATGCATTGCTGAATTGGGGCCAGAGCGCTTATCACTCCGTAAAAGTCAGCCATCGTCATTTGGGTCTTACTCCTGTCCATCACTATTTTCACATTAGCTCAGCTCTTCCAAGAACATTACTTATGTGCACATCACGGAACAAAGAATTTATGAACTTTGAACAAGCACAAGAAGAAAAAACACATGTATTTGAGCAGCTCAATTAACAGATTCATCAAAACAAGGCTATTTTTTCCAGCTATCCTTGTTTTTTATGTATTTGAAGACAACATACAATCTCTGTCCCATTGAATTGATTAATTTAAATCCCTTGGATTTAAATTAAATCCCTTTGATTTAAATTAAATGTGCTTAATTTTTCTTCATAGTAAGTAATGTTTCTGCATCTTTTTCTTTGTAGAGATGTGCAACATCTCTGTATTTACTATACTATAGTATACTATACTACACTATAATATTCTATACTCACTATTTACTATATGTGTACATCCAGAATCATAGAATCATAGAATGGTGCGTGCATATATATGCACACACAAGATTTGAGTGTATCAGCACACACAGTTTTGAAACTAAAGGATTTGCACAAAGGTCAGTCCAGCCCTTCGCTCACTCGTGTTTTCACAGTGTACCTTCAGAATCTTTGATCTCAGGATCTTAGCGCTAAAATGAATATATAACCAAGTTAGGAACAGTGAGCAGAAGCATGAGTTAAACAAACAGGGGTGGAAACAAAAGGGCGTTGCTCAGGTTCGGGACATTTATTTGCATGACTACTTGTAGACCAAGGTGAAAAGTGCAACTGGCTTCTTGGACTGAACAGAGTGTGTAAACAAGCATGAAAGAGAGATTAACTCTCACCATCGAGAAATGTTTGTACTCTTGAAATCAATGGGTGATTCGTGACAACAAGAAAAGAGCAAATATTGAGACAAAAGGCTCCAGCCTGCGGTTTGTATTCAATCAGCTCTTAATATCAGGTAAACTTGTTACAGACACACAAATTACTCATGCGCTAGGCTGTGATTTCACTAAGGTAGGAAGAAGTGTTGATGTAGATAGAGTAAATATAAGCAGCAGACTGTCTTGTAACTGATCCCTCTTTAATCCTCCCCAATTGATGACAAATTGCCATTTACAGAATGCTTTGTGCAAATGTAAGCCCTTCAGATAACAGAAACCAACCAAGGCAGGGAGCTGTAGCAAAAGTGCCATATTCCCACTAACTAACCAGCCTAAACAAACAAATAAATATAAAGCAAAACACTTTGAAAATGTCAGTAACCTTTTTATTTTCCCCTGAAGTATGGCTGCTGTGACCTATGTGAAACTAAAGTTTCTGTATGTCTCCCTTTAAACAAACGTTGCTGCAATGTTATTACATATGTTTGTCTAAATTAAATACATGAAAGATTATGTTTACAGAGGATTTCTCCTTTTAAAGTTCTGATTTTACCACACATGCAAAAGCTCCCTAAAATGAAGTCAATGCAGGTAGGGCTGCAGGAGGAGCTTAGTGTCTGGTGAGGGGTCCTGTCACTTGTGAAAGTAACAAGTGTCTATCAAACATCAAGGTTTCTGTTAGAGGTAGTGAGGTAGTGACTTTTATTAACCAGCAATTTTTAAAGTTTTACCCCTGCATATAAATCTTGCTGTAAATATACCACCACGGCTAAAATGTTGCTGCTATGTGCAAATGATCCCATCAGGCTTTGAACGTGCACCTATCATACTTCGGATGCAGTCTGTATCAGCATCCCTGAGAGACTGAAATGGCAAAATCAGCCCCACTAAAATACTGACTCAAAGCTCAGAACTCCTGGTCTTCTAGAAATCTTATTGAGCTCTTCCAGAAATTTACCACAAAGCACTGGAAAAAATGGTAGATGGGGAACAAAGAGAGTGAGAGTGTTTAATGACTTAAGGATATGGCTGGCTTAAGTCTGCACTGTTACCTGAGTAACATGATGTATGCGAGAAATCCCTTGCAGTTTATCAGTGAGTAAAATACATAGTATACTCATAGGAACTCAAGGGTTCCAGTATGGTCAGGACAAACGATTGTGTACTTATTAGGACAGGTTACTGACATATTACTGGTTTATAATATCCTGTATCTTCATTGTTTTTAAACCAATATNTTTGTTTTTTTCAAAAAAAAAAAAAAAAAAAAAAAGTCAAGGTGTTTCTCTCCCTTCAGCTCAAGTTTTAGATTACATTTAACTTAATCAAAACCAGATTGTAGCCTGACCTGTACATACGTAGGGGAGTAAGGAGGGTTAGAGCATATTTTTATTGCTTCACATTGGCTACTGATCCCATGGAGAGCATGAGAAAGAAGAATTCACATTTAATGAAGCTGCTTAAGAACAGGGCTCAAAAAAACCTAGACTTTGTACATCACAGCTGCTGGCAGGTCTCACAGGTTACACATATGCTGGTAAGGTGTCAGGTCCATCCTCTGGACATGATACTGAAAGTCTCTGTAGATTGTGTCCATCTACCTAAACTCTTTTTTTACCTAGCACAGGTGACTAAGCCTAGACGCTGTATTGGGAAGAACATCCTGGAATCACAGAATCATAGAATGGTTTAGGTTGGAAGGGATCTTTGAAGGTCATCTAGTCCAACCCCTCTGCAATAAGCAGGGTGATCTTCAACTAGATCAGGTTGCTCAAAGCCCCATCCAACCTGACCTTGAATGTTTCCAGGGATGGGGCATCGACCACCTCTCTGGGCAACCTGGGTCAGCGTTTCACCACACTCATCATAAAAAATGTCTTCCTTATATCTAGTTTGAATCTTCCCTCTTTTAGTTTAAAATGATTGCCCCTTGTCCTATTGCTAACAAGCCCTACTAAAAAGTCTGTCCCCATCTTTCTTATATGCCCTCTTTAAGTATTGAAAGATGCTATAAGGTCTCCCCGGAGCCCTCTCTTCTCCAGGCTGAACAACCCCAACTCTCTCAGCCTGTCCTCATAGGAGAGGTGCTCCAGCCCTCTGACCATCTCTGTGGCCCTCTTTTGGACCCGCTCCAACAGGTCCATGTCTTTCTTGTACTAAATAAGCATATTAGTAGGCAAAGGCCATGTGAAGGAGCACATAATGAAGTACCAGTATTAAAACCAGTGTCTTGGCTTTGTTTTATTTACTGGTATTTATGTGGCCACAAGTTTCAAGGTGGACTTGTTCAGTGTAGCCCCCACATGATATCTGTAACTTGTGCATTTCCAAGCATGAAATGCGGTTGGCCAACCCCTCAGGGGATCCTGTGTACTGGACTGAGCTAACTGGTCAATCTTTCATAGATCGACTTGGTAGCAAATGAAACACAGGGCTCTGGAGGACAGAAGCTGCAGCTCTTCATACCACTTAGTGAGAATCTCTGGTCAAAACAATCTAGCCCAGCACAGCACTCCATGGTACAGCCCTGATCAAGTATAGGTGTCTAATTCAATGTAAGATGAAACTCTAAGTTAAATTTAGGCATTCAAATTCCTGGTTCTCGATTCCACTGCACTTGTCTGCGGATACACCTTTCTCAAGCGCAATGCTTGGCTGGGTCGTATAATCTGAAAAATACGTGTGCCACGGCTGCACGAGCGGCTGCTAGGGAGTAACTCATGCAGTGGGACATGGGAGAATTGAGAGATTAATCCGGGGTAAATCACTGCTTCTCTGGAGAGGCAGAGAGTTACTGTTTTCTAGTCTGCTCCTGGAGAAGACAAGCTATGCACTGTCCCATACATGGAGGCAGGGGCAAAAATATAAATGACCCTTTCACTAAATAGTTTGGGGAACTCAGTGCAAATGTCTTCTTGGCAATCATTTCCCTCCATTCTTCTCCAGCCTTTTGGACTGATTGGAACCAGTAAATATGATATAAGTAAAAATGTGGGTTTATGTCACCCAAAAGAAATAAACAGCTCCTGGATGCCTGGATAAGTTCCAGGTCTGTTTAAGGGGCTTTTGTTTTTCATTTTTAGACTGGGGACTTAAAGTCAGGCTGATGCAAGTCCATGCAGCCCAACTACCCGAGAATTCAAAGACAGCATTGTTAAAAGGTTAATAAAAGAGAATTTGCTCCTCCTTGTCTCTTTTGAAAAGCAACCAAGATATCACTGCATTTTTCTTCAGACTTTTGAGGTACAGTCTGCCCTTTTCATTCTGGTTTACTGCCAGAGTAACCATATGAGTTGCTTTGCTACCAGTGTAATGCAAAGTGGTAGATGCCTCCATTTGTTGAAATGAAAACATGTTTGGTTTTATAAAATAATTGCTTTTCCATTATTCTACTTTGCTAAAGCAAGACAAAGGATGATAACTGTGATCTTGCTGCCTTTCTTTTTGAAGGGGAAAAAATTATAGCATCTCTTTAAGGATACTCCTACCCTGGTCATCAAACTATAGAAAATATGAATGGCATACACAGAAGGACAGGAATACCCTTTAGTCTTTTCATTGAAGTTGGATTTCTTCGCAGCACAAGCCTAAAAATAATTTGATTAGAAGACAGCAAACAAAAGAGAGCCTGCTTCTTTGAACTACAGACTAGGATGCTTTTCCAGCATAGTGTAATTTGAATCACTTTGCTTCTGTTATAAACATATTCATACTGATACTACATTCAGCTTGTATTTCTTACCTTGAAGAGACTTTTCTATCTCAGAGCATGCCTGTACCAGGAAATCTCTCAGTCTTGCTAGAGCAGAGAAATCACAAGTCTTTATTATGACAAAGCAGAAGAAAATTGAGATGGACAAATGCTACAAGTGAAGCAAATATATTTACAAGTTATTTGAAGACAACAGGAGGGCCAACAATGCACAGGCAGTTTTGGAGAAGTTGGTTTGGGAGCTGAGATGTTGTTCAACTGAAGGAGAGGAGGGGAGGTTTAATGCTAGCCCAAGGCTGAGGGCCAAATGAGGAAAAAGCACAAAAGTTCAGAAAAAACATCTATGAGGCATCTGACCTCATGTAATCCACATAAAATATTTCTGTATGTACTTATTTACAGTGGCTTATAAGTACTGTCTAAATATTCAGTTAGAAAAAATACTTTCATAAAAAAGCTTACAAACTAAATCAATAAAATGAAGAGGGTAAGGGAAGATTGTCTCAATATTTTGAATAAAATAAGAAGCACCAAGAAATGTATGGCTTTTCCAGTCACAAAGGAAATATATTGCCACATTTAGTAAATGATCCTAGGATTTCTGAGTCCTGGGCCCAGGTAAAACACTAATATTAAATATTGCTAACACTAATAAATGTTACGTAATAATACCTCCTTATTTCCATCAGTAGACATAAAGAATTGTATGAATAAATGTAATATCATAGCATCATAGAATGGTTAGAGTTGGGAGGGACCTTAAAGATCATCTAGTTCCAACCCCACTGCCATAGGCAGCGACACCTCCCACTAGACCAGGTTGCTCAAAGCCCCATCCAGCCTGGCCTTCAACACTTCCAGGGATGGGCCCTCCGCAGCTTCTCTGGGAAACCTGTTCCAGTGCCTCACCACCCTCACAGTACAGAATTTCTTCCTAGTATCTAATCTAAATCTACCCTCTTTCAGTCTGAAGCCATTACCCCTCATCCTATCACTACATGCCCTGACAAATAGTCCCTCCCCATCTTTCCTGTAGGCAGGACACTATAAGGTGTCCCTGGAGCCTTCTCTTCTCCAGGCTGAACAACCCCAACTCCCTCAGCCTGTCCTCATAGGAGAGGTACTCCAGCCCTCTGATAATCTTTGTGGCCCTCCTCTCGACCCGCTCCAACAGGTCCATGTCCTTCTTATGTTGGAGGCCTCAAAGCTGGAGACAGTACTCCAGGTGGTTTCTCACAAGAGCGCAGTAGAGGGCCAGAATCATCTTGCTCGACCTGCTGGCCACACTTGATGCAGCTCAGGATGCGGTTGGCTTTCTGGGCTGCGGGTGCCCATTGCCATCTTATGTTGAGCTTCTCATCCACCAACACCCCGAAGTCCTTCTCCTCAGGGCTGCTCTCAATCCATTCTCCACCCAGCCTGTGTTTGTGCTTGGGAGTGCTGCGACCCAGGTGCAGGACCCTGCACTTGGCCTTGCTGAACGTCATGAGGTTTGCACGGGCCCACCTCTCCAGCCTGTCCAGGTCCCTCTGGATGGCATCCCTTCCCTCCAGCATGTCAGCTGCACCACGCAACTTGGTGTCATCGGCAAACTTGCTGAGGGTGCACTCAGTCCTGCTGTCAATGTTCCCCACAAAGATGTTAAATAGCACTGGTCCCAGTACCAACCCCTAAGGAGCAACACTTGTCATTGCTCGCCACTTGCACATTGAGCCTTTGACCACAACTCTTTGAGTGCGACTGTCCAGCCAGTTCCTTATCCACCGAGTAGTCCATCAGTTGAATTCATGTGTCTCCAATTGACATGGATGACCTTTGGGACAGTGTCAAACGCTTTGCATAAGGCTGGGAAGATGACATCTGTTGCTCTCCCCTTATCCACCAATGCTGTAACGCTGTCGTAGAAGGCCACCAAATTTGTCAGGCACAATTTCCCTTTAGTGTAGCCATGTTGGCTGTTACCAATCACCTCCTTATTTTCCATGTGCCTTAGCAGAGTTTCCAGGAGGATCTGCTCCGTGATCTTGTTTGGCACAGAGGTGAGATTGACTGGCCTGTAGTTCCCCTGGTATTCCCTTTTTCCCTTTTTAAAAATGGGGGTTAGGTTTCCCCTTTTCCAGTCAGTGGGAACTTCACCAGACTGCCATGACTTCTCAAATATGATGGACAGTGGCTAAGCAACTTCATCCACCAGTTCCCCCAGGACCCATGGATGAATCTCATCAGGTCCCATGGAGTTGTGCAACTTCAGGTTCCTCAGGTGGTCTTGACAGTGATATTCTCTTACAGTGGGTGGTTCTTCATTCTTACAGGCCCTGTTTTTGCCTGCTGCGACTTGGGAAGTGTGGCTAGAGCACTTGCTGGTGAAGACCAAGAATGGTTGCATCCGCACTACCTACTGGGTAATATTCCTGTACAGTAGTGGGGCACCGTCAAAGAAAGTGCTAGAAAGCACTCAGACAAAAACCAGATTTAATCCTCCATGGAATCTCTATGACTGCTAAAAAGGAGGAAAAAAAAATTTCTTTTGTGCAAGAGAATACTTGAACTATAAATCTCCAAATAGCAAATTAGGACTTAAACCCATCTGGGCATGCATACAAGCATACGTATAAATAACAAGATAATCAGGGAATGTAATGCTGGAAGCTTAGAACATGGATAACACTGTAGGCAACATTTAAATGGCACTTTAGAACTTTCATGAATTTTGTTATAAGTCTCTTTCTATTTTGCTTATAGTAAAAGCATCCAAATATGTCCCAGTTATAACAAATCCAATGACAGCCTGAATTTGCAGAGAGGCTGTAACCATATTTCTATTGTGAGATTTCCCCTTTCATTTACAAAAGAAAAAAAAGTATCATAAGTACCTTTGATTAAATGTAAAATGTCATATTATTGTCTGTTTCTGTCAAGCAGGGAAAAGACATTGCTTTAGAAATCTTAAAAGTTTGTTCCAAATAATTTCCAATTTTCAGACAGACCTTCAATGACCCAAGTTTGGACTTAGATGGGATACAGTGTTTTTACATTCTTGAAAAACTCTTGAAAGTATGTCAGGATTCAAATGCTGATTAAATGCAAAGTATTTGTGTTGGTGTCTGGAGAAAAGGACCATCATGCTGCTGAGCCAGATTTCTCTGCAAAACACGTCCCACTTTTGTCTTTTCTAATTTTCTTCCTTCTAGTGAAAGAAGGGGAAATAGATGCCTTGTTCTTAACTATATTTACAACTTTACTCATATTGAGTTATATGCTGCTTTTTGAAGAGCCACGTTGGCTTAAATGAGACAAGATCATTCGAGAAGGTACTATTCACTGTCATAGTAACTACTGCGCTCTGGTCCTTAGCAATGAATCTAAACAAAAACCTACTGTTTGTTCCAGCTGAAACTGTCAGCATTTAAGAACTGTTTTATGGACTATCAATAAAATATAAAACATTCCTGAGTCCTCTGCAGTAAAAGTGACTTATAATTATCTTGAAAAATTCCTGTACCTGATGTAGTTTTAGGTTCATCAAAAAATGTCAGGATAAATAAGTAATTTTCATAGCTATTAGCACCATAGTTAAACAACCATGTTAGTTGTGGCTTCAGTAATGAAATTTCTTGGCAAAACCTTTCCATCAGAGCTTGTTTTGTGAAATTCCATAATTTCTAAGTAAATCAAGTCTCTAGATCACAAACTCCAGTTCTAATGGGAAACATTAATCTGCCTGACATCTTCTGGATGGGCAGCATGGAAGAAGGGATGTGCTACAAAGGCAAAATTTCAAAGTGTTGCCCAGGAATGCAGCGATGGTGTCAGGTAAGCCAAAGCTCACTTAGAATTGAAACTTGCAAGGGACACCAAAATCAGCAAGAACTTTTTATGTTACTTTAGTAGTAAAAGGCTGAACAAAGAAAATATGAAACTGTTGCTGAATGGGGCAGGTGGCTTAGTGACAACAGACACAGTTAAGAATGAGGTACTCAATACCTTCTTTGTCTCAGTCTTCACCAAGAGGGTCTCCCAGGCTTCTGTGATTAAAGTGCTAGGAGAGGTATGAGCAGTAGATGAGGATCAAGTCAGGGACTGTGTGAGAGAGCTCAACGCACGTGAGTCTTTGGGACCATATAGGCTGTGTCTGAGAGTGCCAGCCAATGTCATAGCAAGACCACTCTCTACTATCTCTGAAAGGTCATGGAGATAAGGAGAGGACAAGAAAGACTAGAAGAAAGTAAAGGCTGTGCATATTTTTAAAGAAAAACCCAAAAGGATGATCCAAGCGACTACAAACTGGTGAGACTCATTTTGGTCCCTAGGAAAATCATCAAGTGAGTCCTCTTGGAAGCCATTACTGGGCATGTAAATGAAAAGAAGATGGTGGTTTGGAACAATCAGCACAGGTTTACCAAGAATAACTCATGCCTGACAGCCTGATTGTCTTCTGTGAAAAGTAACTACATTTGTGGATGAGGTGAGAGCAGTGGATGTCATTTACCCAGATTTTAGCTGGGCTTTTAGCTCTGTCTCCCTAGCATTCAAGCTAGGATGATATGCTTTGGACTGGTAAACTAGATGGGTAAAATTTGATTTGATGGTTGGGCTTAGAGGATAGCGGTTAATGGGTCATACTCTGTCTGGAGGCTGGTAACTGGCAGGGATCTGTCATAGTGCCTGTCCTGTTTAACATTTTACTGGTGACCTGGAGGAGGCGGAGTGCGGTCTCATTAAGTGTGCAGTTGATAGATGATGGAGCCAAGCTCTTCACCACTGCAGAAAGCACAGCACATGGTGAGAGGATGAGCAATAAAGATAACTTAAAACAAGAGCAGCTTAGACCAGATATAATGAAATACCTTTTCCCCACGAAGACAGTGAAGCAGTGGACCAGGCTGCCAAGAGAGGTAGTGCAATCTCTGTCCTTGGAAGTTGCCAAAACCTGACTAGATGAAGACCTGGTCTGACCCCATATCTGACCCTGCTTTTGTCAGGTGGTTGTACTAGAAGCCTCTAGAGGTCCCTTCCCACCTAAATTATTCTAGGATTCTATGAGTAGAGTTGCAACACAGAGTTGTGTATTGGCTTTTCATATAATTTATGAAGAAAAAGTGATGGTGGCGTAGGTTGGTTTTAGTTATTTCTGCTGGAGAATTTTGTGTGTGAGGTGCTTTAGTTCTTATTGTTATCTTCATCTTTCCACAGTTTTACACTGTGCTTTATTTAGTTAGTGTAATTGATTCTAGTTACTGGCTTGGTTAATGAAAACCACCCTGCCAATAAGCAAGTTTTAAAAAAAGAAGGCAAAATACTATTAATCAAAGCACAGGTTCACTCACAGATATTAGCAGAGCCAAACACAATGCATAAAAGTGAATTGACCTAACAAGAAAGAGAAACAAGGATTTCAAGAACACAGCTGGTTTATTTCCCAGTGACAAAATACACAAAGAGAATACAGGCCCCAAATGTCTAAGGAAAGGAAAGATGTTTTAGTAGCTTGGCTTTATCCTGCATTGGCTGTCCTGAGTCAGGCTTCTTTGAAAGTGCTCATGACAATAGTGGAAAAAGAATAATTCAGTGCAGAGGGCTTCTTTTTTTTTCCCCTGAAGTGAACTGGTTGTTTCAGAATTTCCAGTGAAAAGTAAGCACGGTCTCTTATTCACTGTTTCTCATAAAGAATAAAAATAACTCCACTTCTGGCCATTATCATTCCAGAAAAAAAATCCTCGAGAAACTTTTCAGGCCTGATCCTGTAGCTTTGAAGTCAGTGGGAACAGAATCATAGTCTTAAAACACAATGTTTTGGCTAGATGCTGTCACACAGTTGCTCACATCTTTATTATTTTCTATCAGTAAGATTAGTGTTTCATACTTTCTGAAAAGAGATTGCTGTTGGTTTCTGGATGCTGTTGGAGGCTGGAAGAAGGGATTTCTATCTGTATATCTGTCTAGAGACTGCTTCCACTGAAATCTGTAGGAATGTGTGACTTCTGTAGCTTTAGAATGGGTTTGATAACAATTATTTCTTGTAGCTACTAAGACTATGTCAATGCTAGAAAATTAAATGTGCTCACAGGAGCTCTCTGACACTGCAGCTAACCAGCGTAGAAAGGCCTGCATCCATTTTATGGAATCCTTGTGCCCTCAGACACGCAGCAGCCACATCCAAACTGTCTGTTACCAACAGTCTCTGGCCCCAACTCACTCCAGAACTGGGCTGGACGCCAATAGCTCGCCTGGGTCAAAACCAGGTAGGTACCATCCAAACTTGTTTGCATTGTAGGCAACAAAGTGGCTGGGCTTGTTCGCTTCTACTGTTTAATTTATTAGTGTGCATAACTTCAGGGTGCAATTCATCTACCTTAATGCAGACATCTGAAAGTTCAACATTTAAAGCTCTGCTAGTTACCCTGGCTTCCTGTTATACTCAGTGGAAGCAAATCCAGGACACAATTCATCTGACCTGTCTTGTGTACTTAGCTCAAATAAGATGGATTGCAATCCGGGAATGCCCATTTTTTCTTCTGACTATAAAGTGAGTCTCAGGTCACCAGGTCAGACTTAGACCTCTAACTATTAGGCACCTGAGATAAGGTGAGACAGATACCAGCCTAATACATACTAATAAGTTTATCAGCATATCTCTCAGGTTAAGATACACTTTTAAAGACAGTGTAGATTAAATTATAGGTTTTTACACAAGAAAAACAGTGGAAATACTTACTGAGATGTTTCCCTGTCAGAAGACCTAAACTGTTCTCCACAGAACAGAGTGTGGAAGGGTGAAATTTTTTTTTGCTGGAGCAGTTGTCCAGAACTGCAATATTCTCTCACATCTCTCCCAGAAGTATGATGTAATTTACCAGCAGCCATGCTGCCTTCATTCTTCTTCTAAGCATGGAGTAATACCCATTTTACATATTTTTTCCTCAAGTGGGAACAAGACTTGAGTGGCTGGGAGGATCTACCTGAAGCTGTAGGATTTCATTTCTCGTCTGTCTGGAGAAGTCTGGGCAGCTGCAGAGGAGGACGAGGTCAGTACTCTGCCCTCCAGCAGCATAATTGAGACAGTTTGGCTTAAGTTTCCTTAATAACCCCTCTTCCACTCTGACCTTCAGTCATAATAAATACCTGGGAACCATAGCTGTTGATTACATTTGCAGTTGATGCCAAGTTATATCATTTCTATTGCCATTAATGTAAAGAAAATATTTGTGTCTGAAAATAAGTCACACTGCAGCCTATACCCCCTTTTTTTTTTTTGCATCCCTTAGTCCTTGTTACCTTCATTAGATATTTTTCTAATGATAATTAACTGAGAAAACATGACCTAAGTAAAGTTATCAAAGGAGAGCAATTATGGGAACATGTGCCATATTATTCCAATTAGGTAACTGCTCATGGTGGTTTCACTTGGTAACAGCACAAAACTACTGTTCAGCCCACTATTCCCACTGTTACATTGATAAATGATCCCAAAGCTGCCTTTCATTCGACAGGTCTGTTTTTGGACAACGGCCAGACATAGCAAAATCGCAAGATTTATAAGTACCGCAGTGGGAGGGTAAAGAGGATCTGAAGGGCATGAGCCCTTCTCTGTCTTCTTAGAACAAAAGCTCAAGAAAAATACTCCTGGTGGACAAATCCTAAGGACTCCATTCAATCCTTAACCAGCCATCATTCAGGCTAATTCTTGCAGCCATTAGTATGGATATGACTGAAGAAATACACAATTGAGGGTCAAATTGTGATTCTTGCTTTTTGTTGGATGAGGACAAGAAATTCCCAGCCTTGGTGGTAGAATATTCCCCAGAACAGTCTTCCTTATGTATGAATGGTCTTGTGAAACAAGGATTAGAAAGCAAGTATTGCCATGGCTCCATGACTCACTTCAACTCTGGATCACCATGAAACACAGAAGACCAACATTTTGCATCCCCCTGACGTGTAGACAATTAACACTGAAAGAGTTAGTGCTTCCCTGTAGTTCCCCTTCCTCCTTCCTCTCTAGACAGTGGCATAAACTTTATCAAGCCCAGTCTGGAGAAAGATTTTTGGGCCACAGACCTTTATGGTCCAAAACCTGGTGGAGGACCTTTCATCATCGAATACCACAATCTCGGAAAAAGATGTCTTCAATAGCAGAGTACTACAAAAAAAAAGTATCTTCTTTGGGAGAATATAGTCTCAAAGAGAAAGCAGCAAAGACAAAAGGAAAGGATAGGAAGTTAGCACTACGGTAAGAGGTTAACGGACATGATCTTACAATTAAAGATATTTACCAGAGAAATTTGAACCCCATTATACTCTGGCTCATGGTACATAAGGAAGAACTGTTTTACATCATCAAAGACAAAAACCAGGTCTATAGGTAAGCTTTAAGAATAATAAACATCCTGAATTCAAGAATAAGTCTGTCAAATGAAGGGATATTGATTTTGGAACAAGGAATATTATGTCAAACAACATTAGTTTAATTGATCTGAATTTAGTTTAAGTACTAAAAGCATTTATATACAAACAGCAAATGAAAATTAACTGCAGCTGAGTCCCTTGATTCTCAGATTATACTATACGCACAAGCAACTGAAAGTTCTTGTAGGAATCCCAGCAGCATGGTCTGGGTTCTATTCCCATAGCATGACTCAATAGAAAAGCAATATGCTTTCTTTCAGAAAATATGAATATTTAAAGCCATGTTTTGACTTTTAAAAATACACAAAACTTTTCCTTTCCCAAAAAGAATTTATAATAAAATGCAGAAAAGATGCTAGAACCATGATCATTGCTAACAGGGTTTAGTTCAAATATTTCAGCTTCTGGAACAAGCCATCTAGGAAAAATTCTTTGCTTCTGAAACAAATCCAAATAGATTTGTTTGTTGTTGTTTTTTGCCTTTTACTCTCACTCAGCTACTTACATTACTTAGCTATCTTAGGTAGCTCAGAGTCTGCATTTGTAAGAACTGATGCATAGAACCTTGAGATACTGACTGTTAAAAAATATTGCTGTTGTTACCCATCAGGGAAAATGCCAAGTTCTTTCTATAATTTATTTCATTTTGTTTTGTTTAAAGGCCTGATTTTTTTTCAGTGGGAAGACTTTTTCTGCAACTTTCTTAGGCTTTCTTTTTTCTTCTTTTTTAAATTCTTTGGATTTGCTAAATTAATGAAACTTTTAAAAAGTCATGATAACAGTACAGTCTTCATGATATATGCACACAGGTAAGGAAGTCCAATTGTCACTTAGCACTCTTAAGTACCCAAATTACTTATTAAAATAGGCCTTACACTCCAAAGTTTCTTGATCTTATGTTTGTGAACATGTTGAGATTATTCAACTGAGAGTTCAAAAAATCTGAAACTTTAAAAATTCTACTTGTAATCATAATATTAATTATATTAATAGTAGAACATAAAATACAAATATTCATAAAATAAAATCATAATTGTGTTTTTAGTGCAGAAAAGAAACTTAATGGTGGAACTCATCTTTCCTAATAAAGGTATCCAAGACTTGTCAGGTGAACTGTAGGTCTGATTTAGGCATAGTGACTCATTTTGAATGTCTAGAGAATAAATCCTGTCTCCAATGAATGACAGTTTATGGGGTAAATAACCAAAACTGTTACCTGAGTCATTAACTGAATGATTAAAACCCAAGCTTTTAGACCAAAATCAGACCTTTTAGATGTCTCTAAATATTTCCTTATATATCTTTATCACATATCATTCATGTAATTTCTTATTGGTTTTCTTCCCTCTGCTTTGAAGTCAATGTCAAAGAAGTTTAGGCACAAAAATCTTCTTCAGAGTTGTAAAAATAATTTGTAAAAATATTTTTTACTCACAACACTATTTATCCATATATCACAGTGAAATGTTAGGTGAACATAAAAGGATTTCATTTTTTACACACCAGTGCCAAGTTTACTTCCAAGTTTTACAGTTCAGATTGTGTCAAAATACAATCTGTATATCTGCTGAAGAATTTACTGGGGAAATATCTGGGCATTCCACTTCCCAGCCTCTTTCAGGGTTTGTCTTAATAAGTCAGGATTTTGCAGCCTTTTATGAAAGTCTGTTGTGCACCTCACTAAAATACCAGTGAATCTTCCTGTCAACTCTTTGACTTGCTAAGGAGCGGTTCACTAGTTTCTGTAATTATTTACAGCTGATCTAGTCCTTGCTTGAAATGTGCCTTCTTACAAGACTAGTGCCTTGGTTAAGACAGACTGGAAGCCCATGGGTTAGTCCAGGAAGTTCGACCTGCCATATGGAGCAAAACAGGCAAGATCCAGAGGCACAAAGAAACCACAGAAAGCAAGGACATGCACTGAGAAAGGTGTGTTAGGAACTTGCTGAATGTCGGTACTTATTGCTGTTGAAAGGAAAGAAGAAAGAAGCTTGGCAAGTCTAATTTTTCCCACGTAAAATTTGTGGGACCTCTTACAGGTGAGTTTTTCTTCTTAGTTTCAGAATGTGTGCTCAAGAATTCATGGGCTAAAGGGTCACAGGGGCACATGTAAGAACTACTCCTGTACTGAGCCTGTGATGAGCTTGGCAAGGTTTTTGAAATGTATCAGAAATCTAGCTAACAGGGCAAGGGTTAACTCTGTGCACCAGCAGCTTTGGATCAGTTCTCCAACTGTATTCAAGGGAGTAGCAGTTTACATTAGTTGTGCATCCAGTCTTTCCTGATTTGTTAGAAAGCCATCATTATGTATAAAGATACCTGTAAAGAGGTCAGTAGCCACCAGTAAAGTAGGATATCCTCTTTTTTTTCCTAATGTTCTATCAGAACTATGTTGAAGTCTTTCTCACTGTAAACTCATGCAACCTACCTGCCATTGGCTTAGGAGGAGGTGAGCCTCTGCTTTCCTTTGTCAACAACTGCTCCCTCCAACACTGCCTTATATTTCTGTCCAAACCCAATTTATGCATCTTGTGCTTGAGAAAATGTTTTGGTAGAACTTCATAGGAAAAACAGCCCCCTGATCTGAAGATGTTTATTATTGCCATGATGAAAATTGCCATCTAACAGCAGCTAGACAGGTGTCATCTTGTTAATATTGATTGTCCGAAAATTATTCTATAATAAATCTCAGCTAAATCGTGGCGTGTTTTTTACAGTACTGTTTTCCTCTCTTGCATTACTAGTCTTTTCCCTACTTCTTGTTTTGAATTCCATTTCAATTTTGTGTTAATGCAGAGACTATTAATTGTCACATACATATAGCAACTAGCACATTACAGGCAGAACTCTGCTGTAACAGTAGCAGTTGTATCACTAAATTCATGATGCAGAAAGATGCCTGGCTGACTTGGGAATGCTAATTGCCGGGCAGCAATTGTTCTAATGTGTCAGCAGAGATTGAAGAGCAAAGACCTCAGGTAGACCCTGAGATTATTAGTGACAAACTAAACACTGCTAGGGACCAGACCCAGGTGCCAGAACTAAATTTTCTTGATTGCTAGTGCAAATTTTGACACAGGCTTTGTCAGTTTACCTCGCATTCTCCAAAAAAAATTTCCCAGCACACTTTGGGAATCAAACCATTCACAATGGTCAGTTTTAGTATAACCACTTCGTTTTGAATAAGAGATTTTTACAGCATGGACTAGCTAAACTGTGCAAGTTGACCTCCACACCAGAGAAAAAATTTTAGCATTGTTAAATTACCAGTTAGAGTCATAACTAGCAAAGATGTAAATACAATCCAGTCAATTTGTGTTAGAGTTAATGCAATGTCAGGGAACTGCAAAGCCTGCTTGTACTAGTCTTGGTACAAATTCAATGTCTGGCTTTCTCCCTGACACCACATCATAGAACCATAGAATGGTTAGAGTTGGAAGGGACGTTAAAGATCATGTAGTTCCAAACCTCCCCTCCTCTCCCCCCACCCCCGCCAAGGGCAGGGACATCATTGCTGTATGCGCAATGCAGGCATGAGTCTAAACCTCCAGGTTAATGTTATCAAATTAAGTTCTAGCTGATGTAATTATTTTCTACAATGTGTAGCAAAGAAACCTGACAAAAATCAGGATAGCAACTAAGTATGATTTACCGTATGGGATCCATGTTCTTAGTTGTCGTTTTGCTAAGGAATGTTTGGCCCTGTGCATTTGATTGCCTTAAGCAAAGTGTTCCTTTATAGGGTCTCCAGCAGACAGCAACAGGGGTGGCAGAGAAACCACTTGGCAAGAGAAATACCTTTCAGTCTCTGAAAAAACCTGATTCCACAGAGGCTAGCTTATTTACATTCCTTTTCCTAAAGAGAAAAGAATGCCAGAGACAGGCAGGGAATGAAACTCACATAAGTGCCCAGGATGCATCGTGCCATGCTGCACAATCGTGCGGAGTAAGGATGTGAAGCTTCTGAATACGTGTCTATAGGAGACCTGTAAAATGCTTTAGTTGGAGTAGCTGTAATCTTAAAAAATATTTCTTTAGCTTGGAGATAATCAGATTAAGGAGGTATCTTCACTGAAATAATTTTAAAACATTTTTACAACCAACCTGTCCAATGCAGTGGCCTCTTTTTTTCTTTAAGGCAACATTATTTTCCTGCATTTTAGGTGTAAGATAGATAGGTATAGCTATTTATAAATCTATTCTGGAGGTCAGGAGAAACCTCATCAAATCTGGTAGGTGTAAGAACAGCCCTTTATTCGGAAGTGTATCAATGGAGCCAAACAGCTGAAACAATAATAAGTACACACAATGCCATACTGGAAGTAATGGGGGTTCACTTTGGATTAGTGGCATGCATAAGGACAGAGATTAGAAGAACTGATCACTGCTGTGTGTAAAACAGAGATGATACACAAAACAAGAAGCAAAGAAGCCAAAGAAGCCATAGATACACAATCATGCGACGAAAATTAGAAGTAGGTGACAATAACCAGAACATCTATTATATATTTGCATCTACATATGCTTAAGGCTAAAGCAGTCAAGAAAAAACTGTGGGGTTTTTGTTTTGTTTGTTTTTTTTTTTTTTAAATGACCTTGTCAGCTAAGGAAGTAAGATAATTCTTCTAAGGATAGAGAATTTCAAGCTTCTTCAGTACTCATGTCCACAGACTTGTACAGAGACCCCAGGGTATTAGCAGGCTTTACTTTCCTTCTGTCCTTCCAAGGACACGAAGGAAATAAGGTTTTCTCATGCTTAGTAAAAGGGATGTTCTGTTTCTTGTACCAAAGTCCCATTTTTGTGTCAGAATGTGAAGTTTCATAAAATCTGACTATTTTTGCACATATCTAGCTGGTTCATTTATGCTTAGAGAAAAAAATAGGAAGAATTCGGATAACAAACAGAAAGGAATGTTTCATTTTAAATGATTTTTCATTTCTAAATGAATGTTATCTGATGTAATAAAAAAGTTGAAGCAAAATATCTCTGTGTTATCAAAACACAACATTTCAACTGACTTGAACCATTTTTTGTTATGGCTGCTTTCAAACAGATTGAAATGAAAACATGTTTTGGAATAGAAGAATTTGTAAAACTTAGATTTCCAAATTCTTGCTCTACATAGAGTGATAAATGGTCCATCTTCAGTAAATAGGGACTCATAGATGATCTACATAGACATGATTGCAAGATATGCAATTTGCATAATATTCAGATTTTCCACCTCTCCCTTCTTGGTTTGTGCAGTAACAGTGAATCCACAGAATAATTGTTACAGGCCTTTTGCTTTCTGAATCAGGCCTAGGGACCTTAGTAGAGACTTAAACTCAGATCTTTCTGTCCAGAGCAATCCTGCTTAACCTTCTAACATTATAACTGTGATCTTTATATTTCAACAGAAATATCTTTGCTCGTAATACCCTGTTAGGTAGGATGCAAGAGATTTCAAAAACATACATGATTATGGATAGTAAATAATCATTCAGCAGCAGCAATAGTCTTCAATCAACATCGTGATGCCATCGTGCTCTGAGATGCCAAACAAATGCATGGCCTGAACTGCTTACAGAGAAATTTATGCTGACCCCAAAGTCTGGAGGTAGCCGAAGAGCCAGATGAACTTACTTCTGGTAAAGTGCTGCTCCTGCAAGAGCAAAATACACCCCTTCCCCACCCCCATGCACACACATACAATAACATCTCAAATCACATACAA
Source organism: Himantopus leucocephalus (assembly GCA_003993805.1). Taxonomy (NCBI): domain Eukaryota; kingdom Metazoa; phylum Chordata; class Aves; order Charadriiformes; family Recurvirostridae; genus Himantopus; species Himantopus leucocephalus. Next base: position 110,605,916 of record RSEF01000003.1, read on the forward strand.
AAAGATCTGATCTTTCCAACAAAGAAAGCCAGTGCAGTGCCTGGAGTTTCTCTTTTCTCCCAGGTCCTTTCCAATAATATTTGGCTCAAGTTCAGCATGTTACAGGGCTCCCAAGCCTCTTTCCCAGATATATCTGTCTTGTCTCTCTGGGTAAAAGAAACTTATTTCTGGCTCTCTGTCAAGCTCCCCACAACCTTATATTACCAAACAACAATGTTGAAGGCAGGAATGCATACTTTTGCTTTGATTTCCACAGAGAATCATAATTCTTCTCTGCTTCTCTCTCCCCTCCTCCCCTCCCCTTTAGGTGACAGATGGCTCTCTAGAAGTCACCCATCTCTTCATTTTGACCTTCTGTTCACCTCCTCCATTTTTTTCCTCTGCCCTGGCCAATTCCAATTTGGGTAATTATTCTGTCTACAGTACGTAAAATTCTCTCTTTTGTTGTAGTCAAAGACAATATCCTTCTCCTTCTGTTCTTAAATGTAATGCTATGCCTTGATAAATCATTACTGTGGTTTACCCCAAAAGGGAAAGAGTGAGTGATTGAGGACTGATATCTTTTTATAAAGTCATTCCAGTGTTTAGAGATCCTTTGGGATGAGTAGTGTTATATTATTAGTCCTTAATCCCTAGATGATTTGCATTACAAGTATTACTCTCTCTATTGTACAGCTTTTTAAAGGGTGCCTATTTATTAAAGTGAATTAACACTAAAAATATGCAAAACTTTGCCCGTGGAAAAATGAAAATAGCCATAGCTTTGGAAATGTTTTAGCAAACTGAAATTCTAGCTGTTCTAAATACGGCACTGAAGAGACGTGAAATCCAAACTGTGAAATTTTCCTCTTTTTCTCCCTACGCGTGCACCATATATTTCTATTCTTATTATGAAGAAAGATTTACAGACACAAAAGAAGATGTAACAGCCCTTTTTTTCAGCTTTCATCTTCAGAAAGCACTGATACTTTTTCTGCAAACTTCCGTCCATCTTAAATAGTATTTCTCTTATTATACACATCAAGTCATCAAGTCATGCCTTGGGTTGAAACACTTTGTAGATGAGGACAGCTGTTTGCTATGAAGGACCCATTGTTATTTTTGAAACAGATGCTTTGGTTTGTTGGAAAGAACTAATATGTGCTGATTTTAGCCACAATCCAGTATGACACACAAGCATGTGCTTAAATCTATCGTTACTCAGAAAAGCACTTATACATATGTTAAAAATTAAGAATGTGCTTAAGTGCTTTGCTTAATGGAGATGATCTTGAGCACATATTTAAGTGCACAGTTGAATCAAGGCCAGAATGCCCAACCTTAGTTATTGTGAAGTTTGCTATCTTTTTACTACTTTAAGAAGTTCAAACAACATAGCAATGCTTTATTTCATGTCCCTTGCAAAGGAGGCAATTGCACACTTGACAAGGAGAAAGAGTTCATTGCATCTTGCAAGCCAAGTAGTAGGGAGGATGGGAAAGCCTGCACAAAATTATCAGCCTTCTCTCACTGGTAAGCATGTGAGATGTGATTCCATCTGTGGCTGCTCTTCAACAGCTATGAATCTGTTTCAGATCTCAGCTGGCTCTTCAGACAGCAAGGGCTCCTACTTTTTGCCCTGCTTCACAATCTGATGATGGATAAAATGGCATTTGTCACACAGACTGCAGCCACTGTGCCCGTCCAATTGCATTCCTCTTTGCAGAGGTTATATAGCAGAGAAGCAGGTGTCACTCTTACTTTTTATATGAAGATATCATACATCATCTGTTTCCATGATTATTTGGTCGAACCCTCTGCCTGATGCTTTGACAATTTCTTACTTGGGAAAAACTTCCAGATTCCATATCATTCCTTTTTTTTTTTTTTTTTGCCATATTGTTCCCTGTGAAAACCATCCACAGCCAGTGAGACTGTTCTGGGAATACCTGTATGGATGGTTTTCTTCTGCTTATCAGATTCTGTAGTATTTTTTTTCAGTCATGTGCAGTATGTATGGCATCAGACTCATGTTGTAAATTTCTAAATACAATACATAACAAAAGATGGATGCTTTTTTCAATTTTAACAGCTATTGAAAGTGAAAGAGGATTGACATTATACTCTGATCTTCTTTAACTTCCTTTACATATAGACTTGAGCACTTGGACTATTCTGAAACGAATGGCTAGATCAAAATTTTGGTGATTTAATTTCTTGGTTTTAGGGGGAAAAACCTCACTTTTCACAATACGTTTGCCATCAGAAAAATAGTAATGCAAATCTGATATGTGACATATCCTGCCTCAGCCATATCTTCAGACCACATCTGCTTGTTTCACCAGGATAAACTACTTTCTGTTGTCAGCAGCAGAAAGACAATGAATCTATGGGGGAGCAAGATGGATTCCATTCTGCTTCGTGTGTCATCAAAGATGCCAGTTATATTCTGATTACTTTTCTATTAATTCTTATGATGAAAGGGTGAGGAGAAAGAACAAAGCTTGTCTTTCATGTTTTAGCTTGAGTTTGCAGTGCTGGCTGTCAGAAATATCATCTTTTGAAGTTCTTACTGTCATCTATACACATTCACGCATAAAAGTATAATTGCCATTTAACTAATGGAAAACGTATTCTGATAATTTTTCACTTTGCCTCACGTTCATTGTATGTTCTGTTCTGCTGTTTCTTCTAACATTCTCACCTTTACTTATATTTTGGTAATAACATACACCAGGTTTTTTATTAATACATTATGAAAATCAGGGGAAAAAAGAAAAACGTCACAATAAAGACCATTTACATTTAATAGTTTGATGATGGAAATATACATCCAGAACTCAAATTCACTACAATGCCATGCTCAAAACATTTTAAAGCTATTGATCCACTACAAAAAAAACCTTGCTTCTGTAATCACCAGAAAAAAACTAGCAGTGGTACTGTTTAAAAACATCAAAGAACCACTGCCGTCTTCTTCCCTACCTCTTTAAAGGAAGGGATTAGTTGAGAGGCAGTTCAAAGTGCAAGCCAGAGCTGTCTCAGGGAACTTCAGAATTTGGAGCAGGTGTTATTACCATATGTGCTAGTAGTACATCCAGTAGCAGTGCAAGTCATCCTGGCTTAAAGGAGAAGAAAACCTGACTCAGTATTCCCAGCAGATCTCCCAGACAATGAATCACAGGTTGAGGAATCGGAAGATATGGACAGGCAGAAATAGAAATACTTTATGAGGGTTACCATGAGGATAAAAGAAAGGAAATCATGCTTAAAACAATGCACTAAAGCAAGTTAAAATGTCAGAAGTTTCTTATTTGTTAGAAAAAAAGGATTCTTAGCTAAATTTGCACAGTTTTCATGTGCACAGTTTCACGTTTTCATGACAGAATTACAGAAGACTGGCACCAGTATTGGTGCATACAGATCATCTTTCTCCAGCCATACAGGTGTAAGGAACAATGACAGTGTCCTCCCAAGCACTGTAGTTACTTAAGTGTTATTACAGACAGCTAAGGCCATACTTCCCTTCATTCTCCTTTCTGCAGTGAACTGGGCAACTCTGTGATGCTTTCCTGGTGAACGACTAGAGAATTTGCCTGTACCAAGCCAGTTTGGGGACTTATGGGTGGGTACCAGAAAACATCCAGCCTTTTAATGCTTGTCCTTAACATTCTTTGGGAGTGAGTAGTTAGCTCTTTTCCACGTGGAAAAGAAATCCCAATATTATCCCCGTAGTTCCAGCCAGTTAGCCCAAGTCTAAAGCACAAACCATTTCAAACACAAAAGGCTGTGGACACAAAAGGGGGTTTGGGCCCCAGCTAGCATGCTATGTTATATGCAGATATCTCTCAGATTTCATACAGAAGATGATTCTGTTCAGTAGTATAAACCATGAATAACAGAGCTGGAATCTGACCTTTTAAAAATATAAGCAAAGGAGCTGTTCCACTTGCTGTGCTCTGTACAGCTTCACAGATAAAACGCACAGTCACTCCCAACTTCTTGCCCTTATTAATATCACAGTTATTGCTGTGATACTTGGCTGAAAAGGCAAGAAAAACCTTCAGTCTGCCCTTACCAGAAAGGCATCAAAATCATAGTTTCAGCATACATAAGACAGTGCTCAGCGGAGCTGTTTTGTACTCAAAGCAGAATAGGAAAAGCCAGACTGAGTTTTGCTGTGTCTACCCAAAGGAAGAGAAATTCCACTTGCAAAAGAGTAACATCTACTTTGCATCTCTTCACCAAGGAGGTAGAGGGACGCTGGAAAGAGATGATAACTTTGTGTCCAGCTGCATCAGTCATCACACTTTGTGCCAAAACATGCACTATGAATCACTATAAATTTTTTTACAGTAAGGGACTGGAGTTGTCTCCAGGAACTCGACAGCTTAACATTACCTGTTTGTTCATTGCAGAGGAAGTCACAATCCAACCTTACTGTCTATACACTCTCAGGATAGTTGCATTATTTTCTCTCTGGAATGTGGCATCTCCAGCCACCAAATGCTACAGATTGACTTTAGCAATAGGCCTGCTGTTGCGTGCATATTACCGGTGTGAGCCCACTGAGCAGCGGCCCACAGTGCCATGAGTCATATCACTGAGCAACTCATATTGCCAAGCAGCCCATGCACCTGCACAACGTAGAGGAGCACCATACAGGGAGACTGTCCTAGGTTCTGGGAAGAGAATAGCTGGGCTAAAATGGTGCTGTTCCAATCTGCTAATTGGAATGGGTAGACAGCTGCACTGAAATACCTGTGCTGCTTTCTAGTCTGAAGCCAGCTCAGTTACTCCTGACTTGGAGATCTTGCACCGTGCTTTATCAGTCAATATAGACACATCCTCTTCAAGGTTCAGACTTTAACCTACTCCAATTCTCACTTACGGGAACTGACAAGATGATAATACCATGTGACATGGCCATAACTTAGTCCTAGAAGTGTTTTGTTTTCATTTGTTTGGGTTTTGGAAAAGGTTCATTTAGGTTGCATCTTGGCTGAGCTTATCACATTCGATTAAATTCTGTGCTAGAGGGCTAAATCGCTTTCAGTCTTGATATGATATCCTGACAGTTGAGAAAGGAGTTAGTTTGCAATTTTCTCGCCCAACTATGGTCCTGCAGTGGGGTACAGCTTACATAATTTTAATGTTAACATTGTAGATAACTATATGTGAGTTAGTCACCAAAGATCATCCATGAAAATAAGTCAACAATTTTGGAACACAATTCATCTGGCCTATTTTAAACGTCTGTGAGCTGACTCATATCCCAGAAACGCCTGTTTTTCTCATTGATGAAAAGAGAGCTTAGGGTGACTACTTGAGAAAGAAGAAAAAAAGTCCCTATGTTATAGATATCTCCAGCCAGTCAGATGAATCCTGTGCAGGGAGACTAACAAGTCACAGAGCAGGCAGGCAAGACTTAAGACAAATCTATTCAATATTTTTTACCCCAATCCACTGAGAAACTGTTCTGCGGTCCACTCAGCAGAAAGCAAATGAATACATTACAGCTGCTCTCCAAGAGTGAACACTGAAATATGGGACTGGATACAGGAATGATGAGGTCCACAAAAATTTACTCGTATTTCAGGTTTAGACAAAACCTTTCCCTCTAGCTTGTCTTGTCAGAGTCTACTCATTCAGGTCTGCATTATGCCTTACCTTTCTATCTGTCCAAAGACACATTCAGAAAAAAAGTTATGCAAGTTTTGTGAGGAAACCAGAAACCATATTTTCTCCTTGTGACTGAACAAGATTGGAATTTGTTAGTGATCTCACTCAAACCAGTGTAAATCAGGAGTAATTACATCAAAACTGATGGAGGTAACCTACTAGGAAGCGAGAATCTGAGCCTACTGTTTTAAAAATAGCAGCAAAGCTTACATTACATGAATGATAGAAAGATGTAATTTGGTTCTAATGAAATGGTGTGGTCTTTTTTATGTAACAGAAAGAAATAGCATTGTAGCTGAACTGTTGAATAAAAGTTTTCACTTAACTTACAGTACGTTTTACTGTCATCAAAAAAGCATTTGGGAATAATAGTTTCCAATGAGTCTCTGTTGAAATTTTGGGAAAATAAACTTTTATATCTTAATATTTATGATTCTAATAAACTACCACAATATTAAAATGAAAGATACAAACTCTGAGGTCAAAAACTACAATTTGTTGTAAGGCAAAACAATTTTGAATAATAAACCACTATTGAAATCTAAGATCACTTCCTATAATTTAATAAGTAATCCCCTTGGTGATATATTCCGGATATTAAACTGGTTTAACTCACTTGGACCAGCTGTTTTAAATTGGTACATAACATTCTGCCAAATGATAATACAAAAATAAGCATGAAATGACGTGGTAACCATTTAAGTTCTGATTTTTACCTTCATTGCCTACCACAAAGTGATCACAAATCAGCTAATCAGGGATCAATCAATTAATTCATTACTGTTAATAGCAGTGAATGACAAGTATAAAGATAATACTTTGCTTATTAGCTCACCTATAGCACTGTTGGACAAGATGTCCGTTGACCAGATGCAAGTGGTTGATTGGATAGCGTATCTCACAGCTCCCAATCCAGCTAATACGTGCCAGAGAAGTTAGTGGTTTTTTTCATCAAAAGCACCCAGCTGCAGACTATCAGTGCTTCCATAATGAAGTCAGTATAGCTTTTACTTATAAAACTTATACAAAGGATACTGTCTGAGTCAGAGAGGAAAAGAAATTTCAAAAGGCTTTGTCATGTCCAACCAAGAATACTCCATGCATGTATTTTTCATAGTATTTCAAATATACTTGTGTTAGACTAGTCAGTCATTAGAGGAGATGACTATTTACCTGTTACTTGTTTCATATGAATGTTTGCTGATGCACCAAGCTCAAACTTTTCAGTCCTGTGTGTGGTACATGATGGAAACTGCCCTTTAATAACCACTTTAGAAAGATGAGCCAAAGCCAAAACCATGCCATACTCATCCTTGATATCAAAGATATTCAGTGGCTATGGTTTGCCTTGCTGCTGCGTGAGGACGTTCCCTGCCCACTGCAAATGAGCTTGTGAAACCTATGATACATTGGAAAATGGAAAAAATATTGTTCTAAGGTACAGTGCGAGACCTTGGTCAATAGTAAGTGTTTGCAGTACATGGAAATACAATCAGCAGTCACCACAACTGACAGAGACTAGAAACTTGTGCCATCTAGTTTGCAGAGCAGGTGTCAATGCTGTTGGGTGAGTGTCTCCTCCTTTGGTCAGGAAATCATACATTGTGTTGGTCATGCAATAAGACAGGCTGCAGCCACTACAATGTGGAACTACATCCCACAGAATCTGGTGCACTTGAGAGCTATGTTGGCTTGAGGTCTATAAAAATGACAGTTTTATTTACACAGTTGTTCCATTCTGCCTTACTGAAGGGAACAGAGAGAGATTGCTTAACATGCTTCTCATTTGTTTATTTGTTTTTCTTTATTGGGTAAAAGTAGTGCTCGGGAAATAAGTAATGCAACTGACAGCGCTGACTTGAAGAAGGGATGATGGCAAACAGGGACGGTTCTGTCTGAGAGTAGTGAATGGCAGGTTCTCTACCCACCCAGCAAATCCTTCTTCAAACACATGCCCTCTGTGGGTGGGGGAAGATGACCAAGAATATTTCCATTTGTGAAAGAATTGTGGTCTAACCTCAGATCAACAGACCTAATCAACACTAATCCAAGCAAGTGCTTAGCCACATTGCAAACAAGCATAGACTGCATTATTTTGGAAGCTGACTCAGTTGTGGAAATATAATACGCAGGTCTACCCTCAGAGTTTGTGGCTGACATTAATGGAAATGGTAGTTCACTCTCAGATTAAAGATAGGTTGGGTTGGGGGGAACATAACAATTTCATAAGAATCACCCCTTGATTATTTATTGCCAAACCCTTAGTGGTGTCAAATACTCCATAGAGGTCAGGGAAGAGCTATGTAGAACTCTCAACGCTCCTAAAAGTTTGTGCTGGCTTGTTGACTGAAGTGATCACAACAAAGCAGTACCTCTTTGCCACTCATTGAGAGATGCCAAATACCTTCTGAATTTTGCAGTCATTGATACAACTGAGGCTGTGTGCTGAAACAGCCCTGCCCAATCTGATCTGTGGAACAGCAATAGAATTTCTTCTGATTATCGTATTTGTGGTTTTCCTCTTTCATTATAGTTGACTAAGTCAGAGTAAGACACTGGAGCAAATTTAAAACCCGTCAATTTAAAACATGACATCTTTGTATCTGATCTTCATCTGATATAGATGGGGAATATCCCTATGATGATAACAAAGTTGTACCTCTTTACTCCAGGCCCTAAAGCAGCTGGATTTCTCCATTTCTGTAATTTAGACAATATGACAAAATGTTCTAGAAGTAGCAGTTAGGATTTCCTCTGTTTTGTAAAGCACCAAACACTCTGGGGGGCTCAGGAATAATTCTCAACTATTGTTTCAATGTGTTTGAAAGTGTTTGAGTTCACTGACTATTCTCAGCTATACAGGAACACACACACACACATACACAAATAGCTCTTGAAGGAAATCAGAGCATCTGAAGGAAAAGGTTTACTTTACTCTGGGTGATCTCAGCTACATTATTTACACACAAAAATCTCTTAGAGGGAACCATAAAAACACATCAAAGTGCAGTGACTTTCTTGTGCCCCTCCCTCCCAAGCTCTACAACAGATTTTACAGTTTATCTTCTCTTCCTGGTCAGTCTCTTCCAGATCTCGTAATAAAACAGAGTACATGAAAACTGAAACTCTTCAGGAAAAATGTTGTTAAATATTTTCTTTTACAAATTGATTCTTCTTTGTTGAGTTTTCTGCGTGTTTTTATAGAATCTTTCAGTCCTCTCCTTGCTCTGTAAGGGACTCCCTTCAGAGATGTATACAAATATGAACGTGGTTATGGCCCTGTGCTTTGTGGGCCTCATGCTTTAGGAGCATTAAACTAATCTAAACCACTGTCTTTCCAGTGTGCTCCTGTCCTGAGCAGGGAGAAAGGCTGTTTGCAGAACTACCAAGCACCTACAGTAGGTGTGGTCCTTCAGAAATGTCCTAGGATGATCTGCATATGGGACCTGCCACAGCTAGGAAGCATTGGATCCAACTATGTATGTTTAGTCACAAAACTGGAACAGGACAGGGCAATTAACATGCATGCTAAAACTTGCCCTGTGCATTACTACTTGTACAGAAGAAATCAGGGCTCAGGAGACTCAATTTCTGTTCAAACACAGATTTCCTATGCAGCCTGGAATAAATTGCCCCACCCCTCCACACCTTGGGTCTTTGCCCATAACTTTGGGATCTTTAATGGGAAATAAGTACCTGACATTAATGACAGTGTTGCAGTCAGACATTATAAAAAGGAGGATTGCACAAGCAGTTCAGCAGAAAGAAGATGGCACACTCTCCAGGTTGTTTTCTGGACTACCAGTGGATATAGTGCACACAGAACAGTAAGGCACACCTGGGCTTCAGTTCCTATGTGGGACACCTACAGTTGGGGTTTGGGATTTAAGCACTGGCTGGATTCTGGTTATCCACAGCAATTCACACTCAGGAAGAGGTGGAAACATGAGTCAGTACCCAGCAAGTCATCTAGCAGCTGCAGGAGAATGGCTCAGTGTCGTGCTGTAATAACCTCTTTGCAGTTTCTCTTAGCCACTATCTGCCTTCTCAGATGAAGGGGAGGAAGGGAAAATCATTGCTTCATTATATAAGTCAAAAAAGTGCCTTTTATTAACACATCTTGTCTCACACAACTGATAGCAGATCCACAATCTGGCCTGAATTTAGAATAATACTACACTTTCTTTTCTCTTTAGCATTCTCTCTACCTCTGTTTCTTAGGTGCTTGCCCTGCTTGACATCTCCAAAATGCACCTACTGAAAGTTAACATTTCATATTTCAAAGAGATGTGAGACTGTTTTTCTGACTTGTATGTTCACCATACCATGACATTTGTATTGGCTGCTGTGCTTTCAAATTTCTGAATTACCCTTGAGCGCGTTTTGGCTATTTCCATCATTTTAAGGCCTCCCTTTTCCTTATGAGCCCACCTGGAAAATGGCAATAAAACTTACAAGCTTTAGGGGGCTTGTTTTCCAGAGTTCACTGCAGCTTTAGTTGTTTTTAAGAGAGCTTATCACTTTATCAGGCATAAAGGATTGTTATAATTCTGTATGCCTAAATATATGTGGTTAAATGAACAAAACAGTTTGGTTTGTACAATATCTCTTCAGGACAGGATCTGTTAAAATACAGGTGGCAAAAAACCCGATCATTTTAGTTGTTTCTAAAATATCTTGCACATCCCAACAAAATAAATTCTTTATCTTGTTATGTGGAAGTTTCAGCTTGGAAGAAGAAAGTTAGAAGTTCAGATCAAACAGCAATAAACCACCTGAATCTTAAAAATTAAATACATAGTCATTCATCAGAAGGTGTTGCCTATGGCAATTTTGTTCTTTGTTATGTTAAATACAGCTTTTTACTGCTAGATACGGGTGAATTACTCTCTAGACCGAAGATGGTCTCTCTAGACCAAAGGATGGCAGCAGCCTGGAGACAAGCAACCATGATCCGCCCTCTTCGAAGAATATAAACAAAGAAAATTCCCATTTAGTCACCTCATTTGTGCTTTAAAAAAGATATAATTTCCAAAAGGTGAGGAATGTTATGAACAAAATTCCTGGAAAGTGAAATGTAAGCAGAGAACTTTGAATGAAACTTAGGCATTCTTTTAGAGGAGTTTATTAGATGGCTAAGCCCCCACGACTTCACAATCAAGAAAGAATAAACTTTGGCTAAAAGCCCTACCTTGTTTTGTGGAAATTGGGAATATAAAAGCCATGTATAACACATGAAAATAGACAGAAATGGAAGATTTAGTTAGCAGTATGAATGAGAAATTCTGAACAAAAGAAAAGAATTAATATGAGAAGCTACAAGCATGGGAAAATAATTGCTGTCTTTAGGAAAAAGAGAAAGAACTTTTAAAATTTTTATTAAAAAGGGAAAAATAGGTTAGAAGTGATATAATTTTGTCATTAGATTAGGATGTTAAATCTTTTAATAATGATACAGAAAAAGGATAAATGTTCAGTAAATATTGCCTTTTAATACTGTGAGAAAAGCAGGATCATTTAACCACTTCACATGAGGATACTTAAGATGTTTCCAGTCCTGCAGTTACCAAGAAGGATTTTAAACAAAAACTGTTAAATATTTTTGAATCAGTAGGCCAGATAGCTTGAACCCAAGAGTCCTCAGCAGCCTGCTGAGGAGGCAGCTGAATCACTAATGTTATTTTTGAATAAATTTTGAAATATTGGAGAAATTCCAGAAGAGTATAAATGCTGCGCCAATATCCAAAAAGGTTAAATTAGGCAAGTTAATGGACACCAATCCCAGCCAAAATAATGGTAAAGCTGATAAAGTGATAAATTGGTATGATTAAGAACTGACTGATAGTTCCCAAAGGAAACCAGTCACGGAGCACACTTCTACCTCTAGTGTCAGGTCTCAAGGATTGCCTGAAGGCTGACCACATCCAGTGTAAAATATTCCTAAAAAATTGGCAGAGGACAGATGTGAATGGTGGAAGAGCATGTAATGATACATAAAAGTAGCTGACATATAGTCAGGTGAGGTAATTTCAACTAACCAGTTTAATACAGCCGAACTTCCACAGCTGTTCTGAAATGGATCCTCCCAGACAAGCAACAGACCTGAAGTTCCTAATGTAATTCTGCAAAAATCCACCATATATGAACCTTTTATTGTATAAACTGAGTAACAAACACAAGCAGGGTGATGATTTTACCTCTGTATGTAATATTGATGAGATTGATACTAGAATATTGCATACACATCTGGTGTCCATATTTGGGGGGAAAAAAAAAAAAGTTGAAAAATTGGAAAGGATGCAGAAAGGACCTTAAAAATCATTTCAGGATGGAGAAAATGCCTTACAGTGGGGCACTGGAAATACTCAATCTGTTTAGATTATAGTAGATTTAAGGGTGGCTTGATTATGTATGCATGTACATTCATTACGTAAAACACTGAACACTGAAAGGACCTTTAAACCAAAGAAAAAAACCCTAACAAAAATCAGTGGGTACAAGCTAAAACCAGAGAAGTTTAGTTTGGAAATGAGGCACATTTTTCAGCAGTAAGGGAGATTAGCGAGAAAAAAAGCCGCTACAAAGGAAAGTAGTGAATTCTCCTTCTCTTCGTACTAATATTGGCTGTGTTTCAGAAAGATGTGCTTTAGCCAAATAAAAGCTATTCTTTAGTCAGACATTTTTACTCAATTTAATATATTAAATTGCCCAATTATTCCTTCTGAACTTAAACACTTTATGTAGGATACAACTCGTTTAACTGCAGTTGCCCACAGTGTAGACATCTGAACCTCAGGGAAGCCTAAGATTGCTTTAGAGTCAACAGACACTTTGGGGGCTGAATTCATCTCGCCCATTTTAGAAACCCACGTTAGGATGAAATTAATCCTGAAAACTGCCTGTTTCTCTCTACTGTAAAGGAGATGCTATAAAGGGAACAAAAAGAGGCTATAAAGGGAATTTGAATAACCAGCTCTGATGTAGAGATTTCCACTGAAAATGCATGCATTCAGTCAGATGAACCCTACCTGGGTTTTGTGTCTGAGTGTCAGGAAGGCATTCTGACAAACATTCCTGAGCAGTAAATCTAGTTCAGCAGGAAAGGCAATACCTGGATTTCTGCTAGCATTAGGTGAGGCAGAGGTTTACAATATTTCTGCTGTGCCTAATGTGTAGCTGTTTACACACATTTATTTAGATTTTGTCTTCCATCTGTTTCAGGCTCAAACATATTTTAAAAAGTAATAATAAAAAATTTATGTTTTCCCTATGTTTTGAAAAGAGATTTTCAAAAGGGAATTAAAGATGAGGAGTTGAATGTCTTTATTTGCTAAGGGCCCAAGTTTTCATCGCCACCCAGTAATCCAGCCCAGTGGGAGGACACAGAACAAAATGATATCCAGTGTGAAATAGGATCTCGCTGTGATTCTGAATTTGGGGATGTTTTCCTGTCTGCTTTGAACTCCACATTAAAACAAGGCAGAATAAATATTCCCAACAACAGAAGAAAACTTGAGAATGAAATAAGTCACAGCTCTTAATGGGCAACAAGCCTCAGTCACTGGGAGCAGGCACACGAACACACACAGAGTTAAAGGGCTTGTGAAGTTTGAGGGTTTTTGTGTTTGGAAATAAGCAAGATCTCCCACACCAGAGCCCTGGTCAACTTTTTACACAAACAACGTGGCTTGAAGTCAAGGGAAGATTTGCCTCGGGAAGGACTAGAGGGTTGGATTCAATGTACTGTTCATTACGGCTATTTTCCTTTTCTTTACGAGCCACCTGGGAATCTATCTCCCTGTTTCAACTGACATGAACTATTTTGTTTCAGCATTATTTTTTACTGTTCTAGCCTGTATGCTTTATTGATGTTGATTATAATTTGGTTGCTCACCAACTTAAATTGAAAGGAAAAGCTGCAATCCAAACCCTTTTCTGTAGTGATTTAAGAACAGCTAACATGTATGATGCTTGGACCAAACTTTCTCATTAAACAGTTATTACTGAAATTTTTATTTTTGTTAAGAAACCTTTTAATACCTAAGTACATTTCATCTATACATATTTTAAAGTGTATAATGCTTCTTCTAGATAGACTAATTACTTAAATGAGAACATTATACAAGCAATGAAAGGGATTAAGGACTTAAATGAGGCACTTGTGGAGCATCTAATAAAGGTAGGATTCTGCTTGGACATTATACGTTAACTGTGTGCAATAATTAATGTTATACATATATGTAACTTCAAACATCTATTTATCCTTACTGAGGATAGTGAAAAGATTAATACACTTAAAATAATAATAGAAATCTTTTCTCCCTAAAAATCACTTCATTTGTGGAACTCCTTGTTACAAGATAATCAGAAAAAAAATCTCAGCATGTCTTTTATTCAGATCACATTTTTAAGATTGCTCAGAGTACAATTGTAAAATAATGTGCATGGAAACTTGGAAATTCGTTAGTTAGCTATTTAATTAATGAGTTAACACACACTTTACCATCTTCTTGAAGTTCAAAATACTGTGCTGCCATTTCTATTATTTATATAGATCAGCAAAGGCACAAAAAAATTACAGCAAAGTCTAAAACCACAATTGAAGTCTTACTGAGCAGACACAATTTTTCACATATTTTTTCCCCTGAAAGAAGGATGAGGTGGAGAACAGACCAAGCATTAGCTAAATCCTTACATTACTAGAAGATGGCCTTACAGTACAAGATTGAACATGATCTAAGGTCCTATATAGAACAGATATGAACTGTTGACTAGCCTTGGTCAAGGTGAAAATTCTCATTGGGGTGACCAAATTGTCAATAATGGGACATCTCTGCAGTTTTCTCATAAGTATCTGTCACTCCCTGGTGAATCATTATCGGACTTAAGAATACTTTTATTTTCTGAAACCCAGTTCCAACTTTAAAATACTGCCACGGTAGTGCCACAGAGAAGACCCAAGCTCTGGCATGCAATTGTCCATATGGTTAAACTGTTAACACACCTTTGGTCTATGCCAACTAGCATTCCCCCGGGTGGCAGCTGAATACAGTTCAAGGTGACTATATAGGTCAGGAATAGTTCCCAATAGACACTTTGGATGTGGCTAACCTGTTTCACAGGGAAAGAGGTTAGATGTATGGATGTGAGCCATGCTGTGCCATCTGCCCTCAGGTCCAGAAAGCAGGCCCTGCACCATTCTACTAACAGCATAGGTTTAGTCTTTGTGTACAAGAAATAATATAGTGATATGGAAATCCTGTTCTCTGTCCTTAGGAGGATGCGAGAAAACATCTCTTTTCAGGCGTGAGAAATCCTAAGAATATCTATGAAAAAGATGAAGGACCACAAAAACTTGTCAGTCAAAAGAATGGGGGAACCTACAGATGAATACTGCTTTTACTGAGCAAGAAGAAATAGCAGCATGACACGTCAACTGCTAGCAGCAGAATGTGCTGCTGATGGTACAGCTGGTGAGGTTGAGGGCTGCAGGCTGGAAGGATTGGGTGGGTGCTAGGAAGGGCCAAAGTTTGGAGAGGGAACCTCGTGGCAGTGTCTCTATAGCCTTTCTGATCTCTTTCTGATCTCCTGGGAAAGGTCAGCTGATCCAGAATGGCTCACATTCATAGGGTTCCTACATTGGACTGGTTGTACTTACATCCAACAAAAAACCCACCTAGCCCCAAAGAGAGATACAAAAAGCAGATGCCAAGGTAAGAACATAAGAACAGGGTAAGGAGCTAGTAAAACTGCACCTACCTCCAACTACTCGTAATTAAGGGACTTCCTGAGCTTAGTGGATTTCTCTTTCATTTCTCCTCTTGAATTTTGGCACATACAGCATCCTATGCCAAGGAACTCCACTGCTTTACTACACCCCAAGTGAATGAGCTTACTTGGTTTTGTGCTTCCCTTCTCCTAGCTCCAGCTAAACAATCAATCCTTATGGCCTCCTCAACATCACTCAAGGCTATATAGCCCTTTTCCACATTCCACCCAGTCACTGCTTTCCCAGACCCGAGACCCCCCATTTCTTTAGTCATTCTTCACAAAGAAGCCCTTCCAATACCCCTCCCTTTGTCTGAATCTTTTTCAGTCCTGCTGTTGTATTTGGGTGATTGCAGTACTGTGCGCAACTTTTCTAGTCTTTGTGAATTTATACAGTAACACATCATGCTCTCTTTTTTAAATTCTCTATTCCATGATTAATTTCTAACAATCGGCTTATGTTTTTGTTCGCTCCTTGTAATGTGAACTGATTGTGTCCACACACGGCAGCACTTGGAGTAAAGCCTGGCTTGGTTCTGCACAGACTAATTCACTGGCCTCTCAAGATCTGCACAAAGGTTGTCTATCGCACTATTCCCACTTGATGCTCACAGCTGTGGCTGCCCTGCCACATCCCTGTCAGCACCTAGGGATATTCTCGCAGTCCTTTCCTTTCCTCGCATGCCCTTTCTCACCTCAGACTGGGGTAGCCTGACGTACCTACCACAAGGCCTAGAGCTCCTCCTGCCCCCAAGTGGCCTATCTTTAGGCCTGAAACTTTTGGTACTCTTTAAGAGGGAATATTTTTTCAGCTTGCCTTAGATATGAAGAGTGGCTGCTTCACCCTTTGTCACATTTATACTTTTCTACATGGTGACCACATGGGTACGGATTGTGGGCAGAAGGACAGAGTGTGAGGACAAAGGGACCAAGGTCCGATGGGGTGAGTATAAGTTGAAGAGTGGGGTTTAGTGGAGAGAAAGAGATGTTGGGTGCTTGAGTGATTCACTAGAGCAGCCCTTGGCCTGTCTCAAAAATGAAACACAGGTTGTTTGAGGAGACACCTAATTGCTCAGCTCCAGAATGGATCCTGGATGTGACCCAATATGCGGTACAGACAACCTCAGGAGCAGGACTGTGCATGAAGCAATTAAAAGGTTGCTGCAAAGAGGAACAGAATAGTCTGTTCTCCATATCCCCTGAGGACAGGAAGAAAAACAGTATGTTTAAATTGCAGGAAGGGAGAATTAGGTTAGACAGTGGAAAGAACTTTCTGACGGTAAGGAGAGTTGAGCCCTGGAATAGCTCGCCTGGCAACTGGTGCAGTTTCTCTTGCTGACAGGTTGTAAGAACGGGTTAGACAAACATGCCAGGAATGGTTTTGGTCTACTTGATCTTTTCTTGGGTCAAATGTAGAGATAAGATCACTACTTCTGTTCTTCCCAGACTCACCTGCTAGAATATTGTAATTTTTCATCCCAGATTGCTAAAGATAAAAATGGATTTTTATCCATGTTTCCCAATACTGCAAAGAATAGCTTGTTATATCCATCTAAAAATCCTGACAGACACAAAACCACATTCTGTGCTTGTAAAAGTGAAAAAACCCACAGTTAAATCAAAGGATCTCTGTCCAGTTCTGCCAGTTTTGCTTCGTGTGCTAAAACTAAGTATGACACATTTCATTTAATAATACAATATTTACTCAGTAAATATATTTACCCCATTTCTTTGGCAGTCTTTGCCTTTTATCTGTTGATTCTTTCACAAGCTGAAAAGTAAAATGAGTGTTATGGCAGAAAGCCTCTTTTCAGAAGTTGCAAATAGAAACCACCTCAGAATACCTCTGGTCAGAGTTCATCTTGGTTTGGCTTTGATTACAAAATTACAGATATCTGCTTAAAGTATTACAGCCAAATACAGGCCCAGGAGGGATTATATTCTCAGTTTTGAGATTAATGCTTTCTACAGCCCCTGGTAATGAAATTTAAAAACATTCTAAATAGTGGCCACTGGCCGTTTTATGTGACAACCTAAATAATTAAAAAGGTCTGCTTCAATCCCATATCCATTGCGTCCTTTTTTATAATGTTTTGCTGCCCAGAAATGGTCTCTGCACCAAAATGTAGCACTAAAATGAGAATTTCTCCTGTATAATCTCAGCATCCTGGGATCTGTTTTATGATTCTACAAGGGTGTATAAAAGAAATAAGCTATAGCTATCCAGTAGAACTTTTCCCCATTCAGAGGGATTATTGCTGAATCTTATTTATTCTTCTGTCCAAAAAATCCCTACTCAATATTTTCCTCAGTTCTTTGTTGACTGCTTATAACCTATGTGGAAATCCTTGGGTTGCTGATTGGAAATCACCAACATTACAATGCCTGAATTCAGTCTTCTTTTCTGGCTTTCAGAGGAGCCATGTGTTCAAGATTGGTTAAGCATCTGTCTGCCTCTTTAGGCACCTACTGTACCATCTAGGTAGAGTCATTCCCAGAATTGTTTTTCAGATGTCATCTTCTCTATAAATACCTAGGTCTTTGCCAGTCAGTATGTTCAAGTTCTCCTCAGCCATGAGCATGTTCTACACGTCACGAACTGCTCAGAGGTCATGCTGAGGCTACAGCCAAAGGCTTGACAGTTTATTTTCAAGCTTTGCTGGGAAACTCTATCTTGTTA
Organism: Himantopus leucocephalus; assembly: GCA_003993805.1. NCBI lineage: Eukaryota > Metazoa > Chordata > Aves > Charadriiformes > Recurvirostridae > Himantopus > Himantopus leucocephalus. The sequence continues at coordinate 110,624,025 of RSEF01000003.1, forward strand.
GTCAAGCTTCATCCTGTAGGTATGTACAAAGGATATCTAATATCAGCTACCAAAAGGTGAAGGGACAGCCTACTTTGAACATGAGAGATGATTATGGGATGCACACCTGCCTGAACAGGACACTCAGCTGAGGAATTTTAATAGAATTCTCTTTCTCAGAGCCAGGATGCAGGACACCTCCCACATCCTAGATTTAGTCTTGAGTTCTAAACTGGCAGCTGGACACTTTTCCCACAGCTTTGGTTTTCCAAACAGAGCAGGGAAATCATACATTACACATCTGCCTGAGCTTAAGAAACAGCATTGGGAGAAAGGCAATGGGGAAGAGAGAGAGCTACGGGGTAGTTACATTTCTGCAAGGATATTTCTAGGTCTCTCTGGCTAAGTCAGCTGCTTCTGTGACAAAATCCATCTTTTTTCTATTCATGACAGCTCTCTTCTATCAGGTGCCTCAGCCATGTGTCCTTCTACAATACGGCCAATTACCTCAGGAAACAGTGCTTTCCTTGCTCAAAGAAATGTGAAAATAAAAATTGTAAGTGTTATAAACATCATGGATAAAGTAAAAATGTTTCTTGGGATCTACAAAACACAATTATGAGGAACTGAATTATTCTTGTTAATAAAGGTTGATTTTCTGGGGAAATTTGCTGAGGCTACAGAAAACACTAAGTAACTCTCCAGTGACATCCTCTGTCAGTCTTAATGTAATGGTAAAGGAGATTGTTAATAGCCCAGACATGTAAAGCAGTCCAGATTTTGAAGGATGAACAGATATTGAAGATATTAAATAAATTTATTTTTAAAATATTTCAAAATCCTTCATGGGGAAATTGCATTTAAAATATGCACAGTCAAGATGTAATACCGGTGGGGGTGGGGGGCGGGGGTGGGGGTGTGACAGTGTCTTTTCCTTTGAAAAAGCAATAACATTTATGAATTTTGAATTTCCCAATTTTTTTCTCAACCCACAGTTTTTTCCAAAGGCAGGAAAATGGTGTGTTCTAATTCAGAGAGGAAGTGATGTGACACTGCCAGTGTCTTGACTTTTTTTTTCTTTCCTTCCTCTTTAGGCTTTTTGGAGCTAGATACACAGAAGATAACAGTCCTATGGTTTATCTATAGTCCAGAGACATGAAAACAATGAGACAAGGTGAGTGAAACTTCCTGCTGATGACAATGTAGCATAAAGTGAAAGAAACAAAAAGAAAGAAGGGAAAAAACCAAAAAGACATTGAAAGAAGGTGACACAAAAAATTTACAGTTATAGTTGAATCATCTGTGTGATTGTCTTTCATATGTAAAATTTTTCAAAAGATTTGTGTGACTAAAAGAGCAAAGGATGTCCTGAAGAATAGTGAGGAATTTCCACTTATTGTAGTTCACATGGATACCCATTCCACACAAGTGAAGGGAGATGTGCAGGCTAGAAGGACAGTGGTGGAGACTTAGGAAAAGAAAGTAAGCTAGGCTTGACATAGTCATGTTGTACAACTCACTGGTGCCAAATAACAGGTAACAAATAAATTAGACATCAGATATGAGTGGGCTATAGTCAGAAGGAGCTGTGGGCAGGGGCTCCTGGAGCAGCGAAGTGATGCAGAAGTTGCACTTGCATCCAGATCCTGACTTCAAAACTCACAACACCTTTTAGGAGGTCTTTGAGGGAGAAAGATTAATCATTCTTAATAATCCTATTAAGAAGATACTGAAGAGGAACTTTAATTTGAATACATAAATGTAACATTGTCCCCATACAAAGCAATGGAATAGTAGCACTAGAGTTAAAGAGTAAGGCTAAAACTGCAGTTTACAGCAGTTAATGATAGTAGTTAGCCTGTAGTTAATGATATAGAAATGCAAGACTTGGCTACAAAATGGTACTATACATCTTTAGAAAACCAAAAAAGGCATGGAGCTATGGTAAGGGTGACATTTTGCCAGATCAGTGTGAAAGATACTATCTTATGATGAAACACTTTGCTGAGATGTAGGGTAGCCTAAACAACCAGAGCAAAGAACAAACTGTGCTGGACACTTGCTAGAGTCTTTGGGACTGGAAAGGAAAAGGAACCACTAGTTTTTGTCCAGCTACTGAGGACTACCGCACTCCAGAAATTAATGAGGTGGGGTCAGCAACTCCACAGAGAGTCTGTGCAATATACTTGTGCTATATACCTCACTGAAACGTCAAGGTGGAAGAGTATGTTATGGGACAAACTGTGCTGACACATTAAAACAACACTGGCTTATGTAGAGGAAAGAGCATTGGTCCAGAAGGAAGATCAGTCAGAAGAAGAGTCATCGTGGACAAGATCTATTCCAATCTGAACAGCAAAATCTGTCTCACAAATGCTCATTTCAACTTTAAATATCGTTATTTTAGTTATAGCTACTCTTGATTACTATCAGTGGATAGTCCTGTGAAAAGACATTATGTTATTCAACATCAAGTCTTCAAGCCAGTACCATGTTCATAGAATCATTAGAATCACAGAATACTTGGGTTGGAAGGGACCTTTAAAAGTCACCTAGTCCAACTCACCCTGCAATGAGCAGGGACATCTTCAGCTAGATCAGGTTG
>RSEF01000003.1:110633597-110648300 GCA_003993805.1 Himantopus leucocephalus
AAAAAAGAAAAAAGAAAAAAGAAAAAAAGAAAAAAAAAGAAAAGTCCACCAAACTCTCAGCTGGTGGAAATCAAAACAGCCCCATATGTCCCTCATTTGCACTTTGGCAGGTTGATTTCAGGTTGATATCCAGTTTGTATGAATGAGGAGTCAGTCCAAAATATGTGATACAGTAAGTAAAAGAATCAGTTGCCATTTCTAAACTAAGGCTTTCACGAACAATAACAAGAACTAAAAAGGTATATAATGTATATTTAGACATTCCTTTCCAACATCCAGTTTTAGACTCAGATTCCTGCATTCCACACAAATGTGGCTATACCACACTTTTTATTGTTGACAACCATTTACATCAGAAATAAAGAATCATAATTTTGAGGTTACAGCAAGACATTTATACTACAGGACTGGGTCCCACCACATTTTAAATTTACTGGATGAATAGTTTTTGTGTGTCCCTCATTTTGCGTCTTTGTCACACACTGCATCCCACATTCAGGCTTTGGCATGCAAGAGTTATGCATCCCGAAGACATTTTCCTCATAAAACTGGCTGTTTACTTTTTGTACAGCAATACCACAAAGCTAATGCTCTTTCTTTTTAAGAGGGTCAGGGTCCTTGGGTCTATTTTAAAATGAAAAATGAAGTAGTGCAGATCAGCTAAACTTCAGAACATAAATCAAACCTCAAATAATGGAACGGGCAGCCTCTAATTTCTTACCCAGAATATGTGAACACTGAAGATGGATAAACAGCCCGTTAATTTGCCCTCTTGTTTTAATCTTTATCTCAAATGTAATTTTAATACATGGGAACAGAACAGACATGAGTTTGTGGAATAATTTGGCTGCCAAAAATAAGTTCTGGCTTGCAAGCAAGAAGGCATCATATTGCCGGTTATGGGCACAATAGTCCCTTTCTACGACTATATCTATGTTAATAAATTAACCAGTGCCAGGGAATACTCTGGGCACTGCAGCTTGATCACTTACATGGTTAAATTGTAAGAACTGCCCCTGGCATGGTTTTGTTCAAATCACCTAGCATTTCCCAAACAATTCCCTGGCAAGTGCAGAAATTAATATGGGAGAATGACCACTCAGACCAGGCAGTTTTAAATAGTCCTCGTTTTGGAAACAAAGAAAACTTAATAATACGTAAGTGTCGAGATAATGCCAGCTGGCTCCACAGTCAGAGAACAGGCATTGGCACTGTTTGCTTTGTTGGTATAAACCTAGCCTGTACGATTAAGCCACCTCAGCACAAGAATGCTGTATTTCTGGATGCCTCATCCCAGAGACCCCACCAAGTGAAAGGAAATCCATGAAAGATAACAGCAACAGAAATGTCCAGAAGGGTTTTCCCCCCACTTAAGCTTCATATTTTGTAACTGACTGGGACATAACGGTAACACTGGGAATACCAAGACTTTGTGCATGTATCCCTGACTGTAAATAATAGTTGACCTGTAGTCATCATATGGCTTCTTCACAAATATCCTTCAGTGCTCATAATTATTTTAGGTACCTCAGTCCAACTCAAGATACCTCCACGAGTTTCCAAACCACAGACCTTCTCTCTAGGTCACCCACTGGCTGAGCAGTGGAGCAGAGTGCAGAAACCCCTGCGAGGTGCACGCACACTGTTGCACACAGCAGTGCTGTGGAAAGCAAGCATCAAAGCCACAATGGCATTTGTCAGACTGTTAAACCTTGCTTTCAGTTCAGACACTACTGACGCTTTTGCTTTCCAGGTCTTCCCTGCTCAGTGCTAATTCTTCTCTGGGTACACACGCCGTATGCCCATGCTGGGCTACTCTGCCTATCTCACCAGCAATGCCAAGGGCAGCAGATATTTCTAGAGCATCCCTACGACCACAATAAGGACTAATAAAAAGTGGTCCTCCCTCTAGCCATTTCCCAAACAGTAAGAGCAGTTCTCCATATTTCCTCTCAGGTTAGTGTGTCTTTGAGGGCTGGTGTCCACCCACCTCCTCTGTTGTTCAGCCTTCCCCAAGAGAAACTGTGGCTGTAGACCAATGCTGAGGGCACTCACCTGGAACCTTATTCCACTGAAGAAGTAAGCTTTACTTTTGCCAAAGGAAACAGAGATATTTTAACTAACCCATAAAGTTATGCCGCTGGACTTTTTGTAGCAAGTGTGGGTCTGGAGCACCCCAGGCAGGAATAAGCAAAAAAGTTTTGGACAATGCATTTTCCATATAGAAGGTGAGATGCATCTCATTCAAGGGAAGCGAGTTTAATATCCGCACAGCAGTTTTCCTTCTCCATGTAACTCTTCCTCTAGACCGTTCAATATGTAACCCAGCAGAACAAAGTTGTTATGCAGATCTCCTACACTTACCTCCCAAAAGCTGCTGGTCTTAGGACTGATTACGTCTTCAGCAGGGTGGCTACTGCCACTACAAGTCCTAACATGGAACAAGCAAGAAAGGCCTGTACTCCACCATAAACTTAACCACCCTCAAGCCACTGTAGTTCAATTATGGGATTCTGAACACTTCAGTAAGCAAAAGGCATAAGGTCATGATTAGTAAGGACGGAATGTGAGAAAATTCAAGTGGAGAACCTCAAAAAGAGAACTTCACCACAGCAAGAGCTGTAGAGTGTTCTTCAATGCATCTTTCCTTTTTTAAATATAAAATATATAAATTGCTAGAAAAAAATATGGTGGGGAATGGTCCTATTTTGAAAATAAACAAGAATAGAGAACCTGTCAGATCTCTGCAGCCTTTGTTGTCCCTTATTTTATGAACAAAAATGAAGCAATATATTGTTGAGGGCAGCTAAAGAAAGGGACTGAGTGGGTAGGTTACTTGATTTGAACCTTGCTGTTAACAAAATTCTCCACTGTCAAAGACCCATCAAGGGAGTTCCTGTATTCAAACAGACAGCAAATTAAACATATCACTAACCTCAGGGAACCTAGAAATACCAAAACAAGAGATATTTTTAGCCTATTGAGCTACTTGGGGGTGGTAAGTGTCTGCTCTCATTAAAATCTTACAACTGTTTCTCCCAAATGTCAAAATTGTAAAGTTGTTGACTGATGCAGCCGAGATAACTTGGGCAATGAAATCCCAGTGCTTTAGGTGACAGTGGTCTCCCTGTGACACTGCTAGGGAGCTAATTTAGCTTTAAGGAAAATTAGGATTCCTTCCAAGTTGGATTAGGATACCTTCACGATCCAACTCATGTCTTGGGTAGCTCGTGAGTTTCAAGCAGAATGTATGCACGGTGGGTGAAGAAATCTACTGGCCTGATCTAGAAGCTCTGTTTTTGTCTTCAGTCCATGACTTTGCTCTTTACTTCATGAGTTTCAGGGCTGTGGAAAAACCAAGGCCACGATTTCTAGCTGAGTAAAAGCGCATGCTAGGCAAATCAGAAGAACAAAAAAAAAAGGGAAAAGAAATTGCTCAGCCCAAACGAGCAGTTCAAAAATATGTCTGCCATGGGCAGAAAGCCAACAGCAATGTTATAAAATACAGAACAGAATATGTACAAAACCAGCTATGTTGTTGTGGAAATGCATATCGGAACATGGAGAAAATCTGTGTCTGTCTGACAAAAAATAAGGTCAGATGTGTATGTGCACGTTGCTGCATGGAAAAAGGAATTTCATTGCTTCTCTGAGTAAATAACTTCATTCTTCTGTTTCCAATATGATGATTTTTTCATTGCTTGCACAGGAATAAGAAGATAAAAGTATATTCTGGGCTCAATTCCTTCCTACATCTGTCTCTTTAATGGCTCCTCTGAGTTTATGGGGAAGAACCTTTCACAAGTTCTTCTACCATTCTAAGCTCCTTTGCATTCGGTGGCATCAAACAACTGCAGGGATATTATAGACCACAGGAGCTGTTGTTGCTTTTGGTCCAGCCATTCTCCAAGCTCCAAGGAGAACTGAAGGTGTCTGGACCATGAGGAGAAGACAGTAAGCTGGGAAGTCTATTTCGGGTACTGACACAGGAAGATATCTGAGAAAGGAATTTCTTAGGAATGGGGCATTCTTGCAGACACGGGGTTGAGAGGATGGGTGTGGAAAGAACACGTGTGCTTGTCCATCTTGTGCTTGACTAATCTGAATCATGTCTGGCGGAGCTAAGCGTGCAGAGTCCACAGCAGCCAGAGCTGGCACTGTGTCAGCCTTGCCCAGAACGTGAACCTGAAAGGTTTGGGATTCAGCTCGTAGTCTCAAAACCACCATGTGTGAGGAGGCTCAAAATGCCACAGCGAGGCTGCACTTACATAAGACTATTAAATTAATTAGTCTTGCAGCACAGTACAAAATGTAATTCAATTCTGGTGATAGGTTGGTAGATTAATCACAATTTACAGCCTTGTAAAGGCAGATACAAAAACAACAAAAAAAAAAGTATGTAAAAAGAGAGGAAAAGAAAAAGAAAAATATTCCAGTACTCAAAGCCTTTAGCTTCCAGTGACAATTAAATGTATTGACGGCATTTTTGAAAGAGAAACTACTTCTCTCTTTTTCTCAGTTTTCTGACTGGGTTTTGACTGCTTTCAGTTTAAAAGGAAAAAAAAAAAAGGAAAAACAAAAGCAGACAATTTGAGGGTTTTGTTTTGAAAAGAAACTTTGGTGTCTAGAAACATTATTTATTTCCTGGCTTCTTTTTGAACAATTAAAATATGTTGATGAAAGTGATTTTTCCTTGAAAAAATCTTCAGCTAAAAATTTCAGCAACCTCTAGTGCTAATCCTGGACAAAGATGTTCTTCCCTCTTTCTTCTAAATGACATGTGAACTTTCTCACACTGTTGTTGTTTTTTTTTAAACCAGAAAAATAGCTGGAATTTCAAGGAAGTGAAAGTCCATTCTACTCTTAAGAACCCACAAAAACCTTTTTAGGGCACCTGAGAAGTGAAAAGCACCATTTTGGGCCCAAAGCCTTTCACATCCCATTCAACAGACAACACAAAGATGTTTCAGTGATAAAATCCCAATGTTGCCTAACCTGTACATGTTATATGAGAAGTATGTGCCTGACTTTAAAAGTGACTTTATGTGTTAGTACTTCTTACATTAAAGGTGTGGGCTCAGCACATTCCCTGAAATGCTTTCCATTGTAGAGGGCATCTATAATTTAAATTTTTTTGCTGTTTCACAATAATGTGTTATTTCTTCATTTTGGTTGAAAATCACTTACATCAATAATAAGAGCAGTGAATTTGAATTCCCAGAGTTGTTTACTCCAGTGGCAGAAATCCCCTGAACGCAATTATCTTGGATGAGGATTTTCGTGTCCCTCACTCGGAGCCTTCCTAACACAATGTGTTTTGCCCTCAGTTGACTGAGAGGGCCTGAGTTTCAGAGAATAGGGCTTCAACGCTTCCTGAAAGTGTGACAGCTTCAAAGTATGTCCAATGAGACCCCAGAACCACCAGTCAGTTTGGAAATATGTTGTTGCTGTTTCTCTGATCCATTGTCTTTTTCAGAGTGGCACAACTGTGTTTGCTGTGCACAATTCCCAACCAACTGATTGATGTGGAAGGCAAGCCAGGAAAATCTCTGCTCCACCCCATTTTGCGTGTTCCATGGTCCAAAATGTTCAATAACTGCCCAGATGGGGAATATTTTTTTTCCTTTCTGTTCCTGTACATACTCCTTCTGCAATTTGCATTATTATTGGGTAGCTCACATGCTACTGACTTCATTCTACAGCTTGTAACCCTTTACATAATCTCCTGCCTACCACATCACTCTAGAAACGCCACCAGTGAATTCCTGCCATGAAAACAGGAACAAAGTGAGAAAATGGATCCTTTGATTAATCCTTGCTACACACACAAACACCTTGTTTTATCATCCGAATGAAATCTGCAAGCAGTCAAAATCCTTGCGTGCAGCCCTGTGCTGTAATGACATTTGTATTATGTTCTGCTCTCGTTGCGGTATTGTATAACCATCATCGCTACAGCTTACGTCTTCATTCCTTCTTAGGTTACATGACCAACACGGAGATTAGTAACAGGTTTTAAAAGATGTCCACATACTGGTAATTTATCACACACACATTACACAAATAAATAAATAATACACACATATATATCAACTTAATTGCTGCACATGTAAGTACCTGATTTCACATAATGAATACTTCAAGGAAGCCTATTCCCCAATAGATATTAATTACTGTGTCTGAACCAGAGGCCCCACTTTACTCCTAAACACACTACATTCTGTGGCGTATCGGATTTACGCTGCTGCTCGTCACCGTGGTGCCTAAACACTCTATTTGCTAAATCAAAAGCAAGAATGAAATCCCCAAACCAAAATATTTTAACTTCTTTTTGGCGGGGGGTGGGAAAGGTGGGATAGTTTTAGAGTAAGATACAAAGAAAATTACCTTTGCAGGTTTTAGTTATATTATTTATATTGTTTTGGTGTCAAGGAATAAAAGCATTGCAAGCATTATCTTTGGAGCAAAAAATCCTTCTGCCCGGGTATACTACTGGATAACTTGCATAACTCTTAGTTTACACAAGTGTAACTAAGAGCTGCTGCTGATTTTTTTCTGGTGGTGGGTCTGTGCCATCACCAAGAGCTGGGTGTCTCCCCAGGATCAGACCTTCCTCCCTGGGTTGGCCCACACAGTTCCGGTAACAGCACAGGTACTGACGCTTCCTCCCAGGAGGGAATTCTGGCTTAATACGGGGCCACCCTCAATTTCAGCAGAATTTTGTACGATTTAGGACCACTACAAATTTCTGGTCATGATCACAGTAAGTCTGAAGAGGATGCAGTCTTGCAGCCTTGAATGTGCATTGGGTATAATAGCCCTGCTTGTGTTTTACTCCACTAAAAGGACACCATTATACTAAGTCCCCAGTAATTGCTAAATCGTTACACTTCAGCAAATTTCCACGAAAGATATACAAGTCCCCAGAGATGTTCTGGCACAGGAGTGTTAAGTGCAGCATCCTTATTTTTTAAGTAGGTGATTCTTTGCTATATAAATGTCCCAGGCTGCTGCACGCACAAAGGTAAGATGACCCTCTGGAGACACGAACAGGCTTTTTACCTCCTCTGTGCCTTATTCACAGCCCGCCAGCATCCTACCTCCCCACTCCAGCCCCGCTTTGCTTATTTGTGTTTATGGTACACAAGGCGGTAGATAAACAAAAAGGAGTTTTAGACACTTTCTGTTCTTAGCTAAACCTTTTAGTTACACATTAGGGAACAGAAGTGTGGTACGACCCTCTGTTTATTTGTGGTTCTTTTAAGTGATGTCCAGAGACCTACATTTCATGGTTGTTTGAAAGTTTATATAACAGTGGGAAGCTGTTAAACAGCAGTTTACCTTCACTTTTTTCTTTTTTTTTCATCATGTAAAGGATTTGAAATTAACACTCATTCTACCATATTATTTTAGTTATTACTCAACATTCCCCAAGTTTTCTTTTCCCCTAGAATTTATGGTTCCTCTAAGTAATGATAAGAGCATTCATGTCAACAAATTTAAAATCTATTTAGTAACTATACACTTTAAAATAGCCCTTGAAACTTTCACAACTAATTGCTGTTCAGCTGTCAGAAAAAATAATTTTGTGATTAAAAAGAAAAATCTGCATTCTCCACGTTAGACCTATAAATAAGGCAAAAAGTGCTTCCAAAAAGAAATCTTTACTTTTTATTTCCTTGCATTCTAGTGAGTAATACGTAATTCAATCTTTTAAATTAACTGGATATGGTTTTTGAATTGTTCACAACGTTCTTGCATGTCTCCCAGTTCCTAAAGCTTTGTCATATTCAAACACCCTTAGGATCTCTCTAACACTACACTGTGTTCAGCATATAAGCTTTTCTTTCACATGTCTAAAATCTCACATTTTTTCTTTATATAATTTCACCTTAATTCTGTTTCCTTGAGAGCCAATGGTACTTTTGCTTTGCTGAAGGATCTGATCCTTTTACTGCTTTATATAGCTGCAGCTCCTTCCAACAGAGAACATTTCTTTCATTTAAAAAAAAAAAAAAGTAAAAAAAAAATCCAAATTAAATATATACTCTATTTACAAGCCAGGTCTTAATGCGGAGTCACTTTGGGATATTGGATATGTTGTTTTGCTTCAAATCATCTTAAACCTTCAAGCTAAGAAACATAAAACAACTTTAATGTAAATCATTTAGCATATAAATTTGATTTTGACTAAAAAATAACTGTATAAAAACTGCCAAAATTTTAATGTAAAGTATGTATTATCTTGGCTCCTTACATTCGGATGAAAGAAAACCCACTTTTTAATTATGATTTTAAGTGTTTGGAAAATAATTTTAAACTTCAGCCTGAAAGACAAGCCAGTTTTGTTGTTTTTAAAATTATTTGTGTCCAGGAATTTTTCTGGGAGAACATAGATGGAATTCATAGTAAAATAAATTTAATATAATTCCATCATTTTTTTGGAAAGCTCACATGACACAGTCATATCCCATTAATTCACAGTGATCACTAGAAGGCCAACTGAAAACTACAGAATAATACAAGCTAGAGCCAAAAAATTTAAACGGTTCACTACACAAGACCTCACATTTTAAGTTTAAAAAAAAAAAAAGAGACATATTGTCTTCCCCTTGTTAACTTTGTGTAATAACTCTAATTTAAATGACCGTATTTTATAAAAACAATTACGTTTTAGGGTTATGAATTCTCACGGTATAACGTTATGTGTTTATATTTTTTCTGGAACACTTCTGGATGCAGATTCAGACTCTGCTACAAACACGTAAAATATTCTGCACTGCAAGGCAATGACTGAAACAAAACTTCTCTTCTAAAGTTGCTGAAAACTCCAGAGTTCCCAAAGACAAATTTGTCTTATTATCATTATTAGTATTTGTCAAGCTATTCCTTCTATTCTCTAACTCTTCCTAAAAGAAAACCTTGGTGAGTGACAGAACTGCACAAATCCAATCAAATACCATGAACGCTGGCCGTAATAAACTTTGCTGTAGTGAAACTCCACTTAGGGTGCAGCAAAATGAAAATCACGGAGCACGTTTATGCTTTTTGAATGTGCACACTACATTTACAGAGCCACTTGAAACTGCTGGCAGCCAAGGTTTTTAGCAGGGGGAAACAGCCACACTGAATGTCTTAATAGGTAATAAGCATAATAATGATTTCTGAGCACGATCACCAGTACAGCCCTTGATAGAAAGTAAGCAGAGGGACCAACTGTAACTTTTGAATATTTAACCTAAGTTCGGCTCGTAATTAAAAGGCAGATGTGGTGTGAAAGCTCTAATTCACAGTTAATAACTTCCCCCTCCTCAAACATCTACAAGGAAAAAAAAAAAGGCGAAAAAAAAAGAGAGATTAAAAAGATATAAAGCCCTGTTTAGGCCAACAAGTTGTTAAATTTCTCGAGCAAGGACAATTTTCTAAGTACAATCATTTCCTCCAACAAGGTAACTCATGTAAACACCATCAGGGTCGTATTGTTTGTTCTGTGCTGCCAGATGGGGGATATAAACCATGCAGAAACAATTTCAGATTTCCACCCTGATTAGTTCATCTTGAATATTTTCACAGTGTGAATCTGGAAGTCAGAAGTTTACATAATGGTTATAAATTAGGGAGAAATCCTGCTGCCAAGAAAGTCACACTCAGGCAAACAAACTGTCTCCTTCCTAACATGTTTTAGGTGTTGCTTATCAAACACATTCTCAGCTGTAGGTGGAAAAAAGAGCTTCAACTCCTCATCGTTTTTTGGTTTACGGCTTTCCCATGGTAGGCTACTCAGTCAAAGCGGTGATTTACCCGGTTAGGAGCTGACGCCTCTCCGCCCCGTCCCCATCCGTGTCCCTCCGAGTCCGCTCGCCCGGCACGGGGGAGGCTTCCCACAGCCTACAGCTCCCCCCGTGGGTCAGCGGAAAGCCCACAGCCTCTCCAAAACCTTCAAGGAGCTCTGAACCGCATCCTCGGCCAGAGAAAAACTTCACTAAGCAAAAAATTTCAACACCACCACCACCCCATCCCCCCCACCCCCCCCGCGACCCAAGTCCTTCACACCGAAGAGTTTTGCTACCAGGCGGGGTAAGGGGTGACCGGATCCTGCACCCCTGAACTCCTCGCGTCCCGGCGAGCAGCTTCGGTGCAGGATACCGTTCAGCACGATGAGCTTCTTCAGAGCACAGCCTTTGCTGGTTTTTGCAGTCATCCCAAAACATAAGCCTTAAAACCCAGTATTATCTCACAAAACCTCAACAGAATGCCAGTTCTTATTAGGATCGATGGTTGCTGTGGTTAAAAGGGAAAATAAAAATCACAGCGCAGCTGTAGAGTAGATAACAAATCTGGTAAGGTTTATGCAAAGGCAACTCTCGAGGCACAGGCAGATGGAGTAGGCAAAAGGTAAAGTTTACACATTCTTTCCAATTGGCTTGGCTGAGTGATAAAGCCAGTAAAGCGCCTTTTTTTATTCAGCAATCATTTCGATTTAAAATTCTTCACATGCCAGTTATGTAATTGAGATTTCTGGTTATTCTAAGTATGGGGGTAAATTCTACTCTCCAATATACGCACAAGTTCAGCTTTCCTTTAGGATCATCTGGGTTAATGTACATACGCGTCAGGGCAGAGTTTAATATTATCTCCGTGGAACAGTGAACAACGTTAGGTCAAACAAGCCGGTTTCATTTAATACTAAGCGTGTTTAAGAAGAAATGTCAGAGTTCAGTTCCGCTGGCTCACGATGTAAATCAGGAATCACCAAAGCCAGGCACCTATCCTGATCTTATACCCAATTTGCGCTAGGATTACTCCACTGAAATAAATCAGTTCTTTACCAGGAATCCATCCTACTGACATATGAGCAGTTCATAAACTTTATGCAAACAAGGAAATCATGCTATGCAGGTGAGTAAATTTATTCGTGTGGTTTAAGTACTTACTACAGCTACTTTTTGTTGCTGCTGCTGAGGCAGTTTCAGCTGAAAATGACTTTTTCTTTTTAAAAGCAAGTTTTGCAGGAAATACCTTTTTCTTTTTCTCTTTTTTTCTTTTTCTTTTCTTTTTTCCTTTCTTTTTCCTTTTTTTTCTCCTCTCCTCCTTTCCCTTTTCTTTCCTCTTTTCTCTTCTTCTATTCTTTTTTCTCTTTTCCCCTTATTTTCTTTTGTTTTTTTCTTCTCCCCTCCTCTCTCCTTCCCTTTCCCTCCCTGAGACATGTCACAAGACCACATAAATGAAAAACGTCTTCAAACATATTTTTCAAAAATTTCTAACCAGATGACAGGTTTTGACTTTTTAATAAAAACTCCACGTTTTGTTGTTTTGGTTTTCGTTTGGTTTGGTTTATTTTAAAGAGAAGGAAAAGGAACGTTTCCCAGTTAATTCATTTACCTCCAGAAGGAGTGAGAATTTTTTCAGGAGGTAGAAGAGCAGATCGAGTGCAGCGGACAGAATCCCACCTCAATTCATCTGCGGCATATTTGGTTACATTTTGCCCGGTGGTAAGATCGGTGTCAACATCTCCCCTTGATATTTATTCTGCAAAATTATGCTTTATGCTAAAGGACCTCGAATACCAAAACCATACATTCGGCAGCGTACGCTATACTTTCAGACGAGTTTCCCATGCTCATGGTCAATACGTTGCTGATTTTTATTTTTTTTTTAAACCTTCTGCCGGGCTGGGGACAGCCGCAGATGTCCCCCGCCGAGCGGAGCGGGCGGTTTCGGGGGTTTGGGGGTGCCGCGACCCGGGGGGACACGGCGGGAGCCGCTGCGGGGCTCCGTCTCCTCCCTGGCCAACAGCCTTGAAGCGGCAGCTTTTTGGAGCTGGGAAACATTTGCTCCTTCGAGCTGGCGGTGGGGACACGAAGCGTGGGAGCACCCAAAGGGCTCCGGCTGCGGCCCCGGGACGGGAGGTGCCGGCAGAGCTCGGCTGCTGCGGGCGCCCCTCGCCGCCCCTCGCCCCGCTCCGTCCCCTTCACAAGCTGTTAAATGGCGCCTCCTGCCTTCCGCCGAAAGAAAACTGCCTTTGAAAGCTTCGCCGCTGTGTTTTTTTTTTCCCCCGTTACCCCGCTGCGGGTTTGCCCCTTTCCCCGCTGAGTTTTTGCCCGTCACACCTCTGAGCTTTTTGCAGAGGTTGCCCGGCACGTCCAGTGTCACCTCACCCTGGAAGGGGACAGCGGGGGCGGCCAGGGGGCTTCAGGGCAGGGGCCCACACCTTGCTCGGTCCCCCAGCACAGGCCAAGGTCTCCCTGTCCCACACCAGGCGTGGGCCCTAAGAGACCCACCTGAGGCCATGGGTGGGAATGGACAGGCACCATCTGAACCCAGCAGAGCTCACTCTTCAGCAGACACCTAACAGAGCAGAGGAATTACACCCCACAAGTGCCTGTTTTCCCCACCGAGTAGCTTGAGAACATTGCAGAGGTCCAAAGTCCAACTGAGCTGCAAGGGGAGCGGAATTGAACGCAGAAGTAGAAAGGGAAACCCAGACAATGCTGGTGCCGTTCATGCTTATTCTGATTCTGTTGCACGCAGGTTCAGGACTGTATAAATGAGTTTAGAACAAGCGGCTTTTCAGAGGATAATGCGGTAGCCAGCCTTCCCTAGAATATACGCTAAATACAAGTTACTTGTTAATATGTGTGAGGGAATCTGTCTTCATGTCTAACTACAATGACCTCTTTTTTTGACTGTGTACCAGTGTGGCTCGACCAAAACTCAGGCCAAATCGGACAGGCAATATTAAGCCTCCAGACTGTGGTCTGCCATAGTTAACTGTAAATTACTGATTTGCATATTATCAAATGTTTTCATTGTCAAGTAAATGTCTAATGCGCCCAGTAAACATTACATGAAGCATAAATATTGCAAATATAATTAGGACTCCTATAGATGATTTTAAACATAAGGCATAAGTTGCTCACCCAGACTTCCTCACATCGTTTCTCACATATATGGCAATATGTTCAAGCGGCTATGGAAATCTATTCCAGTAACATTGAAAAGGACGTATTTTAGTGCTCACATCTAAATGTACTCTCCCTGAGCTTTCTGCCCATAATATACAGAGTGCACCACCTGGACATTTCAGCCCTGATGGAGATGACAGTACTCCAGCCTTTTCAAAACATCTCTGAACTATGTCAAGAAACAGTCCTGGTTCTGCTCAGCTGTGTTTTTCAGTCTTGTGGATGGTATCTAACTGGTCTATGAATGCTGATGAAATCAAAATGTGAAGCATATACCATAATCGCAGGCATTTGGATCAGCACATAAAATAACTGTTCTCAGAATATCTCGAAGACTCACGCTTTGCAAAGCACTGCCTCTCTCTTATAAACACAACTAACTCAAAGAAGAATGTATAAACTCTCCCTTCACTCAGCTTTGCCCTTCTTCTCTCTTTAGTAAAGGAAGAATCTCAGCTTAATGCAGCTATATCTTTGGTGACTACACATCTGCAGCCTTTCAAGAGGCAGTTGTTCTCCCTCAGGCTTTTCTTTTAGGTCCTAAAAAAACACAGATGATGGGCCAAATATTAGCTAAATGGAGGCTTTCCTATCGAGGTGGGAAAAGGTATTCACCTGATTCCCAGCAATGATATCTCTATAACCGATCTCTCATGCTAGGAACATCACGCTTCTGCCACAGTGCTGTCTTTAAGTCGCCACAAAGCATGACAAGCATTTGTCCCATCCTATTTCTGGATTTGCTGGAGGTTGTCTGTCAGAATTACCCAGGTGTGCAGTCAGCTTGTGCATAGTCAGTAATATACATTCCAGACAATGTTCATCTCTCCTTGTTACTACTTTTTTCTTTCTTTCATTCAGGAAAGTCCCATGCTGCAAAAGAAAGTGTGTGGGCTACGTGTAGACTACAACCGTTCAGGGCTTTTAATGTATTTGACACTCACATGAGCAAAAATTGAAAAGGAGAAGATTTTTAAAGTTTTCATTAGAATCTCAGATGTGTTCTGTTTCTTTTTGTTTATAAGCCATTTTGTTAAAAAAAAAAAAAAGTTGTTGCATGTGCAGGTATATTGTGTCATCTGTACAACAGCGAGACCAAATCATATTCACTCTTGCATTTCTTCATTTTTTTTTTCAATAATGCATTTAATTGCATTTAAAGGAAAAAAGAAGATGAGAGTAGAGAAGTGAAGGGGAAAAGAATTACTGTGTTTGATAATTTCTCCATTTAAATCTTCAAAAGGCTTTGACATGAGCTGGAGAATGGAAGGGTGGGTGGAAACCATTCCCAGGACTACTGCTTGCTGGAATCAATTTTCTGCAAGACTGGTTTCATAGTGCCAGATCACATCAGATTATGTTTTGATTATTGTATCTTTTCGACATTAAGAAAGAAAAGTATTTTCCTAATTTTTTTAAGTATAATGCACAAAAATATAACCGACTTCAGCGGGCACATCGCTGAAAACCATAAAACCACAAGAACCAGGAATGTGTTCATAAGTGTGTTTCAATATGACAGTGACTGCTCTGCCAGCTTTCTCAGAGCTATTCATATCCTTATTGGTCAGGTGAGAGGTAATTGGAGTCTCCAAAAATCAGAGCAAGCTACTGAAGAGAAAACCTTATTATAGCTTTATCTACAGGCAGAAAAACACTGTTAAAATTCCCAGCCACCATCACTGGCTTATGACGCCTTGTCAGAGTAGCTGGAAAAATACCTTATTTCTTTTCCTAA
>RSEF01000003.1:110648400-110705994 GCA_003993805.1 Himantopus leucocephalus
AAAAAATAGTAAAGGGTTTGTTTTTCACATTGAGTATACAACATTACAACACATAAGGAAATCTTTTCTGAAAGTCAGAAACATCTGTAACTACAATTACAATGCCTATAGTGCGTTGCAATGCCCAAGTTTAATTGGGAAACTCACTGTACAAGATGCTTAAAACAGAATCATAACAGGCTTCTTTAATCAGTGATGTCTATTCCAATCCTCTTCATCAAAGATGACATGGGCAACTCCCTGGCTGACAGCAGTGGCACCAGGTTTGTAGCCAATAAGCCACAAGATTTGCCCTAACGTGCCAGAGGAGTGGGGTCTGGTCTAATCAGATGTTAATTGTTGGCTCTGAGGAGGCAGGGATGCTGCCTTGAGACATACCAGTCCTGCGGTTGCGGCTGGGGTTGGGGGGGGGCAGGTAGTTTTAGCTCATTTAACAGCTCCGTCTCTGTAATTGCTTGTGGGGGTGATTGGAGAGCATCAAGGTCCGCTCAAACTCAGCATTCCTCACCAACACCCTCCAACTGCCAAAAGTGGAAGATGGGAGAGGGACCACACATAGCCACAGCTCCTGTCTGTTAACAATTAAAATCTGCTTGAAAAAAATTAACAATGAAAACTCTTAGCTATGTCATATTAATTCCCTCACACATGAATTATGAGGTGAGCCCTTACTTACGCACGTATTTTTGATATCACACTTCCCACACTGTAATATAGTCTATTTTTTTGTATTTATTCAATGTAGGCTGGCTGGCAGCAAATGGTACGCTTTGGGTTTTCATGAGTATGTTGCATGCGTATCAGTTGGGTATGGTGGGAGGAAGAGAGCTCGTGGGTCAGGCACATGAATAACTAAGAAATAGAAACAAGTAATAGCCATGATATCATTCTGGCCCTCTCACAACATGCTGAAAAGGGGGTTGGCTGAATCACCTGCACCTTGTAGCTGCTTACGTATGTAGATGCTGCAAACGGAAATCGAAACAATAGCTTTTGGTAGTTTTTAGGACTTCAGCAGTAGCTCCTTAGAGTTCCCTGCGTCTGACCTCAAAGTAATGAATTATCTGCACTTGATGCCCCATGGTACATCGGGGAAAATAAATTTCACAGAGTGGGAGACAGCAGCAAGAGCAAAGTCTTGCAAGCGGAGACTAAAGCAGAGGTTCCCAGAGCCACCTCTCAGGCCCACGTCAGCATAGTTCAGGACGGTGCAAGGTAACGACATCCATCCATCCTGCGGTCTGAAGGTCTGCAGCAGAGCTGGTCACCCTGTGCTCCCTTTGTGCTCAGTGGGTGGAGGTAGGTACTCCTAGGGTACCATGTGGCTCAGTTGACAAGTAGACCTAAAAATGAGTTGCATTGTTCCCATTGTAACTGCACCTGTTTTGTCTCCATTGGCTATAAAGGAGGCCCAGAATGACTAGCTCAGATGTAGGTGCCTACACTGTAAACAGAAAATTAGGACAGGTTAGTTCCACCCAAACTAGGAAATGCAAATTAAGAAATGAGCTTGAGTTTCTTTATAAATCCCAATAATACCTCTTCATACTTCCTTTTTTTTTCCCCCCCAACACCATGGGCATTAAAAATGCA
This sequence comes from Himantopus leucocephalus, assembly GCA_003993805.1. Lineage (NCBI taxonomy): Eukaryota > Metazoa > Chordata > Aves > Charadriiformes > Recurvirostridae > Himantopus > Himantopus leucocephalus. Next base: position 110,649,994 of record RSEF01000003.1, read on the forward strand.
GGTAGAATACACTGTGGTGTGCTGATGTGTTTGCAAAAAGAACAAGCGTTCTGTTTTTGATGTGGAAGAGCCATTTTGAGGAATTTCTTGACTGTTAGGAAGATTCATGAAATGGAAGGGAAGAAAAGAACCAGAATAAAAATACAGAGGAAAAGTAAACCGAATCACAAATGGCTGTAAGAAGGACACTTTCGCATGCCCAGCAATGCAGGTTAGATCATCAACTATCGCCTATTGGTGGAGTTTCTTGACTTCCACAGTAACACAAGAATTTGCTCCAGAGAAGCACTAGTTGTGCTGTTTCTCAGGGTAACTCTTCCCATGGCGGCGGTGGCAGAGGGGCAGGAGCCATCACCAGGTGGCACTGTTACTGCTGCTGAACGATGTTCGTGGTCTTTCATGGGGAGCTGTTGCACGTAGCAGAAAGATCAATTTCAGTCTTAGTATTTTAATCATATTTAGCATATAGGATTTGGGTTTCTCGATTTTGTTTGGGTTTTTATCTTTTTTTTTGTTTGTTTGGTTTTTTGTTGTTGTTGTTGTTTTTTGGTGTGGTTTGTTTTTTTTTTTCTCCTAGGAGTCCCACATTGATTTTTGGGTTGAAACTCTTGATGGCAAGGATTGGTGGCACTGCTATTTGTGACAAGCTCCTGTCAGGACTGATTTATATGGTAAAATTCAACAAACAACATTAAAAATAAACCCTGATGTGTCTTGCTAATTTCTCCTATGTAAGAAATGATGTATTAAGGCCTGAAATCTGCTGCCTCTCAACAGACGGGCCACATTATCACTGTTCTCTCTTGTCAATAGATTTATGAACTTTTGTGGATTTGGAAACAATCATTTCCAAGTTATATATATATATATGTGTATGGGGGGAAAAAAATGGCATCTCCTTAAGTGAATAAAGATTGGAGAACAGTCAGAAGATTACAAGGCTTAATACTGTTTGGAGAGACACCTCAGATTTTAGAAGTTTGTGAGTGAATCGGTGACATTAGACTGCATATCTTGTGATGGCATATTTTGTTAGGAAACCTTTGGGTATTTCCTTCTTCTGGTCATGGTTCAGCATGTTGAAGAAAACACTGCTGCATACCATCTTAACCAGAATGAGGAGTACAGAGGAAAGAAAGAAAGACAAAAACCTAAATAATTTCTTAACAATTAAATTCTTTCAAACTAAAGGTTTCCTTTACATTTTCTAAAGTTCAAAGTGTTTGAGCCCCTTTCTACATTTTCAAATATAAATCTGGGAAGAAGTGAACTATTTCTCTGGAGGTGAAAATGTTTTCGCAGCGTTTTCAATCACTGCAGTAGTATGTATTATGTTGTTTATTTATACCAAGTCGGCCACGTAACTCTCAGGTACAGTATCCAGATGCTCTCATCTGCATTTCTAGACTTCTGCTCCAGTTCTTATGTCACCTGCTGAAAGAAAACGATCAGACTGTCTGAGGATTGAGCAGCCACTTCTTTGAAGCAGTTACCAGCGCAGCTTCTGACTTCAGTCCTGTGCCAGCACGCATTCAACCAGCCTGCAGACATCAGTAGCTGGCTTCCCCCCACTCTGAGGCTTCAAATTAAATTGCTGTTGAGACTCCATGACATAAATTAAGAACAGAAAAACCAGTTTTAAGCTTACGGCTCTGAAGAAATCACCAAACGAGTTCTATTTTGGCAGCCTGCTGCTCACAACTCAGAAAATACGACAGCAAAGCAAATCACATGTCCAGTGTGTGTTTTATAACCCTGCGCAGACTAAGCCATCTTGTAGGCACATGCTTGACTATTTTTAGTGGCTGTGCTCCCACAAATATGGCAAAGTCCTTTAGCGTTGGTGAGTCACTAGGGGCTACTTGAAAAGTAGCAAGAGATGTCAGTTGCTGGAATTTTGACTGAAAATAATAATACCTGGATTTCAGATTTGCTGCACAGATTTGCCAAAGTGCAAATGAAGTCAGCTCTGGCAGTGTGACGATTCACTGATTACTGCCTCCAGCCATGAAAGTGCAGGATCTGACTGTGTTTTATTTTCATCACCATTGCTACAGCATCATTTAAAGGTACGCGATTGCTCATGGGAATGTCAGTTTTCCAGGGTGTCCATCTGGGAATCAAACAATTCTTCTTCAGTTCCAAGCAGGCACTGTGGCATATCCAGAGGACCTATAACTGACACGGCCCATTAGTCATAGAAACATCCCACTAAAATTAGCGGCAGCTTTTCATCTTTATGGGCCTCATGCCTCGGTCCATATGTAGAACATACAAAATGGATTTTTCTTTTCTTGGCATGTAACCCCGTCTTTCCGGTACTTTGGTTCCAGACCTTCGTGAGCAATGCAGGTGGCTTTTGTTGCTCCACAGCTCATATTCTTGACAGTTACTGCATCTACACAATACTTCTGGATTCAGCCAGGCTGAAATATTCTCACAAACAGTTACTTAAGATTACCAGCATTAGCACATAAATATAATAGTAATTAATAACACTTTGGCTTCTTGAAGATCCCTTGTGCTGCTCTGTTGGCTCTATTTCAACAGCACCTAAAAAGCCAGCAGCAAGGGCTCCCCCCGCCCCCATCTTGTTTTTAAACTTTACGTGGTTTGTTTTTAAGGTGTGCAACAGAGGCAGAGGGATAAGCTACTGTGATTTTCGCTTTCAGAGCCCAAGATTTGCATGACTCCCTCACACTTGGGACTGCATCTCTTTATTCGTTTGTCGGGTCCCAGCTGGAGACAGTTCAGACCTGATTTTCGGAGGTGTTGGGCAATTAACAGCTTCCATGCAAGCCAAGGGGAACTGTGACCGTGCAGTACTGTGCTAGATGTGGCTTCTGGTTTTTTGAAGAGAGCACGTAAGAGAAGCCATTTTGACAGTGTTTACTTCGTGTCTTCATTCTGAGGCTATATTTATAGAAAATAGGGACTTGAATTACTTCTGTGTCATTTACAGCCTTTACAAAATGAGTAAAGGATCCAAACAGATATTTTACAACATTAACAGATATCAAAAAGAAAATCCAAGGCTTCTTAACCCTACACTCCTGCCTGATTTTCTTGCTTGCTGCCTCAACATATACGTCAAACACTGAATAAGTCTCTTCTTTTCTCGTGAGAAAGTTACTCCAAAGCAGGAGTCAGGTTTTGAGTGAGACCATTGCGACACCTTTGCTTTACCTGGCATGCAGGATTGGTTTTTTCCAGTACTGTTAATATACAGGTCTTCCAAAGCATTTTACCTGTTCAGAAAAGACAAGAGTATGCCAAGTTGCCCTGTGTGAAGTCCCCAAGCTTACATTTCCCATTTTGTAAAAAAAACCACCCCAAAATTAAAATAAGTGAACTGCATGGATAAAGCTCAGAATAATACTTGGAGCTGACTAATAGCATGGGTAGCACGTTTGTACCATACTGTGCAACGTATTGCAATGCAAACAATGGTTGTTCCAGTCCAGAAATAGAAAAGGTGATTCATTTTGGTTTGGAATGCAACAGCAGTGCGTCTTGGTGTTGCTAATAAAAGCCTTTAGGGTTTTGCTCCCTGCAGGCTTCATTGCAGTAATCAGCAGCGCTTCTGTTAGCTCATTATCAGCATTGCTGGCAGCGCAGGAGGCGGAATTGGTTGCACATTCGGATTATTATTGTCATTGTAACACTTTATATTGAGCCTCCTTTAACAAAGGATTTACAAGCTGCATTAGAGAGAGTCCATCAATAGAAACTGTTATAGAATTGTACTGCTACTATAAGGACTGATTAGCCTTTTAGTGACACCCTGTGAAAAATTTACTAACTACCCATTAACTGTTTGTAAATGGAGCTTGGGTATTCAGACACATACATTTGAAGAACATGAGGGACCGTTTTGAGGATTTAATCTGCCTTCCTGCAGGTTGCACGTCACAGCATCTTGCCAGAGGAGTCCTGCAGTGAGCCAGCAGTTTCTGGATGAACTACTGCATCTTTCTTAGAAAACCATCCATTTTGAACCCGAAGGTCTCAAGAATCCTTAATTACTCAATACTTAAGCTTGTAAAAAACCAGTACTCATGCGGTTCCAGATTTCAATTATTGAATAGCCTGCTACAGTAAAGATCCTTCCACTCTTGCAACTTTCCCCTTTCTCTCTCACTCTCTTTCTTTCACTTCATTTACATTCTACGTTCTATATAAAGTAAAAATCATTACTTAATATTTAGGTTTTTGTAGGATCTGAGCTCCATCCAAGATAGGGATCAGTCATGCTGATGTTATATGAGCAAATGCTAACACATCCTTCCAAAAATTACATAGGGAACACCTAACAGATGGATAAAAAATTTAATGGCTCGGAGGCTGGCCACAGAGAATGGAGTAAAGGAGTAATGCAGCTCGTAGCCACTTACATGCCACAGTGAGATGTCTCCCCAGAGCTGCACCTGCAGGGGTATATGCCTTTGGAGAGCCCTCTGGAAAAGGTCTCCCTCTCTCAGAGGGAGATAGTGTCCAGGCTGATTCTTAGGGGTAATTTGAGATAGTGAATTATAAACAAAACTAAGCTAAAACAACAAAAAAAAAGACAAATTGTCCCCATGCCATGTTATAGAATGCACACAATCACTGTACGTTAATAGTGTAGGAGATAACAAGAAGTGTGAGCTCTGCCCATATCACTGGCGTTCCTGTATTCATGAGGTTTGCATCATAACTTACATTTCTTATGAGACCACTCTGCTTTCCCCACTCTCTTCCTAAGCTTCCCTTTAGCAAACTGCCTTTGCTGAGCTTTTCAGAGCACACAGAGTGACCTGGCGTAGAAACCCCAGGGTCCTCTTCAGGTTCTCTCATAAAAGAACTTGGATCTCCTCTTGTTTTTCTTGAATAAATGCAACACATTCTGCCTATTTTTTTGCCAAGGTGTTTAGAAACAGTAAAGCTGGGAACTGAAGAGTGCTGGCAGGCCAGGTCAAGGCGGTGTGCTTACTGCAGAGATACTCTCCCACCAGCTGGTTCTGCTTCCCTGTAATTTGTTCAGGATTTGCGTCAGGACTTCTAAGTTAGTTCACCTTCTGCAAAATATTTATTAATTCTTTTTTTTTTTTTACTGACTCTGAGAGAAATGTTCCCCCCTCCCTCTTTTTTAGAAGAGAATAATTTGCCACTGGATTGGAAACAAATTAGTACCATGTTGGCAGGGCAGAGTCTGCCTGTTTCCCAGACACATTCCTTGTATTTGCTAATTCTTTTCATCATGAAAATGGCAGAAAGACAGAGGCGAAATCATACGTATTCAAGGAGCTCCTTTAATAGAAGTAGATCTAAAAAGAAGTGAGGATTTACCCTCCACAGTTATAAATGCGGTCTATTCCACTGGCTACAGTAGACTCCAGACATCATAAGGTTGGTGACTCTTTGGAGGATTCACAATTTAAACCACCATTGACAGGTTGTTTAAAACATCTTCTTAAATGAAAGATATTTTGGGTCTGCTTATTAACTACCAATTACCTTTATCTACCTAATTCCTTGTCTCTTACAAATGTTAGACTATTTACCCTGGTCATTAGATTTAATTTTTGCTATGTCCTAGGACATCAAGAGGTTCTAAAAGACTTCCCTGATGTAGGGAATTTGCACTATAAGGCTAACAATTGATGCAAATCACAAATAAAGCCTGTTGTTGAAATAAGAATTGGACACTTTTTTTTCACCTTTTTTTGGATAAACAAAGTTCAGATTTTTCACTTTAACACATTTTGAGAGTAATCCTACCTAAATCTAATGTAAAATTTAAATGAAGAAAAAAACCCCTAAGCTAAATGAAGTATGTTAAGTCAAGCAGTGTGTTTAATTTTATCAGAACTGAAATATCGTTTCTTTCATTTTCATTTTGGCAAAAACAACAAAAAAGTCATTTTGGGTTGACCTGAAACATTTTTTTTTCTTAGTTTAGCCAGACAGTGGAAAGATTAGTTATTTAGACAGCACTACTCCTAAATTCAAATGCTGTGCCATTTCCAGCAGGCTATCCTTCCTGTCTTAAATGAGCTTTTCATCCTTATATATACGTTTATAACAACTGATGAGAGAAATATTGAGTAATCACATAGATTGCAGTCAAAGTTTCAAAATTCCTTTAACTATTTGACCTTCCTTTCTTGGAAGGGGTTCCTATGTGTGTGTAACTTATTCATCATTCCAGTTTATAATGAGATCTTTTTGTTGCTGATTGTGGCCATTCATTGTTGTTTTAAAAATAAAACCTTTCCATATTAATTTGTTCCATCTCTTGCTTTGTGGGACATAATTCACAGCGATGTGCCTGGCCCTAAATGAATGCAGGTTAGCTTACAGTAGGAAGAACTGTTGGAAAAAGTACAATGAGTTGTCCCCAAAATAAACAAACTTTACTTTTCAATTTTGGTTCTGCCAATGGCTGTGTGATACTGAATATATAGGAGCAGGATATTTGCTGACCATCCTGCAGATGTCTAATGTTTCAGTCATGTTGAGTGAATCACTTTTTCGCTGTTCACTCACAGAGAAGTAAATAGTCTTTTTCTGATTCATCTTCTAAAAAGATATTACTTTGGAGAAGCTATTTATGAACCTGAGTACAGCGAGAAATCTGTTTGTTCTTTTTAATTCCTCCCCCATTTTTCTACTTATAACACCTTTTCTGACATAAGCATGTGCAGCATAAACCTTGTGTCATGTGTTATAGGGTAGAAAATCTAAAATGCTAAACACACTAGCGCTCTTTGGGTAACACCTACGATCATAATGAAGTGTTTCCTGGCACGCTGCACGCTGTGCCTTAAATCACTTTTATATTGAGCTTCGTAAGTGTTAGGTCTTTCCCCAGTTTCACCTCTACATTTTAGTGCCTGAGGAAAGGGAGCCAGGCCATGGTAGGCAGCCCCTTCCCAATGCAATGGGGCTGGTGGAGGTGATTGCCACCATCAGCTTCAGCAGTTTGTGGTGTTGGGATGAACTGTCCCCACAGGTATTGCCCGATGTCCGGACAGGAGCATCAGCTCTGCCAGCAAAGCTGCAGAGGTGGGAGCCTCCTGGCTGGAGCCAAGGAAGGAGGGATGAGGAGAGTTGATGGCAGAAATGTCTTCCACCAGCACAGCAGGCTCCAACAAGAAGGGATTTGTCTAGAGCTTAGCACTAAAACCCCAGTTCCGGACCATGTTTGTGTGCCATGTGAGCATGTAAGGCACTCCTTTAACGTCAGTGGGGTTTCTCACGTTGTTGAAATGGGTATGAACTTCAGAGGCCAATTGAGAAGATTTGCAATTTCTTTAAGGACAGAGAATGCTTAGAGACCTGATAGAATGAAAAACAAGAAAATCGAAAAAAAAAACCCAAACCCTAAATCATAACACAGGGCAGAAAATCATACAACTGTTGATAATTAACCAAGAATTCAGTAATTCTGACAGAAACCTGGGAAAGATAATGCACATTAGATATAACATGAGCCTGAAATGTATTGTAAACACTGTAAGTGTCTAAAATATGTTAAAAACACCTCAGTTGGGAAGATAATACTCTTTTTCCTTGATTATGTTGGAATCAAATGTGACAGCTGTGTATTTTAATTGGCCGTGATGATCTTCATTTTCAAACTTTTTACATTTGCTGACGGCTGAACATTTTCCTAAACAGCCTGACCATCTGATAGCCCTGACCACCTACAGGCCATAGCTCCTATTCAAACTAGATTGCATGCAATCTTATCTTTGTTTGAAAATTACCAAATTACAAGAAAGTTACTGGCCTTAAGAGAAAGACAGAAAGACCTAAACTTGTATTGCAAGGCAGTACGACGTGAGGAGATGTTGTTAGATAATATTATAGGTGTTATCGAGGTTGCTTTTCATAGATGTATGATGGTGCATTTATCAACAATTAAATGTCTCTGCCATTTTATTACCATTAAACTATTACTATTATTTTTGAGTTAGTAGTGTGAGAACCATCCTTCTGCAGCTCTTTGCAGATAGTATTCATTTTTGCTGCTCTGAATAGCTCAGTAATGCTAGAAAAGGTTGGTTCACTAATGCAACTCCAGGAACTACTTGTCTCTGCCTCCTCAACCTCATGTAACTGATTTAAAACAAATGGGCTTTAGTATCAGGATTGCACTGCCAAGCAACAGCAAACTAGCAAGAGCTAGAGGTTAATCAGTCTCACAGTCCCCCGTGCTGGGGACATAAAGCAAGTCTACAAGATTTTGCAAGAATGTAGGTGAAGGAAGGGAATATCCATCGGGAGAAAAAATGTGTGTAGTGGAGTACAAAGAAAATAACAATTATTTAATTGCTATTAATTATTAAATATTGTTATCAATTAAAAGAAAAAACAAGCTATGGCTAGGAGCAAAGTTATATGAATTTAATTAAAATAGTTTTTAAAGACTGTGAATTTAGCAGGAGTATACACAAACATTTGATTCTTTCCTTTGATTTAAGTGGCTTCCATTCATTTCTCGCAGAAATGGGCTCAAGTCACTGTGGTAAGCTGCAGTGAGCTGAGCCAGGGTGTAGATTTCTGGCAGCTCAACCACTGCAACCATGGGTGCCCTTGTTCCACAGCTAACACAGGTAACTTACTTCAGCTTGGGTATCGAGACTGGACGTTTGCATATGCCAGCTGAAAAGAATGAAAATCCAGGACTAAAAGGAGCTAATCCAGGAGCTAAAAAAACGGTTGCACAAGATTTAAAATTATTAGATTAAATCAGTTTACATTTACTGCAGATACTACATTTTAGGGTAAACAAGTCCTTAGGATTAAGCTCAAAAAAGCTCCCTCACTGATAAAAAGGTTCGACAGACTTATTTAAGGAATAGACTTCAAAATAACATCCGTCATGGTATACTCGTCTTTGGAACCTTTAACTTCATAAAAATCAAAATAGTAAGAGGCTAATCTGTGGACAAAAATCCAGTACAAGCCAGAAGATACACTAGACAGAGTAGTATTTTTCTATTATTAGTACCTGCTGTGACTATGACTGAACCTGAATATTGGGGATGTTGGTTGATAAGAAGTTCAACATGAGCCGGCAATGTGCACTTGCAGCCCAGAAAGCCAACTGCAACCTGGGCTGCATCAAAAGAAGGAGGGCAACGGAGAAGATCAGAGGGCTGGAGCACCTATCCTGTGAAGACAGGCTGAGAGAGTTGGGGTTGTTCAGCCTGGAGAAGAAAAGGCTCCGAGGAGACCTTATAGCGGCCTGCCAGTACTTAAAAGGGGTCTACAGGAGAGCTAGGGAGGGACTTTTTATCAGAGAGTGTAGTGATAGGACAATGGGTAATGGCTTCAAACTGGAAGAGGGGAGATTTAGAATAGATATTAGGAAGAAATTCTGTACTGTGAGGGTGGTGAGACACTGGAACAGGTTGCCCAGGGAAGTTGTGGATGCCCTGTCCCTGGAAGTGTTCAAGGCCAAGCTGGATGGGGCTTTGAGCAACCTGGTCTAGTGGGAGGTGTCCCTGTGCATGGCAAGGGGTTGGAACTAGATGATCTTTAAGGTCCCTTCCAACCCAAACCATTCTATGATTCCATGATATCCTTCACTTGCTTAATTTAAGAATGTCTTTGTCTTTTTTAAAGGCTATTTCTAAAGCTAACCTTTGTCATTCTGCACATCTTCTGATTTGTAGTCATCTAAACCAGGGACATTCTCAGACAGCTTGGAACAGATAACCAGATATTTAGTTTTTTATTGTCACTGTGGCTTCAGTTTCTTTTCTGAAATGGTTTGGATTTTTTTCCTGAGAAATGATTGTTTCTCACTTAATCCATTATCCACTCATAGTTCTTGTGTGAGCTCCAGTAAGGACACATATTTCTTCTCAAAGCTTTCCGAAAGCTCCAGCTGAAGAATCCTGTAGCTGGAGTTATTTTTATTACCTTAACACTCTCTTCTTCAAGCTTTATCTCTCCAAAGAAAAGCCTAACGCTATTCTAACAAACCAGAAGATCCTGACCCTTTAAAAATCACCTCTGATCTTGGAGCAGAGCTTCCATGTTTCACAAGAATACAGCCTTCTCTCCCAATCTATTTTGGATTTTTTTACAATCCCCATGTTAGCCAGGAAATCTCTGAAGTTCAGCTCCTACCAGAACAGTTTTATACCTTATACCTTTGACAGGAACTGCTGGCATTCGCCTGCAGGAAGCTGACATGTGATTTAGGAGGGGATAAAACATGTACATGTTTGTTACTTGAATTTTACAGCTCTGCAGGGAACGAAAATCTTTTTCACAAAGGATTTAAAACCTTGGCTTTGTTCCCTACTTGAAAATTTCAAAAAATCTCTGAAGGGAAATTGCAAGATGAAATTAATTTGGGGTCAATTGAAAGGTTTCAGTTTGACCAAAACTAAAATCCTTTTAATTTTGATTTTCATATTTATTTTTTACATTACATTATAATATACTGAACAGCATAAAATATGAGATGCTAGTCCTAATGCTTTAAAGAAGGTCTTGAACATATGGCCCAAATGTAACTGATACATTGATGTCTAGCTGAGTTTATGGAAACCCTGAAACAACAACTGTGGGAGATGTGAAATGAGCTATTCATCCTGGCTTGTGTCCAGGAGTGATATTTAATAACATTAATATTTAAAATAGTTTATCAAAAAGCATGAGAAAAAGCATAGGAGAAAAGGGTATGGTACAGGAAGAACTGGGTATTGTAAGAGACAGCCTCATTTGGTTCTGAGAACAAACTACATTTGCTAAAAATACATTTTTACATAATTATAAATGTTATACCCTTACACCCTTATATTCTTTCCAAGTCAAGAAGAATCAAACCTTCAGCAGTGATGAAGCTCTGCTAAGGAGAAGTATAGTCTCAGGAGCTGAATTATTTGGCATCACCAAAACCAGCACTGGTTTAATGCGCGGTCATACTTAAGCATTTGCACTGAGTGGTAAAACATTTTGGTGTATCATTTGACTGAAACCTATTCCATCAGAGGAGCTTTCCATCCCCTCCACTACCACCACATTACCACTACTTCCACAAGCATGAAGTACAGGAAAGTAACCAGGATCAGTCAACATCACCAGATCACACTTCACCAGCCCAGTTGCTTTTGATGAAGAAATGAGTGTCTGTGCAGATAACGTGTAATACAATTTGACTCCTGTAATGCTGTTGACACCATCCCCTACAGTATTTTCATGTGTAGGCTACGCAAATCTGGACTGGACAAAATGTCTGCAAGATGAGTTGAAAATTGGCCAACACACCTCATTCTAATTAGTGGCTCAGCATCTAAATCATAGAATTTTGTATCATAGAATAGTTCGGGTTGGAAGGGACCTTTAAAGGTCATCAGTCCAACTCCCCTGCAATGAGCAGGGACATCTGCAGCTAGATCAGGTTGTCTCAACTAGGTCAGGTTGATCTTGAACTTTTTCCGGGGATGGGATATCTACTACTTCCCTGGGCAACATGTTCCAATGTTTCACCACCTTTATTGTAAAAAATTTCTTCTTTATATCTAGTCTAAATTTTCCCTCTTTTAGTTTAAAACCATCGCCCCTTGTCCTATTGCAACAGGCCCTGATAAAAAAAATTGTCGCCTGCTTTCTTATAAGCCCCCTTTAAGCTCTGAAAGGCCACAATAAGGTCTCCCCGGAGCTTTCTCTTCTCCAGGCTGAACAACCCAACTCTCAGCCTGTTCTCACAGGAGAGGTGCTCCAGCCCTCTGACCACCTTCATGGCCCTCCTCTGGACTCGTTCCAACAGGTCCACATCTTTTCTGTGCTGAGGGCTCCAGAGTTGGGCACAGGACTCCACGTGGGTTCTCATGAGAGTGGAGTAGAGGGTCAGAATCACCTCCCTCAACACCTGCTGGCCATGATTCTTTTGATGCAGCCCAGGCTACAGCCCAGGATATAGCCAGCAACAAGCAGAGCTGCACAGGAGCTGATGCTAGCATCAGTCCTAGGACTGGCACTGTTCAGTATCTTTATTGATGACCTGGGTAATGAGACAGAATCCACTTTTGTCAAAAGTGTGGACAACACTTAAAGAAACAGAGAAGGCAGGTTTTGATACACTGTACAACAAGAGTTTCAAGCCAAAGGGACCTCAAGAAACTTGAGGATTAGTCTGAGAGAAGTCTCACGGAGTTCAGCAAGGAGAAATGTAAAGGTTTGTACCTGGGGCAAGCAAACACAAGTCAAGGAGTCAACTGTCTGAACAGCAGCCTTGTTGAAAAGGACCTTGGCCATCTAAGGAAGGCCAGTTATACTAAGAGCCACCAGGGTCCTCTTATCACAAGTACAGGAAACTGCATAATGGGTTACCTTAAGAATGTGGCCAGAGGAAGGAGGGAAGTTAACTCTCAGTTCAGCAGTGATGTGGAGGCAAAGGAGTGATTTAGCAGCAGCCTACAACTATTTGAAGGATAGTTATAAAGACAATGGGGACAAACTATTCTCAGGAGTAGCAGGTAATTTAACAAGGGGCAAAAGCAAAGTGTTGCAGCTTGGGAGGTTCACCTTGGACATTAGGAGAAAATCCTTCAATAGGAGACTAGTGCAACACTGGAACCCACACCCAGGTGGAAGGTCTGTCCTTGGAGGGTTTCAAGATTCAGCTAGGCTTAGCCTCAGCTGTTTTGATCTATTTGTTATAGCCCTGTTTTAATCAGGATATTGTTCTAGATGACCTCCAGAGGTCCCTTCTATTTTCCATGTTTCCTTGATTCTGTGATTTACTGTTTTCCTTTCCCTTCCCTTTCCGTCCCCTCCTCTCCCCTTCAACATCAGAGGTCAAATTAAAGTTCAGAAAAATTCCTCTCAGAATATGAAGCTATGTAAAAATTACCTCAGTATAATCCTTAAAATAGGCAAGGATCTTTGAAAGTGTAATTTGAAAATAACAGGACTACACAGGACTGTGTCGGTCCGTCCTCCCTTCCTTCCTTCCTTCCTTCCTTCCTTCCTTCCTTCCTTCCTTCCTTCCTTCCTTCCATCCTTCCTCTGATGTAGATTCAGTAAAATAATGAAAAGGATACTGGCAGTCGGATGCTATTTCCTGGGCAAGGTCTTTACTCATCAGTCCAATATGCAAAGAATGGGAATCATCATGACTAATTGGGAATGAATTCAGCAAACTGAAGTTCTTCAAGTACACTCTCTGTACAAGTACTTTCTTGTGAAAGAAGGTAGTGGACTACACAGTCTGGACACAAACTGGAATTTAGGTGCCAATCTGAGTCAAACCCAATTTATACAGAATTTGGGCATGACTACAGACAGACTACACTGTCCTTTTCTTTGATTATACATGTATTCAAATTCTCCGTTAAGAAGAAAAAAAAAGGAAAAAGAAGTGATGACAATCCTGCTGAGATAACATCCTATCATCATAATTCAATTCACTTCTAGTGAGACTCCACTGATTGGACAAACGTGACCAAGATATTTACCCAGAATTCAGTAACTTTCCAGAAACACAACTTCACAGAACCTTCTTTCTCAGACTCAGGGAGCAGTTCAGTGTTACTCTTTAAGATATATATATGAGATAAAACTAACGTGGTGGGAAACACTACCTACATACAATTTCCCAAGTAGACAGATAATAAACAATACAGTGAAACAGGAACCACCAGAGAAGTTTGCTCAAACAGGGAATTGGAAGTTGTTAACACAGAGATTCTGAAAATGGGCAGTTCTGGTCTCTGGAGAGACTTTTTTCAATCTGTGTGGCCCTTGGAATATTTTCATCCAAGAGGAGTTCCCTTGGATGAGATCCTTGGAAAATATTTCCCTTTGATCTCTGGAGTATTACTCCTCTTTTGCAGCTAGCCAAAGTTTAAAACTAACTTGACTCCCCTTTGACTGATACAACTTCTACAGTCAGATACAAAATTAACGTAGCAGGCATCAGAAAGACCCCGAGAAGCACTGCAAATAATCAAAATGCTGCTTGTGTTGGGCAGTCGTAAGATGAACTTTTTGGAGATGTCCAGAAGAGGCTTGTCTCATCAGCACCAGATGAAAGACATGGGCGAGGGAGAGAATCATCAACTAGTGGAGAACTCACAGTTGTACAGAAGACAATGCAACCAGATCAACTCATACCACCTGGGAATCTGGGCCCTAAAGACTGAAATCATAACAACAGCCCTAAAAATAAGTTCCCACAAACCGGCCTACTCGTCAGCACTGTTTCTTGCCTTAGTGAAGCTGGAGATCTGCTACTAATACAGGCTTCTCTGCCCTAAATCATTTATTTTGGCAGCTCATAAAATATGGAAACTCTAACACTCAATATTCCCCACTCTCTCGTGATTACTGTTCAGGGACAGACTCTTTATATCAAACAGAAACTTAAAGATTGTGGCATGTTATCAAAACCATAATGAAATCTTGTGCAAGCACAGTAATCAGAGAGGGCTATTTGTCAAGACATACTGTAGAGAAAAACAAAATCCCACAGTAGAAACAGGAGTGCTTGCTCTGCCGAGAGATACTGTGAAAATGAAATGAGGCTTTTTTTTTCCTCCTCTTTAATCAAAACTCAGTATGAAAACAAAAACGTTACCAAATAACTTTTGCTGATAAAAAAAAAAAAAGTTGGCTAGAAAGGAGCAGTGCATAATTTATACAGAAATAACATTAAAAGGGGGGATTGTTCACATAGATATTTCTGAGTGTGTGATCAGAAATTTTGGCCCTGGGGGGAGCTCATGTTACTGCCACTACTGGGTTGAGGCTGGATTTGACTCTCTCTGTGAGACAGTCAAAACCTGGGAAGTTGCACAGGGAATGAAGGTGCGGGCAGATCTGATGTTACTTAGGAAGTCCCCGGTGAGGGCATGCCTGTGTTTTGACCCCACCTGCTGCTGGAGGTTACCGGTTCTATCCACAAAAAATCTGTAGAGGTTTAAACTTGACTCATTGCTTAACGATGAGAGTGCTGGAGGGGGAGTTACATGCTCTGGGATCTCCTTCTGGCTGTGCCATTGATTTGTGAGCCAGAGGCCTACTCAGTAAATCAGGGATAACATTATTAAGTTACTTAAATGGACTGTTGGGATGTTAATTACCCAGCACATTTGTGGTCAGTTTGCCCTTCTGAAAATTAAGCCACTTTGCTGTCTAAATGATGCTTAACTCCGGGTGCAAAGATCAAACACTTCAGCTTAAATGTCCCCATTCTCGGCTCTACAGCCTTTCATAGTAGCATCATATTTTCAAATACCATCCCACCTTTGAAGAGGAGGGCAACGTTAGGTCAGGATTAAGTTTCAACCAGAGATCCGTAAGGAAGATCTTAAAAGAAACAGGGCTATATAGTGTTATTGGTTGCACAGTTGCACGAGCACTAAATTACTGAATTTGTATGTAAATACTGACGAGTAAAGGGCAGAATGGGTGGGTGACTGCAGGGGTATAAGAGGATACTTTATTTCAGATCATAAGTACAATCTGTTACTGGGGCAGAGCCATGCAAGGTTAGTACCTGTCAACAAGACAGCTGGAGGCCTCTTTTTTGCTGATAAATGTTGAGCGCAGCTGTGCTTGGCACATGCTTGTGCTGTAAACAGGAGCCATGGCTTTAAACATCACTCTGATTTTTCCACTCCTGCTAATTGCTGCTTCCACTTCATCAGGAGTGGCGCCCAGGCCACATCCTGAAATCTATTCAAACCCAGAGAACAAACTAGTTCCTAGAGCTGCCTAGCCTTGTAGGCACCTGAATTCATTAATTGATCTGTACCAGATGAAAGAATTGTTAAAGTGTTTAATTTTAGTTACACTTAGACACACAGAAGTTGCTCTTATTGGTGGATAACCACAGGCAGAGCTAGGGTCTTCTTCATGTTCTCCACAGTAACACGTGGAGCAACCCACGCTCAAGCGAGGGAGTGAATATGATGGTTGGCTGGGATGGTATGATGGTCTCATGGTCAAGGCACTTGCCAGAATTACAGTTTCATTATCTTTAAGCTAAACAGGTCATGACTGCAGGGCTCCTATATCTTGGATTTCAGGATGTCGTGGTTTAACCCCAGCTGGCAACAGGGACCACGCAGCTGCTCGCTCACCTCCCTTCCCCCCTAGAAGGGAGGCAAGAAGAGGGAGAAAAGGAGGAAAAAGGGAAAAAGAAAGAAACTTCATGGTTTGATAGATAGTTTAATAGTTTAATAGAACAATAACAGAAAAGGAAAATGACAACAATAACGATAATAACAATAATAATAATGACAAAAGAACATACAAGGCACAAGTCACTCTCACCATCTGATAAACTGGTGAATTGCCACCCTCCCGAGCAGTGATTGCGAGTATCCCCCACCTCCCTGGCTAACTCCGTTTATAAACTAAGCATGACATCTATGGTATGGAATATTCCATTGGCCATTCTATCATTCTGTCTATACTCCTTCTCAGCTTCTATGGGAAGCTGAAAAAAGCCCTTGAAAAATATAAGCATCACCTGGCAACAACTAAAACAATATGCATTATTAACATTCTTTTCATACCAAACCTGAAAACACAGCAACCACTAGAAAGAAAATTAACTCTATCCCAGCTGAAACAAGGACACAGGGTGTTATGGAAAAAGTAACAGCTGGAACTAGACCTTCCCAGTTCCAGGAGGTGTCCATCATAAGAAGAAAGCTATGTCAACTAGAATGAAGTACTTAGCATTTTCTATTTGTAATAAGTCCCTGACCCATGGTATTCCTGTAGTTTTGCCAAATGTATCTGCATGTTTAAGAATAATCTGAAATATTTACATGAAAGGAGAAAGATGTTATAGTAAAATCGAGAGAACATATGACAGAAGGTAGCAGACAGCAGCTACATTTTTAGCGCAGAACACTGTGGCCAGCAAATCCATCAGTCGAAATGGTCTTCACCTTCACTTACCTATCTCAAAATGTAAAGATTAGTAGGTTGCAAAAAGGAGCAGAAGAAAAGTATGGGAAGTCAAAACATCCTGTATTTATGAGGGTTCACCAGCCTGTTGCCTGTGGAACAGAGGACTGCAGTACTATGGCATTTTTCAGGCAAACCGCACTGTTATGGGAAGTTCCCCTGCACCTTGGCTCTTGCCACAGCACCACATCTTTTTTCCAATTGAAAATCAGTTACATTCTCCTTATAATGTGCTCCCAAAATATCTTTGCCAGATTTTCATAATTTTCCATTTCATTTACTTTGAGCTCTTTTCTCTTTGATACTCCAAGGACACTTGACTTCCCTACAGAACCTTCAAAATGAGACAGCTAGGATCCTCCTCCTTGCTCATTGTCCTAAATCCATACCTGCTCTCCTTTCCTTGAAAAATCTTTTATTTGTTCTACCTTTCTCCACACTAAACTCTATGACCAGTAGTTCTACTTCTTCATATCGGCTCCTGATTCTACCTTTCTGCCAGTTGTACAAGCCGTTGTTACCATTTTCTATGCCTTCTTTTTGTCTTCATCTATCACTCTGGATGCCTTACCAAAGAGCAATGTGAATTATGTGCATTGTATTTATAAAAGCTGTAAGCGTTAGTTATAATGCTTTGCCCATATACTTCAGGGGTGCACCTAGGAAGACTTTGAAGTAAGCTGCGAACTCGCTCTGCCTGAGACCTGTACCAACTCAGATTGAATCAGGTCTGGTTTCAGTGTGCAACCACAATTGACGCTGCTGATTTGGAGCTGACTACCGTTCAGCTGGATTGAATCACAGGCAGAGGCACCCCATAACACTTGTTTGACCAATGTAGGTATCTACAGCATAAATGTCAGCATCTGAGCCAGTCATCTAGGCTGTCTTTATCATCAGTGGAGAGATAGAGCTGCATCTAGGGTGCAGTTCAGCTCATCCTGAAGTTGCTGCCTTGAAAATCAGGCTTATTTTGCTTAGTTAAGCTGTATACATGCCTGTTTGTCTCCCTTAACTACAAAGGGGTCTCACGGGAACTTAACTCAAATGCTGAATTATCTGCCTGCAAATTAACGCATAGATTCCTAGCCCGAGCTTAGTTAGAATATGAATCCCTTTTTGGAGATCCTTTCTTTCTTGACTGAATGCATAGGAAGCCTGCGCAAACCTATGTCCAATTTTCCAGGTTCAGATAACAATTTCCTGAATGTGGATATGAATGTCTGGCATCAAATGGTTACACAGCTGGAGCTTCATTTATGAACCATTCGCTCAGAGAAGTTATCTGCTGATGGTGTACTAGAATAACTTACAAGGATTTTCTTCACCGTGTCGACTAGTAAATTTGAAATGCACAACAAAGCAACATGGCATGGCTCTTCCTGCAGCTGCAATAGCAAAGTGGCAGTTTCCATCACCCTTGGTGGTTACTGTACATTTTCTAGCAGAATGGTGCACTATCCCTGCTGTGTGGTGACTGGACATTATATCACGACTTTATTAACAATATGTGATACATATAAAAATTACTTAATACTTAAGCATATGAAATATATATATCTATTTCCATACTATTTAGTAACTCATCACAGAAACTATTTTAAAAGATGTACAGTTTTATCTCTGCAAATAATCAAATTATTTCCTCCAGTGGTGCCCAATGAAATATTACACATAAATCTGGAAGCATTATTTCCTTTAAAATTTTCCTTCATAGTGTTTTATTGATCTCTTTTTTGTCATTGCACCACTATGAAACATCTGTGTTTTTCCTTCAGCTCACCATCAGTTCCCATTTGAAAAGTCTGTAAATTTTGTGCTCCTCTAAAATCTATAGATAATTGATTCCAGGAGTGTGTGTCCACAGCAAACTGTGTAGCTGCAGTTCCACTTCATTTAACAATATACAGTTCTTTGTTAGGTAGAGATCAAAGAATATAATTTTATTAAGTTTTATTTGCCAGATTGGAAAAGAATGGGCTTTCTTTATTTAAAGTAAAAAAAAAAAAAAAGCAGGCCAAGCTTTTTTCTTCTAGAATATAGAGTGCAAAGAGAGGTAAAACAAAACCAAAAGCAATTCATAAGTATCTTGAAGTAGTTTTCAATCAACAGCCTTAATGTATACTGCATTCTAAACATTTTTATCATTGCTATAGAAAAGTGTCATTACCAAAAAAATAATGAAGAAGAAAAAATATTGGGAAATGCAGAAGTAAGCAATTATTTGCTACAATTTGTAGCTCGGGAAAAAGAGTTGCATGGAAAAGAAAAGAGAGGTTAAGTTTAATTCTGTGTTACATTTCCATTCTTCTGGACTTTATGCATTTGAACAACTTTGTGTTAACTTTTGACTGTCAGAAATACCAATTACCACGTGTAACAGTTTGCAGGATCAGGTCTTGCCTGTGTAGCAAATGGTAATGTTTAAGTGTCACTCTGCTATGTCTAGAGTCATGCAGCAGTGAATTACCTAAGCGTATGCCTAAAGCACATAACAGGACATCACTTTAACAAAAGTGTGGAACTTGGATGCCTACATGAGAGGGGTACCTCAGTGGCATTTGTTTCAGATTGCTCTGAACCATCCAAAGGGCTTCTTTTCTGGCTGAAACATCCACTTTTTTTTTAAGAAATTAATTAAAAACACTTCCATGTTGTTCCTGAGTTAAATTCTTTACTGAAAGTGTTTGAAAAACAGTGACAGAACAATTTCAGTTCAAATAAAACAGAAAATGGTGAGAGAGAGGTGAATTAAGCAAGGCAAGGAAGGATGAAGATGCTTCAGATAAGGCTGGAAAAGAGATGAAGAATAGATGCAATGGAAAAATCAAAACAGGATGTCCTAGCAAGTAGCTGCCAATAGCAGCAAGATTTTATTTTGGAATGGAGAAGTTCTCATCTTTTCTTTGGTACTTTATTACTTCTGTTTTAGGTTTTGGGAGGCCTGTGTATTTGTTTCTGCTTGAAAGCTTGGTGAAGATAGAAAGCAGAGTTCAGTCTTCCTTCACTGTAAATTAAGTGTTTTTGGAATGTGTAATCATCTAAAAAATTTGACAGTGATGGGTACCATGGAACAGCTTAAATAGCTTTGGATGCTTGACTGTATTGATGGTCAGAAGTTGTTTATTCTGTGTGACAAAACAGCACAGTCCCTGATATTGATTTTATAAGGTCAATTTTGTAGCTTTGGTTTCCTTAAGATGAGGTTTGTGTTCAGACTATGTAGAGTTAAAAAATTGGACTAATTATTGTACAATAGGGGCATTATAATTACAGCAGATTATAGTTGTTTGCCTAAGAGTTTTAAAACAAACAAACAAAAAAAGCACCAACAAATAAATCCTGACAAAGGGGAAATGTTTGGGGGAAAAAAAATGGTATCTGCAATTTTGTGTTGAAAATTCTAAACAATATGAAGAGAGTTCACATTTTGAAATGAAAATTTTGACATTTTACATTTCTTTGTATTGAAGCGACTTCTTAAACCATTTTTCAAACACTTCAGAATTCAAGATCTGAGTGATGTCTCAATTTTATCTAACCAAAGTGTTCAAAATGAAATATGAAAGAAGGGTTAATTTCATTGGGGTTTTTTTTTTTTAACCTAAGAAATATTCTCTTTTCAGTTGTGGAATTTCTTACATTCTTTTCATAAACTTCTAATAACTTCACAAAACTCAAACATCAAAAACATCACCAAGAGATTGTTTTACAAAATGAGCCCTGAAAATACTGATGTTAAACTAACGTTAAACTAACATTACCAATGTTAAATAATGATGTCAACTTTATCATTAATAACATTGTGCCAGGATGAAAACTATTACATTTAATGCATAATAAAAGTAGTTGTTTGATTTCCCCCCTAAGATTATCCAGAAAAGGCAAGATTTTATTTTCTTTTGGTTTGTTGGGGTTTTTTTTTCTAGATTTTTGTTAACCAGGAAGTCAAGATACCTGTTTTTGGGGGCATGTTTAACAGCTCCATCTAATGCTAGTATTTTCCATGTTCCTCGCCTTTATTTTTATCAATAAAAATGGTAGAAAAATAGGACAATTGTGCCAAAACTTGAGATAATCACAGTGTCTTAAATTTAGTTAAGTTCAAGTAGGCCTACTTAATGTAAATCACAGGATGACAGAATCGTCAGGGTTGGAACGGACCTCTGGAGATCATCTAGTCCAACCCCCCTGCTAGAGCAGGTTCACCTACAGCAGGTAAATAGTCATATTTGACATGGTCTTATTACAATACTGTTTGAGTGTCTGTCAGGCTAATTTTCACAGTATCCCTTTTTTTGTGCTCAATGATTCCTCCTCAACTTTAGAAACCTAACTCAGGGTGCTTTAGGATCACAGTTTCCCTGAGTTCCCTCTATAGCCAAAGATGACAGGAGCCACCAGAGGGAGGTTGAGCCCATAGAAGCCCTGTACCAAAGTAGAATATAAACCAGAAGATATTTCTGGTAAGGAACAGAGGAGGAAAAAAAAAAGAAAACAAAAAAGAAAAAAGAAAAAAAAACAGAGAAGCTGTCATTATGTCATGACATAAATCTTTGGTGCACATGCAGCTTGAACATTGTGTTGTGATCCACTAATCTCTAAAAGTTTATAGCAACCTAGGCAAAGAGACAGAAGGAAGATAAAGATGGTTACTGATGTGAAACTTCTTCCACAGAAGAAACAAGTAATTTAGCTTAGAGTCTGCAGCCTGGGGAAGATCTTGTAGAGGTAGATACAATTATGTCCCTCAAAGAAGATGAACTGGAAACAGATGGTCACCATCTCTCTTTTTTTTTTTTTCAAGATTGGGGGTTACCAAATGAGATAAACCATGGCAGATTTGAAAGAAATGTGGGGGGTACCTAAGAGTGAGAAATTAAGTGGCAGAACTCATTTCCCTGGGATGCAGGAATGGGTTCAAGGCGATCAAGCACATTCATATCATGAAAATAATTCAAAGCCTGCAATCAGATATTTGGATATATATCTGGATATCTGGACAGCGTGGATGTTTGGTCTGACCCATTCTTATGCTCCTTGTTTTGTTCTTCTGAACAGGACTCTGTGAGCAATCACTGATGGACATAAGAAGCTTGAACTCCGGCCAGTCATGCCAGTAATGTTCCTAAAGCTGGTGTGAAGGTCTTACAGCATTGCCTAGCCTCATTCAGGAAATCTGTGGTGCAGCAGGGCAACTCAATCCAAGTCGAGAGAGCTAGCAATCAAAGACATCCATCATGTCCGAACAACATTTTGACTTACACAGCTTTTCCCTGGAGTTCAAACAATTATTCACAGCCTGGAAAGAGGGCAACTGCAGTCACTTGTAGGATTTGGTCTCCTGCATGGCCATACGAGACACTTCAGTTGACTTGCGGGCACAAATATAATTTCTGAATTGCGTGTGTATATATCTATGTTATCATATTCTTTCACTGTGAAAGCAGTAACTACTGTATGTGGTAAAATGATATATTGTTGTCCGCAAAATGTCTTTGGCAACAGGATGTTCACTAGCCTTGGAATTTTGCCTTGTATAAATATTTTTAATCTACTCCATGTAGGCATATTTTGGCTGCAAAATAAAGGGTTTTGGAGATTAATATATCCAAGCTCAGTTCTGCTTATACATCCTACATACATCAAGGTTTTATTGAACTCTGCATCTAGAAACTTTGCATAGCAGCTGTTTTGGGAGCTTTTTTTTTCTTTTGCCTGCTTTACTCAAAGGAGGATTATGACTATATCCTATTTTTATACTCTACAAATGTAGTAATTTAATCTACAGATATATTTTCATTCTTCAGATGTAACCTATATAAAGCATGTTCAAATTTATGGTCATTGCTTTTCCTGTAAAGAATATTATTGGCCTCTTTTCAAATGTCCACATTTTCCCAAGGAACGTCCAAATAGCTATTTATCAATGAATAACGAATATAACAATTATTTGACAGTATCAAGTACCTTTCAGCTGAGTATCTCAAAGCTCTTTCAACTATTTATTAATCCTCACTATGCCCTTGGGAAGATATCTTTCACTAGTCTGTTTTATTGGCACAGCAATTGGGTCTCAGAGAAGTTGCATGCCTGGTTTCAAGTCTGAGAGTCCATCAGTCACAAGCAAAGTCACAGCCTAGAGCTTCTGCCTCATCACTGCTCAGTGGAGCAGTGGACTCTCTTGCTTGTTAAAGCTTCTGCAAGACAAAATTTAAGGGAAGGCTGAGATGGTTATTCTACCCAGGTGTACTTTGCCAGCTCTTTTCCAAGAGAAAATGGTACATGTACAGAAGTATACACATATATATCATGTAATCATTTAACCGAGCTTTTTGGGTTCCATTTCGGCTGCACTAAGCGTGATTCTGGTTTTCGCAGACTGTCAGTCTCATGGTGGAGAAGGCGACAGGTAATGAGTGGGTCCCCCCACACCTCAGCCCTCGCTGCCTGAGCACAGGCAGCCTGAAAGAGGGGCTCACTCAAGAAAACAAAATTGCTGCTGGTGGAGGGGTGAAACAACATACCGGAGAGAGTGGGTCTTACTCTAATTCAAATATCAACAGTTCTATTGTGAATACAGGAATAGCTTTCAGATGGACCACGGACATTCACATCTTTGTCCAATTTCTGCCTCAATCTGGATGTGATAAGATGTCTGCAAATGCCAGTTCAGAATACAATTTAGCAGCTGCCCGGAGTGCCTTTAGTTTAAGTCAAACCCCATTTGAGCAAAAAATGTGTCTCCCACTTCTTACAAAGCTGGAAGTTGTTGCTCGCACCGGTTGTATGTGCTTTTCTTCATGTGGCACTGTATACATTTCATGTGCAATACAAGTAATATTAATTGAAAAAGGCTGTGAGATCTTTTATTTATGCTCGCTACCACATGATTTTTTTCAGCACTTTGCTGGGACAATTAGTCTTGTATTGCTGTAAGCTTATATCTCATTACAGAGGACCAGACTGTCCCTTTACAACACAGACACACATATTACCCCTTTAATTGGAACTGAAAGGCTGACACTACCAGCAGCCTCTGCACCCTCCAGACGGGCTCAATGGCCTTTGCGACGTGTGAGTGCAAGAACACAGGGGTGGAGGTGATCCCTCTTCCCTCCCACTCTCCTGCCCCAGAAATCAGAGGAGAAGTGAAGGCACCTATTTCATGCTTTCAGCAGGCATTTGGCAGCGACCAGGGCCATAGGAACAAGAAAGAATGGAGGAGTTGGAGTCGTGACTAGACACAGGTTTCCAGAAAAGCAGTGTAACGCAGAACGAGAAATATGTCAGTCATTGCTCAGCAGCTGAAGATGCTGGCAGAGAGGTGAGATGGCACCTGTCCTCAGCTTGACATTGCCATCACACTGTTAGGCATTACTCTAAATCTGTCATTGGCCACTGACCCATGCTCTAATATATCCACTAACCTGGAAGAAGGGTCAGCTATTGCCCAGGTCCCATTGGAGCAACAGATGTGTTTACACTGTATCTACAGCCTCCAGTGAAAGGAGATAAGCTCAGCTTCGCCTAGAGATCTTTACCGAACAAATCATGGACAGTTGTACTGAGTTGCTCATCACTGCTGCAGAGTTTCTTTTATTCTGTCTGAATGTGGAAAACAATTCACTGCTTTCTTTTCCAAAACATGTATTACAGACAGGAAAACTGCATCGTACACCACATTTTTTTTTCTCTGATAAAGAAAATAAACTCAATTCTTTCAACTTTTCTTCAGAAGTCATGTTTTTAAAATCTTCTCTCACTGTGTTTAACTTTATTCCCAGCATACCTGCACCCTCCTTGAAACCCAGACCTTGTCACAATATTTTATTTGAGACCTCACCACTTCCAACTACATTATCTACCATGTCTTACGTCTGACTTTCTGCTTAACTTCTCCCAGGGGGAGACTTGCAAAAGCATCAGGCCGTTGACTGATAAGAAGCACAAGATTCACCCTAATCCCAGAGTTACCTTCTGCTGTATAACCGTTTTGAAGGATCACAGGGCTTTTTTTGATTTTGGACCCTACAGCAATCTTGCAGGTATACTGATTCTCAGGTTCAAATGAGCTGTTTGGTTATGGCCCAGAGAAATATTATCTCCCCTTAAGAAATGTTCTTGAAAATTTTCCCATTCCCCAGAGACTCCCCCTTCTCCTCCTGCGTGGTTTCCCACAACAGGGGAGTGATCTGCCCCATGAAATGGATGCTATTTTATGAATAGTTAGTTTCACGTGTTTACAATGTGTTAATGATAGTAAAGCATAGGAAGTCTTTAACCTAATGCTATTGCAGACTGAGCCACTGTATACATAGAGACTTTTTTCTTCTTGCCACTGCTTTTTTAAAAAACAATTTTCCCTCTAACTCATTTCTACCTTAACTTCACCATCAATAAGAGCAAACTGCAGGCCTTTCCAAGAGACGTGGACCGTTTCCAAACACAGAGACCCGTCTCTAGCAAAAGTAATTTCCAAGTCTTGCCACAGAATAGCTTCTCTTCCCAAAAGAGAGGTTATAACAATATCATATAACCTCATGTGACCACTGTTGGCTTTTTAACGATGACCACTGTTGTACACTGGAGACATGGAAAGTGTTGGTGGTGGCTCTCCTCCTTGATCTCTGTGTCCTTGTTGCTCCCCACCTCTGTTTTACCACCAGAGACGAAGGATCTAATGCCCTCGCACTCCCATGGTGTGATAATCTGAACTGAAAATCCTTGGTCTTGCCTCATGGGCCTTTCTGGATACATTCCTCCTTAGCTTGACTTCACTTACTTCACCCTCCAGGATGTTATAACATTTGATCTTCCACAGTTTTATTTATTATGTGACAGTGCTGGCTTTGCTCCTTTGGCTGCACAGGATACACATTTTGCATCCCAGGAGTCACCAGGGATCGTGTGAATGTCCCAGTAACAGAGAATGCAAAAAGTCCAAGATTTAAGTACAAAAATGGGGATAAAATTCTTAAGAGCCTGTTTCATATTCAGAATCCTCCAGCTCACGTACCAGTGCTCCTGGCTGGAGTCTAGTAGTAAAAAGTTCTGGTATTTTTTTCCACAGGAAAGATTCAGAATAATACTGTCTTTTTGGATATACATGTGTAATTGAACAGTGCAGATTTGTGTGGTTTAGGTAGTCATGTTTGACATGATCTGTAATAATTAGCAAAGCCTTGTTGACCTATAGCACTCTTAGCTGCAAAACGGAGTGTGTGAATTGCTCCTTGAGGAAAATTCACCCTTAATGTAATTTCATTAACTTCATGCCCTTGAGATTTATACTAATATCTACCACTAACATCAAAGGGTTTGGCTAATTAAAGTAGAGAATAAAAATTACCCTTTTCCATCTCTTAAAATTCCACCCAGGCCAGAAGGGAAATCCCCTATGGTTTTTATTGTCCCTTCCCATAAGGATAAACAACCTTCTCTGAGAGCTCTTGTCTTTACCCACTGTGACAGTTAAATGGACACTGCTGGGTTGAAAGTAATGCTCCCAATTCTGACTCTTATTTGCACTAGTATAAATCACTAGTAGCTCCACTGCAACAAAAGGAATTACAATGGTAAAAAAAAAACGTATAGGTGGGAAGAAAAACAGACCCTCATATTTACAACAAATGAAACAGAGCTATCTATATGTTATCTATAACCTGTCAGACCCCCAGAACTGTACTTGTTCTTAAAAACCAATTTACTTATCAGTCTTTATGGTGTTTAGCTCAGTGTTTCCATAAACTTACAGAGTTTAGATGCTTCCATTATATTTTGTTTTCACCAAATGTGACAAAAATCTTTTCCACTAGTTCTATAGTATCATAAATAACACTTTTGTGAACAGTGATAACAGGTAAGTTTTCTACTATAACATTAAGTATTCTGCTACTTTAAACAGTGGAACACTACTACATGTTCCTGTCTCAAATAACATCTTGCTGTCAAAATCTGAGGAGCTTATGTGAAATTTTGGAAAATCCATATCCAAATCTCAGTATCATTTCTATGCCAGATTTTCCTTTCATGGGAAAATACCTTTGCTTAAAATAATTATAAACTGCGACACTGCCTTTTGCAAAACTGGAAATATCAAAATGCCCCATGTAAAAGAAAATCCACATAAAAAACTTGTTTTGTCATAATGGCGATGTTGTTTTGAAATTTTCAGGATTAAATAATCCTTGGAATCTCCCTTTCCAAAGCTCCTCAGCCAAGGTTTCCACACCGCCCAGCCCCACCAGCACTAGAGGGGGTCAAGACCTGTGGAGATTGGGGCAGCTCTACCAACATGAGCCTTAGAATAAGCAATTTCTGTTCCAACAACAACCTGTGAGTGGGTTGGCAGCAACATGGTAGACTTCCAGCAGAACCCTGTTTGTATTTCATCAAAACTCCATCAGACCTGACACATTCCTACGAAATACTTCTGTTTCCCCACGCTGGCATTTTCCAACAAAAGAAGTGTTTGATCACTGGCTCCCAACCAACTCTATTCTAAAGCGCTCTGTAGAGCTTGGTCCATAAACAGTAACAGGTTATTTCCAGCAGTTTACACCTGACTGGCACATACTCAGCTCTCTTTCACTATCCAAACTATTCCTCCAGGCGCTTTTGTTTACACACATATCCTTTGGATAAGAGCATAATTTAGTCTCACTAAGAAAATATATCAGTGGTCACTGATCAATGTAATATACTTTAGAGACTAAACCAGATTAAAGTAAGTCTATTAATACCAGAAAATACCAATCAATATTTGAACTGTTTATCTATATATATGCTAAAAGTGCATTAGCAAAATAGCAGCTTATATACAAAGCAGGCCATTGTACCCACGTTGGTCCATTTTTCTTCAGTCTACAGCTGCGCACGTAGCCCCACTGGTTGTAAAATGCCAAAACACTGCTCCTGACAGATCACACCTGCTTCAAATAATACATCTCACCCCACACTAATCTACAGCTATAGGCTGGTTTTAATGATTTTAAAATGCTAGTATTAACTCTTAATGCTCAACTGGTTTTTATGGAAGCAGCAGAGTCCATTTTGCCTAGTTTTAATACAATCCCAATAAAACAGCTGGGAAATTGCAGTGCCAGGGAAAAGACATTCAAATCCACCATTTCCCCTATTGTAATAATAATCAGCTTGACAAAGTCAGATAGTAAAGCAGATTGTAGCACTTTGGGGCTTTTTATACATATATTTAATTATATTGTTAAGTTCCCCATTTGAAAGCAATTAAAAAAATACTTTCAGTTCAAGATTATAAAACTACCCACTTCTGATTTCAGCCTGACATTTTTATTGGTAATCTGAGTTATAACATGCTCAGGTTCATTCCTCATTGATTGGCTGCTGAGCTTTCTGCCAGAGTTTTATAGCTTTATGGGAAAGTACAGTATTTAAAACTCCTTTAAATTCATGGGCTACTCCTGCTTCTGAAAAAGCTTCTCTTGACTTCTCAAAAATGCATAACAAGCCCATGTTTACTTAAAAACATCTGCTTCATCCTTTTCGGTGTAACATAAAAAGTGGGCTGATGTTTTCCATGCTTTCCCTTTACCCTTGTGTCAAACTATGAGATGATTTTTTGGGGGCCAAACCTGGCTCCCCCTCTATCCCAACACAGCTAGTGGAGTTGCGTGGTGAAATGGGGTGAAAAATGGGCATCCCAGGGGAAGGGCTCACATACCACATATGCCATATAGCACAGCCCTGTAGGACTTTGACCTAGTTCTCAGCTACAAGTTGACAAGGAGAGGATGTGAGCAAACAGTGGGCAGGAGATCTCATTGTCTGGGCTTGTTGTTGGTTTCCCAGCTGAGAATAAAAGAGGCATACAGACCACTGGAAAAGTCATAGAAATAAGAAGCGTTCCTTTTGCAGGTCTTACAGGGAAACTCAGATCAGATACTTGTAGTAAGTACAAAGAGCTGCTCTTTACACCACAGACAGAGACAAAATGGCTCAACATTCATTATACTTATTATTCTGTGGCATTTCTGTTCATCTATTATTTTGTTCTGAGCTATTTCTGAGTTACCATCCCTGGAAACATCCAAGGTCAGGTTGGATGGAGCTCTGAGCAACCTGATCTAGTTGAAGATGTCCCAGCTCATTGCAGCGGGGTTGGACTAGATGACCTTTAAAGGCCCCTTCCAACCCAAGCTATTCTATGATTCTACAGTTTTCCTTTATTCAGCATGTAGCCACCTCCCCTTATATCACTGGATGCAGGGGTTGGTGTACGTGGAGGGGAAGGAGGATGCATGGCTGCTGGCCCACCTCGCTGCGGGCAGGAGACAGTGTCCAAAGGCTCTGTTGGCCATGGAGCAGCTCTGTTGAGAGCCACCAGCATGGGCCCAAGGAGCTCCCTGTGTGGTGCCCTGCTCGTACAAGCCTCCTTCAGCATCTGCAGTGGTTTGCGTGAGGGGCTTGAAATAGGGATGGGTGAAGCTTTGGCCCAAGACAGTACAGCCATTCCTACTTAATACCAGAGGATGCCCAGATAATGCTATAGTCACGATATTCTCAGAAGAATGAATTGGGTACCATCTGTACTGAGGCCATCTTGGTGTCAGGCACTTGGCTTTATTTCTGGTAAATATATGCGTGGCTACAGATGATAGACACTGCTGCAGTTTGGTGAGTAGAGCAAGTGAGTTTTGTAGATGCTAAGCTGCTGTCAACAAATGAAGATTGTCACACCGGACTTTCAAAAGATGGTTTTGATGCCTGTTAGCCAGAGACTGCTACCTCATACTCACCCACATCGATGCAGGCCGAACTGCAGCGACGATTTTTATGCCACATAAATGCAAGTTTGCTTTTCCAGACCCCTTTCTAAGAAAGCAATGATTCGCAGCTAAGTCTCCCCCAAACTTAACACTGTACTTACTGAAGAAACACAAGGTGTATGAAAGCATAACAGTAAGAAGCTGTTTATACCCTTTAATATTATAACTCAGCTTTCGTCATAAATCTCTCTCCTTGATTGCACATACCTCCAGCATGAACTCATGCTCCTTTTGATTTTCCTCTTTATTACCCTTAGCCAACTGAGTGATGTGTGAGTTCCTGTCATGGTGCTGACTCTATTACAAAGTGCAAAGGTAATTTACATCACGGGGCTGGCAGGGCAACCAATAGCACCGTGCCTGGGAGGTGTGCAGCTCCAACAAGCCTCTCTCTTTTATGGATGATGGAAAGCAATATTTTTTTTAAAAACAAACTATAAATTTCTGTGCATGGTCAGAGGCAAGTCCTTGAGGTGGGAAAGCGGCTTTACACTCAGCCCACTAGCAGCATCGTGAGGAGTCAGCATCTTCTTTCCAGTGAAAAGCCCTGAGAGCAGAGTCTGAGCTGCCCCCTCCCTGGCTGAATTCCTCTGGCTCATCGTGGGGGAATCAGAGAAGAGGGGGGAAACAGAAAATTCATGTTTCTTTGCTGAAGGGGTTCACGGTAAGCCAAGACTCCCTGGAGTCAGAGCTGCAGTTTTCACACGGCTCTATAACCTGAACTTCTACTTGGAAATTTTCATTCAGTTTGGATATAAACAAACCTTCACTCTATCTGAGTTCAGGCAGGGGCAAAAGCTCTCCCAGGAGCACAGCCTGAGTGAGCGGGGTCAGTCTTCAGAGGGTCGGGAGGAAGCAAATCCTTTCCAGGTGGCACTCAGCAGATACTCACAATGCCAATGGAAGCAAATAATTTTGGAGGCCGGTCACCCTACACTCTCTTTATAGTCATTAAGAAGAGATAGGCACCTCCAAATGTGGTTTGGAGAATTCTAGTTAGGCTTTTGGTGTGATCTGTACTTTGAAGAAAACTTGCCTTTCCCAGCCATGTATAAACTTTACTCCAATCTGAGATAAGAGCCCACGGTTACCCAGATGAACGCACCTACCTATCTGCTGCTCTGTGCGACTCAAGACTGGAAAATCCCCAGTCTCCCTGTGGCTGGGGACACCGGCACAGCATCAACCCCCTCCCAGGCCCCCAGGCAAACAGGGATGGTAACGTGCACTCTGTTGTCTGTCGGTTTTGATTCAAAATACCGCAGGATATACTCCAATGCCCCAGATTTTATAAACACTAGAAATTATGTATTTTCTGGTGGAAAGGTCATTTTTAAAAGCAACCCTACTACCCCATCCCAGGTCCTCTTCTGACAAAAACCTCCTTCTGGTCCTAAACTTTGCACTCAAAGAAATTTGTTATTGCTCTCTTCACACAAAGCAATGGGAAGGGAGGAAATTTCCTCGCCCTCACGCACATCACACACATTTACGTGTGGCTGTCCTATTTTACTTTTTAAGAAGTTCAGCGATATGACAGGCAACAGTGACACAGGGGAGCTCTCGTGTCACTTCTGCACTGGACAGTGAAAAGGTTTTTCCTGCATCTTCCTTGGGTAGCTCATGGGCTCAGGCTCCAATGGAAATGCTGAAATAGTTGTTATTAAACGTCCATGTGAACAGCTCTTTCTCTAGTGTTTGACAACATTTTAATATGAGAAATGTGTTTGGAAAATATGAAGTTTGACAGATACAAAATTTGGGTCCATCTGATCAACACTATTTAAAGCAATCAAAGTTCCTGTTTCAATTATATGGGAGTTAGAGGCCCAGGTAACTTTGGGAAATAGGCTTCAGCAGCCATCAAACTCAAATTCTGATGTTCATTGAACTTCAGAGGAATTATTTGGTCAAATTGTGATGGTGGTGATGTATCTTTACTCATGGATGTGCTACACAGCATTGCCAGCTGAGTTTCCTGTTAGCTTGTATTGTATACTCAAGACGATTCAATATAAAGTTTCCTCTACTGGCTTTCAATGCACAGCTTAATTCAAGTTCTTTCATAAAGGGGCTTAGTTTAAGCCAGGGATATTAGGATTGTGGATCTTTCCATAAAAGTATAACTTTTCAACCCCTCCCTAAGCAGAAGTGGAAAAGAATTATGCTCAGCATAACCTTAAGAGAGCCTCAGCATTAATACAAAAGGAACCAGTGTAACTCTCTGTAAATAATCTCACACCAAACATTTCTACGGCACTTGTTTTTGCAGCAGTAGCTTAATTCCAGAGCTGTATAAATCTACCTTGTTTGTAAAGCTACTGTAGGGCAATACAGCACAGGCCAAATCTTCGTTCCACTGACATGCGCGAGACTGACAGCAGCAGAAGAAAGCAACGTTCCCATATGTTTATTATATCGTATTTTAGATGGCTGTCATGCTCCACTAGCTTTTCACTGAGCTGAATTCTGACCTTCAGCTTAGTATGAATATGCAGGGCAAAGTGTCTGTCCGTGGAGTGCTTTATTTACCAGCCATCCCTGGGTGTTGCATTATCTCCCCCTGGGGCTTGTTCTACATCTGCTTTAAGGGTGTGTTTACACTGGAGTGAGTGTAGTGTGAGTAGACATTCCTGAGCAAGCGTTTTAGGGAATATCTGAGTACTGTTTGAAGCACAGCTGTGATAGCACAGACTTCAGCACAGACTGGGTACCCCCATATTTGCTTAGTTTTAGGGCTGGCCTGCCCAAGCCGAAAACTGCTGGCCAGAACAATCCCCCCAGATTCCAGGGAACTTGACGACTTTGTAGGTCCATTCGTGCTGTTGTTCTCTGATGCTCTGCACAGCACTACATGGTGAGATTGCAGAAGCCAGAGCAATGACCAATCAGCACATCCAGCATCCCACGGTCAGCAGACACCATGTACTAAATATATTTATTAAATACATCGTGTCCTAGACAGCTGGGAGAAAAGTGTATGAACGTGCACTTATCCCTGTGCTGCCTGGGCTAAGACAGGGGTCTGTTTGCCTTTAGCAATGAGACCAGCCTGAGCCCTTAAATACAGTCTTTGGGAGCACTGTAATGTTAAAGTATCGTAAGGTAATGCTTTAAAAATACGTGACCTCAGCACTGTATCTCTACTGATCAACTTATGGTTGCTTTGACTGTTGTGCATGTCCTTTCTATTCCCGTGGCACCTGGTGCATCCCTCAATTAACCCAGGCAGTCAGAGTGAAGCGGGCAAAACCAAGGGTGTTCAACAAGAAGCAGAGAGAGCAGACTTAGATGCTATGCTGCCAGGAGGAAAGAGCACCAGCATGCTTCTCTGCATTGTACTGCTTTCCTCTTTCTTTTAATTTGCTGTTCTAATAAAATAACTTTTGTGTCCTCCTCTCCATAACTCATACATCCCTGTGTTTCTACACTGTTAAGTCAATGAACTGTGACTGTGACTTAGAGATTGCATCATTTTTCCTGACCTTCTTATCCACGTTTAAATAGCTGTATGCAGGAGGAGAGTACTTTCATGTAGGTGATGGAGTCTGCCTTTTCTCCTACAACTCTCCTTAAGGCCCAGCCAGGCCTCCTAGATTGTTTGAATTCTTGTAGATGTTATTTGAAGTGATGTTGGTTATTCTGAGAAAAATGCACAGAAGGCACAATTGCAATCTGATTTGAGGACACTGTCCCTCTAAAGACAGTTCTCTAAACAGAAAGTGTCAAGTGTATATTCAACCGTTTGCACCAAGTATAACCAATGCAATCAGTGCTATCATGATCCTGTAAACACAGTACTGAATTTGGACCTGAGACATCTGGGGTCTGACTATTTGGATGGTGCTGAACAAGCTGGTTTACTTCTGAATACCTCAATTTCTTTATCAGCGAAACAGGGACAACATGAATTTCCCCTGTAAGTGCTTTGAGATCCATTAATGAGTAAAGATATGCATAGAAGCAAAGTTTTATAAATTATTATATTAAATATCTTTATGTCATTTTCGCAAGTCCACTTGTGTTCAAGAGCTGCTGTACTGGTGGAAATTAAAATTGTTCTGCATCAGGTGTTTGTATAGATTTTACAAATCTGAATACTCAGGTTTTTTCAATGTTTATATCTCTATTTTCCTTAAAATGTAATATTTCTTATCTGAACATTCACTGTGCAACCCTTTGAATAACTATTTGAATTAGTGACAGTAAAGCTTGCATAGAGGACAATTCTGGCTATACCTTTAATACTTGTAATGACTTCTTTTTGTGTATCAGAAGAGTTCCAAACAGTAAGCAGCATATTGCTATAACTGGCTATTTATTACACCTACTGTACAAAATAAAGCAATTCTCTATTACTTTTTTATTCATATAGATGTTCCCATAAACCAGATAGTTAAGTGATGTATTTGTTTTGGTTGCAAGCCAAGCAGAAATATTTAAATCCTGCTTTTGGAAGCAAGAATTATCTAATCACTCACTAGCTTTTATAATAAAACATTTATCATGGAACATTAATCCATTAGTACTTATTTTCCATCCCATCCTTTCACTAGCACCTTGCTTTGAACAAGGTTGAGTTTGGCTGTGATTTTTCCTTTTATCATATATCATAGTTACATGATGGGACACACCAACATTAAATTCAGAAAAAAACCCTTGCACTTTGCTTGAACTTGGCACCCAGATGTTCTGCTTGTGCTTCCACTGCTAACAAAATAGTGCATGTGTGAGTTCTGAAATTAGTCTTTCATCGTTATGTACCAGGGTTTCATGGCTGTAAGGAGGCATGTGGAAACAGCGAAGAGTAATTACCTGCTAAAGAAAAACTTGTGTTTAACTAGCTTTGTTTCTTCACAGCTTTAATTTGCATAGCACATCACCAAACTGCCACGCTTAAGCTCTCTGGCATTAAAGGCAAAAATGAAATGCTTCAGGGGGATTTCTGCTTTGTTTTGTTTTGTTTTGCCAAATTAGAGATTAAAGGTAACCCCTGACTAAAATGTGCAGTCCCTGACTCCGTGATGCCACATCACCTACGGTGCCGTGTGACTGATCAAAGGTTTGACTTGCTCAGGCTCTTGCCGGACCTGGATCTACAAAGCCACCGCTCAAACCAATGTCAGTTGAGGACCAGAGGGTGACGTGTCCTCTTACAGCACACAGTCGATGAGAGGAAAGGGAGCACTCAGGGAACTCCACAGTCTCATTGCGTTTTCTTCAGCTTCCTCTGAAAAGAGAGAAAAAGCAAAGACAAGGAAGCTGAGAAAAGCAGGAAAAGCCAGGAGGGAAGGTCCTCAAGGAACCAAAAGCTCCCACAGGACATTTGTGCAACCGAGAAGTCTCAGCTGATCTATGGTCCTTGCGTGCTGCTCTGCCCAGCAGCAGTTAGATGCCCTGATAGGTATCTCTGGAGACATTGCAGCAGCTGGATCTCTCCTCCATTCCCCGCTGTGTGCTGGGACTGGGAACGAGGGCTCAGGCTGCAAGACTAACTGACTTGGGATCTCAGGAGAACCCAAGGTCATTCCCCTTCACACATCTCAAACACTGCAAAACATTGGTAGCGTGTGCCTCAAAATGGGGTCCTGCAGCCTGGTCTCAAAGAGGGGTTGCTGCATTTGTTTCCCATTTCTGTGAAGAAATTTCCCATTTCTGAGCCAAAAAACGACCCCTTTTGTAGCATGCATTACAGTATGTATGAAACATCAGAGCCAAATCCTGCGAACTCTGGGTGCAATACTTACTGCTGGAGTAGACCCCTTGCAATCCATAGGTGTCATAAATACTTTGTCAAGTTTGTACAGGACAAGAGCCAAACTATTATTAATTGTAATGTTGGAAGACCCTAATTCACCCCAGCTCTCTTTGCAGATTTAACTGAGGTGCCTATGTCAAGCGCTGGCTTCAGGCGGGCTGCAACTCGGGAAGATTAGTGACTTTAGACACTGCAGTGATTAGTGAGGCTAGGGTAAGTAAAATAAAATACATGCAGAGACAAAAAATGACCACTAAAGCAAATGACTTCTGGGAAATAGAGACTAAAAGAAGAGATGATTTTGAAGACTATGCACTGTTTCAGTATTCAGATACATCTTTTCCCTGTTGGTTGTTAATAGGTTGATGAGAGTATCGTGGTCCCCAGAGGAAAGGGCCTATCAGCCCACGGGGGCTTTATGTAGCAGAAAGCAGCTGGACACAGAGACAGGAGTAGTTAGTAGTTCTTTACACATTTCAGACTTGATGCTTAATTAGAAGTCTCCCCTATGATTTTGGGAGGGAAGTACTTTCTGTCTTCTCCTGACTTAGACGAGCATTGTGCATCCTAAACCTGGACTTCTCATAGAGCTTCTTTGGACATTAGAAGAAATTTTGTGTGTAAAAAGAAAGATACAGTGCAGATTCAAAGAAAGCAAGCTAGTCTTTAAGCAAAAAACCCTTAAAAAATCACTTTTAAAATTCTTTTTACCATCCAAGCATTTAAAAGAAGACCACAATATGTTCATTGTTGGAACATGAAAAGCAGACTCCTCAGTTAAGCTACATTTTCTTTAGTTATTTGAGTAATTCCTTTCTACTAATTTATGTGGAGGTTTTATCTTTGCAAGATAGGCCACACATATGTACAAGGCTATATTGCTATACTTTTAAAAATAGGCCTATCCTTTCAGATGACTTGTATTTTCAGTAGACTAATCTAATGCTTATATTTAAAGACACTCTTTCTTATTTTTCATGCATGTTTCACTTTTTTTTATTAGAAATAGCTCTTAAGATGTTTTTAACATAGGCAATTCAAAGTTCTATTAAAAAAAATTATCCAGATTGAATATCCAGATATTGCAATTAACAGAAGAAACTATTTTCTTTCTTCCCATTGGGAAAACATTAGCTGCATTCTCAGAACCAAGTTATCAGCACAAGAATCTGAGGATTTCTTGTCACTGAAATGGTATTACCTCATCCATTAAGCTCACTGAGCTGTCAGTGCAGGTGCGTTTAAGGGGTCTGATGGAATTCCCTCACCACCTACTGAGCCAAAGATTAGTTCAGCACTTGTGTCAAATAGAGTAGCATCGAGGCCACTCTAACTTTTGAAGCTGGGGGCTGTTCCAATGGGCTGCGCCAGCAGCCAGAAAGAGGTAATGAAGAATCACGTCCATATCGCCTTTGCTATTCTGGAATCAGATTTACTTGTATAAATAATAATATGTAGTATAATATATAGAATAGAATAAAATAGAATAGAATATGAAACAATAGAGTGCAAGGTAATAATTATTAAATCTATCATTGTTGAAGAGTTATGAAATCAGACACTGAACTTTCTACCATTTTCTGATATTAGGGACTACTATCAGGACAATCGTTTTTGATAGGATTGTCATACCTTCTTCTGATGAGCCTTCTGTCCCCCCTGCTTTGCTGGGGGACGTTCCTGCATGATACAACACTGTGCGTCATCCAGTATGGTCATTTGCACAATTGTTCTTAGAGACGTTTAAAACATATCTGCACACTGGAGAAATAGACAGTTGACCTCCACCAAGTACAAAGGTGAGATTTGTGACCACTCAAGCCAGGCCTCCTGCTAACAGTCTTATGACAGAGAAACTTAATCTTCCAGGACACATGGCCATAATGACAGACCTCGGTGTCCTCTGAATAACAATTCAAATACATGTATTTGACTAGCCTTTTGCACTCATTAATTAAATACTTAAAGAAATCTTTACAGATGGGCAGATGTTTGTGAAAAAAAACCCCACACCACCTTATCGCATCCTCCTTATCCCAGGGATGGATATGGTGTCAAGGTAACAACTGACAGTTAAGGTAGCTCTCATACTTCCAAGAAAATTTTTACTTCTTTGATTTCCCACCTACAGGAAAGGCAACTCCTTCAGTATTTATCTTTTATTAGACTACCTGATGTGACTACAATGACAGAGAACATTGCATCCTTTTGACTGCATGTACATAAAGACATAATAAGAGTTCTTATATGGGGGGTTTTGCTAGCACTGGTAAAATATGAAAAAATCACTCCACATAGAAAAAAACTGCATGGAAAAAACAATCAAAATTGCCTAAGAAATACTATCACATAATTAGATTCCTTGGCATAAGCTTAATACATTAAAATGTCCTCAGTTCTCATACCATTCTGTGTCTTGATTGAGGAAGAAACTAAAAGACCAGACTTTTTCCATTGCTAAATTTTCCATTGTGAAATTTGATGTGTTCATGACTGCAGAACCTCTGTTAATCAATAAATCACTAGACAACTTTGATTAATTAACTAGTCAACAGCTCATAAGACAGTTCAGTCAGACCATCTGCATTTCCTTTTGTCTTATGTGATTTTTCAGTGAAGTAAAATGTGGCTGTTTCTGTTCCCAGACTACTTGCTTTAAATGTTCTATGGAAGAATTATGGATTATTTTTATTTGCACTTCAGTAGCAACTGACAGCCTCCTCTAAGATCCAGGCTCAATTTGTGCTAGGTTTTGCATGATTCCACTTTAATAGGCAAGGCTGGGGGGAAGAAAGAGACACACAGTAATTCCAAGGATGCTTGCTGTACCCCCGCACAAGGCTGGAGGCGAAGCCATCACCAGAGCTCAGATGTCTGGAGTTCTCACCCAGCGCCTCGCCAGCCACGCTGCTTTCCTGCGAGAAAATACAGAACGCTCTGGTCTAAGCAAACAGCATTGTTTTCCAAGACAATTTGCCAGCATGAGCTTTCCTGTAAAAGGAACCATTTGATTAGCACTCTGGGTGGGATGTCATCCTCCAATGGGATGTCTCCCATGGAGCCATCTAACCTGCACTTAAACGTTAGGTGCTGTATGCAGCCATCCTTCCAAAGCCCCTTCAGAGGGGAAGATGGGGGTGGTGGAGGCCAGTAGGAAGCAATGCAGAGGCACATGTGGTAGAAGACAGCATGTTCCCCTCTGGAGAAAAATAAAATTTGCATCTGTCTTAGTCAACACAAAGTAATTATGACTGTGAATGTGGCTGGGTTGTAGATTCAGTCATGTTGCTTCCATTCTGATGTCTGTCACAGGAAATGGATCCTGGATAAGGAGACAAATATAAACTTAATCTAACTTCTCACCTTGATGTTTCTATTGACCTACCTCAGATTTCAAATCTCTTCAAGGATGCAGCAAGGAAACGCTGCACTTATTATTACTGACATATATTGGTTACTGTGCTGATCAGTCTCTTCAGTTACTTAATGTTTCTTGGTTTATTTCAGATTTAACACGCTTTCTTGCCCCACTGACATTTCCAAACTTCCCTCATCAAGGGAGCATTCAAAATACTCCTCCTGCTCCCAAGCCCAGCAGAGGCCTCTGAGCCACCCTCGGCTGCCCACGCGTGGAGCATTCATGGTCTCATCACCTTTGTACTTAAGACTGCACCATGTTCTGGTTTATTTTAATATGTGAGTTGCTGCCTCTGCTCTTATTTCCTTACAGTGGTTCCACTTCATCTGTAGCACTCTCACTGTTTTCATCACTGTTCATCATGATAAGCCCTCTCCTCCATTTCTGTAATTCTCCCTCAAAAATCCTTGCTGCAAAACAGGGTAAGAAAAATATGAAATGCTGGGATTACCTACTAGACAGAAATTCCAGTATGCCAGGCAGATCTGTTGCTGATCTTTTTAATTCTGACACAAACAGGCAGCAGTTTTCCTATAATTTGCCAGAACACCTGAGAAACCAGGTGGAGAGCAGGGTGTCTTCCCCTGGGGCACAATTAGTAACACAATTTGGTAGTCATTAGCCGGAGCACCATTTGAGACTTTGATTTCAAATACGCGATAGCTCAGTTTCCGTCTGAAGCAGCCAACAAACAAGCAAACCAGAAAACATTACCCATCATGCTTTATCTTAATACTTTTTTTTTTTTTTTACTTGCCTCAGAAACAAAAAACAGAGGCCACGGAGCAATATATTGAAAAAGTTGAACCATACCAACCTTTGAAGAATCACATACAAAATACTATTTTAAATCAAAAAGTATGTGTGTTGCACTTTGGACCAGGTTGCCAGCTGATGTAAAACAGTTCAGCTCCTTTAATCATATGGGGCTATGCCAATTTACATCAGCTGAGGATCTGCCTAATAATAATATGTGAAGCAGGGCTTCACCACGTACTGTACTGAATGTTGGAAAACATCCTGTACTTAAATGCATGCAGCTCTTTAGCTCAGAGTATGAGACTGGCCACATTGTTTGACATAAGGGTTAGTTTTCAGATAGTGAAATTTCAGTTGCCAGGTGCCAGAGGCAATTTATCAGACACTCATAAAATAAAGATCAAAAAGCCCATCAGTCTCCCACTGCATCTGGGATCTAGGAAGGAACACTTACAGCCCCCTATCCTTTAAACAGCTCTCACTTAAAGAGCTCACTGTTTATAATAACAAGAAAAGGAGAAAGGGGTCAGGTCAAAACCAGCAGAACAGCAGGTGGTGTTATAAAGTTTTTTTCCGCAGTTAAAACTTTTGTGAAATAGTAGTCCAAATGTACTCATACAAGCCTGTTTCATATTTTTAATTTGTATTTTTAGATAATTTTTGGCTATTAGAATACAAGTCACAAATGACTTGACCTCTTTCTCTGCTGTTTACTCCAATATGTTACAAAAATAATTCTGAATGATTTCCTTTCATGCTTCCCTTTTGACTGAAAGCCCTTGGTACACACTACTGAACTCGGGTTTTAGATCCAGAACCAAAATTCCTCCAAAGTTCAAAGGGGTTTCTGAGCAGTGTTCCCGTTCACAACCAGCTTAGCTGGAATGGTGCAAGATGAGAAGTTTGGATTCAGATCTGAACTATACTTTTATTTAATATTTAATGAGCACTTGCACTCGGTCTTTGCTGAAGTCAGAGGTGTGAACGTTGCCTTCTGAAAAGTTTCAGTGTCAAGACTCTGGTGTTGCCCTCATGTCTCCTTGGTGGGAGAAGCATCTCCCCATGTTCAAGGAACGTGTCACATTCTGGTTTGAGTCCATGTCTTACGAAACCCTTCCTCACCCTTCCTTCCTTCTGGTTTGAGTCCATGTCTTACGAAACCCTTCCTCACCCTTCCTTCCTTCTGGTTTGAGTCCATGTCTTACGAAACCCTTCCTCAGAGTCAGAATAGCCAGTCCCCATCAGGTAAGAATTAGCCACACATTGCTGAGAGTTGTCATCAAAAACTCACATAAGAACATCCGTCACATGCGATAAAGATAAGATATATCGCTCTCCCAGAGGAGTCAGTGTCCCATGAAAGTCTCATCTCTAGTCTGCAACTGACAGTGACAAGTTGATAAATTTGATCTAGTAATTAAAATATAGCATTACCACTGAGAACAAAAGATCAGAGATCTC
Source organism: Himantopus leucocephalus (assembly GCA_003993805.1). Taxonomy (NCBI): domain Eukaryota; kingdom Metazoa; phylum Chordata; class Aves; order Charadriiformes; family Recurvirostridae; genus Himantopus; species Himantopus leucocephalus. The sequence continues at coordinate 110,691,128 of RSEF01000003.1, forward strand.
CCCCTGAGGTACTAAACACCTCTATGAAATGTGGAGCATACACAGCTGCCAGAGACCTCAGAATTTTGCGGCATTGAACACACTGGAGCAGAGGGAATGAAATTTGCATTGACTAATTCTAAGCCCTTAATTTAGGTACCTGCCCAGGCTCTCTGTATAGTAAATGAAAAGAAGAAGGTATCTAAATCAATATCCTCACTACAGTCCAATTCAGATATTCTGCACCATCGTCTAGAGGTGCTTGCCTCCACCAGTCAGCCTTGGGAGCCCTGGCTCCCACATGAAACACCTAAATTAGGTCCTTACTACAGGCATCGTGGATGACCTCCCTGATACAAACACTATTTCTGCAGTGTGTGCTGTTTGCTCACACATCCTTTCAGAAGTGTTCTCTGTTTCTGTTACCTCCACTGAGTCTAACAGTTTCTTCACCACTGCATTGATTAATGGCCAATTGTTGGCAACAGAAATGCCTCCAAGTTCGCAAAACACAGTGCGCATCATTTTTCAAAAATGTAAACGTTTGTCAACAGTTACTGCACAGAGGTATTAAAAATCCATGGGAAAGAAGTGCTGTGTCTTGGACGCAAAAGTAAAGCCATTATTATTATTTGCTGGCAACCGCAACTTTTTTAATAGTGACCACAATATTGTTACTAGACATCAGCATCCACTGAGGCTAGTACCCCCTAATTTTCTGACTGCTATCAAGCTTCCTAAACACCTTGTCCCAGTAATCATTTTTCTACTCCAAAACATGAGTCAGGTCTCCCATCTGCTTTGGACATCCATTCAAAAAAGCTTACTTGGCCTTAATCCCAGTCCCTGAATTCTGTGTGGTATCCAGTATAGTGTATGCATTATTTTGAAATGCTGTAATATTGACTATGTTATCTTTGCTTTATAACTGTGATCCCATAGAGCTTTCCTTTGTATTTCCAGCATTCATTTCCCAGGCAGTTTTATAAAAATGTAATGAGGTGTTATTATTAAAGCCTATTAACTTATACAGGCTTGTTGCCTGATGAGAACTCAATTTTATTTTCCTTAAGCAGCAGGCCAGATTGCAATCAAATAGTTTCTCCAGCAAGTATCCCAACAAATTCATCACCCTACTTCTCAGTCTGAGATAATGCCACAGTAGGGACCAGGCCAAAACTTTCCTTTTTCAAAGTTCCAACAAAGACATATTTACGCTTTTCACACTAATTGGCTGTAGTAAGGTAATTTTTTCCTTCATTTCATTGTTTCTTCTTCTGTTTTCCAACTTACTCCCAGAAATAACACTGAGATATTTATGGATTGTGCTGAGCTCATGGATTTTGCTTAAGATTTCTACATAACTGAATAATTTCTTTAATTTCTCTCTTTTAGCAGGACTAGCATCAGGCTCGTGCAGCATGTATAGGCACGAGACCACACAAAAGAGGAGGCTTTGCATTCCAGGTCACCATCTCCAGAGGCCAGAGCAGAGCAAGGGCTGCCAAATTGGTTAGATGGGCCCCAGCTCCGCCCTGCAGCTGTCAAAGCCCTCCCACGCACTGACAAAACGAGATTTTCCCACCCTTCTCTGACCTCCAGAGATGTGCCGAGTGTGGAAACCTGCCCAAAGCACCAAGGTGTTAGGCGTTTTTGCTAAAAAGGTCTGGAGGAGGAGAAAGACCTTGCAATGAAAGCACAAGGTTGTCTGGCTTCACTTCCTTGCCCTGTTGCACATCACTTGGGTGACCTTGCATTTTACTCCCTCTATTTCTACTCTGTCTTGACTTTGTGTTCCATAAAGCATGAGAAGAGAACTCCTAGCTGTAATTAGCAATCAAACTGTGCTCTGGTCATCAGCATACTTTGTAAAAATAGTGCAAAATAAAATAAAAAAAAAAAATAAAAAAAAAGAGAGGGGAGACTTTAAGTATAGACTAGCAAATGCAAACAGCAGATTTGTTACGAGATAATACATTACACTTTGCAAATATTAATTATTCAGCAGCTAGGATATGTGATTCTGCTCTTAGTCACCAAAGATGAGGTTTCAAACATATTGGGCTCCTGAGAAAATATTTTCAGCCTGAATCGCAAAGAACAGCATCTTCTGGCACTGTAAATGCCTCATGAGTTTCTTTAATTGATATACTTGTGAGTGTCCAAAATGTACAGTTTTTTGGAAAGCTACTTTCATTGAACTGGAATTCATCCTAAATTTCCTTGGCACCCATCGAATGATATCTGAGGTGATTTAACAAGCATTTCACAAATACCAGACCTAAGAGAAAAGTGCTACTTCAAGTCATCTCAATTGATAGAACATTAATGGGATGGCTGAGCAACCCTTTCATGACAGCCCTTTCAGCCAAGGACCTAGTGAACCTAAAGTAGGCATCTAGTCTACAACGTTGTATTCCTAATGGGGCAGTCATTCTAAAGGAGGTTTCTAAATTTTCTGTGCAGTCAATAGGCAAAACTTTGTGCCTTTGAAGGTGCTTAGTGAGAGACTCAAGCTCTCTAATTTTAGGCACACTAGAACGGTAGATGGGACCCCCTCTAGAGCAGGCACAGGTCACCAAGGCAGGTGAGACCCACCATACCAAATGAAAGTTGACCTAGTTTTATGAAAGGCTTTCCTATCATACCAAAGAGTACCACTTCACATATGAGTGTCTCATATCTATTTTTTTAATTTGGCTTTGCCCATGCATCTCCTTAAACCAGCTATGAAGCCAATTCTGAACAGAGCAGCAAAACCTCCAGAGTATCAAATTTAGATCTCTATCTATGATTTTCCCGAGTGCTAAATCCAGAAGAGACCATTATGATCGCCTGATGTGTTGTGTAACACACTATCTACACTTTATCTCATAATATATTTCATGGTAATATAGTAGATTTTTAAGCAAATAATTTTTAGTTAAATACTTTAAAACTCCATGTTTCCTTAGCTAAGCTGCTCCAAACTTTCAATAATTATAGCACAGATCAAGTTTTGCATCTCATTAACTTGAAGGAGTACGATTTAAAACAGAATTTCTGAGATTACCACTTCTATGCACATTGGTGTGCAGCTAGATAGCAAAATATATGCCTACATATAAAAATAGACATATCTATTTCTGATGTGAACCCTGTCATTAAATTGAGTCAATTATTCCCTTTTGCTGTTCAAAATTCTACCAATTCCTCCCAGTATAAGCCAGGTTCAGGTCTTGGCTGGTTCTTTCCACCGGCTCTGTGATTTTCTCATCTCTAGCTTTTCCACTCATTAAAGTCATAGCTAAATTCTCCTTTCCCTCCTGTCCCTCTCTGCCCCCAAATCCCCTCACCAGCATGTCTGACATGTCTTATCGTGTCAGAAGCAAGCTCCCTACGCACGTCGACCAAAGCTCTGGAATACAGTTCCCACCTACCTCTGAAGCCTTCCGTCTGCCCATTCCCACGGTCTCTCTCCAAGCACCTCCCAACCCTTTAGCCTATCTGCTCCAGTTGGCTCTTTTCCTGCTCCCTGTGGTCCTCAGGAGCTGCCAGCTGGCCTGCTCTCTCTTCTTCCTCAGAAAATTAGATACTGTTGCTGTCCCCACTACCTAATGCAGAGTCAGGTTCATGTAACCCCATCTCAGCAGGAGAGCTCTAAACTCATCTTTTTTTCTCTTGCCTCACTGTTGACACTATTTCTGGGGCCAGACTATTGCAAAAAGAAATCAAAAAGTTGTGCACAGTTCTGATAAAAGGCATAATGAACTGGCTCATGGACATCAGCTGCTAGACGGACTCTTAAGTTCCTTGATGGTTTTATGAACACATCACCAAACACTGATTTGCCTGTAGCTTCAAGTCTTCAGTCTCTTGTTTAGGAGGCAGAAGCATCTTAGTTCTACACAAAGCTAGTGAAAAAAAATCCAGAGCTGTCATTAAAAAAATGGGAAGAATTTCTGAAAATGTCACCAGAAAAATATTTAATTTACAAAAAAAGCTGCCTTTCTCCCTCTGTAGTACTTGAAAGTCAAAATTGGCCACGCAGTTTGGTTGTAATATCTTAAGTAGCCATTGATTTTTTGTTTCAGAGTGTTAATATCTAGTTTACGAATTGCCAAGTGTTGAGCTTCTAATGATACGGTTATTTAATGTTTCTAGACAAAGGGAATTACTTTTCTCATATGTTATGAGAACTAATCATCATGGGAACAAAAGGAAAAGTTGGCTACTGAACTAGAGTAACTAACAGATCCATTACTTTCCTGGAAATGTTTCCTTTTAGTTGGCTAATGTGCATTATGAGCTAATGATAATGCTGCACATGCCTATATGCAAGGGATGACCTCTTTCTGTCTATTCTCTGAGCAGACAGACAAAATCAATCTCCATTTCAGACACCACACAGCACATTAGTATGTTTTAGCGTATATTTACACTACAACTGGGTGCTAGGACAGCTCTGTAGTTTCCAAATTGCAGATGGTTCATGTCTAGGCCATTCAGTGTACAGCCCGCACCCATTTATATGGACATACCCACACGTAAAAAGCTCTGTTCTTTGAATATCTTTCTCATCCTTTTTGATTATCTACACAGGAAAGTTGTCCTCTTAGAATTATTTTCAAGCCTTCTTCTGGGAGTGAACTTCATTTCATTTGGCAGATGTAAATGAAAAGCAATTTAATATCCAGTTATGCCTGTGCCTTTCTCCCAGAGGGGGTTCTGAACCTGTGCTGCATTTATTTCCTCCGTTCTGTTAGAGGCAGCTCATTCTTACTTGTACCAACATCATCTTATTTTTGTCACCCATGATACGTTGGAGGGTTCAAAGAACTCAGTTCAGTCTTTTTTTGTTCCCAATCCGTGGGGAAGATTTATCTCATTCTAGAAGTGGTTCCTCGCCCTTCTTTCACTCCATCCCTCCACAAGCCCAAGCAGAGGAGAGGAGACAAATCTGGTAACAAGTCAGGACAGGGTGGAAAATTTACTGTACGATTATTACTGTGTCCTGCAAGTCTTAAATGGCACTACGTGTCCTGCAGAAGAAAGTATTCCAGGCCCACAAGACTTTTGACACCTCTACACCTCCTGGCTTGAAGCATCACTGTGCCTCATTGAGGATAAAGGGAAACTATAAAAACCCATTCTTATGTTATTTCAGTGCCGAATTTTGTCTCTCATTACCAGATCACACAAGTATGCTGTAATGCAGATCCTGCTGATTTTTGAAAATTTGCTTCATCCTTCAGGCTCCTAACCGTCTTCTTGGGCAGGATCTGTGGGCTCTGAGACTGAAGCAGCACCATACCTTTTGTAAAGAAATAGATTTTTGGGAAGGTGTTATGCAGGAGGACAGTTAAACACGGGCTCCTGAATTTGTCTGTGTGAGTGGGAGGGCTGCACTTGCCTTTGTATGCCAGCAAATATCTGAGATGAAGCATGGGACAGTTAGGTTTTTTGTTATGCCAAATTCTGTATAGAAACAAGAGATTAGGGTAAGGCACTATGTGAAAAGCTGCAGGCTTTACTTTCTGGTTTGGTCCCTGATTTAAAGCACTTGTGAGTCAATTTTTTCTGGGAAACACAGAAGGAAATTTTTATTCTGCTTGTTGATTGACCACCTCTGGCCCAGGACAGCAAATGAAATACAGTTACTCTTGGATTATACCCAGTTTCACCATCACTGATTGATCTTCCACTGAGAAATCAGCACAAAAGGCTTGTCGTCTGCTACTGCTTGGCAGAGAGGAGATAGCAGTGTCAGGATGGGACCATTATGTCAGGAAGGCAAAAATAGACTTCTGAGAGCAACTCAGATTTAATGTTAGTTTTGTAATTCACCCGTGGTGTTACGTCCTTTATAGTTGGGAACGCTTCATTAAATACCATGCATTGTTTAAAAAAAAGTTTGCCAACTTTTTTTTCCCTTTTCTTTTAAGTCTAGAGCCAGCAAAGTAACCGCTTTCTAGACAACATAGATAGTTTAACTTCAGCAAATGTACTAATGCTGATAGCGTCAAAGAAGAAACACGTCTCTGACAAGGACTGAGCAGAGGCTGCACAGCAGATAAGGAAATTATTTTTTTAAAATTAAGCCAGAGGAAAATGGAATAAAGATAAAAGAGTAATCAAACACTTTACAGTCAGGGTTTTTTTCCAAGTGACAGAAATCCACTGGATTAATACAAAATCAGCAGGACTGCCCCACTAAGGAACAAAGTTATCTTGAGACTTCTTTATCAAATGAAACATTCTAAGAATCTGTTTTAATTAAAAGCATTACTTCTATCTTTGACCAAACGCAATCTTCTATTTGGCACAGCTTTAATAACAAATGGCAGGTATTTAAACAAATGGGATTTTAGCTGTGGAAGAGGGACGATATCTATCCATTTGGTTTGTTTAGAGTCCATTCACACCTTGACTGATGTCTACAGCTCTTGCACAGATGTAGCAAGGGAGCTGCCTGTTTTGTTTTGTGTTGTTTGTTCTCTCCTGCATAGCGGTGTCTTGATATCATATCGCACCAGCAGAAACCTGCTTGCACAATGCCACTCTCTCCCCCTTCTGGCAGGTAGAGCAAGGCTGGATGCAGCCCCAGCAGTGATGAACAGCTGCAGAATTGTCCCTTCTCATACGAGGCAAATCACATGTGCTGTGTTAATGAGGAGTTAGATCCTTTTAATTCTTCCTTCATTTTCTCCTCCACCTTCTTTCCCCTCACTGGCAGGTTTGCCCCAGCCAGGAACATCTGGGCGCTCCCAGGTCTCTCACCACCTTTGCACCGTGGAAGCAAAACCGTCCTGGGGTCCTCTACTGCAGAAAGGTAGGGGTTTAGCTGTGCCGTTCGAAACATACATCCTCATTTCAAGTAGCTACCTAGTTACTTCAGTAGTTAAACTTCAAGTACGACTTTGGAGAAAAGCGTGGGAATTGAGATTTACTAGATGTGCCCCAAAGGAGGATTTGTCTGGTTTTAGATTGTGAAATACTCCAGCTTCTGGTATTGTTGTTCCTTTTTATTCCACAGAGTAAACACATATTGCTACTCTGATGTGCCTGGTCCTTCAAATGTTAACACACAAGAGTAAACTTTTATGGTTACACAGATCAAAGGGTTGCACAAAATTAAGAACATGCATTAAGTGTTTGCAAAATCAGGAATGTAATCTACTGTGCCCAAAATAAAAATTCAGAGAACTTAGAGAAAACTTTGTAGAGATTTTCTTCATCCTGTATTCAAATGAATGCTTTAGAATGGCCTGAAACTGAACGTGAAACCTTTGAGTTTCATTCTGCTTCATGAAATTTCTGTCTAAGACAAAGAATAGAAAACTTACAGAAAATGAAATTTTGGTTCTGGCTCTGCAAAGTGAATGTCTGTGCTTAACTTTAAGAACAAAACCTTTGACGTCTGTGGGTTTACTAGAGTAAATGGTTTGTCACACACTGGATCTGTGGGACTTGCTTATGGCTTGGCTTACTTAAATGTAGTTTTTCGTAGAGCACTAAAAGCAGTCATTGGTCTTATATGTGTAAGTTAGTTTTCATTCGAAGGGATTTTTTAAATACCTGGATTTTGTTAAGCAATTAATAATATAGCAGTTCTCCCTTGCAGTTGAAAAACATAGTTTCTCCAACACTAGCTGCTGTACTACACATGCATGTAATATTGCTATCAGCTGCCTATTGACTTAAAAATGTTTGATTTCTCTCTCTCTCCTACTTAGCAAGATTAAAGGCTTAAATGTTCTGTTATACCATACCATACCATATGTTAAGTCCAAAGACTAGTTTTGGCTGCCTACAACATTCCAAGCCCTATTTAAATAATATTACCTAAAAGCTCAACTTGTATAAATGCTTAAATCTGCAGATGTAAAGCTTTGACTAACAAAGTCCTTTAAGGACCAAAATCTGCAATTTACTGCTTTTGAAAGGTCTGCCATGCTCCAGGGAGATGTACTGTTTCTTGGTGGAGTCCTGGCAGGGCTTAGCGATGTATTCACAGGATCCTTTCACACCCACTGAATTTCACTTAGGAAGAGATCTACGCAACTCCCCTAACCACATCACTCTGATGGTTGAAAAGCTCTCAATTAAAGCCAATTTCTGCTTTTCACTTGCTTAGTTTATAGGCAACTACAAGCAAAAGCTTCCATTCTTTCTGTATTTTGTTTCTCTCACTATTAAACGGGGCCTTCATGAAGGTTTTCTGTCTGCTGGGTGAGCTATTATGATATGCAAGTGCGTGGGTCAGAGATGAGCAGAACTGCCGACATAAGCCTTCTGTCAAATGCTCATAAGCTGGAAGGTCAAATTAGACAAAGCAGCCCTGTAATAAGAGGAGACGTTCTCTGTGTGAGATGCTAAGGGTAGATGATCACATCCTCATCAACTGGGAGATTTCAGTACATTTTTACAGTGTGTTTTCGGGCAGCTGCTGGGATTAAGGTTATAGGCGTTAAATTAAGGGCTTATGGTTCTCTTTTGGGTGGAGATTCACTAAATCTCCATTCTTACAGAGCTTGGGGTGTGTGGGCTGCCACAGCAGGCGAAGAGTATCCACTGCGCTGGGCTCCGACAGTGGCTGTGTTTCAATCTCATGCTTCAGCTTGTTGCCTGAAGAAACCAGAAAAATATTTTTTCCATCCCAATGAACAACTTCAAGAGCTCTTCTGTTTATTTGCTCATTTTCTGTTTAGCTAGTGGGTTGTTATTTTGGGTTGTTTGGTTTGGTGCATTTCTCCTCCCTCTGCGACATTACACATTGGCTGCTGCTGGAGTTGTGGCAGCCTTAGGACAGAACAGCACTCTGCAAGGTTACAGAGGATTCCCTCGGCCAGCTGGCTCTTCTGCATGAAAAGTACTGCACTCAGATACCCAGACTGAATGATACAATCATCCTATCTAGCATTAAAGCTTATGAGTTATATACATATATTCACATATATATTGGTATTGTAAATTACAAATATAATGCCATTAAACTATTATTTTTTTAATAATTATTATTTTAAAACAAGAAAGACAAATATACAACCTATGAACTTTATAGCACATCCTTTCTTTTTTTTTGTCCAGTGAAGTTGTTATGCTTATTTAAGTACTCCTCTTTCCATACACACTTGCCATTCCTTCCGTATCTTAACTAGATGCTGTATCTGCCATGCGGGGTGACTGATCCACATCTATCTCATGTGCATGTAAGTTACCATCATTAGTTAAGGGTGAGATCACGTCAACAGTCACAGGAAGCCCATTAATTACTCTGAAATTGCCTCAGTCTTTCACTAGAAGTCATCTAAAGCTACACTTCAGAGCATAAACACATCCTTATGGATTTTTTTCTTAAAACTTATATCTTGCTTGCAATGAAGTTCTGAGGGTAAGCAGCAGCCAATTGAGTTTTAATGTGGCACTGCAAATATATGTGTTCTATTATGCCTTGTAAGCATGAAGCACACCAGCTGATGATCTACATCAGACTGTACATATGGCAAGCATCAAGAAGCTATTAAACCTGCTGCCTTGAAGAAAACACCACCAGCAAACTCTGATTGCATTAGGTGTTGCATACAAATACCTATTTCCATTTTGGTGCAGGAATTAGACAGTATATTGACTCTCCTCTCAAATCTGGATTTCTTGGCCATTAAATACCTTCCAGCCCAGCCCCAGCCACATGTGGTGGGTCACCCTTTAGATCCCAGCTGTCTGGGCCAGTCTATTTGTATACTTCATTGTATAGCCAGAAAGCTACTACCAGGCATTTCATCAGTCTGCCTCAGATGGTTCCCAGGAAGATGGGAGATATGTTGATCAAGGAAAACACATGTTTCTGGCCATTCTTGAGAATCTTCTTTACAGTTAACAGACACAACCACAAATTCTGGTTTCTTAGGGAAACAACCACTATGGGCTACTGCAAACAAAGAGAGATAGAATCATAGAATGGCTTAGGTTGGAAGGGACCTTAAAGATCACCTAGTTCCAACCCCCCTGCCATGGGCAGGTTCATCTCCCACTGGACCAGAGTGCTCAAAGCCCCGTCCAGCCTGGCCTTGAACACTTCCAGGGATGGGGCCTCCACAACTTCCCTGGGCAACCTTTTCCAGTGTCTCACCACCCTCAGAGTGAAATTTTTTTCCTAATATCTATTCTAAGTCTCCCCCCTTCTAGTTTGAAGCCATCACCCCTCGTCCTACCACTACATGCCCTTGTAAAAAGTCCTTCTCCTGCCTTCTTGTAGGCCCCCTTCAGATACCAGCAGGCCGCTATAAGATCTTTCTGGAGCCTTCTCTTCTCCGGGCTGAACCACCCCAACAATCATGCTTTACATTACATATTAGCATCATATTACACATCGAACAATTCTACCCAGTCAGACTGTGTTTGAAATTTCTGTGTGTAGTACTTGTACTTTCCAGCTTTCTTACAAGTACCGAAACAGATCTAGGGACCCACTGTATTATTATTTTTTTAATTAATTGGATGTGGTGGGTTTTGAGTGATCTGCAAGAAGACCAATGACTTTGCTTCCCATTTAAATTAATGATTTTAAAGGACCATATTTGTGCTCAACCCTGTGCAATAACTACTCATTATTGGATATGTTGTCAATTACTTACTTGCTTTTCTGGATTTTCTACAAATTCTTCATACCTCGTCCTCTAAATCATGTAGTACTTGGTTTGATAATTAATATTTTTCTTTGCTTAAAAAAAACAAAAGACATCTACAGTCATGTGAGGGTGACCATGCTTGAATAACACTGCCAAGTGAAAAAATACTACTGGAATCTCAAAAGGCCTCTCATATTTCAAATATCGAGGTGTATTACATTCCCAAAAGGATTATAAATTGAAGGGGATAAAAAACCCCATCTACCGATTCAGCTAGGCATGATGCGCACAAGAGAGGCTGACCAGAACACACTCAGCATTACTGTAGCAGCAGATGGTGTTGCCAGAGGAGAAAAGCTGGAAAGGGAAAGGAAGCTGATCAGTACCACTTCTCATGGAAAATGTTTATGTGCTTCCTTCAATAGCCCAAATGTGCATGCTCTATGGAGCCTCAGAAGGACATTTCTACACTGATGCTGTATTTGAAGGGTCCGAACAGGACTTGCTTCCTTTCTGTCTAGGGAGAAGCTTCACCCCAAGGGAAGAAGCACCAAAGGCATAGGTTTGTTTTATGCTGAGTTCTTTCTTTACATATGGCAAAGATACAAGTTTATCTAACAATGGTCTATTATAATATGTCAAAGTCATAGGATTATCTTAGGCTGGGCTGTTAAGGTATGATGTGCTGATCTACGTCAGTATCATGCTAATTTGCTGCCAATTTTAGAGATGCTTTGGACTCTGATAGCCAGAGGCAGCATGGGGGATAGAAAAACAAACTAAGAAAAAAGATGGGATATTTTTAAGGGAGTAAAAGGCAATCAATAGCAAAACAGATATTTCTGGTGATAAAAAAAAAGTCTTTGGAAACCAGCCATTCTTACTCTAATGTATGCGTAAGAAGGAGAAGTTCGGAGTGGTTCCATTTCATCTATATACCTCCCACTGTTTTCATCACTGTAGCTCGTGATAAGCCCTTTCCTCCATTTCTGTCAGTCTTCCTCACAAACCCTTATGATCTTTCCTCATTTTATGGTTTTATGCTTTTAAATTGCTCTAAGACTGCCGGTAAAAGAGAATGCCTAAATATATAACAGATACACCCATTTACCTTGGGATGAATGTTTTATCGGTTTGGATGTCATCATATTCCTCACAATCACATGTTCATCCCTCCAACACATATGGCAAGCAGCTGTATCGTACGGGCACTACTCTTACTTACAGTTTAAACCTGGGAGACTCAGAAGTTCAAAATTAAAACAGCAAAATAACAACTCTGACCTCTTATTAGAGAGCACTACTTTGGGTCTATGCAGAAGCAAAGAAGTTCAATGAGAAAACAGAAATTAAGCAAGGAATAGTATTTCCCCTGTCTTCAGAAGATGCTATTCCAAAGGAGAAAGGGCACCAGTAGCCCCAGATCTGTGTCCAAAGGTATTCAAGAAATGGCCCAAGTTTCTGATCACATCTTCTCCAATTTCTGTTGAAGGAAGAGGAGTGAATATTTGCATCTGGCACGGACAGGCACCAGAGTGCTCTAAAAATAACATCCAGTGTCTAAGTAGCACTTTTCATTCAGATATCATAAAGCCTTTACAGGGATGGATAAGCTATATTATCCCCATTTTACAAGACACAAAAATCAAGATGCTATTGCGTTAATTCACCTGCCCAGAAATAACCCTTAATTTCACCTAAGGGACAGGATCAGATTTATGGCAATCCAAGAAGCTAAATCCTGTTCTTCCATTCACTCATTCTCTCACATGTCCCCACTACGGCACATTTCACGGTACGCGATGAGGGAGAGGCCATAGGACTGGCCAGGACACCCTTCTCCCATTCACACTGCAGCTGCGTCTGACCCTGCGCACTGGTAACACCCCATGAGCAGCAGCGTTACTGAATAAATGCAGAACTGCTGAACGCTTAGCCTGCAGGAAAGCTTTAAATCACAAAGTCAGATGTTCACCTGAACTTTCTCTTTTAAAGACCGTGAGCAGAGATTGCCAAGGCTGCAGAGATTGCAGAGACTGACACAAAGCCTTTACCTATTGCAAGCTCTTGGCACAAATTACTCAATAGAGCAGGAAATCCTATCACGCAGCAGTGCACAGCAGCGTAGTGCCTGGTTGCAAAGAGCTTGCCTCCCACTCACATGGACACTAGGACAGAAAGCTTTCGGCACAACTACACAGCACATAGCAATCAGCCAACGCTACGTTTAGACTGGGAAGCCTTCTTTCACTCCTGCTGCATTGAGAGGCTGGAAATTGCATTGCATACGACCCCCAGAATTAGGTCCTTGACTTCATTTGCTCCGTTAACATACTGCTTGCTTTCTCCTTCCCTCGTAATGGCCTGACTTTTGTCAGACACAACATAAAGTTTTTTCTCTACTTGAAATGGGAGTGTGGTGGGTGGGTATTTTATTGGCACATCTATCCATTCATGCTGAGGCATTAATGACACATTCACATTTACTGCCAGGTTTTTTTCCTTCCCTCTTTTTAAATGTTAAACATTTGCCAGTTCCAAGATACTACATCTTCTGTTTGCAGCAATGCCCTAACTGTGGAAATGCAACCTTCATTTATTTTTTTGTCACTGAAAAAAATTATTTTATACCTTTTCCTTATTTTGTTTCAATTAATAGGAAAAAAAAAGTAAGAGATATTGTGAGCATCAGGCAGAACCAGTCACGACCGTCACTTTTCAGTGTAAGCACAGGAACAGATTTAATCTGAATATTTTCTCTCTTCCCAAAGCTTCCCTGCTACCATTTCCAATGGGACTGTTCATGGCAGTCTACAGCAATCATTATTAAGAAAACAACACATGCTATTCCAGCTCACAGTACCACGGGATATATTGTAGCTGAGCCGCTTGCTCTGCTGCTCACATCGGTGCTGTTTATCATTTAATATTATTTGTCTTGCTATAGCACCAGTAATTGCCTGGTGTCAAAAGCTCTTTGGAGATAGCTTAAATAGACCTTCAGTTATGAGTTCAGTTTGGAAGGTTTTATCCCTGAAAATGGAAATGCTGTGAAGTTATGCTGGTGATTTCACACACATAACCTCCGGAATATAACAGCTCGTATTCCTGGTAGGGCTGAGATGAAGAGATGTCAGGTGGCGGAGGCCAGAATCTCTTCTTCTCCATATCAGTAACGAGGACATCGTCCCAGAACATGGCAGGAGGCTTTTTGGTAAATGCCAGCATAGGAAAGGGAATCAAAATCCAAAACAGTTGTGAACCAGTAGGATATCCAGCAGAAGTGCTCAAATTGGGAAGTGGCCAGGACATGGAGACTAACAAGATAAATGTGCAGAATATGCTTGCTTTATTGCTAACTCATCTCTGTATTTCCCTTTCTCCTCTGCACATTTATTGCTGTTTGATGGTGTTTTCCAATCGCACTGTAACTTTTCAATGTACAGGCCAATGGGCCATAGTGTACAAATAAGAGACCGGTGAAGCCTGGTTTTTGAATACTTCCAGATTTCTGGGCGTATGCTTCCATTGTTCGGCTTAATAAGAACGCAATACTGGGATGACAGAATGGAGCAAGAGCTAGGAGATGCCGAAGGGAAGTGTAGCCACCCAGTGGTCATTCAGCGCGAAGTTACACAGCCAGTGCTCCAGGGAGCCCAAAGGAATTTTACTGTGCCTGTTCCTTAAAGCTGTGAGAGAGCCCATTTGCAGAAATAGCGTAGGACGCGAAATCACTTTGCAGTTTAGTGACTATATTTTGGCTTCCATGAGATGCAAGACTTCAAAGCGTTAACATAATTCATCTTATTTGTCAATTTACTGTGAGCAGGAAAATTACTATACAAGAGAAATATATAATATTCCTATGATGTTAATTGAAATTTGCATTCTAGCCATATCAACAAGCCCCAGCTGAGATCAAAGTCTGATGATCAGAGATGATTTTGTGATTTCTAATGAATGGCAGCTTTGTCCTCAAAGATTTTAAAATCAGACTGACAAGAAGTGAAAGATCAGAAGTGCCTCTAGTCCTCTAAACCAACAGAGATAACTACCCACAAAGAATCTATGTGACTTCCAAGGTTACTCCAGGAAGCCATGGTTAATTGATGAGGTGAATCTCTGTGTCCTGTGTTTTAATCTGGTCCCATTGTCACATTGCTTTATTTCCTACACTGTATTGAAAAGCTCATTGATTTAAATTCACACTGCCTTTCATTTTCCAAGTGGCTACTAGGGAAATCACGGAATCACGGAATTTTCAGAGTTGGAAGGGAC
>RSEF01000003.1:110706094-110718792 GCA_003993805.1 Himantopus leucocephalus
ATAATTTACTATCTACCAGGACCCCCAGATCCTTCTCCTCACAGGACTTTGAAAAGCTGACAAAAAAATCATATCAGAAACTCAGCTATTGTGAAACAACTGTTTTCTGGTCTCAGAAATAGGATGGCTTAGACTTCAGGAGTTTTTTCTTAGGTGCAACAGACAAGCTTTGTGTTTTGGGTTCCAGATGTCTTTGGGCACTGAACTGTTCATAAAGAATATGGTATTAACTATGTATGTCGCAGATATGTCATAAGTGATTTTTGTAAAGTGCTTTCAGATGATTACAAAAGAGAGATCATAAAAGACCAGAGAATTAACATTATGTTAGGACATTTGGCCTCAAAGGACCATGACTGATAAAACTGTGCATTCTGATAAAGAACGTCCATTTTTTATTAGGAACGGACTGATAGTGTCCAGAGCTAGGTTAGGGTTGTAACTTAGGTTTGAGGGCAAATTGGACAAATGCTCAGACATATTCATAGCAATATCCTGAGGCTGATTTCATGAAATTCAGGAATGTCTGAAACAAAGAATAGGCCCCTTCCAGTATTGGATCCATCTGCTGTTTTGATGTTAAACATAGATATACAAAATAAAGTACAGAGAGGTAGGATTCGAAATTCTATTCAGGTCATCTTTACTTTTCATCTTTAATTAAAAAAACAATTCCAGTTAACTGGAGGTTGCATACTCTGCAGTGGTTCCAACAAATCCTGGAACCTTACTAGAATCTCAGTAGTGAGCAATGAGTAGGTATGTTAAGTGTTGGCCTGTCTGGGGTGAAGTCTTCAGGAAAACCCGATCATTCTTATTGTAAAATAAAACCCATCAACTCCAGCTGGATAATCATCAGGTCACCATTAAACCCTTTAAAAAATCCCTAAATCCTGTCTTCCTTTGCACAGAATTAGTTCATATAATTGACATATTAAACCTCATTATTCTGCGCACAACCCCATCTCTAGTTATTATGTTAAAACAGATCTATGTTGGGAGATCTTGAGGAAGGAGGAGATGAACCATAATTTCCCTTGAAACATCTCCTTCTGGTCATCAATCACTGTCGGATACTGGCTGCTGGACTATATAGACAACGGATCTGATCCATTGTGGCAGTTCCTTGCAGCCTTCTTCCCAAAGCATGTTAAGCAGAGTTTTCAAATTGAAAAAGTCTCCTCTGAGGAAGAAGAGATAAAATATTTTTACAATTAATTGAAACATACTGCCTTTATATTTTTTCTCCTATGGTATTCCTAGTAGGTAAAATAGTACTATTTGCTTCACAAAGCTCAAAGAGGTCCCTCTACAAGTTGCACCCCCTTTCCCATTGACATGAGAGAATTCTCCTTCCCCAAACAGCTGAATGAATTAAAGCAGTTGTTCTCAAAAAAGATTATACTTTATATATACGTATATCTATAAACAAAGCAAGAGGCAGCATCATTCTCAGGAACAAGTTCAGAGTCGTAGGAACTTATTCACAAATATTTATGTTCCTTATTCAATCATCTCCTGATCTGTTATGAACCCATCTAAGAAGTGGACTTCACTTTACAGCTTTAGGAGGTTTTTTGCAATAAAAATGTCATGTGAAGTTTGAGAGGTGCAAAGAATAAAGTCCAAAACAGGACATAATAGTTGCATAAACTTCCCCCCCAAGAAAACCCAAAAAGTAGTAGTCCTCAAAGCAACAAAACTAATTCAACCTGATTCCCTATGGTTTGGGAATTCAGGGGTGGATTCTCCAGTACCTCAGAAAGGGTTAACAATGACTCTTTCATTCATCATGTTTTTACTCATAAGGCAGATCCTTTGACAATCACATTGCAGCCTTCTCCTCAGGCAGGACTCTCAAACAGCCCCTACCTGAAACCTGTAGGAACATGGTACCTTTAGTTAGTCTACCACTGTCACATTTGGCTGAAATTAGCCAAGAATTTCAAAAGCTTTCAGAGACAGAAATGAGTCATTCCATAACCTTTGCTACTATTGGAAATAAATAGAAAACTAATGTAAAAACAAAAAAAAATCATAATTTTTCAAAGAACTTCCTGAGTTTTGGTTCAGTTTGTAACAATGTTTGGTGGAAAATGGACTAATAGCAGACTATTTTCTCATGGTCAAAGTTCAAACGGACAAGTGATGTCCTTTTGACTGCTTGTAGAAAGCATAATCTGCTAACCTTAAAGATTCAAGTTTGCATTCTGCAGAGCTGTAAGCAGTTTTTACTCATGGCCAAACCAGGTCTGGCTGCAAGCACTACATTTGCTTCCAGCTGAGTAAAGTAAAACTTTTGTGCAAGTATACTTGTTCCTGAATGATGTGCATCAGCGATCAGTGCTTCCTCAATTGGGACAATAATTAGAAGCGGGGACTGAACGAAGATTCTTGGAAGCAAGTAACCCTCGTTTTGCGTTAATTTCCAATCCAAACCCAGATGCAGCTCTGAATTTCACAAATGAGATCCCCCTCAACAATGAGCAGAACTAAAGCTTCAGACCAGATTCCCCAAATTCAAGGATTTTAAAATCCAGCTCTGTATTTTGTGGTTTGGACCCCAGTCTCTTTCTAGAGATATTTTCAAAGTTAAAACCTAGTAATGGGCAAGCAGTTTCTAGTGTTTTTCTCCTCAGAAAGTATTTCTATATATCTTTCAGCTGGTCAAATTATCCTATTTGAAATGCATTTGTAATTTGCTGCGACTGAGTGACCTGCTTGTGAGGCTGTATCTGATCATTTGCAGACCCTGTTAAATAACAGCTTGTGCATGACTTTAGCAGATGGTTTAGCTAACATATAATTTCTATAGGTATATAAAATAACATTTGGAATAAGAAAGCGTAATGGCCTCAAGATTCTCTCTTCATTTTTGCAAAGTCATTTGCTTTTAGCCGTTACAGCACAGCAGCAAAGGACCATGCAGTGAAAATTATGATAGGGGTAAACTAAGCTGAATAATAACACTATTTAAGTAATACTCCAGAAACTCTACCAGTGTGTGTATAAAAACAAGCATTTCACAGATACCTACAAAAGGGGAGGTCTAATATTTCCAGATCAAGCAAAACAGTTTGATCAGCAGTGATTTGGTGAGGGCTTTAAATATCTGCAGCCTCCAGAGAAGGTTTATTTTGACATAGTCATCATTAAAGCCGGTCTTTAAAAAACATCAGCAAACAATTCCATAATCTACTTTCAGGAGATAACGTATTTTAAAGGATATGCATTGTCAGAATTAAGAGGCAAGACTTTGCTCAATGGCACTTGGATTTCATTCCAGGTGATAAAGAAACAATAACTGGTTCACAGCTTACATTTTTCAGAGTTTGGAGGGAGAGATATTCCAGAGCATAACTTCAGAAGTAAGTACTTATTCACCCTACACTTCATCTGTCGCTGACTGAGGGCGTTAGAGGTCCTGGAGAACAAGAGGTACTCTGCAATATCCTAAGGGCACCCCACGGTGCCCCGTGCGGTCCTGATCGCAGGCTGTGCACCCCAGGGGCACCCATACTACAGGGAAAGTACGCTCTGCAGTTTGCTCCAGGATTTTTCCCTCCAGGGAATAAACTGCAGTGATATGTGATATTCTCTCTACCTGTGGACCTGCATTTCCTTTGGAAGGAAATCCTGATGCACAGTCCTGAAACACAACCCCGTCTACTCCCCTCGCAGGGCTGGAATGAGGCCATGGTGCCGCGTGAACCGAGCTGCGAGGCTTTGCCGGAGGACCTGTCAGTCCTATCGTGTTTTGGCTCAGCCAAAGAGCCCCTATGGGAAGTTTCTGCTTTGAATCATACCCTAGAAGAATCTACCGGTCTCCGCCAGCCATGGAGGAAACCTAAGAAGACCAGTCTGCTGTGTCCAGAATTAGCTTTTGTTATCACACACTTAGCCTTTGTTATCACATTTGTTAATCATTTATCCTCCATTAATTACATGGCACTTTGTTCAGCTATTATTAATTCTGCTGTGAACATCAGCGAATGTCTTGCGTGCAGACTTGGGGGTGTTCTGCACATGTATTAATGAGAGAATATGTCATCCTCCAGAGCAAAATGAATATATATCAGAAAGTTCTGCCAAAATGCCTCCTCAGATATGTTTTTCTTAAATACTGCAAGCCACAAAAGGGGATATAACTTTGCAAAAATGTTTACAGTTCCCATTCCAGTTTTTATTTCCCATCTACCTTACCTCCTTAAATTCTTTCTCTTAGTATTTAGGATGCTGTAATTGTCCAGTTCAAACCTAAAACCAATCCAATATCGTCATTAAGTAGTGGGAATAGCTCTGCTCATTGACGTCTGTGAGTGTGGCAGAAAGGATCCCCAATACTGTCAGAAAAGAAAAAGTAACAATCGAGTCCAGCAAATGAAGACAGAGCTCATAAAACTATCAAAATATATAAAACTATCACTGCCAGTCCTGCAGCACCCACATACATGAGTCTCATTTGTATGACTTGTTCCAAGCCTCATTTACCAAGGAAAATTGCTGTCATTACAGATCCATCAGTGAGTTGGTCAGGAACATTTTTGTTCTACTTTTCAAATTAGAACATATTGATTACTTCATACAACATTTTTTCAAGGGGAAATGTTGGTTTTGGGAAACGGATTGAAAAACATTTGCAAATGTTTTTTGATGTAACTGAGACTTTGTCTCCAGAAATGACCATTCCATGGCTCAAAATTACTTTTCATAGGGAAAGATAAGCAACTTAAATCACAAAGTATATATTGAAAACAACCAAAATGTTTCCAAATTGGCAAACCAAAATATTACAGCTGATCTGAACCAAAACCATATCTTCTGGATTTACAGCCCATGATGTTTTTAGATTTGTACTTCTTTGTCCTGATTCGGGACATAAACATTTTTCCATACTGTTACATTTGGCCAGAATGTGAAACCTATTTCCTGCCTGTTTCTTTTTTACTACCATACTGATGGCAGTTCTCCTAGCACAGTCACAGCTGTAAGATATTGGCTCTACTGCAACTGTAAGACTGCTTTTGCTGAGATACTTTATGTCAGTTCCACAGACCCAAAAGATAACTGTTCTGCAAAACCAATGTTTTTACTTGCTAGGATAACTGTAGATATATAGTTTTACACACACACACAAAAATCCCTCAGATCTAGCTTGTATTATGGTGTTAGCCATAAATTTAAGAGTAGATTTCCCCCTATTTGCATCAATGAATCTACTTCACTGAAAGCATTCCTGTAATTCACCAAAGTGCAAAGGGTCTCTCGGGTCCCATGCGGGCAATTTTAAAGTTAGCTATAATCCATATTTTAATACTTGAATATAGTGATGGGAGATGCACTAATACCATGGAAATGGTCTTAAATATCCCCTGTTCCAAACAATGCCAGAATTATTAGATGTTAATAGATTTGCTGTACTCACTCTGCTAATTTCGTGTCCTATTCCTAGTCCCTTTGTGACCTCTTTGTTCCTGCCCCGGTTGCTGTCTCAGAGCACAGATAAGACTGCTTGAATTCCTTCTCTGCTCCAGCACTTGGATGTGGGAAGAGCTGAAGAGGGACCACGTAGTGTATTCCTTTCCCCCAGCTGGGTGTGCTCCTCTCTTTCCCGAGCACAGTGCTACAGCAGAGGAGAGTAGCCTTCACTGGGATTTTAGGGCGTATCTACAACACAAAACAATTTGGGGGCTATTCTTGTATTCTGAGGACAGCTGGCATGACACAAGTCACATCCACAAGGGTAAGAAGAAAGAAAATTTTGCTGTAAAAGGCTCAGCCAGCATAGAAAGACTTTGACATGAGTACAGCAGATGCTAGCCTGGAGGTTAAGCCCCAGAGACAAGTCCCTGACCAACTGGAAGGTGGGGGATCCGTCAGTGGAGATCCACCCCTGCCCTTATCACCAGCCCCCTTGAAAGTTCACTAAGCCATCTACAACGTATAGCAAAGCTTGATGGCGGTGTGATGTTTTGTTGGCATTGCTATCGTGGAAGACCTGAATGGAATTATTTCACATACTTCCTAAAATATTAGCACTGTAAGGAATTTCAGCCTGCTTGAATGAATACCGGGATTTTTTCTATTGGCTGAGACTGCTCCTTAAGTCTATAATTACCTAAGAGCAAAAATGATTGATTGATTGACTGACTGATTGATTACGGAGAACTTGCTAATGAAGAGAGGGCATGAAAGTCTCTCTTCTATGAAAGATGGAAGAGAGAGGTTCAGCATTTTTAAGTTTGACCCTAGCATTGCCCCTGGACAAACCACTAAACAGTCGAGTTTGCACATGATATAAATTTCTTAGCCCCTTGTGGCTAATGAGAGCTGCAGGATAATGAATCACATCATCACTTCAAAAGATAATATGTACAACCCTAATGTTTTCAAATTTCATAAAGATGACACGAGGGCAGTTGGAAACGTGCCAAACTTCAGACCAGTTATTGAGTTATATGCACAGTATCAAGGCACGACACACATGGAGGAAAAAACAATGTTTTGTAGAAAGAGACAGAAACTGGAAAATAATATGTTAATGGATAAACAGACATACAGAGGTCCATTTTTTTGTTCTGTGATATTTCACAGGCTGGCCGTGTCTTGTGCATGATTAATTAGTCTCCTCCATGTTATGACCCCCACAATGTTTCTGAGATGGTAGACAATTCAGTTCTATTTGCTTTTTCCGTGTGTGTTTCAAACCTCTTGCAACCGCAAAAAAAGATACCAGCGATCTTACATATAAGAGCAGCAGTTTCGCACATTTGTTAACAGCTAGCAGCTCTCTGCATAAAATAAGCGTATGACCTAATAAAGTTGTGTAAACATACTGTCATTAAATATATGTAATAGCCATTATAATTCGATATATTCTTAGCTGTCAACAGGTTTTGGACTGGGCTCTGGGTGTTCCTACGTGGCAGTTCAAGCGGAGGTGGCGGCCAGCAGATCCCTGGAAGGCGCGCTGCCAGCGCTCTGAGTGCTGGCTGCTGATAGAAGAGGGAGCTTTTCAGAGGTGAAGTGAGTGATGCCCTCAGCGTGCCTTCTGGGGATGCCAGCATCGCCACGCGAATGAATGAACTGCTGTGTTTGGGCTTGCTGCACGTGAAGATGTCTCTGTGTGGCCACCACCAGCACCGAGGAGTCCAAAATGCCATCCGAGGCAAACGTGGTGGCTACAAGGAATGCAAATTGGAACAAGAGTTTTCATTATTTGACTTGTGCTGAAAGACATGGGGTTCATGTTTGTCTGGTTTTGTGTCAATACTACACAATTCTGCTTGTTAGGACTTAATGTCAAATAAACCATGGGGAATGAGATTGGCCATCTCCACTAGCCAGGACAGGCCCCATTTCTATATATCCCAGCTTTGCTTTTTTACTCAAGAAAAAACTATGACGAGAGCTGGAAAATAAATCATTAGGTTTTAAGTGCAGAAAGGGACAGGCTTCTTTTTCAGACTTGGTGCCAGAATCACTTCCAGGTATGACCAGAAACTGGGAACTTTTAGCAAAGTCCTGGGATTTCATTTTGTTCTTCCTCATTTGCCGTCGAAATGATGAAGGACTCAGAGAATGTTTTGCAGTAGAGGTGACAATGAGGATTGCAAGCACCCTTTTAAATATAAAATGACTACATTTAAAAAAAAGCAAAAAATGGCAAAAAATGCAGGGCTTTTTTTGATCTGCCCTTACTTCATCCGCACTCTGAATGGGTGCTCACAATTACTGTTTATGTGATATTATACTCCAGCTACTAAAGAAGGAAAATTTGGCCAAAACTCATAACAAGTCCTCTATTTTGTCAGTGTGAAATACTTGATAATTTGTAATGCATTTAGCCATTAATCATTTTAAAGGGCTTTTAAATGGGCATAAAGTCCTTTGAGTCTTTTCCATACAGAGACATTGGATCAGGGACCTTTGCTACAAATTACTTTTGTCTGGACTTCTAATACAAAATCAACTTGAGAACAAGGGAAATACATCACTGTTAAATTTTATTATAAGACAGAGCCATTATAACACATCATGGGAAACATTTTTGAGCTGTTCTATTAATAACAGCAGTGCCTGATTTCTTTGGTTTAAACTTACCTTTTTCACATTTTCTTGTGACATTTTCCAGATATAAATTGTTATGATGAAGAGTCATTCAAAGCGAGGGAAAAAGCTGTAATTATGTTTCTCTTTTCTAAAAGAGAGTGGGGCAGGAGGGGGATTATTTTACACAGATCAGTGAAGGACACCCTAATAAAGATTGGTCTGGAACATTTCTTTTTATGACAATTGACTTATCAGCAAGAGCCGTTGTAGCAAATCTGGAAATTACATAATTGCCAGAAACTGTAGATATTTGACTTGGCAAGAACCTTAGGTGTCTCTGATTTATTATTGTAAGAATTTGGCTCTGCAAAGATGAAGAAATGTTTAATGAAAGAACAGTAGAATACAAATGAAACAGGCAGAGATCCTGTTTTCAGAGCCTATATTTAACTACATTGTCACTACTACTGTAACACAAATAAACTAAACTGAAAATGTCCGGGGTGGCAAACTGGCACAAAGATCAATCTGCATGAAAATACTGATTTCAACAGCTAAACATTCATCTTTTCCTCTCCATTTTGTACTACCCTTTGGGCAAGTTATTTGTGGGTCATTCATTTTATTAGATGTTCTCCCTTTTAGCACAGGCACAATAATAAAATTGTAAAGCTGAAAGAAACTTGCTAATGAGGACTTGCTTTTTTTTTTAATCTGTCCTTCACGAGGCAGTGAAGTCCTTTTAAGCAGCAAAGCCTAAAGGCATTAGGCCTTGTTAAATTCAAGAGAAATGTAGGTGACTTCAAAATCAGAGTGGTGAAGCGGGAACACTATAAGCACTTATTTTAGGTTTGGAGGATTTGCAGACCACAGCAATTCTGAAAACACCCATAATTATTCTCTGTATCAGAAGACCAGGTCACCACACAGTAGATTAAGGTGAATGTCTTTGCTTAAACCATCTGCATCAAAGAGATTTACTTTGGCAAGTCCTCCAGGAGAAGTTTTCCCTTTGATAAAGTTCAGCCTCTTTTGCTGGAGAACTGCCGTTTCCTGAAAATGGATTATCATCTACTCTTTAATATCTCCTCATGTTTCTCTTGTTTATCTTACTACCTCATGGAGGAGCCGCTAAGAACATCCCACAGTTTATCTGTCTTGGCGTTCAGCTGGGCGGCAGCAGCTGGAATCAATGCCACCGCTGCTGCTCCTCACCACCGTTGCAAAGGGAAAGAAATCCTGCTGCAGCGTGAGATCGACATTCCTATCTCCCAGAAGACACATGTGCTGGCACCACCATCATCCATTAGACCAGAAGTTTTGAGTCTGCTATCAGGCCGGAGCGTCTCTGCTGGCACTTGGAAAGACCACTGCCCTGCCAGGACTCTGATCATCTCAGTCTTACGGAGGAGTAAAACATCCTGTTAGAAAAAAATGTTTCTGTTGAAGTGGAAAACTCAGATGATATATTTCATTGTCAGGAGATTAGGAAGAAATATAGCAAAAAGTCACATAAAACCACCTTGTTATCTCCATAATTTTTTCCAGGAGTAAATATTGGACATGTTGGGAAAGGGGAGATATGTCAAAGAGTCTGAGGCTACCTTTGCTTAAATGATGGAGATATCACTAACAATAAATTAATATTGCTCCATACTGCTCCTGCTGTATATTCACCCTGGTACTATTAACTACTGAAGATGCATAGGAAAACGTGTCTCCGTAGACCTGAACGCAGAAATCTTCTGCCCAAAAGCCTTGATCCTGGCATGAGTAGACTAGTCACATTAAGTTTTTTAGCAGACAGCGGTAAATGAATTTTCCTGTGGCCATCGGCAGTAGAATAGTGAAATGGAGCACCTCCAAACTGTTTGGTTTGGGCTTTTTTTACCAGCCAGGCAATGTAAGCAGAAGTAGCACGGCTTGTACAGTACGTTATGTGCTACAAGAGCATTTTTTAATAGACAGGTTTATGAAGGCTTTGCTTTCCTCTCTCTTCTCATTAGCACCAGCTGCAAGAGCATGCTCTCAATATATTTAACATGACCATGGGCTTGCAGACTTGCATCCAGCTCTGCTCTTGGACTCCTTTCCTCAATTTACCTTCCTTTCACAGTTATATTCCAGCTATTTCATAAGTCTACATTTAAAAACAAATGGGAAAAAACGCTACTCAGAGACAGAATTCTCTGTTAGTGATGCAATGTGTGTATTATTTTCTTCTGAATGTGAGTAAGCCATTTATCATATATGCCTTCCTTAATAATTTGTTTGTATTTTCTAAGTCTACATTTTTTCTAAGGAAAAAAATCTGCTCATCTCATCTTCATGATTTATATCACACATATCATATTTGACACATTTATTACTTTATAATATAAATATTTTTGCTTTTTTTTCTTTTCCTTAAGTATGTTGCAACCTTTCAAAATAAATACAAAGTAAAAGGCCTAGCCAGTCCTAGAATAGTAGGAAAGTCACTGGCAGGAAATTTGAAAGTAAAAACATTATATAATTATTATTTTAGCAGTGGCTGGGTGTAGAAAAACACACTTTAAAAGGTCTTAGATGTCTTTTTCATTCATTCTCCATAAGGTCATGCAATAAGACTCTAAAATCCAATGGCAAGAGTGAGGAGGAATGTCACTCTCACCCGTACTGTAAAGGAGATGGAGCACCAGAAACTTTCTAATGTTCTTACTCATTACATACACATTACCTGGCACTCAACGTGCATCCTTGAAAACTGAGAGTGGCCACTGCATGCCGAACAGTTCCAAAAGCTGAAAGCAGGTGTCCTGGAGGTCCTGATGTCAGGCTCCTCTCAGTGGCATCGTGGGATGAGGAGCTGCTCTCCCAGCACAACACGGGTGCTTTGGAGTTGGAGTGGCTGTGGCCACTGCAGGGGGAGAAATGGAGACTTGGAGCACCTCTGTGATTGTAGTGGAAGATGGAGAGAATCCTATACAAGCAAATCATTACTGTTCAGTGCTAATTGAATAAATTACTTCATTCGTAGACCCTCAACAGAATTGAGGGACTGAATGGGGTAGCTTATTTGCTGGGGAAAATAATATTTGATGTTGCCCTGAAACCCTATGTCAAGAATCAAACCTGTAGTGGTGTCATTTCAGGCACACCTGGTATAGTCATTAGAGGGGGTTGTTTGGTTTATTTGTTGTGTTGTTGGTTTTTTTTTAAAAAAAAGAAGGACTTTTAGGACAAACTAGGAAAATTCTGTTAGGGATACAAAGTGATATTTACCTTTTTTTTTTTTTAATAGCTGAATCTATGAGGAATTTTGATGACCTCAGTGCAGTTATATAGACTGAAATAGGAAGAAGTGTTTTGGAAAGGTAACAGGACTGGGAATCTCTTCTGTTGCAACCTGTCATGAGACCATCTCACAAAAAATGCCTCAGAGTGCTTTATAGGAAAACATGTGCCTATTATAGCGTATTATTTTTTTTGTAAGATATCAGAATGGTTAGTATGACAAACTTTATGGTTGCTGCTTTCATATATTTTTGCAATACTATATATCTTTATTGGGACGTATTATGAAACTGGTGTCCAAATCCTGTGAAAGATTCATTTCATCTATGTTTTTGTACTATAATTTAATCAACTACTTACCTTCTTTTGCCTTTCATCAGAATCATATGCAGTGCATGGCCTGCTCTTTAGAGTCTTTTTCTTGGCACTATATAAAACCCAAGAATGTGGCTACCAGTTATTTCACAGCTTTTTATTCAGCTGCAAGGAGTTCTCCCATTTTGGAAGGAATAAATTGTTGGCAGAATATGTATTAATAGCTATAGTTTAAGCTGACTAGTATTTTCCACTTTGCCAAACTTTAATTCTTTGCAATTTTTTAATTATTATTATCCAAAATTCAACCTGGACTGAGAAAGGTTATTTCAGCAAAATTTGTTCATCTACCTCCTAGAATGCACTTTGGGAACAATATATTGTTTGGCTCACTTTAATATTTTAAAGTAACTTTTGCCGTTCTGAAAATCAACTTAAATTTGCCAAGTTCTGAGACTTTGGGAAATCTGTTTACACATGCTCAGGAGAGATAGACTTGAGTTAGCAAGAATTTGCTGAAGATGTAATATGCACTGAGCATATTCTGTTCTCACCCGGATGCCCAAAAACCTCCTGCCAACATGCTGTAACTCACACAAAAAAAAAATAAGCAAAATCTATTCTAGAGTATCAAAAGTTTCTTGACCAATGCTTTTGTACTACTCAGAAGCTATTAAGGTGAGGGAAAGGACAACAAAATACAGGATTAATTTTTTTTATCACTGCTCTCACTGGTACTTTTTTGACGTTCATGACTGGCAAGGATTAATAATTTGATGAAATTTAGCTGAACTGGATATCTGAGGGACTTCTACACAGGGTTTCTAACTTAGACAGTTCTTACAGGACCAGAAGAAATCTAATGCCTAGATATAGCGCAACTTTTCCCTTTCAAAAGAATTTGTAGTCAACAGAACAGACCCAGTCATTCCTGTGCCGTTTTCCATTTTTGAGATGGTCTATGGTGGTGAATGGAGTTAAATCTAGTTGGCGCCTGGTCACAAGTGGTGTCCCCCAGGGCTCAGTGCTGGGGACGGTTCTCTTTAACATCTTTA
>RSEF01000003.1:110718892-110745148 GCA_003993805.1 Himantopus leucocephalus
AAAAAAAGAAAAACAAAAGAAAAAGAAAATATGTATGGGTTTGAAGAACACAGGTTTTAGTGAGACTGACTTGAAAAAATGCTGTCTACAGAATTCATTTTATGTCCATGGAGAATTGTTTCATAGAATCATAGAATGGTTTAGGTTGGAAGGGACCTTAAAGGTCATCTAGTTCCACCCCCCCTGCCATGGGCAGGGACACCTCCCACTAGACCAGGTTGCTCAAAGCCCCATTGAGCCTGGCCTTGAACACTTCCAGGGATGGGGCATCCACAGCTTCTCTGGGCAGCCTGTTCCAGTGCCTCACCACCTTCAAAGTGAAAAATTTCTTCCTAATATCTAATCTAAATCTACCCTCTTTCAGTTTGAAGCCATTCCCCCTCATCCTATCGAACCATCAGAACCCTCTGATGGATGATCTTTAAGGTCCCTTCCAACTCAAACCATTCTATGATTCTATGATAAAAGCATTGTTGTAAAACAATTCACTTTGTACACCAGTGAGGCTACACTGACTAGCGAACTTACTGCGTCTTTTCCTATCTGTAGCAGCTAGCGATGGCAGCCCTGCTAGCACAGTCAGTTTTCAAGATACTTGTTAGAGTTCGGTGTCAAATTCACTTTGAATATGAGCAAGATTTCACTGTTTAAGTCCGCATACTTTGAAAATCAGACTGTTAGCTATGCCCAGCTAAATGCACCTTGACCTCTGTTCCCTTCCAATATGCTATCTGGGTTTGAATTCTTTATATTTTTAAGAGATTTATAAATTGCTTAGTCACAAGAATCATTAGGCTAGAGAACGGCAGGTTTGTTGGCTGATACTTTCTACTTGGAGACAAAGAAGGCAAAAAGAAATAATATATTTTTGCTTGGATTCCTTTGTTGAAATCTTCAAGACATTAACTTAAACGTATTACAACTCGTGCTTGTAGCGCTTAAGAATCTTAATCACAGCCCAGGATCTCCTTGGGCTGCAAAATGTACAGGCATTGGGCAAAAAAATGGCATCCCCTCCACCACTCCCCCTTATTCTCTAATACTTTAAGAAATTGCTAGTGCACTAGAGTATTAGCAGGGAGTACAAAAAGAAAAAAGGTACAAAGGGGTTATGAATACATACTAGGGTTTTTTCCTAGGTCTTATATCAGCCTCTCACTTAGAGTTTTCCTAAGCGCAGTCCCACATGACATAGCCCTGCTTTTTAAAGTGAGATTCTTAGAATTCAATTATAAAATCAATGTTTTAATTCTCAACGACTGGCCTGACTTTTTAAAGCATCTTAATGAAAATCAATCCATCTTGCATTCATTTCATGATTCATTGTTGACTTTATTGCCATAATCCCAAGGAATTCCATTTAGAGGCCAAGATCCCAAAGCAGAGGTCTGTCTATAAACCTAGAGCAAAAAAGCAAGTCTTACTCCGAAGGGATAAGATTCTAAATATCATGAGAAAACAGATGGATACAGAGAGAGACAAGGAGATGAAAGGTCAAGGCAGTGAGAATGCCAAACTGTGGCTATAACATTTTGGCGCATTACCTTTAAAGAGATCTCAAATGAATCAAAATCTGTCTCATTCAGTACTGCAATTAGAAATCGCCAAGGTAATCATGTTTGACCGGGTATGATTTTGTACTCGTTACTTAAGGACAGTCTTAGAAACCTGACCACCTGACCTGTGTCAGTAAATGTTTGCGTAAGTACGTGGCCCAAATTCACATTTGTGCATGCAAAACAAGTAGTTGCACGTATAAATTCCTTAACGCCTCCTTGATTTCACAAGGACAATTTTCAAGTGGACAGGAAAGTCCAAGTTTCAAGTGGACGAGGGAAAAAAAAAAGATTAATAGGGATTGTGATAATGTTCATGGTTTTATTCTGGATGATCGTGGTGTCCCAACAAAAAAGTATTTCCATGTTAAAGTTAAATTCTGTAACTCAGCAAAAGAAACTTACTTGTTTCCCTTCAAATGAACCCAGTCAAGTGGTTGCTGGGAGCAGCAGAGCAGAAAGGTATAGAACAAGTTCAGCGAGTTAAACTATCAGGTATTTCACATTCTCCTTTAAGACAGTCCTATCACTAAACCCACAGTGATTAAGAACTGAGGCACATTCCACTTGTCTATCGACTTCCACGTTTTTAACCTGCAGGCGCTGGAGCATGTCAATGCCCGGCTTCTCGAGCTGTACCCTGATGATGAAGAACGATTTGATATTGTTCTGATGACTAATAACCATGCCCAAGTGGGAGTGAGACTCATAAACAGCATCAATCACTATGGTAAGTAAAATAAATACTACCTTGTAGAACTGCCTGCTGGTACATAATAAAATCAATTAATTCTATTTTTCCTGTTCTAACCTTGGTAAAAGCAGCTTCTTTGATACTGACACCCATCCCTCAGAGGATGATAATTATTTTTGGGTGTCAGCATAAGTGAGTTAGCATTAAACAGAATTTGGTCCAAAGCTCTAGGTATTAACTTGTCAGGTGTAAATCTTAATTTGTGAAAAAAAAGTACTTAAACTTTTTGTTCTTTGGTATTTATGCCCCCTATACATACACATTCACAGCAGTTATTCTGCTGTCTTAGAGGGATTTTTTGTTCAATTCTCAAGGAGGAAGGGCGGATCAAACATTGTAGTCAGTTTAAGTTGTGTAACTTGCTGGAGTTACAGGGAACAGATTTTTCTTTTTGAAGTTTACTGTCAGCTATAGGCTAGCTTACCTTTTTAGGGGTTCCTTTTACAGGTTTGTAGTGTCAAGTGTCACACCTTGTTGTGCTGTTCTTACTTTAGGCTTAACAATTGAACGTTTCTGTATGACGGGAGGAAAAAGCCCTGTTGGTTACCTGACTGCATATCTTACGAACTTGTACCTCTCAGCAGACTCTGAAAAAGTGCAAGAAGCTATAGAAGCAGGTTTGAATCGACCTTTTTTATCTCTCTGTTGAGCTTGTTAAAAAAATAATGTGTTGTGTGTCCTTCACAGAAAGTAGCGCTGCTTCACCGAATGCAGAAAGTCGCAACTATGTATGGTGCAAACATCGCTTATTTTTACTTGATCAAATAAAATCAGGTTATTTCTCTGTTTTTTTTTTCCTCTGACCCTTTAGCCTGCCAATAACGGCAATTTAATCAGCCTCTACCTTTGTTGCACCTTTCTGTCTTCTCCCATGCTACAAGAAATGAATTCCCGTACACAACTACTCGTCTCTATTCAACTTCTGTTTGGCTACAGACAGATCTTTGATATGATGTACAAAAACCAACTTCTGTGTTTTGGGAGGAGTTAAAAAATAACAAATAGTTTGACTCAACGGTGTCCTTGGAATTTCCTGCTTTGTCTCATGTGCAGCACACCTTGGGGACTGGTTTTCTATATTCTTATATGGAAGTAGAAGGAAGCATGTCTAAGAAATTATCAGTGGGACAGCTTCCACCCATTTGTGTTAAAGAACAGCCATTACTAATTAGCTTCAGTGATCATTTCCGCTCACCGTATAAAAAGGTCACCACAAATAAGTTGTTGGAACCGAACGGCTGGCAGTGTAACGAATGACTTTGCGGGACATGCTAACTGAGGTTCTCTCATCCATTTTCAGGCATCGCATCAGCTACGATGTTCAGTGCCAACAAAGACGTGGCTTACTCGGATACACAGTTGAGGGTGGCATTTGATGGGGATGCGGTTCTCTTTTCTGATGAATCAGAACAGATTGTCAAAGAGCAAGGATTAGACAGATTTTTTGAACATGAACAGCTGAATGAAAATAAGCCTCTTGCACAGGTTCGTACTTCTGAATCAGGGAGTTTTCAAAACATCTGTTGATTTTCCTTGCTGCTGTATTTCTCCAGTTTCCTCAGCATGTATGTATTCTTCTTTGCGGAAGCTGACTGCCCTATTTATTTCCTTTTTCAAGGATAATCTTTAAAATGCATGTTTGACATAAAAGAGCCCACCATTGCAGTCCTTTCACCATATCTCCCACTTCACCGAGAACTGGGTATAGAAGACAGTGACTTACAGTTGTATTTTAGTTGCATCATTAGAAAAAGGAAAGGCTACAACTGATCTCCTTGATTATTTTTTTATCAGATTGTGTAGGCAATGTTAATTTCAGACACTGGGATATTATGGTTATTGAAACAGGGTAATCGTAGAGTCATAGATTCATTGAATAGTTTGGGTTGGAAGGGACCTTTAAAGGTCATCTAGTCCAACCCCCTGCAATAAGCAGGGACATCTTCAACTAGATCAGGTTGCTGATAATCTGTAATATCTTTGCTTATGCCCAAGCAGACCTATGCCATTTGTCTAAAAACCACAAATATTTTAACATTAGCTTAAACTGGAAGACCAATTCTGCTATTGTTAAAAATGGTATAAATTCAGAATAAAAGCTTGATTTATGACAGTACTGGACAGTGCAATATATTGCAATTTGACCCAAACTATCATTTACTTCTTTTAATCGGAGCGTAATTTTAATATTGTCATTAACCTGGAAAGAGTTCAGTGGTGTCTATGTAATTAGGGCTCTTACTGGTTTTTGCAAAGAAAAAAAAATGCACCTCGTGGTTCATAGTAAAAAGAGTTCAATGTTTTTAAGGAACATTTTATTAAAGTTAAAGACTATAGTTACAACTTTATAAGTTTATAAGAGATCTTGTAAGCTGTAGTGAGAATCAGTTTCCTAGGGCTCGTACAATGTACGATTATGGTTTTATCTTTTTTCCAATTTGTGAATTCCTAGTGGGGGTGCCGACCCATTTGGACACATTAGATAGAGAATTTGCTGAGCAGCATAGCATTAGGGAAGGAATCCTCCATGTAACTGGCCATCTCGAATAAAACAAAAGAATGATGTTGGGAGCTGTGGACAAGTACTAAATATGCTTCTGGTATTTCATACTCAGGGTCCTTTGAAAGGTTTTCTGGAAGACCTAGGGAAACTCCAGAAGAAGTTCTATGCAAAAAACGAACGATTAAATTGTCCTATAAGGACCTTCCTGGTCACAGCCAGAAGTGCGGCGAGCTCTGGAGCCAGAGTGCTGAAGACTCTTCGTAGCTGGGGTCTGGAGATTGATGAGGCACTTTTCCTAGCAGGAGCTCCTAAAGGACCGATCCTGGTGAAAATCCGCCCTCACATTTTCTTCGATGACCAGATGTTTCACATCGAAGGAGCGCAGAAATTAGGCACCATAGCTGCGCATGTTCCCTATGGCATTGCTCAGAAATACCACAAAGCTGCATGACTGGATGGCACCATTAACGATAAGGTTTTTAACTCAGCCAGCCTCGAATATACCGATAGTTACGTCTGAAAACCTCTACATTTGTATATTTTAAGTGCTATGTTTAAAGTTTTAAATTCTGGCTAGAACAGCCTTTAAATGAAATATTTTTAATATAGGTAAATTTTAATAGAGTTATTTTAATAGAATTCTTAAGCAGTTCGGATTTTTTACCCAGCTGGATCTAACACTGTGTTTTTGATATTAGGAAAAGATTTGTACTGTTTTTATAGCTTGAGACATATTTTGAGAGACAGAGAGAACGGTTATATTTTCTCTAAAAAACTGTTGAGGGTTATTTATAAGAAAAATCATGCTGCAATGCTAGTCCTTGACAGTTATTTCTGAAATTACCAAAAGCACAGTTTACATGTAAGTGTTTACCTGTTGGTGGTTTGCTTGTCAAGTATGTGTTCAGTAGGTTTGTTATCACAAGGTTTCAGCTTCCAGTGAGATGTTAGCTTATTTGAGCTTGTGTTTAGAGGAACCTTTTATTTTTCTATATTGTTTTCCTATTCTAATAAAGCTGGCTTTACAGAACATTGTCATTTTTCTGTGTAGAGGTTTCAGCATAATTTCCTCTGCGGAGTGTGTGTAATCAATGTCTCTTGCCTCCTTTGGATATTTAGAACCAGAAGGGACCACTTTCAGCCAAATATGAGAGAGCTAGAAGTCTCAAATACACTTAAGTCCCAACAGATTTCATAGAGTGGGGCAGAAGTCAGAGATGCTGTGAGTATCTTGACTGGGACAAAGACTGAAGCTTTAGAACATACCTTTGTAACAGCAGAGAATCTACCCTAAATAATGCCATTGATGGAACTCCTTGTTTCTTGACTGGATTCTCTTGGGGTTTACAGCTGTTCTGTGATCTGCGTGAACTCAGTTTGGCAACCTCACATGAGTTTCCAGGGGACAGGTGCCTGTTGCAACATGAATTAATGTAAATTTACCCCGTAGGTCTAGTCTACCTCTTTTATGCTAAGTTCCTGTGTCTCTGTCATCCATGTATCTGAGTGCCTTCCAAATGACACAACTAACATCTGTCAGGTGGTGTTTGTTCTTTTCCTCTCCCTAGTGGAACAAGTGTCTTGTTTTATTTTTATTGTTGCTGTACATTTATACCAGAAGAGACAAAACCAAAAGAATGTGCTTTGCAGTGGGAGTAGAAGTTGGTGAAGGCTTGTGATGATCTGTAGCTCCTGGGGGAATTCACTCCAGAATCTCACGTTAGCCTCTGAGAAAGTTTGGTCTCTCCTGTCCAGATGAACTGTCCTGTTATTGCAGAAAACTCCATTGCATTAATTGTGGTTTCCCTCCCAGAAACATAGGCAATCTTTTAAATCTTCTGGGTCCAAGCCACAAGGTTCTCTGAAAACAAAGGCAAAAGCCTTGATCCTGCATGAAACTCGAATAGACACCACTAGAAAGGTTTTTATGTGTTCACACCAGCATGTGTTGTTGATGGGATGCACTGCAGAGTTCTGGTGTACTTGGACTTTCATAAGCGCTAAAGGCTTTGTGCCCAAAACGTATCACATTTCCCAGCCCAGCCAGGAGGTGAGGAAGACATGAATAACTGAGGCCTGGTCATTGTCTGCCAGGATGGGATAGAGTTACCTCGCCAAATGGAGATTATAAAAAATGTTATTAGCAGATGTTTTTATGTGAGAGCTCAGAATCAGCAAGGAATCCAAAAAATATTCCTTAGCTGTGGAATATAAATTGCGTGTGTACCTTCACCACAAAAGCATGGCTGCACATTTCAGGAACACCGGTCGGTCCTGACTTGTTGAAGCAGTACATGGATCAGCCATTTTTCATCCACGTGCTGTTAGAGCTATAGATGTTGGGTGGAGAAAAACATGAAGGCTATATGCTGTGCAAAGACTGCGCTTGACTCTCACTGAACTTAGCCATTCAGGTTTGGTACTGAAAAGGGCCAATGGGATCCGTGATCCCTGTGGGACTCCGAAGGTGAGGGTCTCATGCCTGACAGGGTAAGCATGTGAATCAGTGAATAAATTGGAAACTGAATCATCTGGTCTATTATGTTTACCTTTATTTCCAATCAACAATCCGCCTACAGCAAAAATGAAACCTACTGGCCAGGATATAGTTCGAATTTCCAGTCCTTACATCTTTTTTTATCTGTACACACAGTGACAGAGGACTACTATCTCTGGCAGTGTCGTTCCTGACAGCAGCACTAAGGCATGTGTGAAGAGAAATAGAGTTCACATATTAAATTTACATAGTAGGTTTCTTAGTCATAGAATTCAAATTGACATTGAAGTCCAGAACTCGATGTTAAGGTCCACAATCACTTCTCCTAAGTCAGTTGAACAAAATGCCCTTAGATGTTCATTCAGATGATACACTGCCTCTTAACTGTGAGGCAACTGTCCCAAGTTTGACGGCTGCTTCTCCACATATCCCTCTGGCAGCACGTTGGGTGAGTGGAGCCTCATTTGTTCATGCAAGTGCCCTTCCAGACTAATCTGGATGTTTGGGGAGACTCGGGCTTGCCAAGTAATCTCTGCACATTATAATTACTGTTTTCTGCTCCAAGGCACAGATTGGCCAGCAGACCAAAATAATAATTTTCAAGAAAACTCTCTGAAATGGGATGGGAGCTGAGGGAAAGGGTTTTCTATTTCTGTAGACACAGACCAGAATTGTCTGTTAACAGCATTCCAGTCCACAAAACAAAACAAAACAAAACAACAAAAAAAAACCCCAAACCAAACAAACCCCCTTGCTTCTCATGTTTATGAGGGTACTGTGAATTTATGCCCTAGCACCTCATAACCCTAAGCCAGTCACAGTTACAACAACAGATAACATTTTTCAATAGGGGATATAGAGAAGAGGCCTCTGGTTCTGCACTGTCCTGTCTCTCAGCCTGTTTATAACACTGGAAGACAGACTCATGAAAAAGAAACTGTCATCCCAGCCAAAACCTGGAAGAGGATTAACGATAACACAGATTGAACTCTGTGCTGAAACAAGAGCCTTGTCAGGCAAAGCCAGTCCTTGTTCCCTTAGCTTCCAGGTTCATGCACCACATCACAGGGAAGAGTCCAGGTAAGACACATGGGAATGTTTCCTACTGCTACCAATCCCCATGGATAAAAATACTGGAAATAAGATCCCGAAGGTGACTTGACTGTTGTTTATTTTTTTTTTTACAGGAGCACTTATCCTCAGAGTGCGTTGGATACCAAGGTACCAAGACACACCAGCTACCAAGACATGATAAACCCATGTTCCTCTGTTCCTTCACACCTCCAAGACATCCTTTCAGTTTCCAGGCTAGCATGTCATGCGTAGCAAAAGAACCGTCTGGAGGAAACAAAATAGTTCAGATGAAGATTTGGAGATGGTCATTGTGACAGGGCGTTCCAACACTTGTCCTCCTGTGTTCCTGGACTGTGATCTGTTCTAAGGACTTGAGAATCAGAGGGCTCCTACATCCTGAGGAGGATCCTCAGGTATGGTCCCTGGGGCTCCTCTTCCAGATCCTGTAACCTGCACTGGTGTGCAGTATGGCTAAACAGAACACACACAGCTCCTCGAGTGCAACAGTTGGGTAGAGAAAGCAGTGAAGCAGGTCAATGTCTTAGGAGAAAAAATAACTTCCAGTTACCCTGCTCAGTAGTATCTGGGACCAACAACATCTGAATTCATGTGTCATCCTTGCCTAGATGAGCAGCTTGTGATCGCTGTCACCCGTGAGCTCCTGTGCACAATGCTCCTTGCACTGAAGGCTGGATTGACCACCGATGAGCCCAGGCAGGATCCTTGATGCAGTGCCCTCTCCAACACATTCAAAGTCTTCTAAAATAGTAGGTGTATCAGAGATGACTCCCAGAGTCCCCACTGCCAGATGCTGAATAGCAGATTGTTTACCCCCCTCCAGGAGGATTTCTTACAGGATGAATCTGTTCCTCTAACAGGGCATTTCCCAGTTCTTTTATTTTGGCATCTTGTTGGCAACCATTGTCCCTTTCTCATGGTCCTTGGCTGCAGGGTCGTTAGGCAGCAGAGGTGAGCATGGTTCCATCACCCCCTAAAGATATCATTCACTATGAGCAGAATATATGGAAGCACACCTCAAATTGGTTATGGCTCTTACATCTGGTTAAGGATGCCGAAAGCTATCTCTGCAACAAGCAGATGCAATGGTGTGGCCTGGTTAAAACACCCTTTGGTGTAGCCGTGAGTCTCACAACAGAGTGAAGAGCCAAGAATGAAGAGAGAAAGAATTTTCTGTGATGAAGACAAAGACAGAAGAGGTCTCTCAGCAAATCCAATGTGTTTAGGTGTGGTACCTATACAGCCCCTAAAGTGCCTGAGAAGTATGACAGACAGTCAGAGGAGAGATGGTAAGAATACTTCCAGAAAAATCTGATACGTTTCTTCAGCTATAGCACGAGCTGAATTCAGCCTCAGAACAGACTGCAGCAATGTGAACAGACTGTGGGTAGCGTCAACATGTGACAGTTAAGAGGAGGTTACTGTTGCAAATGGTTATCACATCCAGACCAGCCACAAGAAACCTGACGAAAGGTTCATGGGTTTCCTCTTGGGTGTCTTAGTCATTTCCCCAAACGTGCTAGGTCTTGACTCAAGACAGACATGCTCATTACCAGCCAAGCTTGTTTCTGGCCTCCCCCGCAGACTGTTGTCTCCCTGGACTCTACTCACCGGCATGCTGGCCCCTAGTCCTCATCCTGAACTTCTCGTAATCCATGTTGTTCCATCTTCATTGTCCCTATCTTATTCCTAAATCTGCACTGAACACGTTACTGCCGCCTTCTTTTTTTTTTTTTTTTTTTTTNCAAAATTCAGTTACCTTTTAATTGTCTCTCTGTACATTCCTACTAGCAACTCCCCCAGAGCTAGGATGAAAAGGATTTTGAGTGAGTGAGCTTCATGGCCACTCCTGACTCCCTGGATGGGTTCCTGTTGCCTTGGGTGGGTTCATCGAGGTCTGGGATTAGTAAAGGCAGGATCTGGAGACAGGACATGAAGATGATGGCTGAAAACAGGTTTTGGGTTAAGGATTCAAAACGAAGTCGGCAGGTCTGAGGGTCCCAAGGATCTCAGTCCCAACAACTGGGCAGGTTCAGTCTGGGTGAGAGCTACCAGAAAAAACAGCTATTCAAGGGACCCACATCATGTGCGTATGTGAACCACTAGCGCACTTCAAACTGGGCAACAGGAAGGGACCAGCATCTGTGAAGACCTGGCGTCAGAGCGGGTGCCTGGGTCTCTGGGTATAGATATTGTATGGACTTATGGTGCATACTAATATTTAAGAGACCAGCGAATGTAAGTGTGCGTGTGAGGTGAGTGAGCGGACGTACGCATATGTTCCACAAGCAGCCTCACTTCCACCAGACTGGGATGGGACGGACCTTCTCAGTCCTGAAGTCCACTAA
This sequence comes from Himantopus leucocephalus, assembly GCA_003993805.1. Lineage (NCBI taxonomy): Eukaryota > Metazoa > Chordata > Aves > Charadriiformes > Recurvirostridae > Himantopus > Himantopus leucocephalus. Next base: position 110,729,643 of record RSEF01000003.1, read on the forward strand.
ATTTGGTTACCCCAAACAGGCTACCTCTAAGCTAATATTACTCAGCTGAAGTTGATCCCAGAAGCAAGTGTTCAGCAGGTCTGACTGTCAGCTCCCTGGTAGGTTTAGACTCCAGAGCAGCTATCAGAGCAGACACCACTGCAATGACTTTTGTACCACCCCCATCAGTTCTGCCTGGAACATGCAGGTAGGTTATCAAGACATGCTTGGCCATGTACTAACACCTCTGCTACGCTCCAATGCACAATCCAACTTGATCCAGAGCCACAGAACCTGCTGAAATACCTAAGAAAGAAATCTGGTCTTGAAGGCAGTGTGGGGGGAGGTTTCAGCATGCCGCTCTGACGTACTGTCTCGCTCCACTTATACTAGTACCCTAAACTTTCCCAGAACATTTCATCGGCACAAAGGCCAGGTGGCAAGGAAAAGTCCACGTGCATGCTAACTCTCCAGAACACGATGACTGCTTCCAAACTGCCTAGCGAGAGCTCACGAGCTGTGGGAGAGCCCTAACCAGCTACCAGCCTCGGGCCAAAACGCCGCCTCAGGCTGCTGTTGAAGTGTAACAGCAGGGATGTTGCATTCCTGTGCTGGGAGCCTTCCCTGGCACTGCTCCAGCCACTGCTCCAGCCTCTGCGTCTCGAGCTGAAGACCCAAGGCAGACAAATTTGAGCGTGGCTTTTGCAGAAGTGTTTGATCTGCCACGAGACTCAAAGACTGGTAATGAAATATCATAGGTGGCCTTAATGTCTGTTTTCCCTGTGACGGAGTCACCTCTGTAGGACTGATAAATGTTAATACAACATTTTGGTAAAATCTCTGCTCGCAAATTAAACGCTACCAGGAAATTCTCTTGGGCCCTAGAACTCGACCATCACTATGTCATTAAATTGTTATCATTGTCTTCTAATTCTAAGATTGTTAGAACAGTCCCTGGTTTGGTTTTGGTACCGGCCAGCTAGCTCTCTCCCAGACAATACCCATCCACATTTCAGGAGTCCCCATGGGACGAAAACCAAGAACCAGCTTGGACGTGTCAGGGTTTAAAAGGCTGTTCTGCGCCGGTTTGCTTCAGCACCAAACAGCACCCCGGTACATTTAATTTATTAGCATGGACATTGCTGTTAACAAAAGGGACTTTGGACAGACGGAGGGACATCCTGCTGCTGGGCCACCCTACTGCTGGGACAGCCTGCCATCAGGACAGCCTACTAATGGGACATCCTATTGCTGGGACATCCTACTGTCAGGACATCCTATTGCTGGGACATCCTACTGTCAGGACATCCTATTGCTGGGACATCCTGCTAATGGGACATCCTGCTAATGGGGCATCCTACCGCTGGGACATCCTACTGCTGGGACATCCTATTGCTGGGACAGCCTCCTAACGGGACATCCTACTGCTGAGACATCCTACCGCTGAGACATCCTACCACTAGGACATCCTACCGCTGGGACAGCCTACCGCTGGGACATCCTACTCATGGGACATGCTACTATTGGGATATCCTACCGCGTTTTGGTTTTGAGCCAGGCCAGGGAGCGGCAGCCTTGCAGGGGTAACTCTGACCACGACCCGCAGTTTGCTTTGGGTTGCCCTCGGGGCCGCCGGGGTGGCCGGTGGACGCTTCAATTAGGCCGTACGCTCATTAAGCACTTCGCGGGTGCCTCCGGCGCTGGGACTGCGCCTCCTCCGCGCGGCGCAGGACCACAATCCCCACAATGCCCCGCGGCGCGCCTGGCCAATCCTAACGCACCCCGGGTCCCGGCCGGCCGGCGGGCGGCGAGGCGGGCGCGGCCACTTCGGGCGGAGCGCCGCTCGGCCCAGGGGGATGGCGGCGACGGCTACGGCGCTGGCGCTGGGCGGCGGGCTCCTCCTGGCCGCCTGGCGCTGGCTGCGGGGGGCGGCCCGGGCCGCCGCCGGGGCGGGGGCCTCCATGCGGGGCAAGACGGTGATCATCACGGGGGCCAACAGCGGGCTGGGCCGGGCGGCGGCGGCCGAGCTGCTGCGGATGCGGGCCCGCGTCATCATGGGCTGCCGCGACCGGGCGCGGGCCGAGCGGGCGGCCCGCGAGATCCGGGCCGAGCTGGGCGAGCGGGCGGAGGCCGAGGGCGGCGGCGAGCTGGTGGTGCGTGAGCTGGACCTGGCCTCGCTCCGCTCCGTCCGCGCCTTCTGCCACCGCGTCCTCCAGGTAGGGCCGGGAGGGCTGCGGGGCGCGGGGCTCGGCCCGCCGGGGCCCGCCGGGCCTACCGACGGGCGCAGGGCAGGGTTAGGCTGCCGCCGAGGCCCCGGGCTCCCCGTGAGAGGAGGCGGGATGGGCGCTCCCAGCGCCGTGGTGGCGGCGGCGGCGGCGGCCTTCCCGGGGCTCCCTGTTTATAGGGCTTGTTCCTGCTGCTGGCAGTCGGGTTTGGGTGCTGCTGAGGCCACCGCAGGGTTTGGAAGGAGGGTGTTGGCCGTGAATTAGCACCTGGAAGCATAAAGTTGGTACTGGTTTGGTCTGTTGTAGTCCAAACTGTTCCAATCTTTTTATATTCTGAAAGTGAAGCACTCGATTCTGTATGAGAACTCATTTATCTTTCTTTCTCTTTTAATTAACTGTACTTTAGCCTGCCTTTGTTGCTTTAAATTCGTGTTACAGCTCAGCTTTGTCTCCAAAGAAATAAAGGTTCACCAGTGCACTGCTCACAGGCCCAACCATCCTTCTGCCACCTCCTCAGACCGTCCCCCCACACCTCTTGGCCAGTGCTAGCTGACTTGAGTAGATAGACATTTCTGAATATATATAAACTTTCTGCAGATTTCCTGAAAACCTCAGTTTAAGGACAACAGGGACATCCAGTTGATTTGCCTGACAGAAATGCCACTAGATGAGTTTGGCAGTGTTATTAGGCACCAGAGAGCAGAGGGAGGCACCATTAGAGGTGTTACTCCATTCACACGAAAAGCGTTGTTTAGGACTCCCATCTCACCACATTTGACTACTCAAGCCGTGAGACACGAAGTCATGGGAATCCAGGCTTAGTAAGTTCTGCTACTGCTCAGAGAGGTGCTTGTTAAGTACTTGAAACAAGCTCAAATGCTGTTGTGAGATGGAAAAAAAACAGGGACTTTGCGTTAAATTTCAAATAGCTTTTCTAAAACTTAAATGTATGCCAAGAGTCAAGTTTTAATTTCTGTAGTGGGGCTCTTTGTAGTCCTGTACATTCATACATATGAACCCAGTGATAAGGTCTAATCTTGCTTCAGTGTTCTGGGAAAATATGCATAGATGAAAGGATATAAAACATGCATAACACAAAAAAAAAGAAACATGCTGTCTAACTTCCAAGAATTATATCTTTTACAGTACAAAATACCAAAAAATGTGGATTTGTTAGCATCTCTTCATTGGTAAAGCCAGTACAAGTGACTTCAAGTGAGAAATGGGTGAAAAAAAAGAGAGTGCCTATATCTGCAGAGTGCTGCTGACACCTGTGTTTTACCTTTCATTTTCAAAATAATTCCAAAAGCAGTGGAATGACAAGGGATGTGAGTTCAAGAAATACTTTCAAGAGCTGTGCCAGCCGTGTTCATGTTATTTATGTTTTGTAACCTGTGACTCCTTTTTGGAGTTTTTTGGGTTTTTGTTGGGCTCGTTTGGGGATTTTTATGGTCTTTTTTTATTTGTTTGTTTGAGATGAAGAAGAGTTAAATAGCGGCAGGATGGTGAAACACTCTCACCACCTAACTTAATTTGTGGGAGTGTGGGAGCTTTTCTCTGCAAAACTGCAAGTGATTAAATCTTTCACTCCTTAGTCTCACTGCAGAAAATGACTGAGATGTTGGAGGGTTTTACAGAAAAATGGAGGAAATGGAAATGAGCTCAGAAGCTACAAGGATTAGCATTGCCCATCAAAGCCATGTTTTGTGCACTATGTTGCAATTGGTCATAGTAGCTGGCTGCTTGGCACTGGTCACATTACTCATCACATCATTAAATGTAGGAGTCTCAGAAAATAGCACCTGTGGAGGTTTTGCTTCTTGAAGTGTTAAGTCTTGCAAAATAAATCCTCCAGTCAGATGCTACAGAAAGTTTCTAAAGCAATGTTTTTCTCTAAAGAAGAAGTATCGCTTCAGTGAGCAGTTCCACAGTCGGGACTTCTTCAGTCCTGTCCTGGTTTAGTGACAGTAACCATTACGTCCCTTTGGGTGAAGAGGAGAAGTGAGTTTGATGCTCTTTGGATCTTGCCTCAGGGACCCAATTACACGAAACACTGAGCAACCTCAAGTCCCACGGAAACCAGTCTGGGGTTGAAGTGCTTTATGTTTTGTGTGATCGGATGGCAACATCATTAACTGAATGCCAAGTGCAGATTTGGGGTTTACTCTTTTTTTTGTGTCGTTGCTGCTAATGGCAGTCAAATAAAAGGCAAACGGTACAAAATTCATTTTGAGATTCTGTATTTTTATCATCAGATGACCCAAAATGATCTCAGCTTGCCTTCCAGTCCCTGCATTGGATTTAAAGAATTAGCAGCAAAGAAAACTAATGCTGCTCTTTCTATAAAGGGAATACATTTGCTTCTGATTCAGGCAAGCATGAATTTCCTGCGATACTTTCACAGTCTTTTGTCAGAGGGGGGTGAAAGTGTTGAATTCAGAGCCTATTTAGGCAGCTTACTTTAATCTGTATGTTCTGAAAAAGTTACTGTTTTGGGTAAATTGGGGAGCTTTTAATTTTTGAGTGGATGCTGAAACGTGAAGTACATGATACATACATATATGAAAATTATCCATACCACCCTCTCTGTTAATTACTTATGTTTCCTGATTCTGTAGAGTATAACGTACCTCCTTGAGTCTTTGTTTTCTACGGACCTGAACCAGAATGCTGATCCATCAAACAGTGTCATAAATGTTTCGAGCCTCAGTCCCATAGATGCACCTTAGTTCTTGAGCAGATCTGTTAGGCTCAAACTGTATGAAACATGAATGTTACTTTGCTATGATGAGTTCTGCTCCGTAGTTCTCACCAAGCAGCACAATGAAGTGTAGTGATTTTAAGATGAGATAGTGTTTAAAATAATGAGAACAATGTTTTGGAAAGATTTTTGTTACATTACCCCAGTGAGGTAGTGGGTCTACGATATAACTGTTTCTCTTCAACCCTGAGGTTAGTTCTTTGAGCTGACACTTTTTATTCCATGTTTGCATGGCTTTTGCTTAGTAGAGCCCTTGCTGATGGCTGAGGTTTGCCATAAATGAATGTGTGTGCTTTTGCAGTGCAATAAAGAGGTTACTTTTTATACAGAAACAAAAACGCATCACAAAGGTAAATTATCACTGAATTGCTATAGAAAAAGCTGCTCCTGGAGAAGCAGATGGTTGTGTTCTCTGCCTGCATTAAAAGTAGGTACAGACCTACTCTCGTGTACCTGCATCCTACTGGGGTCAAGTTTAGTGATTCATTACAAGGCTTTATTTCAGCAATGCTTTAAGAGAATATCAGGAAGTTACAATTCAGAAAACTAGGAATGAAATTATTTCTAACAATGGCCAATGAGAAACATTAAGCATAATAGTATGTTTTGCATGACAATTCCAAAACTGAATTGATTTTTTTCTTTCCTACTTAAAGGAAGAGCCAAGGCTGGATGTTCTGATAAATAATGCAGGGGTATTCCAGTGTCCGTACATGAAGACAGAGGATGGTTTTGAGATGCAATTTGGTGTAAACCACTTGGGTCACTTCTTGCTCACCAACCTTCTTCTGGGCCTCCTCAAAAATTCTGCTCCCAGCAGGATTGTTGTAGTGTCCTCAAAGCTTTACAAATATGGAGAGATCAACTTTGAAGACTTGAACAGTGAAATAAGTTACAATAAAAGCTTTTGTTACAGTCGGAGTAAACTTGCTAACATATTATTTGCAAGGGAGCTAGCCCGTCGGTTAGAAGGGACAGGAGTCACCGTCAATTCACTTCATCCTGGGATTGTCAGAACAAATCTAGGCAGATATGTGAATATTCCTTTGCTGGCAAAACCCCTATTCAACTTGGTGTCATGGGCTTTCTTCAAAACACCACTGGAAGGAGCCCAGACTTCTATTTATTTGGCCTCTTCTCCTGATGTCGAAGGCGTGTCAGGAAAATATTTCGGGGACTGCAAAGAGGAAGAACTTCTGCCCAAAGCCATGGATGACTTGGTTGCAAGAAAGTTGTGGGATATCAGTGAAGTGATGGTTGGCTTATTGAAATAAGTGCCAGGGGGTATCTGCAAAGAGAATGCAGATAACTATGCAATGCATATTTGCAACACTTTAAATGCTGTGGGAATACAGATTGCTTTGCTCAGTAAGTGTTAAATAAAGGAGTGACTTATACTGGAACTCTGTTTTGAAATAAAGGACAATCTTTATTTAATAGAGACATTAAAAAAAGTCTGAAATAGAGTTTGAGGGTGTGAATATAATTTCTGGTTAGATCTGCTTGGAAGCTCATGTTTTAAAAATAAAAATGAAACAAAACTGTGTATTGCAATTTATATGCATATTTGCCATGTTCCACTACTTGTAGTTGGGCTGGACAGTGCAGGGTACTGATGGTGAAACACTTCTATAAAAAGGTTTTGAAAATAGATCCTAATAATAGGATTGTCTTTTTTTGAGCCGTCACAATGAAAAATGGAATAAACTGTTTTACTGATATTTCACACTAATGGTTTAGAGCTCTGAGTGCCATTCAAAGACTTGTTGTCAGCCTTATGGTTCAGTGAACAAAACTGTTAAGCCGCATACAGTTTAGCTGTGAAGCACTATGTCAACTTTTTTGAGTGGTGTTGCTGCTATTCAATGAGTAAATACACTTGGTTGTGCAAGCTGTACTTTTACTTTCGTGTGTGCTGATCTTGCTGTTTCTTGATACGCAGAAACCTTGGGTTTCCTTAAAAATGCAGTTGATGGATGTATTATATGGTCTTGATAGGGCTTTGCATGTCATGAGTTGAGTGCATACAAAGTTCACAAGACCTCACCCGGATTAGACCGAAGAGAATATGCTTTACAGTATGTGTTTGGCTTGACTGATGGCACTTTGACTCAGTAATGAGATTAGCTAAGTCTGTCTAATACAGCTTACTGAATATTCTTTAATAAAAATATTTTAAAAAAAGGCTTAGCATTCATTCTTTCACTGTGGAAGATACATCAGAAACCAGCAGTCCTGATACAGGAGCCTTGTTTCAAAGCAGAAGACTCACCTGTATTGGTTTAGGGAGCCTGTCATGTAGGGTTGATAGAAATAAAATGGGCTCCAAATAAACACATGGGTATTATGTGAAAGCTGTACTGATTTATTCTTTTCAAATTCATAGAACTTATGGGTTCATATTGACTTCTTTTTCTCTATATGAATAAAATGTTCTAGCAGTTAAGATATATAGAATAAATATGGAAGAGTGATTTAAAGTGATGTGTCTTGGTAAATATTACTCAGGGGAAGGAGTATCAATAATAAGTGATGTATTCAGTAGACCCTTATTACCTTCTTACAAATACATACCAGTTCTGCACTTCAGGTAGCAACCAACCAGATGTTGGAGATTCTCTCTCTGGTTGTTTACTCAGACTCAGCATATTTTACCTTTTGCACGCTGGAGTGTACCTGACCTGTCCTTACCCTTCACCAGCAAGATTGTGCTCTGGGCGAGTGACTTGGGAGGGGGCAGGAGGTGGCATTCCAGAAAGTCACGCGGCAAGCTACAAATGGGAGCAGCTTTTTAGGTTCTTGTAAGATGCTGAGCTTTGGGCTGCTCACTATAAGGCGTGTTGTTGAAGCATACTCCCAGCCTTGATCAAAGTTCTCTAATGCCGAGGGAGGTGTAACGTGGTTACAGAGGATTCTGCTTTTGATCTTCAGTGTTGCATTTCACGTTTTCATTCTAGATACTCGTAAATAGCTGCACATAGCAGCTTTAAGCAGCTGGCTAAAGAATTAAAAGTTTATTAACCTGAACTTCTCTGTAAAGAAATACAGAGAAACTGAACCAAACTCGGGGACAGTCACTGATCACACTGGTAGCAAGTATGTTACACATATCCAAGGAAGCCACAGCTGAGGTTAAGATCTTGTTGTGGTCTGTGATAAACATAAATGTTATGAGGCAACTCATTTCCAAGCCAAAATGTACCTTCAGCTATCTTACATAAACTGTTAGAATCTGAGTGTTTGATTTCGGGTCCACCAGCAGGGTTGGACCAACGGCTCCATACCTGTGCGCTGGAGATCTAAAAACGTGTCCCGGGCACGGTGACTCCTGAGAAAGCAGCCCCTGCCCTGCTGCTTTGCACAGGGGCAATGCCTCTGCCCTGCCATAGCTGAGGGGTGGAGGGCCACAGTGGCAACTCTGTTTGCAAACTTTCCCCTCTGGAGCCTTCAGCCTGGCTCGGCAACCAGTGGAAGTGCTTCCAAGTGACCACATTTTGCAATGGTCGCATTTTGTACAGCAACCTCGCAGGCTAACTGTACTCTAAAATTATAGTTATTTTAAAATAACTCTAAAAGAGAGTGTGTGTACTGACACGTGTGCAGGTGCACTTCAATCTCTCATTTTAAAAGACGGATGGGAAGAGCTGTCAAGGATTGATGGAGGAACCGAGGGGCGAGGAGAGCTGGTGGTTGGCACGGGAGCGTCACCTGCCCCCTGCGCTGCGTTGGTACGTGGTGAGACATGGGGCTTGGGGGCAGAGCTGTTGGGCTTGAGATCGGCTGCTTGGAGTTGCATCCAGGTAGACGTACCCACCATCGGCTTTTGCAGCCGGAGAACACACAGGCATGGCTGAGGGAAGGAAACGTCTCCGTGTAATGGTTGAGAGAAACAGGCTTCAAGTGTCTCAAGGGGAATGTTTTTTAACTGCTTCGGCACAATTTATTCATCTTTGGCGATGGTGCTTTTGAAAGTGCCCCTGTAACCAACTTCCCTCGTGGGTAAACCAAGAGTTTAAGAAAGAAATAATTTCCTTTTTTTTACATTTCTTTCTACTGATTGTCAGTCCCAGGCCCTGTAAGGCAGTCCTCCCTGCACATGGAGCTATTACAGCTGAGGTTTCTGCAAGTGAACTAAATTGCAGTTGCATGTATTTATTTTATATGCCACACCTGTTTAAGTCAAGGGAGACTTATGTACATTTAAAAAAAAAAAATACTCTGAATCTGTCACCAATTTACCTTCCTTACCTTGCCACAACAGCCAACATCTATCCCCAGGCAAAGGGACAACGCCGCTCTTTCAGTTACGGCAGGCAAAGCAGCAGGCAGGCTTAGAAACCCAGCGGGGGTTCTCCAGTAAAAATTCTCCACCTTAATGAGATAAATGATCAGTTTTTCCATGATGCAATAAACCCAGAAGTATTTAAACTCTCCTCTCTTTCTTCAGCGGTTGCCTGGTTCGCCTAAGCTTCCTCCTAAGTGAATGCTTCACAAGCTTCAAAGCCTGAGCCCTGCGAATGGGCGGTGTGATTATGCTTTTGCTGAAATATGCGGATAATTCCCACTTCAAGCGCACTTAATTTCTTTCCACCTAAGGCTATAAAGAAAATAAACAACTTGCAAGAGTCATGCAAATAATTTTAAAATGGGAGGCCTGTTCCCTTTTTCACATAACTTTTTCCAAACTAATCACTTAGAGAGTAATTGACTTGCAAAACCATCCAGGAGGCCTCCGCAGTGGAATTATTATTTTTGATCTGTCCCAGAATGGTGCTGCTATTTCTCATAACAGAAAATGACGACCTCCCTCTAGACTTTTTACTTGCCGCTGTAGCTACCACTAGCAGCCTCACACCTGTCGTAACTGGATTCAGATCAGAGAAATTAATTTGAATATTTAATTGATTCCAAATGGCCTATGTAACACGGAGAAAGGAGTGCTTTCCTAATTGCTTTCTTGGCTGAGGGCTGGCACACTGACCACCTAACGAGGTTGATGGCCCTTTCTTTCTACATTTAAGAATAATCACTTCTTTTCAGGTAGTGTGACAAAAAGCTTAATTAATCTGGATAGAGAAGGAATCGATAGTTTATTTGCCATGAATGATTCAGGAGGCTGTCACATGCTTGAAATCTATAATAATCACTTTAGCAAAGCACTGAGCGTTTCTTGCCGCCCGCTTCATGGCCAAAGCAAGCAGTCTGAAATCCTGGTCCCTCTGTAAGTGTTGGGAGTCAGACACCTAAATATTTTTGCTGATCTTGATCTCATGGCTTTAGGTTTGGGCAGCAGGACTCTTACAGCCAGCTGGATGATGGTTCTTTCAAGCTTGATGAATGAGGCTTTATGCATTTCTGTGTATGTGTGGCATTTTTAAAAAATACTTCACAAATTAAGGAGGTGGGGTGGGGTGGTGGTGCTATGTATATATTAAATATCCTGCAACATTCTCCAGAAACGTATGTGGTTTTTCCCCCAAAAAAATGTGAGCCCATCTCTGCAGTTGTTGGGATGTTTGTCCATTGGCCACCTGGGCTGCAGTTTGGTGATGAGTGATGTTATTTCAGTTTATCTAGATAAAGACTTGTTGCAATCTTCCCCAACAGTAGGTCAGTGTCCTGAGCCCCTCCTAAGTCACTGCATGACCATCCACTTTTCCAATCCCATCTGCCCTCTAGACAAGCAACGTCAGGGTCTTTCTAGACGCTTCAAGAAAGGGGTTGTGAGCAGCATCTGCAGAAAGGCAAGTGACACACCTGGAGGCGCAGAACCTACATGCACTGCAACAAGTAGGTTTAGTATCATTTTATATACTCATTCACAGACAGGAACACCTTCTCCGGTGTATATGGATAGGTATTTTGGCCTTGAGCCTGCTCCAAAGTCTTTCTGCACAGCACTGTAGATGTAGCCCATGGGTAAACCAGCAAGTTGAAAAATGCTTCATTTGCTCTTCTGAAGGGTGGAGATCCTACAGGACCAGTTGAAGTCACTGGTAGTTCCAGTTGCTTGAGACTTCACCTGGCTTTGAAGGTACTTGGAGGGAGGGAGGAGGAAGAGACCAGAGCACCCTTTTCCTTATATTCAGTCTGCCCTCCTGGAAATCTCTGCAGATATTGAAAACCAATTTAAGCCTGCTTTGTGGAAGTATTTGTCCATAAAATTTTGCTGTAAGCAGAGACTTTCAAAAATCATAATTTCACATTTTATGTAGTGGCCAGATGATATTATTAACTAATTATATCAGAAGCACAGCTAAGGTTGAGGTCCTGGGACAGTAGAACAGAATAAGAGATAATGAGCTATCATCTGTAGATGCAGGAGAGGTAACCTGAAAACTCAAAAGGAATAATTAAAAAGCTTTGATGACAGTTATTTTGTTTCTATTTCTGAGGGGGTTTTTTTTGTTTAATTCTAGATATTTGCTATTTTTTTAAAAAAAAGGTTAAAACTGCAGAAAATATGGGAACAGCCATGTTTCAACAAAGCGGCACCATTCTTCACTGTGGAAAACCCATAAAATGACAGGAAATGGCTTAATGTGGTAGGTGTTCATTTTTAAGGGTTCTGTTGACAGAAGTTGATGAGTGAAAATATTGTATTTCATTTTTGCCTTTTGTTCAGTAAATAGCATGGAATTTTGATGCTGCCTAGAGGGACAGCTTTGTACTGTGGTGGTCTAAACTGGGATTTTTCATTAATGTAACCAATCAGAGTAGGTGGGTTGTTGTTTTTTTTTGTTTTGTGTGTGCGTTTGGGGTTTTTTTTAAGAAAAAAAGCTGAAGTCAAAGAAAAGAATAAGAAAAAGCACCACAAAGTTTATCTTTTACTCATCTGGAAGAGTTTATTTTAAACACGGAACATTGTTTGCTGCTGTGGAAATGAAAGTGAGAGAGTTGCAGCTTTCTTCCGATGCCATCTGGCAGATGATTTACTTGCGTATGGTATTCACTAATCCAAATAACCCTGTGTGTGGTAGCATTGTCTCTTTACTGATCATGCAGCTGAGTTGGCTGAACCTTAGATGGCTCACACAAGGCTATCAACAGCACAGTACAATAGACTGTTTAAAATTAGAACAGTATTAAGGAAAGGGATATGCCAAATTCATCATGCCTTTACCTTTATTAAGCATTTTCTCTACCCGAACTGAGCTTGATGTTTCCTTTTTTTTCTCTTCACGCTTTTATTCACCCCAGTTCTTCCTGGGCTTTAGTCCATTGACTCAACACTTCCGTGTAACCTCAAAGCTCAGGTGGGACCAGAGCATTGGGCATCCATCCCTAGATTCATATTCTTGCCCTGATGATAACTGTGTTTGCTCCTGTAAGGTCCCCTCCCGACCTCATGAAACTTGTATTCCTGCCGGGAAGTAAGGCTACTTCAGCAGGACAGCTGTATGCTGTAACCAGTAGTTTGTTGGTTAAAGAACTCTCTTAGTTCCTAACCTGAGCCAAAATTGTCTCCAGATCAGGATATTCCCATTTATCAGGAAAAAAATTATCTAGCTACTTCATTATTATATTAATGTTAGGCTGCCTCCTCTTGCTGTAATACCAAAGGGAGAGTCTTCAGCGGTTATTTCAGGAAGAAAAATAATTAGAGGATTATGCCTTGATGAGCAGATCCCAAGCTATGAGTAGATGGAGGCATTCGCTTATATCTTGTATTTGAATTCTAGGGAGGCGTTGGTATTCTGATGCTTTTCTATGGTCAAGACAATATAATGGCTCCGTTCTCAATGTGTGGGGTTTTTGAGTGATTTTTCCACAGTGCCTAACTCCGTGTGCCTAATAGGTCTCTAATTTTGGTTTCAGATTCCACTCTGAGGTTGAAAGACCTAAAATTTAAGTGTTGGCTGTGCCTTATTTTAGTCACTTCTGTTTTTTAATTGGATCTCACCTTGATAGGTCACTTGAAAAAGTTAGTGTTATGGTTCAATTTGCAATTGTCCTTTTTGGAAGCTGCCTTTTTGATTTTAAGGACAACTCAACAGTTTTGAAAGTGCTGGTGAAATTATGTATATAGGTGAATATAATAGGTGAATTTATAGGTGAAATTAAAATATATACAGTGTAGATAATTTTGTATCAGAGATAGGGAAGGAATTGAGAGCTCAGCTCTTTTCCTGCGGAGCAGCGCGTGCTTTGAACTCACTGGCTGCATCTGTCTTGCTAAGCTTTTAGTGCCAGGACCTGCTTCCTGAACCGCAGACTGAATGGGATAGTGGGGCAGTGTTCACGTTACCATATTCTGTTGTCCCCCAGGCATGGGTACATCCAAACTGCTTGCTAGGAGTGTCCTTGACCCATGCTGACTCCTGAATGATGCAAAGAGTTGTTTCAAAAAGCGTTAGTTGGCCAGAGCCAAAACTGTGCCAAGAACTGCCCTAACTATTAAACAGCACAGATCATCAAATTTCAGTGTCTGGGCTGGCGCCCTGTCACTCCTTAATTGAGTGGAATAAGCAGAGCCAAAAAATGCCCCCTTCCTCCCTCAAGTGTTAACAGAATAGATGTGATTTTTCAATTTACTTCCACGACATTCAGAGACCGTTCTGGAAAACTGAAGCGTATTTTCTCTTACTGATTTTATAGCACTAAAATTCCACTGACTTTGCTGCAATTTCTATTGACTGACCCTGTAAACACATGGAGAATCAGTATTGTTACTGATATCAGCATGTCGTCATGCTTTATTCATTTTCAATTTTATAACTATAGTCTGATCTCTTGGAATTGTGTCCACTAGCGTAGCACTGGACTATGGAAATCTTATTTTATCAAAATGTGTTATTCTTGGATGAGAATTCACAGTTACACAGTTGCACTTTATAGATCCATAGATTTTTGAAAGCCAGAAAAGGCCCTTAGATTATTTAGTCTGACTTCCTGAATGACACAAGCCATTTAATTTAACCCAGTTAGCCTTGCTCCAAGTCCAGCAATTTGTGTTTGGCTAAGGCTTATCTTCTAGAAGGACGTCCAGTCTAGATCTGAAGCCATCAGTAGTTGGAGAATCCATCACTTCCTTTGGCAGTGCAGTCCAACGGTTATCACCCTCACTCTTAAAAATGTGTGTTTTGATTCTTGCCTGAATTTGTCTGGCTTTCACTTCGAGCTATCACCTCTCATTATGCCTTTTTTTGTGAGATGAGAGTGCTGCTGTTACTGCTCAGTATTTTCTCCCTGCGGTGATACTCGCACATTGTAATCACTGAAATCATCGCTAGATGTTTTTATTAAATTCAACAGACTGAACCCCTTTAATCTCTTACTGCGAGGCCCTTTTCCAAGTTTTCCAATAATTTCTGTGGCTCTCCTCCACATCCTATCCTATTTTTTACCTCTTTCGTGAAATGAGGAAACAAGAACTGGATGTAATACTCCAACATGTGTCCATTTATAGGACTTCTCAATGCTTTCCCTCTGTTGCTCTAAGGCGATCACTAATTTAAATGGGCCTGAGGCTGCTGCCTGGCACTGAGGCCTGCTGGAATATCACAGTCTGCATCTGTACTATTGAAAGCTCTTTATCTTCCATGATAGGGTGTCTGCATCCAAACTACTTTTTGGGAATGCTTCCTGGCAATTTCTGACACTTCAGCTGTGTTTGGGAATTATCTGGAAAAATGCTGGCAGACGCCGAAATCATGCCAGGGATACCACCCTATGGTACAGATGTCCAAGGACTAATGCCTAGAAACATTTCCTGACCCTTTTAAATTCAGTAGTGTAGTCTAAAAGTTCCCAGTTATGCTCAAAGCGTCACTGATAATTTTAGCTTCAGTGAAAGTATTAAAAAAAGACGTTTCTCTTATTTGCTTTAAGAACCTAGGAGTCAGATATGTGGGCTCAGCGGGTCACCTTGGTTAGGTAAAGGCATAGTCAAGTAGCAGACAAGCATCTGCTGATTTCCATTCACCCCATTTCTCTTAGATGCTTATTTTTTAACAGATTCTCTGTTTGGTAACATTTCTGTCTGCTCACCTTACCACTAATGACAAAGGGTACTTGGACAATTAAGAGCCCAAGTCTAACTTTTTATGACATGACTCAGGTGAAATGCCACAAACCCGGTGGCAACAGTACTAAGTGGTGAGCAAAATCATAACTTTGTCTCACTGATTGTCCACCCTGGCTTATTTTTAGCATGTACCTTGACTGTTTTGTATCTAAGTTCTCCCTCCATGCCTTCAGGTGGGGTTAGCTGTCTCCAGACAGGATGGGTGGACAAGTCTTGGAGGCTGACTGATTCAGTCTTCCAACATTATTCCAGCAAGTTGTGCATCCTTAAAAGTTTCTGCATGCTCCCACTCTGCATCTTAGAGTTTATAGTTACATTCAATGCTGTAAAATCACACTGTCTACATCCAGTCTAGAGAAAGATAAGCATGAGCTGTATAGAGGCACATTAGTCTGCACTATTTGGTCCTGAGACCAAGGTCGACCTTTTTATTCAACACTGTAGACATACCATTTGAAATAGAATCATAGATTCATAGAACGGTTAGAGTTGGAAGGGACCTTAAAGATCATCT
>RSEF01000003.1:110745248-110779906 GCA_003993805.1 Himantopus leucocephalus
TCCCTTCCAACCTAAACCATTCTATGATTCTATGATTCTATTACAGTGAAATACCCCCTTTGACTAAATTTACTGTATGCACATTCTGCCCATTCTAGTCTCCAGATCTGAAACCTACATCTTTGGCAATGCTCTAAACAAGACAGGAAAAAAATATAAAATCTAGAGATTCAGGACAGCAATCTTTTTCAGCAGGGTACTGACACACATGTCTAAATTCCTCTGAAGTTGACAAAACATGTGTTTATTGAATTAAGGCTTAGACTGCTTGGGACAGTTAAGCTTATTTCAGATGAAAATTATCCTTTTGTTTATCTTGAATATTTTTCATCATATAAGAATTTTGGCTCCTATCAAGAGATGGTAGCTAAAAAAACATAAAACATTTTTCTTTTAAAAAGGTTTGTTTCTTCACTTCCTCATAAATAGATTTGCTTCCCCTGGAAAATGGACACATCCAACTGGCAGCTCAGGAATGGTGCTTCCTTTTTAGCCCAGTTGTGCTAATAATTCTATTAAATATAGTGTTGCAGCAGTGATGAGGAATCTTACATCTATAGTAGTGTGTAATATGTTACGTATACGGTAGATGTGAACCAAAGTAAAACCAAAGTGAACTGGCCAGTCCCTTTGAAATGTACCCGGTATCTTCTTTCTGCTCACACTTGCTATATTGGTTAAATATTTTCTTCAGTCAAATGTCATTTCTGGAACAGGTACTATAAAATGTAGAATTGTTTCTTTTTACGTATGATGTTTGAAAAATTGCTCTTGCTTTCTCAGGCAAACCGCTGAAGCAGGTCAGAGTTTGTAGTTTTTCTGTCAGCACAAATTAATTTAAAGACCTCTTGTGTAATAATAATAATAGCTTTAAATTGTTTATAGGGTTGATTTTAATAAACACTGCATAACATAGAGCAGTGCCCAGCATAACCAGTTGATTCAGTGCCAACACAATATCATCTTTCATTGGTGCTCTGAAAAAATAGCACAAACAATGAAGATGTCTGAGGTATGTCACAATACTGTGATCAAAAGGAACGTATTATTTAAATATTATAATAAGCCCAGTGATGTCTTTTGAAATAGAATGATTTTAATTCAAAAACATCTGCTTGAAAGTCCAAAGAGATTAGAAATGTCCATTTATGAAAACATACTAATTAAAGGCTCTAAATACTTAGAATAGTTCTATGCCTATGTAAGTTAGTCCAACTGATAGCAAAACTCGACATGTTTCATATTATTTCAACTTCTTTTATTTGAACAAGGGAATAGATAAACAAAAGGAAACGATCCTGTTGTTTTTAAAATTTTGTGAAAATATAACCCGAACAGAGGTCAGTCTTCAAATGCACAGTCCATATGGCTTGGCTGACACAAGTAGCTGTAAGGATAACATCACTTTGTAGGAACAGTGGGACTCAGCTCTCTCCAGCTCTGTGCAGTAGCAGAGTGGAAAGAAAATGTAAACCAAACTGCTCCTTTATCCACCATTTTTGATGCCGCAGATATATCTGAGTCAGTGGAAGCATAAACTACTGCAGCTTCTAGGTCTGTTAATAAAAATTCCAAAAATAATTATCCTCTACTTCTTGTAAAACAATGGAGTAACTATTTTGTGTTTGGCCTGCAAGTCATCAGATGTCATTATTGTAAGCAGACTTCACAAGCCGCTATACTGTAGAGGAATGGAGAAACACTCGTGTTAATTGTGGTGTCATTACTTAGAAGAAACTGCTGTTTAGTTTTTTGCTTTACACTTTTACTAGTCAAGTATAATTCAGCTACAATGGCTGAGCATAGACCTTCCCACTAAGTAGGCCATATTGTGGAATATTGTTTTCCCTATTCATTAGAATAAAGGAAGTTTAGCAATGCGTATGCAGTAATGTAATGTTTCCTTGAAACACTAGGAATATAATATATGTATATAGGTGAATGTCCGCCTATTTCAAATTTATTTAGTGTCAAAAAAAAGGTGATCAAGGCAAGGTCACTGGGCGAGTGATTTGCCCTGGTAGCCACACACATCCTATGGTTGCATTCTGGGCACCGTGAAAAAATTAATACAACCCAACGAAGAAGTCATCAGGGATATATCTCAAGAGGTATTTGGGCATCAAACCTGTAGGTTAACAAGTTAAGGTGTGTACATGTCCCAGCACTAGTTCATTCACGCTTCCATTTCTGTCTTGGCCCGTTCAGTGTGATGGTGTGTGCTAACGCCAAGGATGCTGCTACAGCCAGAGACCTGCCTGACTTGCAGCTGGTGGTTCCTTAAAATGCCTTTGATCCGTAATCAACTGTCTGGGCACTCCACATCCAGGGAAAAGTCAGACCAGTGACTGTAAATGAGTACCCAGAGGTGGATTAGAAATGCTTACAGGGCAGGCTTCTGTTCTCATTTGAGAGCCACTAACTGATCATTGAGAGGTAGTAAGAAACTTGCTAAAGTTACTAATCATTCTTCAAGTACTTTCAGCTGTGATTTAACTGCACTTTTCCAGCTGTTGCACTGAAAGCACACCAGGTAAAAGGCTGTTTGAGAAACTGCCCTTCTCACGTGCTAGACACTGTGCTGATGGGAACCATGCTCTCCGTGGTGGCCATGCGTCATTAGGGATGCATGGCGAGTCACAGGAGAAGAGCTTATGCCAATCCTCTGGCATAGAAGGGTATATTTCTGGTTGACTTCACCCTAGATGTACCCTAGACTGACTACCTGTGGCTGGAACACATAATAGGGTGCTACTCTCACCTGCATGGACAAAGTCTCAGAGTTGCAAAGCTTTACATTCAGGTATGTCCCAGGCTACAAAAATCAGAAGACAAAATGACCTGTCCAGTCTCCCTGCACAATTGACAGAAGGACATGAGCATCAAAGAGTGAGATCCCAGAGCTCAACAATCACAGTGGAAAACCACCAGCAGTAGTCGGAAGGAAATGCAGAAGAGGCTGAGCTGACTCTCAGCTGCCCTCCACAGAATTGAGTCCATCGCACATGCTGTTTTAATGACTATTAACTATTTCTTGGAGTTAGGGGTCTAAACCAGGACAACCTTGGGTACAAAAACCTGAAAAGGATAAACCTTGTGATACCCAAATGCTTAGAGGATGCAGACTGAGGTTCTGCCTGTTTTGGAGATGAGATTTACAGGCAGATCTCCAGCTATTTGAGTGTTTAAACTAAATAATAAGTGTTTGTTGTGTTATGTGGTATTCTGAGATTGAGCTTCCACAGGCTTTGTTATTAAATCTTTGTGTTGTATCCTATGTACTATAGTTAAAGATGAGCAGTAACTGAATATTTCACAAAGGACATCCCTGTGATTTTCATTTTGCCCTGGTCTGGATGAATCTGATTGGATTTACCTCACTGCTAGAGTATGACAGTGGGGAGAAGCTAATGTCCTGACATGGCAGAAGTGACAATAGGCTGCAGAATAACTCTAAGCAAGAATCAGCACTTCAGCCTTCACTCACATAGTGTGAATTGCACATCTGACAGAGGTGACTGCAATCCTGAAGCAGACAATTTGATTTAAATAAATAAATCTATAAAATCTGGACCTTCCTTTTCTGCTCACCCTCTTGCAGCTGCAGATTCCTGCTCCCTGCTGTAGCTGCACATCAAAAGAACATTTCATTGACAAAACTGACCACATATATTTAATCTTCCAAAATTACTGTTTATGGAGACTCAGTTCTTGGTGTTTAACATTTCAAAGACCTGCAGTAGCAATAAAAAAAAGCAATCACATTTGTGCAGAAGAAGAAACAAAGAAGTGGGTGCTTTGGCATCATTCTCTCTTTTAGCTGAAGTTCTTGTGTTTCCACGGGCTTTTTGGGATAGTCCCGCTGGCTGCTTTAGGGAGCTATCTCTGTGGTCTCTTCTGAAGGACAGCCTTTTAATTACATTCATAACTTAGCTCAACTCATGAGTACATATCTTTTTTTCATCTGGATATGTCTGTACTCTCAAATGATTATGTCCTCACTTCCTGCATCCATCGTGGTCCCCTGGCAGTCCACGCTGTGTAAATGTAATGCAGTTTTCTCCTGGGCTTCCTTCTGGAGTGGGTTAGTTAGCTCCCTTAGAAACCATCAGGTTCATTTCTTGGGGAAATCTTGCTCCCAGGCTGCTCCCAGTAGGCAGAACAGATAGGTGCACCAGGCTTGGATCTCTTTGCTCTACACTGCTCTCTAACAGGCTGCTTGGAGACTTCAAGGACTCCCATATACTATCATGCCATGCGTTAAGGTATACAGCATATTACATCTGTCTCATTGTAAAAATTCTATTCTAGTGGCTGCAGGACAGCCCAGACATTATTTTTAACACTATAAACTGATAAAAGTTATAAAATAATCAAGTCTCAGGGCCACAGAGATACCACACAGGGACAGAGGAGACCCATGGCCAAATGCTGTGTCTTGTGTGGGTACGGTCAGTCTGCTGCGGACAGTCTGGATGTGACCATACTGCACCGCTTGGGCTTGAATCACTCCGTGGGGCAAATGCTTTTAGCGTATAGAATAGCAATAGAAGCAGCCTCTGTGGCTTAGTTCCTCATCCTTCCTTCAAAGGGTTTTTGCAAAGCTATGCTGTAACATCATGAATTTTCATGGGATAAGATGGACAACAAGGGAGCTATGAAAGTACAACTAGAGAAATCAGATACATCACTAGGGACATCATGTACTTTGTGACTTTTTTTTTTAAGCTTGATGGATCTAGAAGTGCAGGTGACTCTTCAAGCAGTGTTTCCAGGGTTCTTTAAAACTGATGCTGAGGCGATATAGTACAACAAGAGAATACACATACAATTGTAACCTACTGTGAAGTGGTGTTACAAACCTGCCAAAGCACTGGTCTGCAGTCTCAGGTAACCGTTTTTCATAATAGAGGAGAAAAAGAGTTTGCAGCTGTCCTTGGTCAAATGTCAAGCCTTCCTACCAACTACTTTTAGTTCTTGAAATCTAGTGTCCTCCCCACAATTTTAAGCATTTATTAATGATGCATAAAAGATAAAACCCTGTTACTCTTTTTTGCATACAGAGATTAAAGTCTGTGATGGACTGTCCCCCCACCAAGATATTAACTATTGTTAAGAGCTCCTTTCTCTGGAAACCTTTCAATCAGTGAAACTCATTTACATAAAGTAAGATTTATAAATAAGAATCATAAAATTAATTCCACTTGGAACTATACAATTCTCACCATCACTTTTCAGTCCAAATCCAACCCTTTTTCCTGCACTTCCCTTTCTTCATGTCCTTTCAATCTGGATTTTTCTAGTATTTGTTAATACTGAACTAAAAATAAGTACACATCTTCCTTTATGGGAGAAATAATGTTTAAATAACCACATTGTTTATTTTTACCTTTGGAAGTCATTCAGATATACCATTGCCATGGATATAGTATAAAACATCAACTGAACAGACTAAAAATAATACCCAGCTGTTAGACTAGTACTCTGCACATCTCAAGGTGCTTTATAAATGAAGTCCATGTAATTACTTGCTTTGGACAGACACAGGAGTTGAAAGAACAAAAAATGCAGATTTTTTTTTCCCATGAACACTCATATGCCAGTAGTAGAAACCAGTTTGCTGGATTCCCAGACCGTATCTAATGGGTCACGCTAGGCTGTCTTTGAGCAGTTGATACAAACCCTACTGCAGCCATAATCTAATTGGTTTTAGCTAGAAAACTTTTTGATGGAAACGAGAACTGCTTCTTACAAGCATGGCACTGAAACTGTTCCTCAGCTGTAGGGGCCAGATCACTATCTTTTAAGGACTATTTTTGTACTTTGGGAATGGCTCTGTGTTCCTGGCCAGAGCATACTTTGCCAGTTGTGTGGGCTGGGACAACTGCCCAAAAGCCCAGTGGCAGCAAACTGGGAGCACCATGAATATCTCTGAGCATGAGACTTATCTTGGAAGCACCTCTCCATTGTACAGAACAGAGAGTCCTGGAAAAGAAGTGAAAAAGCCAAAGAAGCAGATAAAAAAGTCTCCTTTTTAGCCCAGTTTTCCATGAGGATTTTTAACACAATGATCATTGTTTTGGGCATGCCAATACAACCAACCAGTGAAAGCTTACTGAATTCAGCAGCATCACAGTGATGTAAATGCAACCAAAAAGACTTTTTAATAAGACTTACTAGTTTAACCTGGTGTCTTTTCCATGATATTATCTAGTGGCTATGGCAAGAGACTGGGAGTTGAGACTGCTTCATAACCCGAGGGTCTGCCAGGTTTATTCACCTGCAGAATACTTAAGTTAATACTCCCCAACCTCTCAGGAGCCTCTTCATACCTCAATGACATTTGTATACTACCTGAAGGCTTTCCAGATGAAAGGTGTGTTAAAGAGCAAAATACTGCAATTATCTGCAGCAGTAAATATTGCCCAATATGTAATCCAGATTGAGGCAAACAGTTGGCCTAAGCACGTGAGCCCAGTACCAACTCAAGGCTCCAGCACAAGTGTGTTCCAAGGAAGCACGTGGCAAAGGAAACATTACTTCAGATCCATACTGAGAAAAATGTTTGAATGAGAAGTGATTTCGAATAACACTGACCTTTGGAGCTGGAGATCTGTACAATTGTTTACACAGAAAATTGAGCTTGCTGACCTCCGTTCAATTCCATGACTACATTACCTGTCGCTGGCTTACAGCCAGTGCTGATCATGGCACAGTTCAGCACACAGGGGTTGTTCTGCATGACCAGAACAAAACACTTGATTTGCATTAACAAAATCTATGGGGAAGCTTGCTCAGAACCTGCCCATGGTAATTCCATAAGTAAGATTTACATGACCATTTTGGAAAAAGAGAATATTGGGCAAAATCCTCCACCAGTTTATGTGGGTTCACCACCATTGGGGCCTATGAAATGAGTCCTGCAAGAGTTAAGCAAGGTGTAACTCATTATAGGTTCATGGAGTATAAGACCAACGAGACCACTGTGATCAGTTATTTTGACCTCCTGCTTAATACAAGCCACAGGACTTCCCCGAATCCTTGCAAACACAAATGGCTCTTTTCCATAGAATGGAAATCCATAAATATATACGTTACTCGGAGGTACTTCTGTTTATATTACATAGGGTTCTGTGAATAATTTGGATTCATTCTGTAGGACTGTTAAGTGAAATGGAGCTGTTCTATCTCAACTGGATCACAAATGAAACACCCTATAATATGCATAGAAGCACTCGTATGGTATAAATAATATTTTTAATCAGTCATTGAAATAATAATATAAAGTTCATTTTATTAACATTTGAAAAATAAATGTCTTCACCTCCCTTCATTGGACTTTAAAGGAGGAAAGTTTTACGTTCCCTGTGAAAAAAAATAAAGCAAAAAATGTTTAGAGAAAGCAGCGATCTGACTGGTTAGAGATC
Organism: Himantopus leucocephalus; assembly: GCA_003993805.1. Taxonomy (NCBI): domain Eukaryota; kingdom Metazoa; phylum Chordata; class Aves; order Charadriiformes; family Recurvirostridae; genus Himantopus; species Himantopus leucocephalus. The sequence goes on from RSEF01000003.1 coordinate 110,752,676, forward strand.
ACAAATCGCTAATAATAATAATCTCTGAATATCAGATGCCAAACAGCTGCAGAGCCTTTTAAACCTAATTCCACTTTCTTGGAGGATACAGCAAGTTTGGAAAAGAGGTGATTGCCAAACCCACCACGAAATGTAGGCAGAAATTTTTCTTTGAATAAATCACTGTCACCCTTGATAAAACCATACACAAGTATCTTGGCAGGAGAGAATGCTGCAAATTGGTGCTCGCAATGAAGACAGAGCCCATGAAGCCTTCAGGCAGACAACACAAACCCAGCCCAGATAGTCCACAAAAAAACCCACTAAAAAGCAGGAGGTGACATGTGTCGAGTTTATTGGATATATCGCTAGATACTGCATGCTTTCCTATTGCATGACAAGGTACTATGCCGTTTATTCCATTGCAGTTTGCCACCTGGTATAACAATGTATAAAATTCAAAGAGCAATTATTTGGAAAAGTCATATGAGTGTTCAAAAAATATATGGAAGATGATTATGCCTGTGAGTCCTTTCCTCGCACTTGCACTTTACAGGGCAGGTGTCAAAATTTCAATTTATATACATAAGATTTACGGAAAGTTTTAAATTCTCAATATGGAATATTCATCCCTAGCAAGTGCCCAATATCCTGACTTCACAGATACTGGAAAAGCAGTTCATCTGCCACTCTTTGTCAACCCCTCTCATAGTCCTAATACCCTCCAAACTGTGTAAATACAAATCACTGCAGTAACTGTTACTTTTCAGCACTTTGGGTTGTGGAAACATGGTGTATTACTAAAAAGTATAGAGTATCCAAGGTTCTAGAAACCTGCAGGAGAGTTATACAAGTCAGTCCATTAGCAGCATCTAAAGTTCCTCCTGAAAATATTTATGCTGTGGATCACCTTTCTCTGCCTTGGTCTGTTTGCACTTTATCATACATCTGAGCAGCAATGTAGTAAACTAAAATGTGTGACCTGCCCGTGTCCAGGGAAGAACAGTTTGGGGTGTTTTTTAAAAACTTTTTAAAAACACCTTGTGCTTTTTTTTTTTTGTTCATTTTGTCTCCTGTGTCACTGGAAGTAAGTTACACATTACCTTGTCATGGGGAAACAAGCAATGTCTGACTGTACTAGAAAAGGGTGTTTTCTCTCTGATTTACTCTGTAGTCATTCTGTGTCTGGTAAATTCAGGTTCCTTTTGCCAAGCTCCATCCAGGATCATCCAGAATTCTTAATTAATACAGATTAGTATGGTGGCAAAAGTATTTATAGAGAGACAGGAAAGATTCCTCCTCAGTGAAGGAAGATGGGTTTGCAGAAAAACACTGGCCTCCACAACTGGAAAAGGCAGTTCAGTTCCAATGATGCACAGGACCAGAATGATTTGTCAAATCCAAGCCACTTAATAGAAAACTGACTGATATGGCTAATAGAAAATGGGTGAACAAGGAGGGGTGTGGCTAAAATCCTGCTGCTCTGGGACCAAAGCATCCCTCCTATTTAGGGTTCACATTTCTAAATGCTGTTGCGGAGCTGTGGAGCCAGGGCTCAGTTCAACACTGAATCTAGACCAGTCCTTTTTTCACAGCTGAAAAAATATCATTTCCTCCTCATTTGTCACTGCTGACAACACATTAGTTACAGTAATTGTTTGGGATCAAGGCCATCACTGCTCAAGTCTTTCTTCTGTGTAGGTCTTTTGGAAGGATCAAATGTGGTCCTGTAGCATCACTCAGTGAGAGAAAGGGAGCCTCGGATGCCCGTGAATACTTAATACGATCCAGATGAAGCTAAACATAGCCCTTTTAGGAGAATCCCCTCGTGCTCACTCTTCAGCTCATGTAGCTGGTTTTGCCTGTCTGCTGTCTGAATGCAGCTAGCCCTCCTTCCATCCCCTCCATCCTCCCTCCCACATAGGCCCTTCACATAACCCACAAAGCAAGCTCAGGCCTGTTGGCTGGAGTACCACTGCCAGGGGCCTCCACACCTTCTGTAAGCACTAAAATGACAGCTGTGTTGGATAAAAGACAGGGAATGACCACGTTTTGCCTGGAACCCATTCTGTAGGGTGTGAGATGAGAGCAGGTTGAGCAGAAAAGTGTTTAATTTGTGCCTTCTGTCAGGGCACAGGGGTGATTTAACCACTAAGTTGCTCAGTGCTGCCAAAACTGAGGCAGCTGGGAGCTGAGGACCAAAGCTGAAGTGCCTGGGGAACATTAATATGGACTTGAGGATTATGGACTTTGTTTACAAAAAAGGTGAGGCAGCTGCTGAAAAAAAGATGTTGTTGCATTTATAAATACTTAGATGTGATTCAGGATGAACATAGCTGGCTTAAGTTTTTATTTTGGGATTTTTCTCTCCCTCTGTGATGCTGAACAAGCTAGGACACCTGTTGGTTGACCTGTCTCCCATTTGTACACTGGGTTGATAACAGTTTTACACCCACAGAGGCACACTAACAGATAAACTGTATCATGGTTGAAGCCTTATGGTGGGCAGGACATAAAGAAGGGGTTTATACAGTCACAAGAGCTTTATTATCATCTCCATTAATAACTATATTGTGAGAATACCCCATAAAGCAATGTGCCTTTGCCATCTTCATTGCCATGAGGAATGCCCAATGTATTCACATTCACGTGAGGCAAAACTCTAGTCTACAGTCTCCAGGAGATTAGTGTCTGGAGCTGGTTTAGCAGAGGATCCTCCTGAAAGCCTTTTAGAAGAGACTTATCCATGAGTACAGGTTTTCCTCCATCATTAGCCTTCACCCTCGTACTGCAAATAAATTGGAAAATACATATCATTTCCACAGCTATATCTTTCCAGCTATGAAAACTGTGAAGTGTTCTGGCCAGAAGTGAAAAAAGTAAAACAGCAGTGCACGGATGTCTTCACCGATGTCCTTCTCTCTCTCTCATCCCCTTCTTTCTGCTGTGCCCCTGTTGTACACCAGAGAGCAGCACTCTGGCTTGTCCTGTGTGGTGCCCATCAACCTGTTCGCACATCTCCATCCTGCACCATCCCAAATGTAAAAATTTCTATCTCTCTGTAGTCCCCTTGTTATTATGATAAAAACCATTATTATATTGTTTCTTCTGATACCTTTTATCCAGGCATTACCTGGATTCATGGATTCCTAATATTTGCTACTGTTGGCTGGCTCCTTGTTAATAATAAAGCAGATACATGCAGGTTACATAAGAATCCAAAGAATTCCACAAAATTATTGATTTTTTATTCCTGAAATTCTGAACTAAAATACAATACTAAAAATTTCAATGAAAAACTTGTTTGTTTTTCTTTCTTTTACTTCCCTCCCCCCAACCTCGCTGCTACAAAGGAATGTTCTGAATAAAACCTTCCTTTTCTCTTTTTCCTTCCTTAGCCTACTGCATGTTTTAGTTCTCCAGTGCTTCCTAGTTGCTTGGGGTTTTGGGTATTGGGTCCTTACTGTCCTTCTATCATTTTCCTCTAGCAGCTGAAGCTCAAGCAGTGCAGTGCTGTGTCTGATTCTAGCATGGTCCGCAATCCCAGCGAAGAATGGCATTGCCTGATTGTATCCTAGATTCCCAGGATGTTGGCTTCTCCAAGATGCAACAAGGGGTGTTTTGGCACCAGCCACATGGCAACAGCATGGAAATGGTCATCAGCATCTCTATGGTAGTTGCCATACTATAAGATTAAGACAAAGTCTGACTTCACAGACTGTCACTATGGCTTTCAAATAGCCTACCTAGATTGTCCCAGTCTGTTCCTGCTATCTTCATTACTTACTACTGTACATTAAGTATTACGTAATGTCTGTAACTTGTAAATATTTGATTATAAAATCAAATACCTGTAAAATTCACAGTTAAATATTAGCTGCAGATAGGTTGAAACACAGCTGTTTCTTGCTGGAATTAGTCCAGGAAGCCAGATTTAACACCATGACTTCCCAGCAAAACAGTTGCAGACTCCTGAATGACAGGAGCATGGCTGGGACCGATCACTCCTACCATGGCCTCTGTGTGTACTCAGGGAAATCTTATGGCTCCTTGACTACAGTATCTGAAACTTTGCCATTGGTTATACGATACACTTATGTGTCTCAGTCCTACTCATTTCCATCCCTTCCCTGTCACCCTGCTTACAACCCTCCCCACATCTCCCTTCTTTTGTGCAGTCAGTTGGGGATGTGCTATAACTACCCTGCTGCACGAAGTGGCTTTAACGACCCTCCTCCCACTGCTACACACGCTGTGCTTTGACCCTTCATGTTCCTTCTGTTGCAGGATCCTCTGCCTCCATTGCCCTGCTCACTTCCAATGCTCCAGATCCAACACAGGTAACTTTACCGTGGTGTCCTTCCTTGAATATGTCACAAAGCGGGAATAAATGAGTTTATGAAGAACATTTAAAAACATTCCATTGGTCATATGCTACAGTGCTTTTAAGGTACCTTGGATGTGCTTTCAAAGTCCATCCTGTAGTATCTATTAGTGCAAGACCATGGAAGGTGTTTTCCTTATACCGCAAGTACCAGGCAACAGTGTGTTCAAGTCATGTTAACTGCACATGGACCGAGCAGCAATGTCCAAACTTCATGTATTACACCACAAGCCTTGTGCCTGAAAAGTCTAGAAAATGAACATGTAAGCTCAGTTAACACTCTACTATATCTCTTCCACTTATTCCAGAATAAATGGCTAAACTTTCCCAGTCACTCAAAACAGCAGGCGACTAACAACAGAAAATATCTTTTGCTTTGCTCCCCTTAGACCTCCTAAGCAATCATTTTCCCTGCTCCCTGAGCCCATGGATCAGTGACAAATCCTCCAATATTATAACTGAGTTATAGCTGCAGAGATGTCAGTGCCGTTGCTAACTTATCTGCCCAGAACAACTGACGCCTGCTTCCCTATTTGGCTAAATAGTCTTGCCCTCATCCTACCTCAACATTTCCTCCACGTAAAGATAAAGCTGGTGTCTATGCTTGCCAGCCCACTGCTGTGACAGAAACCAATAGGAAAAACATCAAGCCAGCAACTAGAAACAGTTGGCTGCTCACTGCAAAGACCTTTGGAATGCAAAGATCATTCATTGCGACAGGACTTCCAGGCATATGGACATAGGTTGGACAGGACTTACTACCTTCATATTCCTGAGGCTGACAAGAGATTATAAGGATGACATCTTAAGGAGGGAATTGTTTATTTGTGGTAGAAACTGGGGGGAAAACAAACCCTTGGTTACTTTTTGAACTATGAGCAGGATTTAACAAAGCAGCTTCCAGAGACATTTCCCTTATCAAAACATCTTGCAAAATCTGGGAGTGAGGAAATGGTTGGAGAACTCAAAACTTTTCAGATCTGCAGCTAAACACGTGAAAATGCAGCCCAGGAACTGGCAGAGAACTGTCTTTCCATGAGTGGGGAGTTGACAGAAACCCTGCAATGACCCAGGAGTCGGTGGGAAAGGACAAGGAGTTTAATGTGATTCTGAACAGACAAGCAGCCCTTACAGAAAACATGCTATACTGAAGCTTCCCTCCCACTCTTCTCTTTCCTTGGAACTGTCCTGCAGCCTCAAGTGGCTCCATCTCTGGATCCTCAGGCCTCCAAAGAGTCATCAGACTGGAAAAGCAAGGTTCTCAAGCACCCGAAACACAGCTCCTTCTTACAAGGCACTGACCACAGCAGTGCCCACCTCAGATCCCTGCAATCCAAATACCACTTTATTGCTGCAACAATATTGCTTCCAGCTCTTCAGATTCCTGAAGGGTCATCAGGCAGAAAACTCACAGCCACAAACAGCTGTGGCCTGTAATGTTCAGAGCTGTGGGAGCTGTCTGCATTGCACTGTCACTGATAAGTTCAAATCACAGTATTTGCCCCGTTTTCCTTTTTTCTTTTTCTTTTTTTTCTTTAATTTATAGTGCTTAGAGTATGTATTCAACATTTTTCCACGTTTGCATCTTTGCACTTTCAGTTTTCAAAAAAAAAATTGCTTTTACTCATTGCTGTAATTTTAGTTTGCATTTAATAAGAATGGTTTGAAGCTATTAAAAAACCATAATTTCTTTTAGACCCTCATTTGCAGGAGTTGGAAAGTTTGTGGTGCACTCCGGGAGACAAGGGTCCAGTTTAATGTCCTTCAAAAGCAATCTAACTTGCACTCAAGAAAATCACTCCACAAAATGAGCTAATGGGTGGTGTATGGTTCAAAACCGTACTACGTCTCCAGATCAGAATGCTTACATAGTCCAGGCGGTATCATCTTATCTGCTTTGTCTAAGTGCACATTCCAGTGCCATCCTGACATTATCTAGATAATTATTAAAGTAATAGTTGTTTATTGTTGTGGTTGTTGTTATTATTATTGTTGTTATTCAGTAAATATCCTATCAAGGAAGGTTCAGTATGTAGTAATCAAGGAAAAGGTAAGAGTAATTGGCAGTGACTATAACAGCAGACTAACCAAGGGCTGCACACAGGCCCACTACTGTCATCCAATCATCCACAGAGTTAAACTGGCTCTCTGGTACTGCTTTTGGCACCAAACGCCCTCCCAGATAATGCCTGGGAACGATTCAGGTAGCACAGGCTTAGGGACCACCCCTCTCTCTGTTTTGGCGGGATGACAATGCTCTGCAGTATGAATGTGAGTCATGCCATGCCAGATGGCCTCAGGGACAAATAACAGTCCTTGGCCCCTTTAATTTCCTGGTACAGATGATGTCCCTCTCTCTGCAGTGGACTTGAGACCTCATTTTCATTAAAAATAGAGGAAAGCGCTGCTGCAGCCTTAGCACTGTGCATCAGATCATTACGAATCCTTCTGGAACTGCCTGATTAATCCCTTGTTATCCAGACTTTCTGCCAGCACCCTGTCACTGCCTCTCATCCTAATCCTGCGGCACAACCCCTTCCCATCAGGTAACACTCAGTTCGACTGCCCAGAAGGGCACTGCACGGGGTGAGGTGTCTTCAGGAGTGTGCTGTGAGAGTATTCAGTCTGGACTGGAAAAGCCCGTAAGTAATAAATGTATGCACAGACTATTTCCCATCAGATACAAAAAATATACAGAGGAAGACTGGGCTAAAAAGCTTTTGGTTTTGATGTCCTGCACTCAGAAGTAACAAAATGAGGCAAAGCGACATATACAACTGTCATATGAAGTCAATACTGTATATTCTTTAATTGCTAAATAAAACCCTTCTTTCTTGTAAGATACCTCTCGCATTTGGGATGAGTCCCAGTTGATATTTAGGACCAATATCAAAGCGGATTCCAGTTGTTCAAGCTGTATCCTTTTTCTATTTGCATCACACCTTTCAGCTCCTCCCAAAGCACTGAAGTGTTTTCCTGAAGGACCCTTCTAGAAATAAGTTTGCAAACTCGTTTTCTCTGTTGCTGGAATTTTCTTGAAATACAGAAGACAAAGAGGGTCCCAATATTAAGGTGCAGCCTGAGCTGCAGAGAAGACTTTGATCTTTGGCCAAAGATTCTTCTGTCTCTTCTCCCAAGTAGGACTTAGTGTTTTACCATCCTCCCCACTCTTGCCTTTTCCGCTTGGTTCACTTACATCTACATGCCAATCTTGCTTTTTTACCTGATCTCAGTTTTAGACTCTTACCCCAGCAAGTCATTGCCACGGTTTAACATACATGTAAGTCAATAAGCACAGAAGAGGCATCCCACTCTCCCTCCACACCCCAAACACGCTCCTTCACCTATCCTTAACTGCAGTTGTCAGTTCTTCTCCCATATCCAAAAGCCTATGAATGTTACTAGTGTTCAGTGAACAAGTCACTTGCATTTTTTAGCATGGGACAAAAAATGAGTTTTCGTTATTTTAAAAAATAATTGCTGTGTTCACCTAAGATCTCCTAATATTATTTTGTCTCAGGCTAACACCCACCAGCAAAAATCACAACACTGGTTGTGACAGTTTAGAAAAATCATACAGAAGTCAGAATAGTGCTAGTTTCTAGCAAACATCTGATTTTCTCTTTATAAGCAGAAGCTTGCACTTGTCTGAAGGAACCTAGGGTTTCCATGCTACATTTATGTCTTCTGTCCTACAAAAAGTCTACCTCATTTACTGGAACAAAGGCCACATGCTGAGAGGAACACATCTATCTTCATGATGTATGTTTGGCCCAGAGCCTGAAGCCACAGCTCTATAGCTGGAGATGGTTCAGTAGGTTTGGTAGAATGGTTGTTAAAATTGACTGCCAAGTCCTGAGCCAGCTGCGAAAAGCTGCCTCCAGCAAGCGTTGCTCCTGGTGATTCCTGTCCTCTCTCATTATCTTCAGAACTTGCTCCTCCCTCTACTGCCACCCACTTGTTTGTGCTTGGCTTTTAGAGTCCCTGCTTGCACCCTATTGCCCCATCTGCACTTGCAGTGCTCTCATCACCTCCAAGTCTTTTGTGACTTTGGCCACACGGCCTTTGTGACCCCTTTGGCCCAGCACTGAGTTTGCAGAAGGATGCAGCCAGACCAGCTCCTTCACTGGAAGGTAGCAGGCGCTGGGCTCTCTGGAGGGAGGACTTTTGATGCTTTCTCTCCTTTAGGGCAAAGGAAAACAGGCTAATTAAAACCAGTGAACTTGGGGAGGTGTTAGCTGCTGCCTCACACATTGGGTTTATAGGCTGAATCTTGTTCTCTTTAGGCTTCCAGATTTTTCTCAGTTACTATTTCCCCTGTCACATACTCACTGTTTCTTCTGTCATACACTCCCTGCTTGTGCCTGCCCTTTGGAAAAACTTTTCTACAGTCCTGCACTTCATCAGCACAATAATTATTTCAGGCTTCCCTGTTAGACATAGCGAGCTAGTGTGAGGCACAGAGAAGTGAAAGGAAGTCTTCTTCTTGATTTCAATAAGCTTTGAATGAGGTATTTTTCGTTGATGAATCCTGTTTTTTCCTCTTCTGATTTCACTCACTTTGGTATTCAATATGCGTGTGAGTGTGTGTGACTGTGTGTTTGTGATCTCCATCTCCTAGACTTCTAGTGCTGAGAAGGATACAAATTTGGGAGATAAACTCTAAAGACATCATCGATGAAGCATTGAAGCCAATTCCATGTTTTAATCCTGCATAAATTGTCCTGGAACACAGCCCACATTTATGATGTGTGAGAGAATAGAAAAATAATGGGATTACTCAGAAGTTTCAGATGATTATAAACATATGGTGCAGGACGGTATAAGAACAAAACATACTGAGGGAAATATCATCAGTAAATGAAAGGTTAATAATGGAAAAAGTAAGTTTGGAACCTCATATGTGGCCTATTATCAAACACTACTGACATGAAAGAATTCCTGCAGAACTGTTAAAAGTGGACAGCTAGTAGTTTAATGATTGTAACAAGAAAACTTTAAGGCATTGGAAAGGAAACTATATGATTATAAAAGAACTCATCACATATTTAAGCCTCCTATGAAAAATGGTAGTTTTGTGCCTGAGGTTCCGGACTGGGACTCAGATCTTGATTTATTTCCCAGTTCTGCTACAGATTTCCTCTGTGACCTTGGGCCAGTTACTTTGGGAGAAACATGTTAAAGCTCCTAAATGACTTAGGAATCCGAGTCCCTTTTCCAAAAAGGGCATAACAGCAGATTCACAAAGGGACAAGCATGTGGGAATGCTGACTGTAGGCAGGGCTACCCTCAAAGTGACAGTGTGCTGCCCCATCGCTTTTCAGTTCTGAGCACCAGCAGGTCACTGTGCCCCGGGGGAGATGGCTGACATCTGAACGCCCGTGGAAAATGAGCCGGAGATGGCATGGAAGGGATCAGCTGCTACCTGACCTCCTGTGGGCACTGTGGAGCATGCAGTCTTGGGACCTGCTGCTTCTCATGGTTTCTAGCTTCTACTCAATTTTCATCGGGGGCTCAACTCTGGGAGAGGCTCAGGTGTGATGCCTGGATCTGTGCAGGCAGAAGCTGCCAAGAGTGACATGGTCAGTAGGCTTACCCTGAGAAACATGGGGGCTCCTGGGCCTTGGCATCCTGCTTGCGTCAAAAGAGAAAGAACCAAGAACAACCATCTCTCTCAAGGGCAAGTGGTTTTGGTTTGGGAAACCTTCCACATGGTTCGCTGCCCACCCAGTGCCCTCAGCCTCAGAGCTCAAACCTACCTCCCCAAAGTCCAAGGGAAATGGGAAGAAAGAGGGGCAGGGGCGTGCTGCCCTCGCTTGCCCCCAGTCTGTGAAGCTGAACTATAGCAAAAATGCAGCGCTCCCCTTTTCTTGCTTAGATCCTTGGGCTTCAGTATCAGGGTCAGGAACGAAATAAGTGTTTATTTGTTTGCCAATGCAGGAATCAACTTCCTAAGGAAACTTACATAGCAACCAAGCAAGCATGTAAATTTGAAGCACCTAGGTGTTGTTGCCTCCAGCTTTCAGACAGCTTTGAAAAATGGACCCTTTTTGCTGTTCCCAGCTTGTGAAGTACAAATAGCAATAGCAGAATAATCTTTGTCTCCCTCATCCTGTATTAGTCCATGCTGTTACATGGTCTCACAACTCACACACAAAATAGGAATGCAAGAAGTAATAAACCTGTAATGTAGGTAGGGGAGCCAAGGATGGATATTCGCTCTAGCTTTCCATATGCTATAGCAATGATGAAAGGATCTTACAGGCATTTCTTTCTCCTCTTAATATGTAGTATGGTCATAACTCAGAAACTGCTTTGGACAGGATTCACAAACTGCTGTGTCTGTGTAAAGTCAGTTGAAAGTAAATAGCATACTTTCCACTTCAGTCTCTTGGATATCCCAATTTTCCATGGTTTGTTTCATTCTGCGTGGAAGGATATGAAGGTTCAGGTATGTGGTAGATTACAAAGGTGAAGAATATTAGGTTTCTGAGAATCAAAAATGTCCTAGCGGAAAATCTCCCTTAAAAGTGTGTATTTTCTTGTCATTGGTTTTGTCATAAGCAGAAGATCCATACAAAACACATGAAAAAATTTAGTAAAGGGGTAAAGGTGTATGCTTACTATTCAAAATGGAATATTTTAGCAATCGATATTTGCTGACAGGACTGGGGAAGTACAAAAGAATTCAGAAACATCAAGGCAAACATTTTTGCTTTCACCAAACCATTCCCAAGCTACGTGTCTCCACCTACACCTACTGGCTTCTCAGCAAACCCAAGGAAGGCTGATCTCACTGCTAGCTGAGCTTGATGCACTAAAGGAAAACTATTACGAGTATTGACTGCTACAAATTTAGAATTCATCAGAGTCATTTGACTCTTCTGGGTGAGAGCAGGAACAATTTCAGATACACAAGTAGCTAAAGTCTTGGTTAATAGGTCAGGTTCCACATTCAGGAAAGAAAGAAAGTTTCTATCACTGTGACCTTCTGTATCTGCTTTTATAATCAACGTGATCAAAGCAGTCCGTGTGTCATGGGACAGGATTCCCTTCTGGAATATTTCCACAGGACTGGAGACAGCTGTTACCAAAACATTTTAAAAAGCTGCAGGAAATCTGTCTGTAACTGATGCTTTTCCCAAGTTTTAAGTCTTGAAAGAATCTTTCTGTTTCCTGTAAGTACACATCTCTTCTCATTTGATGTATCTGCTTGTAGAGGGGAATCCTTTCAGTGTCAGTTTATCACTGATATTCGTCTGAAATCACTTTGGTCAAAATTCCCTTTTTCTAAATCTGTTGGCTACTGTATTTGTCCATGACAAACTACCATTGAGTCATAAGCTTCTACGTCAAGGGTGTCATTGTAATCATCCTGTCTGACCCTGGGCATAAGACACACCACCGTTTCAGTGATCCCTGTAGAAAGCCTGGTGCTTCTGATTGACATGTTCGTCCTTCATAGGGACAGATTTCCTGGGGATTAGACCGCCCCTACTAAGACTGCCTCTACTAGGGCTACAAAGGCCAGGGAAACAGCTGAGTGGTTGTGGTGGCTCCTCCTGGACATTCTAGCTGTGTCCCATCTGGGTCCTACATGCTTAGTTCTGGAAGGCCTACTAGTCCCATTTCATTTTCCATTAATTCTTTCTTAAAAATGTGCTGTCTATAAATTACCCAGCTGTACCATAGGAAGTGCAAGGATACTAAAACCACTGTTTTTGTGTCAGAGTTTTACAGAACTGGTGTCATCTCAGCATCAGACTGTGGCGAGATACACTAACGTGGTTCCAGGGAATGGAGACATAGTGAAACCACACAGACTGTGAAGAAACACAGGTTCCCTGCCTGTGGACTGGCCATCTCTTTTCACAGCTCGGTGAAACTCCACCTCTTCTGTCGTTGGCAGTACATTGCTATTCCCTCACTCCTGCAGTTTGGAGGTAAATGATGACCCTTCAAGGCAGAGCTCTGCAGAGTTTTGCTCCGTGCTTCACTGAAGCATAAAATGCGGTGTACATTGACTCCAGTGGTGGTGTTTTTTTTCCAGGCACCTAGCTGCAAACTCTTCCCAGTGCAGAGTCCCATGTCTGCAGGAACTCTGAAGAGGGTTTTCCAGTCTAAAGAGTTTTGTGCCCAAAACTTACATACCAGAACCTGTTTGCAGTGAACAAGGTTCAGAGTTATTTGCCCCGTGAACAGTTTCACAGGCTGTTGAGCAGTCCCACCAGTACATCATCAGCTTAGTCTTTTGAGATCTTGAGCCTTATCTTTGCATGTCCTCCATTACCTGAAAACTGCATTTCCATCCATTTTTTTCCTGTGACAGTACATTGAAGAAAGACCATTGTTGCCAGTTTTGTTTCTTTTATACTTAATCATTCTAAATTCAAAACCCAAGGTGATAAATATAGCAAATATGTTTTTAATTTGACTTGATGGACAATGATGTCTGAGAATCTTTCAGCACTCCTTAGTAAGAAGTTCTTACTGAAGTCTTACATTCTGAGATATAAATCACAACTATTTTAGTTTCTATTTCTAAATCTCTTTTTTTTTTGTTCAAGACGACTGAGTTTTCCTTTCTCTCAAATTTATATAATTAAGTCTGTTTGTAGATTACTTTATTCCATAATCTGTGAACTCCCCTAATAAGGGCATATACTGTAGGTTCTTCTTCAAAAAGAATGTAGAACAGTTTTAAGTGGCTGAACCGTGAGTAACCCGTGGACCTACATGATTGACAGAAACATTCATCTTATTCCATTTTCAAATGAAGGCTCAGACCCCGTTAGAAAGATATGTTTTGTTTAAGAACAAGCTATTGGCCTTAATTCAGATATAACCAAATTATATAACAGTGTTTATTACGTCAAATTTCCTGATGTCGTCTTGGGTTAAACGAAAATTAATTAATTCAGAAGTTTTTTGCTTGTTTCCTTTTTTTTTGTTGTCCAGTTCTATAACTGTGAAAGAGGTGGTATACATTTCAGTTAACGTGAGTAGGAGAGAAGAGGTAAAAGAGAATGCCAGATTTTAAGAAGTGCATTACAGTCTTTCTAGAAAATAGGTCATCTGAAAAGCTTTCAGAGCTAATTGTTCCTGAAAGTGGAATGGCTATTACTTACTGCCACAGGGTCCTCTGATCTTCCTGCGACCCTACATGAGTCTGTTTATTAATGTTTTCTTTAAAAATGGAGCCCTTCTGCCCTTTGGTTTTGATGTGCTCTGTACTTAAAGAGTAGAGTAGTAAAGTCTACAAAACAAATGAGATTATCTGTGACTAATATTTTAATCTAGAGCCCCAGAATTCCTTGTGCACGATTTGAGCTGTTGCACAACAGACTGACTGCAGACATTGCATCTTTGTGCTTCTCAGGAACCTATCAAATCTGTTTCTGAGACCTACGTGTTCTGTAAAGGTTAGTGTACATAGGAAAAGTATTAACAGCTTTTCATTGCAATTTCACCTAATAAGTCTTTCTCAACACTGAGTGCAGAACCAGAGAGCATTAATAAATGGATGAGTGAAATACATGGATGAGAGTGAAACCCTATAAACATTGAAAGATAAACCATAACATATAGATATAGTTACCTTACAGAATATACCTTGTGTTTTCCCAAATTTTCACAGTTCTCTTGGGATACCTAACATGTGTTTGGTTCAAAGTTTCCCTTTAGAACAAACAGCTCCTTATTTGTATTTACCTTATTTTGCATACAGGACAGGCAACGGAGTCTACGCAGTGAGAATATTAGGAACTTATTGAACCAGTGGTCTTAAATAAAATAATTAAGTTATCAATTTCATCAATGGAGGCAGGTTTCCTTTATAGTCAAAAGAGTGAGAGCCTGTATTCATAATAGTAAGATAAAATCTTAACTGCATTTGGACAACTGAAGTGAATGGCAAAAAGCAGCTGCCCGCAGCTGATCAGAAAGCTGAAGAAGCCCTGATTTGTACTGAGGCATCTTATCACTGACTGGAGATGACCCGAGTTTTACAAGTTCCGGGATGATGTATCAAGTACTGGGAAGTCCACAAGAATTAGTATCATACCTCACTACGGTGGTCGTGAAAAATCTCTTATGAACTTAGCTGTCTCTGATGTATCTAAGCCTGTCACAAAGACAACTGTGCTCGTCACTGGGCCTGTACGTGAAAGGAAAAGATCACAGTATGGGTTTGTTCAAAACACTTTTCTCTGCCTGATTCATGCACCCAGGTGAGTCTGGGACATCATGTTGAGAAAAGGTTTTACAAGTGATGTCCTAAGAAGTATCAATGAAGTACCTGATCTGTTTGTTTCAGAGGTACTGAAATACATTAAGTTTATCATTTGTATGTCCAATAAAGGGTTAGATCCTGTTCTCTGCTGTACACAACAGCTCCAGAGAAAAGTTTTTGGATAAAAGTTCTCTGAAACCAGAGGAAGCATAAGTGTCCCATACATATCAACAAGTATTTTGCAAATAGGAGCAGCATTCAGCGGTGGGTATACAGCTCATTTGGACAATAAAGACTACGTGAAGGACTGTAACTGGTACTCACTTCTCCTCAAGTCTTTGCAACGTGTCCCCAGTTGTTCCTGCTTTTTGCTTAGCTAACATACATTTTGAATTTGTACGATGGGGATTCTTACTGCTAAATGGGCTTTAAGCAATTTTCATTGGCAAAGCATCCAGAGAAAAATACGGTGGAAGAGTGATTAATCTTGTGGGCTTTACATGCCCCCTGGTGGAAAACCCTCAGTGTAGCCGTAAGGATCTCACGCAAAAACATGTCTTGTAAACAGATGTGTGGTTCATGAAACATATCTGAGTCGCATTCTCATTTGAGGCACTGCACTATTATCGGTGTATAGCCCATGAATAAGAACACACAAGTTCCCAAGTTACAAATGAGCACCTGGACTCATTTAAGTGCTGCTAGCATGATGTACATTGCTCGTACGGTATAAATTGCTGGCCTAAAATTTCTTGCAGGCAAATGATGCCAAGCACTTAATATATATATAAAATGAACTCTAGTAACTTAAGCAAAATAATCACAATTTTCCCCACAGTCTTTCCAGGATTTCAATCTGGAGGGTTTCGAAGGATACACAATACCTTGTTACAAACCATATAATGTTTTAAAAAGTATTCAACTGACAACCTTGGCTAACATGGTATCTTCTATCTAGATTATTTCAATATGTCATGTCCATATCACACCACTCTGTCCATGGTCCCAATGCCAAGGATTTCTGTCTTGTCCAACCTTTCCATCTGGAAGTAATGAGCTTAATATTCTGGCTCTACCCCCATAAAAGCTATGTCACAAAAAAGTAGCAGTCTTAGGAACTGTTGTATACCCTGAAGACAAATTTGAGATCCACATAGCCTCTCGAAGTTCTACTCAGATTCATTTAAAGACAAATTTTCCACTCTACTCCCATAAGACCTACAGCATACCATAAGACTGTAACAGCGATTTGACAACCATTTATGCTTAAACCCTATCCTAGACATGTCAGAGGACTGTGCTTAACAGATAATGAAGGGCTAGGATGTTCCTTTGGGGCAAAACACATTGTGTTATAAGATTTGCTCTTAAGATGGCTGTTCTTTTCATTGCAATTCCTCTGAAAGCCTAAAACAAAGGAAACAGAAGTTCATTGTTTTCAAGTCGTTTCTCATATTATGTAAAGTGAATGCAACCTCTCTAGGACATGATTATATGTATGGAGAAAATAATGAGGCAGGTGTCACCTGTCACCTTGAGCATTAGCTCTGACCCCACATTCATCAGCACAGCCTGGTGGCTGAGAGCATCACCAGTGCTGCCCTCACTGCTGCTGTGGGGAGGAAGGGAGACCTGTCCTGAGGAGGGTCTGCTTTTAATCTCTTTGCTTTCCATTTTCTTTCTTTTATCACAGGGTGAGAAAGGTGGGACATCAGTCTGAGCAGAAGAAATCCTAAGAAATATCAAGAACTACCATAGCTCTGACTGTGAGTTGTTTTCATTTTCTAATAAGCGATTTTTTCTTATTTTCTAGAGATATCAGCAGTTTGCAAAAACTGGAATCCTGAGCCAAAATGTGATAGCATTCCTCAGACACCTCACCTGGGCTGTATAAATCTACAGAGGGAAATTTATCTCACCCACCTTAGGCGCCTATTTTAGGATGGGATAAATCTTCCAGTGGAAGTGCATCTCTCCCCATTTTAACTATACACAAAGATAGACCTGGAAAAATATTTAAACAACTAAAATAAGGTGACATAAATCTCATTTTTTGATCTCAGGACTAAAACCAGAACTTGTTGAATCAGCTTTTATGTCTGTCGTATTCTTACACCATTATAAGAACTCATTTTCTGATTGCTTGACTACTTTGTTTGCATCTAAATTGAACTCTTTAGCATTTAATCAAAATTTTGTTCAATGTGTCTTAAAATAGAAACTAATTTTAACAATATGAGCTTGATATTCACTAGTAAGATGTGCAGGTACGGGTGAATTAGTCATATGTTCTTAGAATCACTACAGTGTTATTGCTGTCCAGAAAAAAGATGAAGAATTGAAAAACGCAGTTGTTCTGAAACCAAAATGCCTTACAGAATCCTATCAGATTTGCTGAAATTAAATTTTGGCAGATGATAGAAATATTCTGATGTTGCCAAAATGTCCTGTTTTATAATTTTGGAACCGGGCATCTAATATTTCCTTTCAAAATAGTTTTTCATGTTTAATGTTCTTATGATCTGTTTCATTTTGTGATCTCAACACAATTAAAAAGTCAACCATAATCAAATGTTTCTCTCTGAAACAGTTTGGTTGATACGAGACATTTTTCTTAAAACGTTCTCTTCCAGATAATTTTAAATTTTTCGGAAGTTGTGCCTAACTGGCCTAAGACCAAATATGAAAATCCTCTGCAAATTTATTTTATACATAGATATGATTTATTATTGATGTTCCACCAAGAGTGTGTCAGTCATAAACATCTTAAAAAGCTGAAAGGAAAAGAGATTCACTGTTCCTCAGAGAGTACTTCACACTTACTGGGCCAGGACTTAAAATCTGTTTCCACAACTGCAGGAATACCCTGCACCGAAACAGTTTTCTTCAAGTGAAGCTGGGAGAAATTGGTGGCATTCTTTATGTCACCTTGCAAAATTTAAAGTGGTTAGAGGACATAAAATGAAATATTATCATCTCTGAAAATACAGTGTATTAGTTTAAAACATTAAAATGCCTGACTGGTTAAAGTTCACGGTTGCTTTCATTTGCCTCTGTGAAGGGCATGTTCAAGAAACCAGAAAGGAAGTATTTCTACATAGCTATAGATTCAGAGGCATCAGGTTTGATATGTTTATTTATTAGCATCAGTCTGTGTAACAGCGTCTTCAAATAGAAATTTGCTACAGGGAGCCAGATCCCTCAGCCTATTGAGTTCATTTTGTGCTGCTTCATAGCTCACTTCATAGCAGTGGAAAATGATGTGTACCATCTGGAGGTTCCGCCTGAATATTTCCTCTGAGAAGATGGGCCCTCTAGTTGTTGTAAAGCCAGCCGAGATGTCTTCGCTATCTATGACACCTCTGCTCTGCTGCCTGGCATGAGGGAAAGGGGTGTATTTACAGAGAAGACACAGAATGTGGAGAGAAAAGCATTTTCACTGCCCGATTTTCCTAAAAGCTATGAGTTCAATTCACTGGCAATATTTTAAAGCATTTCTCAGCACTGGTTTTTTTTTTTTCCGAATGCTGGCAGTGCTGTAGAGCTGACCACACTTTTCAGCCACTGTCTCCCCTGCTTTCCTCACTAGCGGGCTAGAACGCAGCCCAGAATTGCTCCCTAGCACTTAGACATCTTTTCTTTTTGCTGCTCACCAGGTCACCACTTAGGCTCTCCTCCTGGGTGTGGGTTGACACAAGTGGTGGACTCCTATGCTGAGATGTCACCCTGCCCACAGCTGGACTCTGCAGGGAGACAGGCACCTCCCTGTGAGGTCCTCTGGCAGGCTGAGCTCAGTGAAGAAGGCTCCTAGTGCTATAGCAGCTCCCAGTGTGTATGCAGCTCCCTGCCTTTGGCAGCTATTTAAGGTTTCCTCTACTCAAACCACTTCAAAATCTACTGTAACAGCAAAACCCAAGGCCTTTAACAAACAAGCAGTCCTTCCCTCCACCTGCAACACACATACTTATATAGGAATTAACAATGTGTAAGAAAAGGTAAATTTCAGCTTTTATTCAACATCATAATGATCTGGTCGTGTGCTGAAAATCCATCACAGAAGCAAAGAGTAAAACCACTGTCTTTTTCCAAAAGGGTTTATAGTGCTAGTGTAAAGAAAGAAATATGGGGTATGCACAGGTGGGAAGAATAAGGAAAAAATGAGGCAACTTTAGTTTTTGTGAAATGCATTAGCATCATCTGTAAAATCTGAGCTAAACTATCTTGCTTCCTTTGGCGTTCCTACCTGTATGTCTGTCGTTACTGGAGTTCAGTTTTCATAATGTTCATGCTCAGCATTTTTATAACAGAGAGTGAATGAAATGACCCTAAGCACAAATGCGTCCAGGGTTAAAATGCTTTTTTTTGTAATGATTGCAATTGTTCTGAAGGTGACTTGAGAGTTAGGATGATTGTTATGCCCAACTGCTTGAAGGGCAAGCAGCTACCTCTGAATATTCTTCCAATATCTAATTATTTGTCCACAGGTCATATAGATTCATATTGCTAAGCAGGTTACTTTTATGTACTACTGTTGAAATCTGAATACAACTACTTTTCAAGTTGCATCTAATTTTTCAAGACTGTCTTTCAGAGGAAATGGAACCTAATGTGATTTAACTGTTGGGGGAGGTAGAAGGGGGTTAAATTCAGTCAATTTATGTTCATTATAAACAAATCCAAATTCCTAGCTAGTATGGTATGACTAACATATGTCACATACTACAGCATGTCTGGTGTACCCTTTAACATTTTAACAGTCCATCAGACATTAATGTGACTTAAACATCAAAAACAGGTTCATTTTGCCATTAATATCCTGAAACAAGAACATCTAATATACACATCCTGAGATTTAATCTGTAAACATAACCAAAAATGTCTGGATGAAGGGGGCTTGTTTATATTTCAGTAGTGCTACTTCCATGAAGCATGTGTCTGCTATCTTTAGTGTGCAACTCTAGCATCCTACCATTGAGAGAGCCCTAATGTCTTTGATACTGTTAGGGAGACTTATAAGTCTTCTGCTGACATACCAGTCCCTTTGTAGATCCCCTAAAGTTGAAGCTACTGATAAACATAACTTGTCTTATAAAGAGGAGAAGAATTTTAAAACCACTTCAAACATGCTCAAGATTTCCCTATTCATTTTTCCATGGTGTGAAAGCAGGTTCTGAAGTGAGCTGGAATTAAGGGGACGTGCAAAGTAATAACTGGTTTAATAAACAAGAAAGGAAAAGGAAAAATGTGAAGTTGCATGCAGAGTGGCAAAATGAGAATATCTGAGGAAAACTTAATAAAATGTGAATGAACTTTCAGTCCAGTCAAATCCCTTTGTTTATTCTTCTATCGTTATTCAAATACTTGGTTCTTGCATTGATGAATGCTCAAGGAGGTACATTTCTTAGGAATTAGTGTAGGACAAAGCATATGTGCACTAATAGTCTCCAAACACACTGTATCTATCAACTCTGTTAGGAGTGAGTGAAGCCACTACAGTCAGGAAGATAATGAGGAAAAAAGAGAAGGAGAAAAAAAAAGAATAGTTATACTCTTTGATATCTGCAAGATCGTTTAATCCAGCTCTTACGTAGATAAAACCACAATGTAATTGCTACGGAGTGAACTGCATTAGCAACTATGGCCTTGGAAAACCAGCCAGATACATTCAAGGTCTGAAGTACAGATGAATACTTCAATGAAGGCATGTCTTAAATCAATCATTGCGCTGGTGGAATTTGTCAACAGCATGATTTTTTGAAGAAAAATGCAGATTCATCTGAACTTTTTACACCAGTGCATGTGTTTCCATTAAATTTTTGTCAGGACAATTTTGCAAGCAGAGGCTGGAATTTCTCATCAAAACCAGGCAGAGAGAATCCCTTCTTAAAATAGCTTATGGCATGGGAAACTCCTTTGGCATGGAAAAACAAGAGCAAGGGCTTCAATATGGTCTCCTGAGCAATCTTATTTCACTATGTGAAACAGGGCCAGGGCAAACCTGAGCATGGGCAATGATTGTCAGTATAGTTAAATTGTTAGCATGGTCCTTGGCAATAGTTTGGCCTGGGCTAACTACCTCTCTCCCAAAAATGTCCCAGCACAGCTGAGGGGATAGTTTGAGCCAGTATAGATGCAGTCAGCATGTTTTGGGGGGTAAAAGCAATTAACTGTGTCAACACAAACCATGCGAGCTGGCCTCAGGGCAGACAGCAGTCCCTGGGTAATTTCATTTACTAGCACAGCTGCAATACAGTAGTCCCTGTGAGCACATGGGGGAGTTATAAGATACTAGGGGAAAAGACTTTTTCACATGCATTTTTGCTGCAAATTTTTCTGGAATGGTCTCAGCGTTGTCCCAGTGCAGACTGAAAATTATTTCTGAAACCATGACTTTTTTGCAAAATAAAATTCTTGTTTTCTGGCCAACTCTAGTACCAATTTGACAACACTGACATAGAAACTAACAGAATTGATATTAGTGAAACCCCTAGTGTGGGTACAGTTATGCAGATAAAAGAATAGTTTATATATATTTCTCTTCCTGTAGCTCCTCAACATTAGGGGCTCACTCAAATTTCTCACTCAGATTCTATGTCAGGATTTTTTCATGTCCTTCTCTTTCACCAAATGTAGCACAAAAAAAAACCCCAAACCCACAGGAACTGAGAGTGAATAAGATATAGATCAACAAAGGCAGCATTTCTAAATGCCTGCGTAATCTGAACACACACAACATTCAAGACATAGATACATGTATGTTGCTCTGATGAGGTTCTAGCGGTTGATAAAACCTACCACATAAGGANACCTCCCTGGGCAGCCTGTTCCAGTGCTCTGTCACCCTCACCGTAAAGAAGTTTTTCCTAGTGTTTGAATGGAACTTCCTATGTTCCAGTTTGTGCCCATTGCCCCTCATCCTGTCACTGGGAACCACTGAAAAAAGTCTGGCTCCATCCTCCTTCAACCCACCCTTTAGATACTTATAAGCAATAATAAGGTCTGCCCTCAGCCTTCTCTTCTCCAGGCTAAAGAGTCACTGCTCTCTCAGCCTTTCCTCATACAGGAGATGCTCCAATCATCTCCCTTATTCATCATTATCAAAACACACTGATAATTTATTTTAGGGGGAATTGTTTTGCTCATCTATACCATGAAAGCTGTGCATATAGCTTTGAAACCTGTGCGTTCATCTTTCTATGTGTAGATGTCTGAGTTTGTCAGCTGAGGACACTAGTCTTCCAACAGAAGGTAAATGTTGAAAATCCCAGATCTACTTCTGTCCATGTTCTGTAGGAGCAGTTTAGAAATGGCCATGCATCCACATGTCTGCACTTAGGACTCCTTGAAGTTAGGTGGGATTTGTCACATCATGTCATGCTTCCAAAGCAGAACAATGACTATTCTAATAAAGATCTGTGGATTGAGGTTTTCAGTCTTCTTTGCATAGGAAGATTTCCTTTTTCAAAGATAAATCCTGGAAAATGATAAATACAGTGATGGGAGGTAGAGGGGAGTGGTCTGAAGAAGTAACAACAAGTTAGAAGGACGTAGATGTATACTTAGCTGAGATAACATGATGTGCTTATCTAGTAACAATGCTAAAACCTGAACTGAGCCACTGAGCACATCTGAGAGAGTTTTTGCGATTAGTGATGTTTGTCTTCATATTATGAGACCCTTTGGCATCACTGCAGCCAGTTCTTTGTATCATCACTGAGTTTGCCCTAAAAGTAATTAAGTTTCTTGCAGCCTGATTCTTGTAAGTGCCCATAAGATATTCTCATGCTTACTGACTTCATTTGCAGACCTCTGTAATTAGTGCATATTTTGAATGGGACAGATGGTCTTTGCTTCAGTTTCTAGTTTCTGGAGAGACGTTGCTCTGCCTTATCTTCCATTTAAAAGCAGTGACTGTCCTTCTCATTGTATGAGAGCAAATGAAAAATGTGAATCATGAAGCAAAGAGCATTCATTATTTTCTTGCTGTTTTGCACTGTCAAGCTAATCGTATGGTGTCCGAGAAGTTGACTTCTATTCATTGAACACTTGGACTTAAAAATGCATACAATCACAGATGCTTCCAACAGGCTAGTGCCTCTTTCTCTTTTATTAAGATCGATAAAAATTAGTCACCATGACTTTGTGTTAACATTTAATTTCTGAACAAATGTCCATGCAGAAATCAGGTCCTCTATAGGGATTAGCTATTGTGAACAATCTTTCTTTCCTTTCATTTTAGATTACTTGTGTTCTGCCTTACAGCCAAAATGAAACCTAGTTTCTCTCCTTTGACCACATCTCAATGTGGATAGTATGAAGCACTAAGAGCTTTCCATTGCTGTGGTATATGCTGTTAATTGCTAACATATTCTGCCACATCATTTTTCACAGTATTGGAACTTTTTAACTGTACCACAACTCAACAAATATTAACAGGACCAGACATGTCTTGGAAGATGGTACTGCTAGTATTTCCTTCCTCCTTTGGTTCCCACTGAGCAGATGTAAATCACTTTGGGACTGCATTTCAGTTCTGAAACCTGTTTCAGTTTTGCTCAAACCTAATTGGAGGTCATGCGGAGTTTTCTTTCTTTCTCAAAAGCAACAAAAAAGGCAATCTTTGAGCTTTAATTACCAAGAAGCTCTCCCTGACAGAAGCCACTTAAGCAGATATATTGTAGGAAATCCATGAAAAAAATACAACCCCCAATTTTTACTGAGAAACTAGACAAAATTGTAACTGGCAAATGCTTAGCCTCTCAAGACCCTGACCACATGTCCTGCTCTTGTTCCTTTTGGCAGTTTCTCTTTAAAGCTCTCTTCAGGACCTGGGCTGTCTTGGGTGATGCATTCCGCACTGAGCCTTCATAGTAGGGCATGATCCTCAGTAGGGCCCTTGAGTACTCCTAAGAGTCAAACAAATGATTAATAAAGAGCAGATCCCAGGCTGCAAATTGCATTTCATTCACACCATTCAGATCTCACTCCCACAAAAGCAGCTTGTCTACACTTATTTGGTGCAAAATGAGGGATGGACTCAGGTTTCACGAGTCTAAAACCAGAGTTTTCTTCCTCCATTGGGGAATCTAAGTTTTCTTTTAAACAGAAATTTAGATTAAATAAAAAATACATTGCTGCTTTCACAGCCTTCTTGGCTGGGAGCCAGTGACTCCTCTCTGTAATTTTGGTTTATTCTACTTATTTTTTGCAGGTGGTTTCTGAACATTTATGTTGCCCTGGGCAAGTGAGTGAATATAAGTCCATTTTCCTAAATGCAAAATGAGAATAGCACTGCTTCTGACATTTTCTGACCAGCAGTATTGGGCTGCCTAATAGCCTGAACCAGTACATAGCATTTATATAGCACAAATTAAATAAATATTTTGCTACATGGTGCGACTTGAAACAGGATTTTTATTCTATTTCTTATTTCCCTGAGAATGTAAAAAATGCATGTAAAAATACATTTCTTGTTATTAGTTAAATTAATTTCTTAACCAGAGACAAAGGACTAGGGCAAAACCAACCAACTAACCAAAAATCCGGTACAGTCCCTGCTGCTTCAGGAAAAGACACTTTTCCATCTGTTTCCTAATTTTTGTCTAAAAAAAGCTGCTACAGAACATAAATGCTTTGGAAGAATAGCTGAAAGACAACTAACTTGAAGAGAGATTAATATTCATTTTTTCATGTAGAAATTTGTTATTTAACTGTCCAATAATAGTTTATACCTTGAAAAACATAAGAAATGACTTTATAGTGATCCAAACTCACTTTTCCTCAGTCTGTTTTAGAACCAGTTTCATTTTCTTGTGTCTGTTCAGGGCCTTGGAAGATGACTTTTGTTCAAGCAGAGCGGCACACATTGCTAGTGCCCTAATTTTATCACTGCTAATACAAAAGTGTGGCATATTAGCATCTGTATAACACTGTATTGTGTTGTGTCTCTGCAATATTAGAGTGTGTAGTCAGTATCAAAGTGTTTGGATGTGGGTTTTTAGACACTTGTAAATAAATTGAAAAAATAAAAAAAGCTTTTTGAGGCTGGTGCCAGCCTACAATGTAATGTTTTCAAGCTTTGGGCAATCTCACCCAGAAAGAGAACTTAAATTCTTTCAACAGCATTGCTAAACTGAATAACACAACACCTTTCTGTCATGTGTTTCCAAAACCTAGGTCTTGCTTGCTGGGAAACTTTAGGCAGCAATGAAGATTTTTTCCCGTTTGTTTTGTAAAGTTGGCTTTTAAAAAAAAGAGCTGGCCAGAAAACAAGAATGCTATTTCAGGAAAAAATTTCAAGGTTTTCACATTCATTTTTATTCTGATGCAGAAGGGAACCAAAGCATGCATTTTTATTTTATTTTTTTCAAATGAGAGCAGCCGACCAGAATAATTGACAGCATTGCAATTCAAGTATTTAGCCAGAAATAAAGAAAGTCTTCATTTTAATTTCTGTCCTGAACATTGGCTTTTGCAGTATAGATCTCCTAGACCTCATACTGGATCTGAACACACAATTCACCCTTGACATGGAAGGGCCTGCCAATGAAAATTACTTGGAAATAGTAAGCATCTTCTTGTGAAGTTTCAGGTTTGACAAATTACTATTCGTAAGAAAAAGAAAAAAAACATTCCTTGCTTTGCAATATTATACATACACAAGAATGCATAATAATGCTATTTTTGAAAGAAATTACACTGAGGTAGAATTTAGAGACTCAGGGTGAAGATTCAGCTTCTTTTCATATTGTACTCATTTGCAACACACTAGGACAAAATGCTACCATAGCAAATTTCACCAGCAGTTTTTTCTTGTATGAAGTAGACAGACATGATATAACCCTTGTGCTTATCATCACCATAGAACTGAATTTAACCTTTAAAAAGCTAAAATACTATGCCACACATTCAGCTGCAATAAATTCCTTTAGCTCCATCTTAATTTTCAGCTGGCAACACCATGCTTGTGGATATGTTTACACAGAAATCGTCTCAGGACAATCTTCCACACTAGATTTTTTGGTGCAGAAAATGAGCAAATACAGGCTGAAGCAGAAGTGGACCACGTAGCACCCAAAATGCGTGAAGAAACTTGGGGACCACTGCATTGCCAGGAAGACTCAGAGGAGTGGCTGCCCACAAGCTGCCTCCCAAAGAGCTGAGTAGGCACCAGGTGCACAGCAGGTTGGCAGATACAGATTCATTCTTCCATAGCAATGTAGCCCAGCAGAAAAGACTGGAGCCCTTTTCTTTGAGAGTGGCATTGCTACATGAGCGCAGGAACACAGGCAGCTTTACTCCTAATGGTCCCAGTGCAAAAGCAAAGGAACATGAAATGGGCTTATTTGGTATCACTCCAATGAGAAGACAGAAATACCAGCGCTTGCCAAGTGGGAAGGATGAAGTCAGCAGAGAGAGTATTTTGTTTCTAACTTTAGAAGATACTGCAAACAATGGAAAGAGAGAAGCGGGTTGGCTTTTATTTTAAAAAGAAAACTCTTTAGCATGCAGTTTACACTATTGTAACATTTGCACTTAACGTAGGCCAGCTTTATTTTATTTATTTTTAAATGTTTGCTCAATTTCAGATGGGGTAAGTAAGCCCTTAAAAATATATCCTCTAGGTTCGTGATATACATCAGAGCTGTATAAATCTCCTAGGAGACTTAAACAAAGAAAACCTAAAAAAGATGTTCCTTATTTTGCTGTAGTTCTGTCCACGATTAATGGAAGCCTCTGATGATGACTGCAACTCAGTATATTTCTTGGCACTGTCACTGTGTTTTCCTTTCTTCTCAGCTGGGTCAAGTCATAGTGACTATAAAAAGTAGAAGCACAAGGTTTTTCTTGACAGTTCAGTAATATAAAAGAGGGCCTGCTGCTGTACAGGGTGTTGTTTTGTACATAACTGTGGGTGTTTGTGAGGACATGATAGAGATTAAAACAAGATAAATAGCAAAGAGAGAAAGGATTCAGATGAACTTTTGCAAAAGCAACTCTGCTCCATTTCCATGCTGGCAACCCTTTCTATGAATGGCTCTTTGTACCAGTATGTTAGCAAAAGAGGTCTCTATTTGGGTTTTCAGGTTTACAATCACCCGGTTTCTATTTAGGCTGCAGTATTCAGGGTGCCTACTGTACACATGAAGTCCAACATTCTGAGTGCAGTTTAGGCATCATAACTGCTGTGGTATTTCAACCACAAAAAGTTTTGCAGATTTTCTACTGTCCTGAGCTGTCAGAGCCTGCCTTCAGTCTTGATATCTTCCAATGTCTAGGTGAGACCCCCCTGGTCAACTCACTTGAGAAGTAAAGAATATTTTGCCTCAGAAGCTAGAGAGGAAAAGTCATATATGAAAAACAATATACATAACTCAGCAAGCAATATTTGATGTAGACTTTGCTAACTTTCAGGGACCTTTGCTAACTCATACCAGCTAATTTTCTTGAGGGAATTTTGTAGAAAACTTTTTGTCCTTTAGGGCTTTTTAGTGCTTTAGCTTTGCTGCAGGACACGTGCATACAGTGATCATCAAGGACTAGAGTGTGGACTAAGTCATGTCTTCAAGACCCATATAAATTCAGGAAAAGAGAATTAATCATAGAATGGTTTAGGTTGGAAGGGACCTTAAAGATC
>RSEF01000003.1:110780006-110819941 GCA_003993805.1 Himantopus leucocephalus
ATTCTCCACCCAGCCTGTATTTGTGCATGGGATTGCCCTGACCAGGTGTAGGACCTTGCACTTGGCCTTGTTGGTCTTCATGAGGTTGGCATGGGTCCCCCTCTCCAGCCTGTCCAAGTCCCTCTGGATGGCATCCCTCCTCTCCAGTGTGTCTACCTTGCCACACAGCTTGGTGTCATCATCAAACTTGCTAATGCTGCACTCCATCACACTGTCCATGTCACCAACAAAGATGTTGAACAGCACGGGTCCCAGTACCGACCCCTGAGGAACACCACTTGTCACTGCTTGCTACTTGGACATCAAGCTGTTGACCATAACTCTCTGATTGTGACTGTCCAGCCAGTTCCTTATGCATCGAGTGAGTGCATCTGTCGAATCCATGTCTCTCCGATTTAGAGACCAGGACATCGTGTGGGACAGTGTCAAACACTTTGCACAAGTCCAGGTAGATGACATCAGTTGCTCTTCCCTTGTCCACTACCACTATAAGCCCCTCACAGAAGGCCACCAAATTTGTCAGGCATTAAACCATGAATAAAACAGTAACTTCTCCTCACTTTTGAAAATTTACTTAAGAAACAATGTTTGTAGTTAATGGGTGCCTCAGGCCATTGCAATGATACAGAGGCTCTTCTAGCTTGATGAGTGGAGCTGCCAGTGTCCTTTCTGTACTGCCCACCCACCAGGGAATTTTCAGGAAGTTCTAAATCACTTAAGTCTGTTCTCTTCCTGGACCACAAAGCTCTTACACGTGCTCATGTTTTGTGGAGACAGAAGGCTGGGAGACAGTGCATCTAACACTGTTTTTTTGCATCGCAATTTAGCTAAACCTTGAAGGCTTCTTGGATATGTAACAACTTACTATCACTTAATACCTTCAAAGACACCTAGGATAGGATACACTTACCCTTGTAACCTGAAAAGTGTGCTCTGACCTGGATGGCAACAGGCATGTTTGGGATCTCCTGGACAGTTAAACTCTTGTAGCCTTCAAAGCAAGGTTACATCCACAATGGCTATTAGGAATGGTCCTTGAATTGTTCAAACAATTAATTGAATTAATTGCCCGGGAATTATTTGGGATGGTCCTGGTTGGCCTGTGCCTAAACTGTGCTTAAGCTGTGCCATTGACTGTTCTAAGGATTAAGCAATGTTAATGATAAAGATCCAATACCCTGCCCATCACCTCACACTTTAATTTATAGCCACAGCCTTTGAATCTTATTCAGGTACTCTTATACTTTCCCCCCTCCAAATAAAGACGAAAAAACCCCAAACTATACGTATTTTGACAGGTGTACATTGGATTATGTGAACAGAGAGATGTGCAAGACGTCAGTTAACCAAAAAGTCATTGCCACATTTGTTCTGAAACTGAACTCAGTACGAATTTTCGTATAGCAAGTACCACCATGAATGCACAGCTTCCTTCTCACACCCAGTTCCTTCACATTAAAAAGGGGTGGTGGTGGTTTAAACATTTCCCTGTGCCTTAGCCACTTTGAGTACAGGTAATCCACTTATCATTGTCATTACAACAAGATTTATTTCACAAATATCTGATAACTCCGTATTTAAACACAAATTGCTAAGTAACTGAACGTGCCTTGTAAAAGAGACTACAAAGTCCAGCAAGGCATTGGAGCAAGAGGTCAACCGTAAGCAATTGTCAGTTTCTTGTGTGTTCAAAATTTATGCTCATGCTTGAGTGCTTTATTAAACAAGTGCCATTTTTTATTTCATTGCCAATGTCATTTTTGTTAAAACGCATATTTGTCTGTATCTCTATATATGTATACATAATGTTTCATATGGTCCAAGTCTGTTGCCTATTGTTTTGGCTGAAGTGCCTTAATGCATGTTTACTCTACTAGATAATAAAGAACTAGCTGGTGAACAAGGTGTCATTTCATGGAGAACATCAGCGATGTCCTATGTCTGCTAAATACAGAGATGCTTCGTTCTGTTTATGGAAGCACCAGCTTTTATAATCACATGAAAGACTATAGTCACCCTTTTAGATTTTATGTTAAAAGATTCCTCTAAGACTTTTCTCGTGACAAACCAATGGCTTGAAAAAAAAGTCTCCTTTTTTAAACAGAACATGATAAACAAACGGCTGTTTTTAAATTTAGACAGCCTTAGGGTAGATGTGAGAATAAGCTGTGAATTAAGCATCCCTTGACAGATGGAAGTTTGTAAAGTGAGAAAAACCAGACTGACCTTTAGTGCGGTGCTGACAAGTGAAGGATTACACCATCTTTGGTATTAGGAGCCACATGTTATGTGTACCTCATCAGAGGGGCATATGTACACAGGAAACCCACTGTTCCCTGCCATTTATTAATAGTAATACTTGCCGCAGTCAAAATATTTGGTACATTTAACGCTTTGAAGGATTAAGGAGCCATTCCCATTAATACTGAACACAGGAAATTACTAACTCTCAGGACAACACCAGGTATCGCAGATGCCAGGGTTTTTTTGAAAACTCTGGTTGTGTGATTTGGTCTGGCTTGTGGCTCCAGTTATACACCTGTGTGTGAGGGCACAGCAGGGACGGGACCTCCCTGGGATGGGGACCGGGAGCGGTGAGGGCTTCCCAGGACAGCCTGTCCCATCCCACCCCCATCCAAGAGCAGGGCAGCTGGGGGGCACCGGGACTGGTGGGAGCTGGAGACCAACAGTGCTGCAGCATCGCTGGGGCAGGGGCTGATGACCCCAGAGAGGATGAAATGGGGTCCTGGGCTGTGGGCAGGGTGGGGGGAGGCCCTGGTGCAGGGGCCAGGTCACAGATGATCATTGCTGTTGTAAGTTAAGAAAATATTATTACTCTTCTGGAACAAGGGGGACAAGATTTTTTTTTTTNTTTTTTTTTTTTTTTTTTTGTCATGACAGTCCTGTCCTTGGACAATGTGTGAAACTGTATGGTTTAAATGCTGATGTTTAACAGCACTGACAATATAGGCACTATAGAGCCCTCTGTAAACAAATGTGCGCAAATTTTTGAGAGCGTGCATCTGAAAAATCACACATGTGGCATGGCCTGTGCCTCCCTTTGACCTGGTGGGTCAGATCCACACAGTCTGCCACAGCTCCCACCTCTGAGAAACAAATGTCCTCTTTGAAAAGGTTCATGTTTCTAAAAGGTTCAAAGCTACTGCAGCCCCAGTAGCTTCCTTTCAGAGACACAAAAAGACATGTAAAAGCTAGCACAGAAAAATCTGATTTTGCTTAAATTTCAAGTAAAGTTTGGTTCTTAGACCTGAAAAGAATTCTTGAATAGCTCAATTAAAAAAACCCCAAACAACCAAACAACCAAACAAACCAAACAACAACACAATTTTTAGTACAGCATTAGAAATCCTCTGAAGGTCAGCAGCAACATTCCCTAATGAGAAGAAAAGCAGTACTTCTAAGATATTCCTTCTTATTTTAGCAATAGTTTTTCCCATCAAAAACTCTTCCCCTTCAAATGTCTCCTTCACTTGCTCTACTTATTATGCTGAACATTCTTTCATATTTCCAATCTCATTTTACATGCAAAGACTTTTCATGTATCTTTTCATCTAAGTGGACTTGAGTGTTGCAGCCCTAGGCAGCTGACAAGTTAGATTAGCAGAGATTTTTTACTGCCACGGCTACAATAAATTCCATTCTCATTTTAGAAGTGTCCCTCTGATCCAGGCATTTTTGCAATGATAGCTACGGGCGTGGTGTTATAGATGTTTATTGGCCCTATGAAGCTGGGGGAGAGGGCATTCTGTTTTTCAAGGAGAAATTTGAAACAGAGGTGTCAAGGAAAGATGCTCCTATTTGTTTCACTCAGTTGACATGAATTCAATAAGGATCTTCCATCCCATCCTGTTTCCTCATAAGAAAGTTTTTTTGTTCTTGCAATTCACCATTTCCATGCTGAACCACTGTGGACATGTTCAGTTCTTTCATGCAGAGCTTTTTCTGTAAGCTTCTGCAGTGTTTCAGGATCTTTTGTAACGTGAAATAAGATATCCTGAAAAATGTGTGGTGTAACTGCAGATGTAGTTACGGTGGTCTTTGGCCTGACATAAAGCGTTTTGGAGTGACGGTGTCACAGCTGCAACTTAGTGCCATCAGAAGCTACTGAGATTTGTGAATGGGCAGTGTCAGATGTTCTCCAGAAAACCCATGAACATTCAAAAATACTTGGGAATAAGCAATGTCAAATGTCTTCTCCAGAGCCATCCCATTAAACTACAGGAAAAATCCATTTGGTCATCGCAGGCAAGATTCAGTTTGAGACGCTGAAATTCATCATTGGAGTTCAGATCCAGTTAGAGAGTCCTATAGATCAGTTCAGTTGCATAAAAGTAAGTGCCAAGTGCCATTTGAGATGTTTTAGGAAACCCAAGAAATTCTTACAGGGCTGGCAGATATGACACAGGACATACAGGGGACATGCAATCTTCAGGAGCTGCAGCTGGAATCCGGTGGCAGGTGTTAGGGCATCTGAAATGATACTGGACACCTATGTGTAGGGAACTGAACCTTTCCCTTAAACTCAAGTTTCTACTTGTAAGCAACTGTGGACATATTTGGTATATAAACTATAACTGTAGTGAATAGTCAACAGAGCCAAAGTCTATAGAGGTAATATAGTCAGAGGAGCTAAGAGAACAACTTGTCTGACCAGCCGCTGAGGACTGGAGCAATTCGCCCACTGTTAGGCATCTAGTGCTGTTAAAATGTCTCAGGGCATCTAAAACATTAGCACAAATTAGTAAACAGACACAACACCTACAGGTGACTAATGCCTTTCAGGCATGGTGTCTGGAGGCCAGAGAGATATGCTAGGGCTTCTAAAATGAGGCCCTATATCTGCATTTAGACAATTGAATCATATCTTTCATATGTGCTTCAGGATGAAATTAATAGCTCTCTAGCCTCCACTGATCCTGTCGACTAGGTGTCCATGGAGATGCTTACACTGAGGTGTCTCAGCTTATGAGCTGAATTTTGCCCACCTTGTTTCTCCTTTAGCCAGCCTTGGATTTGTCTCTGAAGCTAATTTATTACAATATGGTTTTAGGAACTAAGATAAAAACCCATAAAAGAACACAAAATTTGAGTTTCCTTGGTGACCGGAGTAATGTGGCCTAAAATATTAGGGCTCTGTTTTCCTGTGCTTCTGCTCAGCGTGACTTTGGTGAATGAGGGCTGCCAAGGGGCTGTCAAGCAGAGCTCCCTACTATTTGGTTTTGTACTGGGGCTCGTGTGTTGCTCTGTTTTCCTCCTGCTATTTTCGATTCTTGCAGTGCTGCATGTCAGATGAGCACAGCCAGCAGCGTTCTCTCCCTCCCTGTGACATTGTCCCTGTGCCAGGGCCAAGTGAGGTAGGAGCAGGGGGTGGCAGTGCAGGAACCAAGGAACCATCTGTGCTGCCTTTGTGCACACTGAAGGCTCCCACACTGTGAGGAGCTCTCAGCTGGACACATCTGGCTGATGTCCAGCTTCTTTGAATGGTTCCAGTAACTCACAGGAGTTGGAACACACTGGGGAATCTGGCCCAAGCTGCTCAGGGTTTGTGGTTTAATGGGCTAAGTGGGGCTAGGGAGTGAGTGCTTGCTCCAGCTGATTGCCTTATTCAAAACCATCATTTTCAACAGAAATACAGCTTCAATTAACACATTTTTTCTATATTTAAATGGAAGTCCATCCCATACAAACCATAAAGGCTTGTTGGGAAGCTAGCCTACATATGCTCCTTAGCCTAAGAGGACTCTGCAATTGGAAAAAAATAGATGGAACAACCTATAAAACCCTTCATGCCTTAATCAGTATTCAAGATTCCCCAGAATGTTAAGTTCTGTTCTGAACAAAGACCTCTTGTAAGTGAACACGACACTTTCCACTTCTACCTCTAAGTCCGTTTTTCTCCATCTGCCATTTTGCCCTGATGAGCTCTCATTCACTCTCATTGCCCCTGCCCTGCAGGAAAGAAAACACTGTCTTGACCAGCACTGGAAATAAGGAGATTTTAGGACTTTGTGTCTTTTGGTCCTGGAATTACTAAGCCAGTTTCCGTTATTTTTTCCTACTGTATGGCTCCAGTTTTTTCCAAATGCACCATGTGGAAGAAAAGGAGAGCAATGATCATTAACAGGTGGGAAGGTGAAGCAAGGTGAGGTAAATTTGCTATAACTGTTTATTTATCACCAGGTTGAAGGGCAGATATCTCATCAGAAAATGTGGGAAAGATTTCTTTCCTCAATTCCAAATAAATTGGAGACTTTTGTTTCCTTCCTTGTGTCTGTTACACTCATTGTGGATGTAGGCAGCTGGCAACAATCCTCTAGCAAAAGTATGGGAGAAAATGAGTGAGACATACAATTTAAACACACATATACGTCCAAAAATATTTACTCCCAGCTCTATAAAAAAGTATAATATGAGGAAGACAGGGGATGCTGTTGATGGTAAAGACTGTTTAAGATTTTATTGTGTTTGAAGCATGGAAACTATTTTGGATGGAGGACATAGTCATGTTCACTAAAGGCCCTGGGGAAAAAATTAGCTCTGGTTCACGGTATAGGTAGGCAGAGTTACCAAATTTCTCTCCAGGATTTCCTGCCCACAAGTAATGCCCATGTGCTGCCCAGACAGCGCATGGATATGCAGAAAATGTGATGTATTGGGAATGTATTGGGTTTACTACACACACCAAGAGGTGCACACGTCTGAATGTCGTGCCTGTGATCTGGGGTTGAATTCCACCAGCAGAGGAGACTCGTCTGGCAGGCGGATTCTGTCAAATCTCAGAAGCTTGAAATATTTCTCAGATGAATTTTCTGAGCAGAAAAAATTAGGTGCCTCAAGGGAAATCCAGGTATACAGTAACCCTTGCACACATCTGAGCTCCAAGAACAAAAACACGCCAGCGTCGCTGGTCTGTAAAGGCAGCATACGAGAGCTTGCAGGGATAAGTGAGCCCAGCCAGTCCATGGTCTGAGGGAAGAACAAGGCCTGAGTCTGCATTTGAGCCAGATATGAGAGCCACTTGAATTCCTGAAGCATTCAGAGGTGTCCTGGTCAAAAAACTAAATCTTTGCCCATGGGAGAAGAATTGCGTCCTCAGGTAGGGTGGCTGCCAGCTGTAGTCGTGACCACTCTGAGAATCAACCTGCTTGAAGTTCTGCAAATGTCTGTCCTTAAAATCATCTGTTATTGAGGCCTACCCCCTTCTAATGATACAGAGTTCATTTTTTGTTCCTGTGGATGCTGTTTTGGGTCCAGATAGTAGAACCAATATTGATCATTTTAAAAGGGAAGGGAGTTCCATGCAGAATTAATGTATAAAAGATGCACATGCATTTTTGTATAACTTCACCCTGCCTTGCGTTCTGATTGCTAAGCATGCAGTATTCTTTACAGGAAATTAATAACTTTACAAAGCAGCTGGCCCATCCACCAGCTTTAAAAAATATTATTGCTGTTGTAAACCATGGATTACTCTTTCTGATAGGGGTAATCCCCTTAAAATTGGCCATTCTGTAGTTTAGCGAATTCATCTTTCCTTCAATATGTTTTAAGCTATGAACCAAATGGTTAAAAGTCCATCACCCACCTATAATTTTGGCCGAAGTATTAAGAAAAGTTGAAAAAATAAAGATACCTGCAAGCAGTTTTCCTTAACTGAAACAATAGTTTGGATATTTGAGAGTTAAAGGCATATCCCAGCATATTCTGTCCTTCACATTAACTGTGTAAGGAATCACGCATTAACAACCACAGAAAAATCTCCCCATTAATATTTTAAAGCCTTATCACCAATGGGAATATTAGTTTTCCCATGTTCCAGTGCTTCACAGAGGCAAATTAGTAACTTAGTAGAGCTAACTGGGAATTGTTCAGTAAAATGTTTTGTGTTGGAAAATACTGGTTTGCCAAAACAAAATCTTTCCATGGCGACGGTAAGAGGAACTGAGGTTAGAAATTCTGCTGAAACCCCCCTCGACTCTGAGAATCATCTGCCCCATGTTTGCAGCACTCACCTGAGAAGCCCGAGCATGGTGTGATCCAGTCACAGGGACACTGAGAGCAGGACCTCAAAGCTGGTTGTTGTGTGGGTCAATAAAGAATCATCACCGATGGACTCCCTCGGTATTTGCGTGTCTTCTCCTTTCCACACAACAGTTCTGTGAAAAACATAATCTGAGAAGATTTTAGATTTATCACACAGTGAAAGAAGAGTATACATTTATTGTCACATACATTTATTTATTGTTACAAAATTCCCTCATGGCAGAGTGACCCTATCTAGCTCTAACAGCACTCATCGATTTTTGAGTAAGAATTGGCCTTTGAGACTGCTCTTGGCCCAAAACTTTTTGGGTGGGGTGAACTAATATATGGGTAAGAAAGTACACTATCAGGTTTCCTGGGATCTGATTTCAGAGAGTTGCCCAGGTCTGCCATACGCTTTCATAATACTACCACTAAGGGAAATCCTATGCTAGTACAACTGATGGGAGTCTATAGTCCACTGCATTTTGCAGATGTCATATTCTTGGTGGGAAATAGTAGGCAGCTGCATGGTATCTGGGCTCAAAAGTGCATTTATAAACTCAAACATGATGCGTATTTCTGCCACATTTTGATATACATAAGGCTCATATCTGTCCTTATTTAAGTAAATTCTTCATATATTTTCAAAGTATAGAGTCTTGAAACAAAGACCAACAACTAAGCCAGTGTAAAAAATTTGGAAAGGGCAGTCAACGTTCCACTGTTATCAAATCTCTTTTCTTGAAAAGCTGTGTAAACAAATGCTGTTTTGGAAACTCTCAGCAATTGTTGAACATTTGCATTTATTCACATTTATTTTTATTTGAGAATCTCTCCTAGATTATTGTTGTGTCTGATTCTTTTAAATATTCAGACTTGCTTGTCAGAAACTCTGGAAATTCACTGCTTTATGGCCTTTTAGACCCCTTAAATCCCCTACCTAAGGGCTCCTGAAGGCCATGACAAATAAGGCACAACCTTTGCTTTTGAGGGTATTTGCACAGTACAGCTGTGATGCCAGAAGGAAGAAAAAACTTGGTGGCTTTTCTGAACTGTCTTTAAAAGAATCACTCCAGGAAGAGCCCTGCATAACTCTCTGATCGTTAAAGGTTTGGTGTGACAGTCAATGATTTATGGTGAAAATGATGATAGGACAATTTTTCCAAACAGTTCAGCAATGGTCTCACTTTATTCCCAGGAAATGTTATTGTTGGCTGCACTGCTAAGTGCGTTCAGTACTGGGACTGATTCCTGGCCCCCAGTCCAAGTGGTGAAGGGTGGTTTGTGTCTATGTTGCTCAGAGTTAGCTCAGATTGTCTGCATCAATGCTATGTAGTACGTGGTCCTGGACCTCTGCTGGGCCCCATGTGATTCCCCTGTGACCTCAAATCATAACAATCTTTTTTGGTATGGTTCTTAGTTCATTTCATAGTGTCAGGAATAGTGAGGACTGTATTATAGTCTGACAGAACTGTGTTTTCTTAGCATAAAACACAAAGTGTGAATTGTGTGAACTGAGCTATGGGGCAAGGGCCTATTTGAAGATGCGAAGCCTGGTAGACCATGTGAGAGGACTATGTGTGACAGACAGAGTCAAACCTAATGTGATTTCCTCCGCATGACCTTTTGGGAGTGATTCTCAAATCTAACCATCCCAACAACTATATGAGGTCTTGTTTTCACAGGATGACTGATTCACTTCAGAAGAGAACCTATGAGCAAATTAACAACACAATATGGGTCTGCAGGAGACAAGAATCAAGAAGTGAACTGGGGAACTAAACTAAATTTAATTTAGATATACCCAGTGACCTCAATGAGGGTTAGGCTGGGCAATGCTTAGCAAATCTGAAAATCTTGCTTCATATTTTTATCAAGCTTGATATTTAAACTTTAGGCAAAAGCCAGTCTTCAGTCTGAGAACTTTGGTGGGGTGAAGGACCTGATATCTGAGGATATCAGAAACATGCTATGGATAATCTAGTTAAAAATATAGAGACATTTAAAGACTCCTCATGGAAGCACAGGATATTTCCTGAAGATTAATGACTGTTTGGGAGGAGCTGTGGCCTGAAATTCAGCTGAGAGCCATTAGCCTCCGCTAGCCATCAATCCTTCAGAAAGGTTTGGTGCCAGAGTCATTATTACAATTAGGAATTTTAAACGTATGGGTGTAGTGTACTTTCCGTGCATGAGGAGGATGCCATTTTGACAGGACTCTTCTGGAGAATTACAGCCTTCTGCATTTGGCTAGCTGGATGGCTTGGGGTCTCTCAGGGGTATTCTCATAATTTCAAATAATTTAAAACCTCAATTATGCAGCACCCTGGAAGATCAGCTGTGAACATCAAACCCAGTCATGCAAACATGTCAAGCAAATAACACCTCATAAAAAGAACAACCACTTTGTCTCATCGCTTGGGCAGGGCAGGATTTTGGTGCTTTCATTCAGGTAGTTGTTAGCTTCAGCCTAATTAAAGAGCCAGGATCCAGCTGCTAATAATTGACTGAAGGAAAGCTGTATGGAGAAAACCAGATTTGGAGTTCTGTGCTGGTAATGATAAAGGGGTTATTACTACACACAACAAAGTCAGTAGTAGATGCTATGTTAGAGTCAATGGAAGCAAGAAGGAGCACTTGGTCCTTTTAATTAATGTAATACACAAAGCAGAATGGATTATATGTTTTCATAGTTCAACAGAAGCTTTTCCATAATGGCTTTTGAACTATTTTAACCATACTGACAAAGCTTTGTCTAACCATTTTTAAGTTACGACTGTCACTTCTTGTTTCAAAGATTTCATAAATAAGGCAAAGTGGATTTATCCAATTTAGCTTCCTGTATGTAGCAGGCTATTGACTTTCTCCAGTTATCCTCATACTGACCTAAAGGATGAGTCTTCAGCTAATGTATATCTTTCAGTTTTGTGCTATGAAGCTACCAAGAGATGGAAAATCTGCCACCTTCATTGGTGTTTCTTTCCATTCATATATTATCTCATTGTAAACATGTGTCCCCCCAGTTTCTAAACTGGACTGATCTGTCTCCATCCACAAGCCTGTTCTTATAGCTAATAAGCCAGCGTTCCCTGATAACTGCTATTTGACATTTCTTCCCAATCTTGCACTGTAATCAACTTAACTTCTCATTTTACTGATATCCAGCAAAACCCAATTCCTTTAATCTCTGCATTGAGTGGAGCTGCATAC
This sequence comes from Himantopus leucocephalus, assembly GCA_003993805.1. Classification (NCBI taxonomy): domain Eukaryota; kingdom Metazoa; phylum Chordata; class Aves; order Charadriiformes; family Recurvirostridae; genus Himantopus; species Himantopus leucocephalus. The sequence continues at coordinate 110,791,263 of RSEF01000003.1, forward strand.
AAAAGTAAAAGCATTTTATGCTGTAGAAATGTAATGGTCACATTAGCCATGTGGAAGTTTATACTCTGTTGGTTTTCCATGAGGACAAACGATCTTATTGGACTCACTGCTTGGTGTAAATGAAAACAAGGATAAATAAAGGCTTCCAGCTCTGTCCAGCCTTTCGTCTACAGCTCATCTTGGAAAGCATCAAATTAACCATGAGTGGGGGAGAAGGAAAAGGGACTGAACAGGTTAGACTCATTTTGTCAATGTGAACTGCTAACAGTAAAATATTATATCCTCTAAAGGGGAGCAGTGTAATATGCTTAATCCAGATGACAGTATTTCTGACAAATCAGGTTGTCATTGTTGAGATCCAGGCCAGGAAATCCTACCTTTAAGTTATTAGAAGGGTTGTAGTCTGGTTTCTTAGAAGTTTAAATCTGACTACTAGGGCAGCTCATTTTCCTGTTTTAAGTTTTCCACAACCTCATAATACTTTGTATAATTATACTCCAATGTTTTTAATATTTCATCATTTGACTGTTCACTCATACTTCCTTCTTGCCAGTGAGAATGTGTTCAGCAATGGGTACAGCACTGTTAGGATTTTTATAGCAACATATTATTCCTGTAGCAGGAGTATCCATGTGTGTGACGAGCAACAGGAGAATTCTATGCTCAGAAGAAATCTAAGAGTCATTTTCCCCAAATAAGAAACTGCAAGGGAAATGTGTCAAAATGAACACAAGAAAATTATCTGCCATAAATAGTCATCATTCCCGAGGGAGCGTGAGGGGAAAGGACAGGGCGATCGTGTTCTACTGTTAAAAAAGCTCACACTACTCGTGAATGATCAACCTGCAAATCACAGTGGTTGCCACTTTTTATTAGCCCTGTTCTGATAAGGGCTTATCCTCTCTAAAATGGTATGCACTACCAACTGGTTTTTAGTTCATAAGTTTCCTTGTACAATGGTGAGTGTAAATCTAGACAGCTATGGTAGCTCTGCATTCTCACTGCAGTCATTTTCCAGTTTGACAGGCTACGAGGGAGCATATAAAGCAGCAAAGGAAATGCAAGACATCTGTAACAAAACCAGTGAACATGCTATTGATTTGTTTCCCTTGCTGGTGTGGTCCTGGCATTGGTCTCTTTCTCCAGAGAAATGAGTTAAAGAAACAAGTCCAGTAGAGAACATGGAATTTTACTTCCATTCATCTTCCTTATTTTGCAAGCACCACATTCTGCAAATCCCATGCCAGTAAAGCTCTTGGATCAGTCCTCAAATTCTTCTGGATCCTTAAGGGAGGAGATGTCAGAGCTGGCCAAGAATCTAAGTGGAAACTGATGACAGAAGCTGACATTAATCAGCTCCACAGTATGTTCTGCCCAGCAGGTTTCTTCCAATAAATCAAAGGGCTTCAGATCCAAAGGGCATTTAACCATTAGAGAGCAAGTGTTCACTGTGGTCTGTAGCAGCTAAATATGATGAATTTAATATTGATTTTCACGTATGACCCCATCCACATTGCGTGTTTGTGTGATTTTACATATAAATACACTGGAACAAATTCTCAGCCGGGGCAAGTCAGCAAAACTCCACTGATTTTAATGCTTTACATGAACTGAAGGTTTATTCCACAGTACACGAACAGAATCAAATGGTTCTATGTTTTCATTGTTTTTCTTTCTTTTTTTTGCCCTGGCAGTGATGGGAAACAAAAACACCATCAAATTTGCAAAATTTCTGCCATTCTTGTGATAAGCTGTTTCCCTATGGTGAGCACACACAAGTCATTAAAGGAGAGAAAGTAAACAGAGTGCTACACACAGGTCAGGATTGCTCTTCAGTGGGAGTAGGAATCCACAGTTACTCACAGAGGTAAGTCTGGTGGCCTCAGCTGGGTTGCTTCAGTGAGTAACACCAATGGCAAGAGGGTTTGAGCATTCTTAAAGGTCATTAAGTTATTCTTTGATTTTTAATTGTTTCGTGGGGGGCGGTTGTTGTTGGTTTTGCCTTTTTTTTTTTAAATACAGATAAAAAATGTTTCTATAAATACATTAACGACAAAAGGAGGGTGAAGGGGAATCTCCTTAGAAGGATGCAGGGAGAAATATAGTGACCAAGGATGAGGAAAAGGCTGAGGTACTTAATGTTTTCTTTGCCTCAATCTTTCACAGTAAGACCAGTTGTTCTCTGGGTACCCAGCCCCCTGAGCTGTAAGACAGGGGAGCAGAACAGTCCAAGGGCACATGGTTAGTGAGCTGCTACACCACTTAGATGCACACAAGTCTATGGGGTGGGATGGAATCCACACAAGGGTACTGAGGCAGCTGGCGGAAGTGCTCACCGAGCCACACTCCATCATTTATCAGCAGCCCTGGCTAACCGGGGAGGACCCAGTTGACTGGAGGTTAGCAAATGTGACGCCCATCCACAAGAAGGGCAGGAAGGATGATCCCGGGAACTACAGTCCTGTCAGTCTGACCTCGGTGCCTAGGGAAGTTATGGAGCAGATCATCTTGAGTGCCATCATGTGGCATGTAGAGGACAAACAGGCAATCAGGCCCAGTCAGCATGGCTTTACAAAAGGCAGGTCCTAGTTGACTAACATAATCTCCTTCTATGACAAGGTGACCCGCTTAGTAGATGAGGGAAAGGCTGTGGATGTTGTTTACCTGGACTTTAGTAAAGCTTTTGAGACTCTTTCCCACAGCATTCTCCTGGAGAAACTGGCTGTGGCTTGGACAGGTGTACTCTTTGCTGGGTAAAAACCTGTCTGGATGGCTGGGCCCAAAGAGTGGTGGTGAAAGGAGTTAAATGCAGTTGGCAGCCGGTCACAAGTGGTGTTCCCCAGGGCTCAGAACTGGGGCCGGTTCTCCTTAATATCTTGATCAATGATCTGGATGAGGAGATCTAGTGCACCCTCAGTAGGTTTGCAGATGACACCAAGTTGCATGGGACTGTTGATCTGCTTGAGGGTAGGAAGGCTCTACAGATGGGTCGAGACAGGCTGGATCAATGGGCCAAGGCCAATGGTATGAAGTTCAGCAGGGCCAAGTGTCAGGTCCTGCACTTGGGTCACAACAACCCCATGCAATGCTACAGGCTTGGGGAAGAGTGTCTGGAAAGCTGCCCAGCAGAAAGGACAACTGACTGAATATGAGCCAGCAGTGTGCCCAGGTGGCCAAGAAGGCCAATAGCATCCTGGCCTGCATCAGGAATAGTGTGGCCAGCAGGACTAGGGAAGTGATCATCCCCCTGTACTCGCCACTGGTGGGGCCGCACCTTGAATACTGTGTTCAGTTTTGGGTCCCTCACTACAAGAAAATCATTGAGGTACTGGAGTGTGTCCACAGAAGGACAACGAAGGTGGTGAGGGGTCTAGGGCACAAGTTTTCTGACGAGCAGCTGAGGGAACTCAAGTTGTATAGTCTCGAGAAAAGGAAGCTGAGGGGAGACCTTATTGTTCTCTACAGCTACCTGAAAGGAGGTTGTAGCAAGGTGGGGGTCGGTCTCTTTTCTCATGTAACAATTGATAGGACAAGAGGAAATGGCCTCAAGTTGCACCAGGGGAGGTTTAGGATGGATATTAGGAAAAATTTCTTCACCGAAAGGGTTATTAAGCATTGGAACAGGCTGCCCAGGGAAGTGGTTGAGTCGCCATCCCTGGGGGTATTTAAAAGACATGCAGATGTGATGCTTAGGATCATGGTTTAGTGGTGGACTTCATAGTGTTAGGTTAACAGTTAGACTTGATGATTGTAAGCATGTTTTCCAACCTAAATGATTCTATGATTAATGTCAGAGAGAGATGGACAGGATATTCTCTGGAAAGGGATGGTAAAAACCAGACCCATTGACAAAAAGGTGGCTAACCTGGAGAAAGAGCTTTACGTTGCATTGGGAGGAAACTTATCAACCTGTATGGAAGATACACATAAGGTGGTTAACTAAAGATGGATCTCCCATTCATGATCCTGCAGTGAAATGCAGGGGCACACTAGAATTTTTCAAAAACATTGCAGCGGTTTAGAAGATTTGTGCCCATTGATTTCATCCAGCCACAGGGCTTAAAAATACCTAGTACACACTTAAACACAAGACCTGGGCATATGTTATTTGAAAACTTTTCCCCACAAAAATGTAATTCTTCAAAACCTCTCAGACTATCCCAATTTGGGACTACCACCACCAGAACTAAAAGCAGGGATCAAATATACCTCACCAGATTAAATAACATGCCTCTCTGCAAACGCTGTGCCTACAGCATTAATAGGGCTTTAATGTGTATACCCTATAGACCAGGCTCAGAAGCAGATACAAAATGTGGTGATTGGCAAATTACAGAATTAAATTTAACCAGATCATAATGGTATCATTTTACACCCACTTACAAGGATGAATTTAGACAGAAAAATGTGCAGTTCCCCTGTCTCAGACCTCCTCTATATTCTCATAGAAAGTTCCTACCACCCTAGGAAGAGCTGGGCAATCAGGTACCTGTAAAACACAATCTACAGTGTGTAAACAGACAGGCATATTTAAAACTGGATATGATTTCACTGCAGTATGTAGTGCAAGTGCTGATTAAATTTCCTGAAGTTTACATGGGAAAGACCTTGAATGTCAGTTACTAACTCCAGTAATGCCATATTATCAGGTTTTGATGTAAGATAATTGATGTTGCAGTTGACAGGTTTTATGGTGATACATAATATTTCTTCCAGTCTCATTTACTGACTGCTTTTACTGACCATGCTTGCTAAAATAGTCAGCCTACCTGGAGCAGGGAGAGTACTTTAGTAAGAACTGGTAAATTAACTTTGGCTTCTGCCCTGCTAAAATTATTTCAGAGATGTTACCTTTGGAATTTACTGGCAGAATATTTTTGTTCCTATTAGAAAGCAATCACTGGCTGGAGATTAAACATTTTACAGAAATACAGCAATTAAAAGTGTTCCGTCTGCTCAAGGAAGGAATAGCTGGTAGATGTATGAAAGGCAAAAATACTTTCCCTCATTAGAAAAGTGAATAGCACAGTGACTGCTCATAAGACATAGGAAAGCAGCGGCACAAAAACCTGAACTATGAGTCTACTTAGCTCTATGAGTGAGTGCACGGTGCCTTTCAGGGAGTAGCTAGATTTTATGTAAATATTTGAAAGGACTCCGTTTTATAGTGGGAACAGGAAAATGGTGAAATCTCAAAAAAATTCACAGGATGAAAAAACACTTTTCCCACCAAGCTGCTGCTGTGTTTTTAGCCTCAATGTGGCAAATCTGGCCCTAGAAGTATGGCGTAGTTTAACTTCACATAAACAAAACATTAGAGGAGTAATGATGCCCTATGTTATAAACTTGTGGGACAGATTTATAAGAGAGGTGAAAGGTATTGATACTCACCTACTTCGAGATTACTTCTCAGTGTTAAAGGAAAAAATCCCAACTGTGTGCAAGTGTCATGGGAGGGAAGACATTAGTCAGCCTGTTCTGCATCAGACAGACTGTCTAAAATGAAGACTCAAATGCTAGATGTGGACCTGATTTATTTATCCTTTACCCCTTCCTTCCCACATATGGGTGGTCACATAACATGTGCTGCAAGTTATGTGGGGAAAGAGCTACCATTCTATTAACGAGATGGTAACTACATTCTTCTCCATTTAGGATCAGTCCTTTTCTCAGAGTAGTACTTCTAGTTTCAAGAGTCAGTTAGAATGTTCTCAATACTTTTAAGCAAAAGAAAATTAAGTTTTCACGTTAAGAATATGTATATCCATGCATCCATCTGTGTGTATAGGGTTGCTTTCCCAAATGACTGAGAATTTTGGCGGAGGAAAAAATGTCTTTTGCTTTATGTTGCTGCTTTTTTTTTTCATTTTTTTGACATTTCCAGAAAAAAAAGCTTTTTTAAAATTTATTTTTTATTTTCCACAGACACATTAATACTTTTGTGGCAGAATAAAGAGATGTTTCTCACTTGCTCTGTTTTGTCAAGAATGTAGAATAAGGAGGATCTACTTTTGTCCCCGACATTTGAATGGCACTTCAATACAAAGAGAGAATATTCATGCCTGTATGAGATGGGTTCAAGTTAAGCCAGGTGAGGTTTAGGTTGGATATTAGGAAAATTTTTTCACTGAAAGGGTTATCCAACATTGGAACAGGCTGCCCAGGGAGGTGGTGGATTCGCCATCCCTGGAGGTGTTTAAAAAAAGGGTAGACGTGGTACTTGGGGATATGGTTTAGATGTGGTTTTGTCAGGTTAGGTTAATGGTTGGACTAGATGATCTGAAAGGTCCCTTCCAACCTGAACGATTCTATGATTCTATGATTCTGTGAGAGAGGGTAGCTGAGATTAATGGTTCTCTTCATTTTTCTGGTCTAAAACAGCGCACGTTTCTCGTATCATCTGCAAAGATGGCAATATGCAAACAGGAAGACTGGGACTCTGACTATGCACCAACCAAGCTGACGACTGACCACTTCACCCATGTGTGGGAAGGAAGGGGTAAAGGTTAAATAAATCAGGTCCACATCTATAATTTGAGTCTTCATTTCAGACAGTCTGTCTGATGGAGAACAGGCCGACTAGTGTCTTCCCTCCCATAAGCCTTGCATAGAGTTGGGATTTTTTTCTATTTAGTTTTGAGAGAAGACATGGAAACAAATGGCTTGGGACAGCATCTGTAGATGGTTATACCAGTTAGCTCAGAAGTGAAAGGAACTAGCTGTTCTCATAACTGATCTGCAGATGGACCTGGGAAGAGATACTTGGAAGGAAATGCTAAAAAATTTGTGTTCAGTTTTTTGCTTTATTCTTTTAACTTAAGTCTGGTCAAACTCAGAAAGAAAAAAAAAAAAAGACAGGCAAAAGTGGTTTATTATTAGGTTTCTGAACAGTGTTTTTGACAAGGAGATGGTTGGTCAAAAGTGAATCCAGTTACAACATTACAGTGTGTACAAAGAAGAACACAAATTCCATATTCACTCCAGAATTGCATGCTCAACTTAGATGTGAATGCACCCATTGGTAACTGGAAGGCTTTTCTTCTTCTTGTTACTTGCTTGTTATTTTGCCTTCGCTCCACGTCATCTATTAGTAAATGGGAGAGTGGCAGAGGTGCAGAGAGGTGCCAGGGAATGACTAAGGAGACTGCTGGCACGCAGCCCTGGAACACTGTCATTGCAGACAACAGATTCACTACCGATTCGGACATCTTCCCAGTGCACCCAAATTTAATTAATTGCCATCTTAGGTGCTATATCTAATCAACGGAGCTCGATGGGTATCTCCTGGCAGCTGTTCGTTCATACTGCCTGTTTGAATCTGCGGATTTAGAGTTTATTTTACTGACATCTATAGAGCCAGAATGACCACACAGATTCCTCAGGTGTCTGGGACAAATCCAGGAATTGATCCTTTTCAACCAGAATTGCTAAGCTATGACAGCAGCACTCTGGTCTGTAGTGTAACAATATGGTGGCTTTCTGTAAAAGTTTGAGCTCTCAGCTACGTTTTATTGCTTTCTTTATGAATGATTTATTACTATATATAACATGATTGTGTACCTGGGATGGTCCAGAAAGTTATTTAGTTTCTTATGAAGCAGATGGAACAGATTACATTGAACAAAAGCTGGCACTAGCATTTGTTTTGTTCAATTCTGGATCCAATTTGCATGTTAAACTGGAGGCTTCTGAAGGAAGAGGACACAGACACAGAGGCTACCTTCAGTCTGCGTACAGGCATCCATGTTATAACCTGTCCTGCCCATTCATTTAATCAAATAATTCTCTTCCACCCATTTTCCTTTCTTATGCCCTTTTATTATATCAGACATTATTTCTTTTTGCTCCAAAACACTTACACTCTATAGGAGAATGCAAGGACTATTTGGAGGATGGGTATGAGAAACTGAGGATCAATTGCCCTTTGCATGATTTTGTTCAAGCTAGTGAAAGCTATTGGTGTCTTAATCCCCCATCTGTTAAATTGAGAATATAGTTGTTTTCAGCCTTACATCAATGTTGTGAGACATTTGAGATTATGAAGTTTAGTGGGACTTGGAACTTGGGCTTCATGAACAAAGGAATATAAGAGGTTAGAAGGAAGTTTAGATGGGATTTAGAAGCTTAAATTAAAGGGTCTGGTTGATAAAAAGTTCCATGTAATACTGTCAGCCCATAGAGATCTTTCTTTTTGCCAGTAGTTACTCAGGCATATGTGTTTCTACCACTGGTATACTCAGACTTACCAATGTCATGACTGAGGTAAGTAACTCAGCAACCATTTGGAATTCAAAGATTAGGCCAAGAACCCTAAAAGTGAAAACCTACAACAAAATTACAATGCTGAATACAAGGCACAGCACAGCCACCCAAAAATTAAGCTGCTGGATCCAGGCGTTGTATCTTACCTCAGCGTTAGCTCGTGCACAGAGGAAGCAGGAAAACTAGACGTAGCGTTCTCAGGTTATTGGGGTCAAACATACATCTTTGTGCCAGGAACATCCTAACTGCCAAGTTATAGCAGATATTGAGGTGCCCTTTGCCTTCTTTACAGAAGTTGTACCAACACACATTAAATAACCCAAATAGAAAATACAAACAAGGAAAACTTGACTTGGTAACACACTGATGGGTGCTTGTTCCTCTGAGGGAGAGTATTGGTTTTGGTATATTCTGTTATAAATATTTTATACTTGGACCTAAAGATACAGAATATTCTTTGGAATTGGAGTCCATAGCTCTGCTGTCAGAGATACAGTCAAAGGCAGGGTCATTCTTGCAAGACCTCTCTGTTCTGCAGAGCCTGGCATTTTCAACTGTAACAATATGAACAGAGGGGCCCTATATCTTCACCCAGCTTCTCATTTATTCCCATGTAAGGAGAAAAGATTTGAAACTTTCAGACCAGGTCTCTCTCCTCCCAAGTGGGTTCTTCGCTAAGCAGGCTACTCTGGCAGTTTCTATCAGCTATACTTAACCATACTCAAAGAATGAGGCAGTCTTAGGCAGACTTTTACAAATGTGCTTATGACAAAAGCTGTTAAGGGAAGAGCCAGTATTTTACACAAATCCCTCTCTCCAATGTTTCTTACTTACTGCAGTCTTGTGTAGTCTATTCTTAGGTGCCTGTCCTCCTGGCCATTTTACACAGACTCCAGAACTTGCTGTGCTGAGTTCATAACTAAGTCCTTTTGCTCAAATAGGCCTAATTTTTAAGCACTTGAATTATTTCACTCACCTGTAGTAAAACATGGCTATAAGAACTTTATTAGCTTTGAAGTATTTATTTTGCCAGCACTGCATAAAAGTTATTTATTTGTGTCACTGTTCCATGAGCAGTAATCCTTGAGTCCCTCTCATAATTGCATTTTGTCCCCACTAACAACACATATTTCAGCCTTCAAATCTTAACTACTAATGTTCCTGTTAGCCCAAGTGTGGCAAGCAACTCCGCTTACTGTGTGTTTAAAGCACCAGCTGCTTTGAATAGGCAAGGAAAAACATCCTACCCATAGCTGCAGGGTGAAAGTGGTTTAAGTGCAGTTCTCTGCTGCCATTTTATATCCTCAGGGATATTGAAGACATCACTATGGAGCTGCTATTATGACCTAAGACCGAAGGGAAACCCTTCTATAATGGCAGGTGGATGGCCAAACCAACTCAGGTGGCCTCAGACTAAGCATGGGACAAGTAAATCGAGCTCTTGGTTATATTTTGCAGTGAGAGATGGCATGGGACTCTGCTTTTCTGATTCCCTTTGGGGAAAGAGATAAAACTCTGCTCTCTATTTCAGAAAAAGGAATGTGTCTACAGATACCAGACCACCTCAGATCTCATGGGGCAATTCCAAAGACTGTTGCATTACTAAAGGGCTGGTGAGTGGTGGTTTGAGCACTGCCAAAACAGTCAGCCTAGGCAGATAGAAAACAGAGCACGTAAAATAACTGATACCCTCTGCTCTGTCCAGACTGTGAGAAAGGACAAGTCGGCATCTTAAGTTTGTAGGCTGAATTTCATCCTAATCAACTAGTACTTTTCTAAGGCATTTTACCACCTGGGCCCATATCTGTACCTCCTACTTTTGTTGATCTAAGAATCATCGAATCATCGAATCATACAATCATAGAATAATTTGCATCAGAAGGGACCTTTAAAGATCATCTAGTCCAACCCGCCTGCAATGAGCAGGGACATCTTCAACTAGACCAGGTTGCTCAAAGCCCCATCCAACCTGACATTGAACGTTTCCAGGGATGGGACGTCTACCACCTCTCTGGGCAACCTGGGCCAGTGTTTTGCCACCCTCATTGTAAAAAATGTCTTCCTTCTATCCAGAGTAACACTTTCCTCTTTTAGTTTAAAGCCATTACTCTTTGTCCTATCACAACAGACCCTGATAAAAGTTTGTGCCTCTCTTTCTTTTAGGCCCCCTTTAAGTACTGAAAGGCCACAATAAGGTCTCCCTGGATCCTTCTCTTCTCCAGGCTGAACAACCCCAACTATCTCAGCCTGTCTTCATAGGAGATGTGTTCCATCCTTCTGATCATTTTTGTGGTCCTTCTCTGGACCCACTCCAACAGGTCCACCTCGGTCTTATGTTGGGGGCTCCAGAGCTGGATGGAGAACTCCAGGCGGGGTCTCACCAGAGCAGAGTAGAGGGGCAGAATCACCTCCCTCAACCTTCTGGCCATGCTTCTTTTGATGCGGCCCAAGATGCAGTTGGCTTTCTGGGCTGCGAGTGTGCATTGTTGGATCATGCCCAGCTTTTCATCCACCAACATCTCCAAGTCCTTCTTGGCAGGGCTACTCTCAATCCCTTCATCCCCCAGCCTGTATTGATATCAGGGGTTGCCACGACCCAGGAACAGGACCCTGCACTTGGCATCGTAGAACCTCCTGATGTTCACATGGGCCCACTTCTTGAGCTTGTCCAGGTCCCTCTGGATGGCATCCCGTCCCTCAGGCATGTCAACTTCACTACTCAGCTTGGTGTCGTCCTCAAACTTTCTGAGGGTGCAGTCAATCCCAATGTCTATGTCATTAATGAAATTATTAAACAGTACTGGTCCCAATACAGACCCCTGAGGGACACCATTCATCACCAGTCTCCATCTGGACATTGAACCGTTGGCCACTACCTTCTGGATGTGACCATCCAACCAATTCCTCATCCACCAAACAGTCCACCCATCAAATCCATATCTCTCCAGGATGCATCTCATCAGGTCCTATAGACTTATGTATGTTAAGATTCCTCTAGTGGTCACAAACACGATCTTCTCTTACATTGGGAGGGACTTTGCTCCACTAGCCTCTGTCTTGAGGTCCATCCACTCAAGAGGTGTGGGGAGAGAGGTTGCAAGTGAAGCCTGAGGCAAAAAAGTTGTTGAGTACCTCAGCCTTCTCCTCGTCCGTTGCTACCAGTTAGCCAGTCTTGATCATCAGTGGGAGGACACTTTCTTTGACCTTCCTTTTCTGGCTGACATACCTGTAGAAGCCCTTCTTATTATTCTGGGTGTCCTTTGCCAAGTTCAGCTCCAGCCCCACCTTGGCCTTCCTGACCCCAAGAAATTACCTTCAAATTTACTAGGCACTAATTTCTACCTTTAGATTTAGCATCAAATTCTTCTAAAACATCAGGATTTTTCTGAAGAAAGTGTCTATATGCTCAAAATTAAGGGTCACAGTGAAAGCATATTGAGTTGGTTTTAAACTGAGTGTTAATAGCAGCCTGACATCTGAAATATAGAGCTAACATAAGCATCTCCTGCTATAAAGTTCAGTCAGCTTATATTGCTGTCCAGCCTTGCTCATCTTTGTTGGCAAGCACTTGTTACATTTCTCTCATTCTTCAAGTGATGTTGGTACTGTCCTTCTTCCAGCACATGTCAGTGAATGCTTTCACTATGTCTATAAGCGTTTAAAAATCTTTCCAATCAAATCAGAACCGTCCCAAAGTCAGTCAAATTTTCCCTGGCTTTCCTGGAGAGGTGGAGAGGTGAAAGCACAGCAGGATGCCAGCATTCAGCAAGATCAGGTTGAAAAGCATATCTGAGAAACTAGGAAAGCAGTAGGAGCAGGGAGGTGAAAACTTCAATTCACAGAAAAGAAAATGGGAAAAGAAGAGCCTTAATAATTACTTACATAGTAATAGAACAACAAAAAAAGAAAGAGTGTGAACTCTTAGAAACTGAGGAATCAATATGATAACAAATGCATATAAAGGAGAAAAAAAGGAAACAATGCAATGGCACTGGGCAGCTTAGTAAGCAATGGCCTTAATATATGAGGTGCCTGACAGACACATAACAAAAACGCGTTTTCTCTGGGAACTTAAAGGTGGTCAGTAAGGTGCTTATGGAGAACTCCTAACATAGCAAGGGTGTTGTAGGCAAAGGGACAGTGTGTATAATGTGGTATAATAGCACTGTACTTTTTACAGTGCTGGATGTAAATGGGGTTATACTACTGAAGAAACTCTTCAAATGTTTCTTTTGAAACCCGTTGCTAGTGCAAACCTTCAAACGTAATGGTATCCTTTTACCTTCTTCATGACTTTGACTTTCATTTTATCATAATCTGCAGTTTCACAAAGGTGCCGTGCAATCTGGGGCACATTAGGAGAAGGTAGGTGAATATCAACATGATGTCAGTGGCACGGTCAAGAACAACAAAAAGCCATTTAGCACACCAAGCCTCTAAACTGCATTCGCAGCTTTGGGTGGACTTCAGCCAGCCTGAATTTGGTTCATGTTCACGCCAGATTTTACTATGGTTTGGATACAAAAATTGAGTGCAAGTACGGCATTTCCAAGACTCGAACCCAAAGCTTAAAGTGAAACTTGGAGCGTGTGAACCTTTGCAGCTTGAAACCAAAGAAAATGTTTGCGTGAACCCTTGCTAAGCAAGCCCGCTGTGTTTCAGAGAAGCTCTAATAAAAACCACACTGCCATGAATCACCGAATATTCCGTACTTTGACTTGGTAAATTTATGTAAGTTCCATGACAGTCCTTTTAAAGAGTTCATTTTTCACTGAGCTCTGAGCCAAATCATGAAGTTGTTGATGAGTTTTGCTAAATCTTTACCCAGCCTAATCCTACTAAAGTTAAAGGGAGATTTGACTGAGTAGGGAGAAAACAAAACCTGAGTCAGGATTTGGACTTTGGTACAGTAGCTTGAATTTATATAGTTTATTTTTAAGAGCTTGAATAAATCTATGTCCACTAATGTGTATTAAATACAAACAAGTTAAAGAATACTGTTTTCAAAAAGTGGTGAAAGACCAAATTCGGACTGTTTTTCCAACCTGCTCTCAGTCGTGTTTGTACACATCATGAGAAGGTCTTTAATGACATTGCTAATGCTATTTTTTTCTCGCAAAGCTTTCTCCTTCAGTGTCAGGACTGCTCTGGGCACAGACAAGTACTATGTAATTAATGAAGGTATTTTCTGCTGGGCTCTCTGCATTTTTTTAGACATTGAAAGATGTGTAGTGAATGGGATGAGTTTTAACACAGAGTGGACTTGTTAAAGCAACTGAGAATTTTCTTCCAGAGCTAAATTTTCCCCTATCTCTGCTCTCAGTTCCAGTGATGCCAGGGAAAATAATTTTTGTCTTCTTCTCACAGCTGATCAGTAACTATGTTCTTCTTTTTTCTGAATCGAAACACTGGAAAGTTCTGAGAATTGAGCTGTGACACCCATACTGCTGCACTGATACTGACAGCATGATCCTGCCCTGGTTCTGCCTTGACTCCATTAAAGGATGAATTCTGGGTGTGCATCATCTCTGCCTCCAAACTCAATTCAGGCAAGACCAGGCCCAGAACTAACAAGACATTGCAGAATGAACCTTTCTAACCACATCACTGCTTTCCTCCTCTGTTTTCTTGCCCAGCAAAACCCAAGTTTCTCCTGTAGTAAACTATTTGCAGGCTCAAGCTCAGCTCACAGTTTTTCTGGTCTACAACCTCCTTTCTGCTTTCTCACACCTTCCTTTAGTCTTTGATTTCTCCCTACCCCCTGCCTGGCTTTCAGGTCCATTTCCAATTCCTTCATCATCTTTCAAGATGTTTTCTGTATCAGTTCCAGTCACAATTCCAACCAGCTCATCCCAATTTGCCCTGTCTCATTTTTTTCGTATTTCCCTGCCATGACCTTATTCTGTTTTTTAATCTTCTCATGATTCAAAATCACACATCTGAAGCCTCTCTCTTACACTCCTCCTGATTGCCTTCGATGAGCTCAACGTGGCTTTCCTGCTTTTGGAGGTTGGTGTCCCATCTGGAAGCAGCCATGAGGATGGGAGGTGGAGGGGGCGAAGGTGGAATCGTTTTTTCTTGCTAGGCAAGGAAACAGAGTGGGGGAAGCACCCTTCATTGACATATTTCTATGTCTTCCTAATTGGTTGTAGGATTGCCTCCTGTCAGTACAAGCTAAAATGTCCAAGCATGATTGATAAGTATAGATTCTCTGGAGACCCTAGAAGCTAAAACTAAAGATACTGCTACTGAAAATTGTGACTTGATTTTGTTGTTGTTATTTTTTGTCCAAGAGCTCATCACTTGGGAAAATGAGGGTTGATTCTCCAGAGGTCAGCAAGCACTGCACAGATGCACACATGCACGTGATCTTCTACTGGTTCTGACTTCCCACGTACGTAGCGCAAGGAGGCTAATGCTAATTAGGCAAAACAATGAACAGAAGTTATTAACATTAAAAAACCCACATTTTTTTTGGTTTTTTTTTTCCCCCTAACTCACCCTAACAAAGGTCTGAATGATTTGATTGACAGTTACCAAAAAACTAGCCTGAGGCAGGCAAAGTCATGGAACATTTCAGTCCAAATAGTTAATGTTCTGGCAAAGTTATAAGCAGCTGAAAACTGTATTGTATAATGGCACATATCAGACGACCTGAATAATACTCAGTGCTACCAGCCAGACCTATAATTAGAACTGGGCAGGAATCAGTTTTCCCATACCCTCCAACATTTTTTTCAGTTGTGCATTGGCACAAACCCAACAGCTTTTGAGGTTTTCATAGAAAAAGAGAGAAAAAACCCACTCCTATTTACTTGGTGATCAGAGAATTCACCTACACCCTCCATTTCCTGGGGATGAGCCCTAATTATAGGTCTTTGAATGAATTTCCATTATTTTTTTCCTGTTATAGCTGCTTCACTTCGTATAGTTATTACCCATTAATCCAGAGAAAGCCTCTAAAGCTCAATACACAAAGATAATCTGGTGTCTTATTCTCATGAAGCTTGATGCTTAAATGCTTTTATGATTTCAGACCTTAATCTCTAGTCCGGCAGTCAGGAGACTCCCCTGGACTGTTAAAAGTCCGATGAGAGTTAGGCTGATCATGAACTAAATGAATTCCCAGGCTTCCCTTCTAACTCAGAAGTGGGGCTTGCTTTTTTGTGGTTTTAACCAGAAATTTTATCCCTGACATGAGGAATCTTTTCTGCACAGTTTTGGCCAAATCTGAAAGTTCAGCTTCTGACAGATCAATGCCGTTCCAAAAGAATTTGTGAAACAATTTCTAGAAACCATTGGAAAACAAAAAAACAGTGTTCTGAAATCTGTGAGTGTAGTGCCAGGGACATAATACCGTAAGAACTGTCATGTCTGCTTTGGCACCACACACACGTTACTGCCTCAGCAGAGGTCATTCTGCAGCTTTTTGTTGTATCTGAGTGAGCTTTAAGAGGTTTAAGTTAATAAGTAACAGCAAAGTTATCCCTATGAAACCAAACCAGAGCCCGCCAATGTTCTGTGTTTGGTTTGGACGTTCTAGCTGGATGCTTGAATTCCTGGTGAAGAAGAAGCCATGAAGATAGCAACTTCTACTACTGACCCCAGTGCTTCTACCGCTCCCCATGGTGTAGTGTACTTCTGTTTTGCACTAAAATTTTCAGGTAAATAAACACTACAGCACCAGTGTCCAAGATACATTCATTATTTCTTTTTCCTCTATAGTCTTGCAATAAAACACGATGAAACCAAATACATTATTATTGATAGTCTAATAGAGGAAAACATGCACAGAAATAAGAAAGTCAGCATTGTACAAAAACTGAGAAGAAAAACGATGAGCATGTTAGCGGTCCAATATGTAATAAAACCTCCTTCCTAGGGGAAACTAAGTAAAGAATCACATTATTAGCTGGACAAGCTTAGAAGTGGCATGAGCCTCTTCGGAAGCAATGATGATCATTCTGTTTTTCTCTGGTTGCTTAAATATGGTGTAGTATGTTACATGATTTCTGTAACACCAGGGAAAGCTTGAGGCCTCTGACAGCGTAAGTTTAGAGAGTGCATTGCTGACATCTGGTGGAAATATAGTTTAAAAACTTTAAAACTTTAACAAATGTTTATATTGTCACAGAATAATTCCATTTATACGAGAGTGTTTAGCAGACTCCAGAAGGTTAGAACTGTAGATTAGAACTTTCTGCTGTTTGTTGGTCTGGGGCATGTATTTTTATTGTTTTTCACTAAACTCTTTCAAAGGTCTTGGGTCTACCCCAGAAGTATGCATGAAGTGTCAAATAACTTGAATATTTCTGCAGTTGCACCTAAAATGTTTATGGACAGCTTTACAAAGATCTGCAATGCGAATGTAAACAAACAACTATATAATAAAAGTCTTCCTTTAAATGAACGCATATGAATCAATAATGTATCCTGAAAATCGCCATAAAAAAGAAACCTATTTATGTCTCAGTTTAATGATAATTTACTTTGAAGAAGGATGACAAGTTTCTTATTTTACAAGTTTTTAGTTATTACTATCCCATCACCATGCAAATAGCAAATAATAATAAATTATGCTACTTCACCCATCCCAAAACTTCAAAAAGAACAGACACATTTTCTCAAGCTTCCACATTTCTTGCTGTCAAACTAAAACCCCAAGAACTGAAAAGTTTTCTGCTCCTGAAACTGTGAAATAAGGATCTTTTTTTCAGAATCCTTCCACTTAAAATTCAGAAAAATGTTTGATGGAAAATCATCGTCGAATATAATTATTTTATATTTTCAAATTACAGAGTTATCAGGAAAACAGAATTTTCAGGCATCTATAATAAGACAGTTCTAAAAATATTACAATTCTGTGTAGTTCTGAATCTTAGAAAAGATTAAAGTTTTTATTTATGCACAGCTATTTGCTGTTAAAATCCTACATTATATATTCTGTCTCAAAAGTAGGGCATATAAAGTGTTCCCCCCCAATTTTATCTGTTTTGTAAGGAGTGGGAATTTCTTAAGCCCACATCCGTGTATAACAGTATATCCCACACCGAGGAAGCTAGCATCTCTACCATGGCTGTTTTTAGCACTATTTAATATGAACTGGTTGTTTGCCAGATTCATGAGGTAGTTGGAGTTGTGCTGGAATTACAGAAGTTGTGAAACATTTAAAAAAAAATTGGATTTTGACTGTTATTTAATGGCAAAAGAAAACAATACAGTCGGCACGGGAACACAAAAGATTTCAGCAGTGAGATTGCTGTGTCTCACAATGCTGGTAATGACAGATGTTACCAGGGAGCCTCATGCACAGCAGGGCAGGATGCTGACGGAGAACAAAACCAGAGCCTGCTGCCAGGAATAAGACAGCAGCAGGTGGATGAATCTTCTCTATACGACAGTCCCTGACAGGGTAGGACCCAGCTATGAGCGCTGAGGAATCGTTCTTCCTCAGCAGAAGGCTAGTCTGCTACGTGTCGTTATTTTCCAGACTGAATGAAAGCACAGAAGAATGGGTGAGCTGAATTTCACGTTGCAAAAATCGAACTGGAATGAATTTCTCTCTGGTACAGCCCTTCTGGAGCCAATTGAGTTTTGCTAGGAGAGGATCTGGCTGAATGAGTTTGGAGGGAAGGTTAAACATTCTTCTTTTATTATCCTACCCTGTACCATTACAGGGTCCTTTCGCTTGGCTAGCGTAAAACCAATTCTAATGCTAAAATAATTAGAAGGCTAGTATGTTTGCTGTTTCAATATGAATAGTTCATGACATATGTCTCTGTGGAAACCTTTTGTACACGTTAGATGCCGTCTGTCAGCCATATTTTTCTCTAATTCTCTGTGCTATTTTTAATATCATTTTAACCTTTTTTTGTACACTCAGTCTATGCCTCTGCCAAAATGGTATATTACAGGTTACACAGTTAGCAATACCTAGAGCTAAGCTTGCCAAGAATCTTCTGCAGTGTAATACTATTTCCAGTTGCTTATAGCTTTTCTGAACTTTAACAGCATGGGCATAAAATATCTCATGTTTCTCTCAAACTAGATCTTGATTTTGTCTAGCTTAGCAAAAATAGTTTGGTTGGTGGTTGTTTGGTTTTGTTTTTTTTCTTTGGTAAGACTAGAGTTAGATAAACGCGGTTTGCCAGCTGTCAGTATATTCCTCAAACAATTCCTCTCATAGAAACTGCAATGCTTTGGTGATTTACCATTCAGCCTTCCATCCCCTCAAGACTGCCAGAGCATCACCTTGCAGACCATTGTCAGGGCTTGAACCCTCAGACACCTTTTATTCCCAGGTCTCAGTGTAGGTCTAAGTTCTGTGTGTTCTTTCTGTATAAGTTCTCCAAGAGATCTTTTCCTTGCTACCCACACAGTTAAAAGTCTTGCCGTGCTTCCAGCATCTTGCACCTCATTTAAAGAATTAATTCTCTTTTTGGGCTGTGAAAATCTTGCTGTTCAGATGGCTTCTGCAAATACCAGTTGATTGTTGCTTGTATTCCTCTCTTTACCTCCTCCCATTCTTAGTTACATAAATTTTTATTTCGAAGATCCTTGCTGGCCTATCTATCCATTCACTCCTAAGCTTTTCAAGCAGATCATTGAGTCGTTTGGTTATGCCTGTTCCTATTGGGATATTGGGCAAACGGCTTTGGATGATTTTCTACATGTTGTCTTGTGCTTCCCAGGACTGCTCCGATCAAGTCTTTCCTTTACCCTTCTGCAAGTCTGTTCTACGCTTTCTTTCCCATGGCACAACCTCACGGGCACAAAGCAAAGCAAATATTGTCTGTTCTGGACAAGGTCTATGCTGCAGGTGTGCAGAGGCTGCTGCAAATGATGCAGTCAAATACTCTCCTGTCTCCTCTTACTCCCAGTTTTTTGATCTATGCATGGAGGATGAAATGCTGAGCATTTTTGTGTGTGTAGGTGAGGATTTTACCTGTAGCAAAAGTTGTTCTGGTTGATCTGAAACTTCAGGAACCAGTTCATTAGCTGGGTTAAAGTTAACGACTACTCTGGACAGAACGAAAAACTTTAAGACTGGTTAAATCACTGGTTTCCTAAAGTAATTCAAATTACTTTTAAAAAAATGCATCATAGAGAGTGCACCCACACACTGATGATGAGAGGATCACAGCACCTCAGATATGGCAACCTAGAATCATAGAATCATAAGAATGATTTGGGTTGGAAGGGACTTTAAAGATCATCTAGTTCTAACACCCCTGCCCTGAGCAGGGACACCTTCAGCTAGATACAAATATGTTCCCTGCTCAATTAGGAGCACTTTTAAAATTTTTCCTCACACACTTCTCTTGTTCCACATGTATGCCCCAAACCCTAGGCAACAGAATCATGACTTCATTCAGAGTTCCAAAATATTCATTCCATCCAAAACAGGGCAACTTCAGGGTGAAAGGCTGAAACAAAGAGATGCTTCTCCTAGTACATGAGCGATGGAAAACAAATCATTACTCTTAATTAAGGGAAAGAGGAGACTCTACGCTTGCAATGAGTATGGCTTTCAGAAATCCCTAAGAGATCAAAAAATTTAACATAAAATTATGATAATCCGTGAAACGTAGAGAATCTCACATCTCAGACTTCACATTTTCTAAATAAAGTCCAGTACTTAAAGGTCTGGCTCTGCCAAATATGCATGAAGTAAAGCAAAATTTGACCTGTTGATGGAAAGGAGTAGTTTACGTAGATCTGTAGGAAAGAAGATGATCTCTTGTTAGAATTGGGCCCTTACTGGGAAGGAGGGATTAGGAAAAGCCTGAAAAATCTGATGAAACCCAGCTCCATTCTGAATTCCTTTCAGATATGACAACCTTAAAGCTCATAAAAATATCTCCAGAAAATCCTTTGCATTAATAGGTGAACATCCAAAAGACTTACCTTGTTGGGTTTTTTTTAAGTCACTTAAAAAAATATCCATGGAGTCATCTGAGAATTCTTAAGATTCTTTTTCTTCTACAGTTTTATTGCAAATTACACAAATGAATAGAGTGCTACTGTAACAATATTCAGCATAAAATGTGTACGGAATGGGGCCTCACTCAAATCTGCAATGACATAACAAAAATTTAACTGCACACCATCTCAGTAAGAAACAACCAAGAAGCTAACATTTCCAGGGAAAGTATGCTTAATAGAAATGTCTTTTGCCACATGAAAATCTATAACCCAATAAGAAGAAATGACAGAAACAAGTAAAAAGAAATATATGTGTATACATTATCTATATATATACACACACACACCCCCAATGTTCAATTGGCTTGTTAAGAAAGAAACCTTTTTGTCACAATCATGTAGTAACTTATCTGTGCCCTGTTACAAAACATCACATCATCTCATGGTGGTGCCATTGTCAATGACAACTGTGGGTCACAATTCCAACGCATGATGCTATTCCCTTTCCCGTTGTTGCATTGCCACATGAATCTTGGAAAATATAAAAAAATAATAGCTGCCTCTTCTAATTCATAGTCTGAATCTACTGTTTAGTGAATAATAGAATGGTTTGGGTTGGAAGGCACCTTGAAGATCATTTAGTCCCAACCCCCCTGCCATAGGCAGGGATATCTCCCACTAGACCAGGTTGCTCAAAGCCCCATTCAGCCTGGCCTTGAACACTTCCAAGGATGAGGCCTCCACAACTTCCCTGGGCAATTTGTTCCGGTGTCTCACCACCCTCATAGTGAAAAATTTCTTCCTGATGTCTAATCTAAATCTACCCTCTTCTAGTTTGAAGCCATTACCCGCCATCCTATCACTACATGCCCTTGTAAAAAGTCCCTCTCCAGCCATCTTGTAGGTGCCCTTCAGATACTGGAAGACTGCAATGAGATGTCCCTGGAGCCTTCTCTTTTCCAGGCTGAACAACCTCAACTGTCTCAGCCTGTCGTCATAGGAGAGGTGCTCCAGCCCTCTGAGCATCTTCATGGCCCTCCTCTGGACTTGCTCTAACAGGTCCATGTCCTTGTTATGTTGAGGGCTCCAGAGCTGGACAGAGGACTCTAGGTGGGATCTCCCCAGAGCAGGTTAGAGGGGCAGAATCACTTCCCCTGACCTGCTGGCCATGCTTCTTATGATGCAGTGCAGGATACGGTTGGCTTTCTGGGCTGCAGGTGAGCGTTGTCAGCTCTTGTTGAGCTTCTCATCAACCAACAACCCCACATCCTTCTCCTCAGGCCTGCTCTCAATCCATTCTCCACCCAGCCTGTATTTGTGCATGGGATTGCCCCAACCCAGGTGCAGGAGTCTGCACTTGGCCTGGTTAAACTTCATGAGGTTGGCATGGGCCCACTTCTCAAGCGTGTCAAGGTCTCTCTGGATGGCATGTCTTCCCTCCAGTGTGTTGACTGCTCCACACAGCTTGGTGTCATCAGCAAACTTGCTGAGGGTGCACTCAATCCCACTGTCCATGTCACCAACAAAGATGTTGAATAATACTGGTCCCAGTACCAGCCCCTGAGGAATGCCACTCATCACTGGTTCCCTTTTGGACATCGAGCTGTTGACTACAATGCTTTGGGTGCAACCATCCAGCCAGTTTCTTATCCAACGAGTGGTCCATCCATCAAATCCATGTCTCTCCAAATTCTAACACAGTATAAGAAATGTGTGAATCATAGTAGTGTCAGTGAGAAAACTACTTTCTTTCCTACCTTTCAGAGTTTAAAAGAATATGTTTTAGTCAACAAACTAAGCATTGGTAATGAAAGAGGAAGTAGTAAAAGTAAAAACTTTTACATATAGGTCACAAGTAAGGGGAAAACTCTACTGACAACGATCCATGTGAATATAAAGACCAAAAAAAAGGCAAGAATCAAGACATTGCACTGTACAGTTGAAGCTCTTGCAAAATGGAATTAAATTGTATTAGTATAATATTTTAAAAGTCACTGTGCCCATTCAATTCAGCACGGTTAATAAATAGGAACTAGATAGCATAATACAAAAGATATACATAGTCTTGAGGTAGAAGTGAAAAGGCTAAGTTTGTTTGTACAGCTCCTTTTAATTTAAAAAACTCTATGTTGTGCCAATCATCAAATCAGTGATATCACAGCAGTAACCATTAAAAAGCTTGTAATTGAGAAACATCAAACGAGATTATCTGAAACCAAGCCACTTTAGCAGACAAAAGTCTTACTCTTGTTGCAGTGACAAGTTAAATAACACTCAGATCAGAGACAAATAGAAAACATAAGATTTCCAGGCTGTCAGAAAAAATGAGGTCCTAAGTATGACAATGAGCAGTATTAGGAAACATTATAGGTGGCATTGTTAGAACAGCTGGGGAAACTGGAGGAAGCAGATGATTGATATATCAAGGTTATCAGAAATAAAGAGGAGGATTTGATATAATGAATGACGTAGAGAGAAAAGCTAACCTACAGAACACAAATTATTAAATGAGAGAAATAAGGGTTGAAAGATATGAGAGCAGTCAAGCAAGATTTGGAGACAGATTAGAAAAAATAACCCAGAAGAAAAAGAACTCAAGAGGGAGAGGGGAAAACAAATTTTATTAAATACGAACAAAAAGGCAAACTCATTTCAACGGAAGTAAGAAACTGTTGGAGCAAGGCCAGCTGTGGTGCCATTCCCAGAAGCAACCTGTACCATTCCTGCTGAGAATATCAGCCAGGAAAGACACATGTCCTAGAAAAACAGAAAGCTTTTAAAATTCATCAACTGTCTGATGAGAATTTAATACTTATGTGCCGTATTGCCTCAGAAGGGACATTATATACCCTTCCTCCTCCTTTCTGATCATGCTCATTTTCTGGTGGCTGTCAAAGTGGAACATACAGTTTACATGAGCTGTTTGAGAAAGAATCTGAGTCTTGGACAGCAGTTTCTCCTGTTAATAAAATGCCTGAAGATGTACCTGAGATAGTGCTACAGGATGTTTGCCTGCAAACACTACCTGAAAAGCGATTTCAGATTCCATTACTTTAGAAAAGCAGCTATCTTTGTGGTCCATACCAGTTATTCAGTGCAATGAAAAGGTTATTTACATGTTTGATGGCTCAGAAGGTAAACTTATGGAAGCATTTAAAATCACCAGTCCTTACAGCTATCTTTTCTGTTCTGTTTCTTTTGAAAACATTTCAGAAGTTGAATGTCTGATGTAAAAGTGTGATGCCTCTAGGGGTTCCAAGTTATGTGATTTGAGACCAGCACTGACTGTGAACTTTTAAGTAACTTACAGATATCTTCAGTTAATTTTGTTCAGCCATAGCACTATCCAAATGCATTCAAAGCAGAAGACAGACTATTTAAAGGCTGTCTCATCATTGCCATTTATCAGGTGGTGGCTCCTTTGCAGGGTATAGAGGGGAAAAAAAAAAAGAACAACAAAAGAAAAGAGATAGAGGGTATTTCTCAGAAGCTCAGGTCATTAATAGTCTGAATATGTAGATTTTCTCTGCACCTTTCAGGTTTCAGGATCCTCAAAGGAAGGCAGATGTGTAGGTTCAGTTTTACATCTACAGGATGAGGTGACTAATTGGTACATTTTTTTTACGATACTTTCAGGTAATTGACTGGAAATTTAGTTGTTTAGATTCTTCATCAAAAGAAGACTTTATGTTGACATTCGTCTCAGTGCTCTAGATCAATTGCACTTACTAAGATAGCAACAGGAATTAATTTGGGGAAATACTACAGTGTATGTTCTGCAGAAGATCATAAAATTTGTCACTTCTAGTACCCACACCTAGTTCTGGAGCTTTAAGAAAATGTTTAACATTTTCTAACTGGACAACACAGTCACAGTGATGTTGCATAGCAGTTTAAGAGCAAATGCAAAGCAACCACAGAATAGACTAACCTACATACAGTGTTCCCCCAAAATCAGTCATGCTGACTAAAAAATTCTGTGTCTATTCTTCTACTTTTTGAATTTTCAAACTTCTAAAAAACTTTCTAACTTCTATAAACTTCGTCTATAGAAGCCTTTTCTTTCTCCAGAATATTGTAAACAAATTAATGCATGTGCAACCTCTTGCAAACATCACTTTACCATGGCATCTAGTATTTCACCAGTATGATTTATAAATTACTGCAAGGTTCTGATTCTGTATGGGAATTTTTAGTCAAGGGATCAAATGTGACACATGAATGTGAAACTCCACAAACTTGAGGGTGCATATTTCTTCAGAACCTGGAACATGCTATTAGATCAAAGCTAGTGTCCACTTCCTCTTTCTGAATAAGGCATCTCTAGTAACTGAGAAGTCTGAGTTGATATAAATTAATTCTCACTTAGATCAGAGCTTCATAGGTACAGATAATATTGCTACTGGAAGGAAATATGAGACAATGCAAATAACACAGAGTGTTGTCAGAGTTCCACCTGATTCTAAAGTAGATGAACATTTTGCCTAGGCTGACTTGAAAAGTTTCCATTTTGCATTCCAGTATAATGTCAGATTAATTAGTGTTAAATTTCCTGGGTAAGAACCTGAAACAAGTGATTTTGTCAACAGTGTAAAATAGTTATTGCGATTTTGTTACAAAACATCTCCAGCAAGTCTGAAGGAACTGAAATTCGTATCCACGAAGCCAACAATTCAGTTTTTGGGGTATCAAAACGTCCTTTAGCTCTGGAAGCACATTACATGTTAGATGCTGGAGTGGGACTCAGGCACTTGGCCCATTCTACTTCTTAACAAACTAAACCCACTAAACCCACTGGTAAAGTCATTGTCTGCTTCCCTGTATGGTGCCTATCCATCAAAGGTGAGCAGCCTAGACGCTAGTGATGAAGTACCCCTTGCCGTAACACATCAGAGAGCCTACTGTTCTTCTTAGAGCAATGGCATTTGGATCTCCTCAAGTTTGCTGCCTCCTTGCCCAATGAAAAGACCGGTGTACTTGAAGAGTGTGGCTACTTAAGTTCGCGCTGTCTTTCTGACAGGCAAACAGCGGAGCTGAAATCTTCCTCCCGCTTCCCACTTCACCATCTGTAAGTGCTGAGTAGACCAGACAAATTAGGCTACCTTGTAAATTAAGCGGTGCTCAGATATGGGCTGTACTCTTAAATTGTTAAAGTGGTGCCCAACATGGTTCTGGCCTGAGGTGATTAGCAGGGTAGAAGTTCTCTGTTTAGGAGTTTGCATGGGCACAGAAGTACCAGACAGAGAGTTTGTATGTGGCCATCATATTCTGAAGGCAAAGAGAGCTTGGCAAGTATGGACATGGTCAGACTGCGCCTGCTGGGTCTGAGAGACAAAAAGCAGATCACAGCAGTCTCCACAAGCATAGCTATAGACATAAATACCAGTGCCCGAAAAGTAATAAATAATGCCTAGATCAAAAGCACAGAAAAAAATAGTAGGGACCAATATCTTCAAGTTTGTAGCCTACCTCTTAACCAGCTAGCCACCGATTTAATTCAAGATGCTGAAAACTTTAATTTGATGCTGATAAGTATTAAACACCTCAGAGATGAGCTGATCTTTTTCATGGAAAATGACACTGGATTTGAGCTACTACAAGATAATATTCTTAAATTAATTGGAAATTTAAATCATAAACATAAACATTCTTAATTTTTAAAGGGCAAATTTTGGTAAACAGCAGAAACTAGACAGTTAACTCAGTTGGACTTGAATCCGATACTTGAATGTAGAAGAAGCCTTGAAGTCAAGGGTGCAAAACTTATCATGAATTTCTGTCTCAGAGAGAAAGAAAAAAAAAGAAAGGAAACTTGCAGGAAGTGATTCCAGATCTGACCAGATGAATAGTCAAAAANTGAATAGTAAAAAAAAAAAAAAAAAGGATATTAGAAATAAGCAGAATGCCTACACTGATTAGGGGAAAAATGACTGATCATCAAAGAAAACTGCCTCAGAGGCCAGAAAATGTGGAGATAAAGTGAGAATAACAAAGAGTCAAGCTGAGTTAGACCTTGCAAAGGATATTAAAACACATAGCAAAAAATTCTTCAGCCATGTGAATAAAAAGAACAAGGGTGGAAAAAATAAGTAGGGCCAGAATGTAGTGAGGAGAAAGCAGAAATTAAGAATAAATCAACTATAGGCTGAAAACTGATTTATGCTTCAGCTCAGATTTCAAGGAAATAGGCAAAGATTTTTAACATGGGGAAAAAAAACAACGATGGGGAAAAAAGGTATAGAAGCGGAAACCAGCACAGTCAAGGTAGAAGAACAATTTGATATGTTTAATATAGTCCAGGAGGGAGAAA
Organism: Himantopus leucocephalus; assembly: GCA_003993805.1. Lineage (NCBI taxonomy): Eukaryota > Metazoa > Chordata > Aves > Charadriiformes > Recurvirostridae > Himantopus > Himantopus leucocephalus. The sequence goes on from RSEF01000003.1 coordinate 110,817,760, forward strand.
GTGGAAAATAAGTATAATCCCAAAAGGGAATTGGCCAACAAAATTTCAAGTGGAGTACCAGGTATTTTAATAAATGCATAAAGCCTGGTTGATAGCTAATGTTTGGAGACACATCACACACACGGTAAAGAAGCTGGAGTGAGAAAGTGGTCTAAGCAACTACAAGCCACCTACATTTTAGTTCAGTATTCTGATGTCTTCAAAACAAATTTTGAATAAAAGAATTATTAAGGAATGGAGGCCAATTACTGAAAGAGTTTATCTAAGGTAGATCATGATAAACTAACCGTAGGTCTTTTTTAAAATAAATGAATTTCCAGAAAGACGAAACAAGGCAAACATAAACTTTCTGGATATTGGAGAAAACTTTTAATGTGGTGGTCATTGAGAGATTACCAGCAAAGCCAAAGAAGGTGGGAATCAGTAGAGGAACTACAAATCTCCTTAGTATTTGGCTGAAAAGGGCACTAGACCAGCTGGCAGTAAAGGAATTTGAGGCTGGCAGAAAACGGCTTTGTTGCTTAATGATCATTTTGGAGATGGAGCATTAATGACTTTGATACAAGAGATCTGACCTGAAGCCTGTTAGAGGCACAGAATTAGAAGACAGTGAATATTGGAGGAACGGGGTGATACTGCGAATGGTAGGATTGGGTTGGGATTCAACAAGATAAAAATTATATTTTGGGAGGTGGGTGTGGGAAGGGGGTAGTGATATGAAGACCTTATCAGCTGGAAATTGCTGAGGTGATGAAGAATTTCACCATACAAAGTCTTTGCAAGATTAGTGCCAAAATTATGCAGAGGTAGAAAAGGATTAGTGGTGTTCTACAAAGCACTAGTGAGATGTTAAATGTAATCTTGCACACAATTCTGGTAACCCATACTGAGGAAAGATGGATGCAGAAAAGGACTGCTGGTATGATCAGAGAATAATGGGTTTATTTAATTTGTCATGAGAGCTAGTTTAGCCTGGCAAATCAAAATTGAGAAGTAATATGATTACGTTCTATAAATACATCAGAGAGATAAATAACACAGAAAAAGAAAAGTGATTTAAACCAAAGGATGATGCTGGCACAACAACAGAAAGGTATAAATTGGTCCCTGAATAAATTCAATCTGGAAATCAGAAGATTCTTATCCGTTACAGCAGTTAGATCCTGGAACAGCTTTGCAACAGGAGCAACAGGAGCAGAAAACCACTTCTGAAATGGAGTTCAGAGCTTTATACCAGGTGCACTGGCACTTTATTTGCATAGAAGATTGCCAGTCAGGTGGTCTGCTCAGCAGTTCATTTCTACATGATGTTTACCATCCTATCATATATGTGTATCTTCATACACACACGTATGCATGCATGTATGCATATATATGCACCTTCACATATATACACACATTCGCAAAACTCCAAGGCAATTCCTATATTCACTATGTTGCAATAAAGCTCAAGAGAATGATATGAATCAACAAACTGATTATTGAGATTACCACAAGGCAATTTCTGCTTGTGAAAAGCTGGAGAGATTTATGTGCTTGAAATCCCTAGTGAGCGGTTACAAGCTGTGAATACAGGAAATACTTCTGGGCTCTTGTTAGTCCCTAAATGACAAAAAAGGAAAAGCTGAAGGGAGATGCTGGCTAAATTCAAAATTGCATGCTGCCTCTAGGCAATTAGAAAGCACCAAGCTGCTTCTTGCAGAAAAAGTAGACCCAAAGCTTTTGAAGTTTACATATTTTCAATTAAAAACATCTATTGACACTATAGGAAACAGGAAAATCTAAATCATACAATCATAGAATGGTTTAGGTTGGAAGGGACCTTAAAGATCATCTAGTTCCAACTCCTCTGCCATGGGCAGGGACACCTCCCACTAGACCAGGTTGCTCAAAGCCCTGTCCAACCTGGTCTTGAACACTTTCAGGGATGGATCTTCCACAACCTCCCTGGGCAACCTGTTCCAGTGCCTCACCACCATCATAGTGAAAGTCATTTTCCTAGTATCTAATCTAAATCTACCTTCTTCCAGTTTCAAGCCATTCCCCCTCATCCTATCACCACATGCCCTTGTAAAAAGTACCTCCCCAGCTTTCCTGTAGGCCCCCATTAAGTACTGGCAGGCTGCTATAAGGTCTCCTCGGAGCCTTCTCTTCTCTGGGCTGAACAACCCCAACTCTCTCA
>RSEF01000003.1:110820041-110845626 GCA_003993805.1 Himantopus leucocephalus
CACAACCCTTTGAGTGTGACTGTCCAGCCAGTTCCTTATCCACGGAGTGGTCCGTCCATCAAATTCACATCTCTCCCATTTAGAGACAAGGATGTTGTGCAGAACGGTGTCAAATGCTCTGCACAAATAGCAGGAGCTAAAGGGGAGACACAAAAAACCAAAGTCTGTTTGTCCTGTTCTTAAGCTAAAAGTCATTCTGTACTCAACTGGATGCAGCTGCAATGTTGATATAGGGAAAATTGGCTCAGCTCTTGCTGTTCGATCCTTATACTGCCATGCATAAAGCAGAAATTGTAAGGGTTGTGTGACTCTGTTAAATTCACTCCCAACATCATTCGCTGCCAATGAAATCAACTGGCACGGAACAGCTGAACTTTCTTACCCTCCAGAACAGCGTGGTGGCATCCAAGGTGATTCTTCCAAGGGCTCCCTGGCCCACCCTAACTTCCACACCTCTCCAGGAATTGTTTGGGAGAGTGCTCATTGACCTGGGTCAAAACCACGCCAAAGACTCTGCTAACAATTTAACAATATATATGACTGACTGACTTCCAGTACCCCAGGAATGTTCTCTGGAGCTGTTTAATTTATGAGTGCAGATATAATCAAGGGGTACTGTTGCCCCTTGTTCCCTTGATCCCCTAGTAAATCTGCCCCAGCAACAAAGACAATGTGGAGGCCAAATCAGAAATGCAGTATTAAATAGTTTTCCCAACTATTACTTAAAAAAGTAAATTACTCTACAGTGCAGCAACAATAAAATCATCTGGATCCAGCATGCCGAGGAAATGCACCATATCTGAAACTTCAAGAGGCCTCTCTGCAGATGTCTGACCAAAAGGGGTCAAACTCATTCAAAGCCCATAGTGCATGGATTAGGGCCTTTGACTGATGAGAATATCTACAGCACATGTTAGAGCTGAGGATCCTTGCATGCCTTCTGTGGCTCGTATTAGGATTTTGGATGGGTGTAGCTACATGAGTATTTGGTTTGCACGTGTACATGTGGGCACCCAAGCAGAAAAGTAATGAAATGGGATTGACAACCTTTTTTCATTTTCCATGAAAGAAGGTAAAGAACTGCAACTAACAAACCGTTTCCTGGCTTTGGACAAGTCCCCGTTGCAGTGATGTCAGTGGATGGCTGTGACCATAGTGGTAGTGGCAATGGCAAAGGGAGTCACAGGGGAGACAGGATGCTCGCTTGTAAGTCCTCATCCCGCTGCGAGTTCTCTTTGCCTGTGTGTACTCTTCCTGTGCAATGGGTATAAGGCTAGCTGGAAAACAAAAAAAAAATATTCTTTTTCATTTCCACAGTTTTCAATCTGACTTGTTTAGGTGCCATCAGAGTTGCTGCCTTTTGTTCTAAGCACTGTATCAGTTGTTTTGGTTTGCTATTTCAAGGAGACTGAACATCATTGCATTTCTCTCTGCATAAAGAACGTGATAAAGGCTTTAGTTAAACCTAGATACAGTCTTAAGAGCACAAGGCAAAGATCTATCTATGGTGAGACAGTTTTTCCCTTGTCACACCCCACATTTTTTTTCCTTTTTCCTGAGGACAATCATTCGTTATTAATTTCTACTATGGCTTCAGGACTCCTCCTTCATCTCTGCCAATGCTTTTGTGTTCGCTTCATGAGACACACTTCATGTCCTTGCGAAGATACGCGCATGCTCTCTCTGCCCAGTGGAAGCTGTATGTGCTGAGGCTTTCTAGGCTCAGATGTTTTGGTGTTTATTGGAGTGCTGGGCAGGTTAAGAGGTTCTCTGCCCTAAGTGCTGACATTGTTGCATTTCACACTTAAAAATAAGCAGCTAAGCCACATATTTTTTCAATTATTTACTGGAAATAATAGCATAAAAATCAGTGATTAATGAACAGAGGCATGCATTTCAAGTGCTTTCAGTCTATTCCACCACTGCATCTTAGTCCAAGATCAAGGACAACTGGAAAACCCCTGAGAACTGTAATTTGTCCTTCTTAGCAGTGCTCCTAGGTGGAGATACAGGAGTCAAACACCTAGTCTTTTTGTCTGTGTCTCAAGATACCTGGCTGCCTCTGGCTTGCTGATGATTGGGGCAAATGATTTAATATTTTTATTTTGTTATATGATATGTACATATTATCAATTATGAAATAAAGATAATGGAGCTTTAGTACAACAATTTGTGATCTATAAATGCAAATGTCACTAAAATTAAAGATAACTACTTACATTACCATTATACTTCTTTTGTCAATAAAGATAGCTTCAACTGAAAGAGTTTCTGGAATTAAGTTAGATCAGTTTCTTACACTGTTAGTGCGTATAGGAGCCATTTCCCATATCTTGAAGAAGGAGTAGAAATATCTGTTCATAAAAAAAAAGTAGATATCCTGTTCTGGTTCAAAATCCATTTCACATTGAATAAAAATAACATTTACACACACACACACACACAAATCTCCGTTTCTCCTTCCTGATAAAAGTGATTACATCAGAGTCCTATTACAATTGTTTGAGAATTTAGGGAAGCTAGTGATTATTTTTCTGTACTCTCTCCAACTAAAATGTTGTGTTCTTCACAAGTAGTCCTTTTCCCATTGGTGTGAATCCCCAGAGTGCATTAAATAATACACTTCTAGTTGTAAAACAGATGGAAAAGTGTTTAAAAAGGTGCCAGGTTTATTTATGGAAGCATGAAATTGAATTTAATAGGAGAATTTTGCCAGTATGAAATGTGAACTCTCAAAACAGGAAGTGGATTTTATTGCTTATTTATTTTATTACCGGATCAGCTGCCCAGAACTGTAGAATCCTTCCTCTCAGGAATTATTTACTTTCCAACTCTGAACCAGAACATCTTGACCATCAGTTGTTACATCTTCTGGCTGCCAGATTCTCAACTATAAACATATGTGGTGCTGTCTATCTCAGATGATCTTCTGCAGATTTATATAGAGAATGTTTTAGTTTTAGATTTATTTCTTGATTTAAAACAATATGAACTGAACTGGCTAAGCCAAGGGAAAGGGAATTTCCTTTAGCTCTTGAGTACTCTTTAATTAATAATAGGCTATTTCTTTAAAGGGCTTACAGCATGTATTTATTATGCACCAAAGATACAAGACCTAAAAGTCAATGGGCAAATTAGTTCTTCTCCGCACCTCCAAATGATGCCTAGTAAAAGAACAGGTGCTATTCAGCTTCCTAAAGGTGAGCAGCATTTGGGAAAATTGCACAGGGAAACAGTGTCACTCAAATACACTCACAAATTTCCATTTTATGCAACAGCACTAAATGTTTTCAGCATGAAACTTGCGCATGTGCAGTTTTGCATGAGAACCTGAAAAAAAAAAAAGTGACAGCCTTGATCTTGCTGCTCTCAGTTTACCAGTTATAGATAAAGACTGAAGGCAATGTAGAACAACATCATGGTCACCGTGTTGGGACAGATTGAGGTGGAATTAATTTTCCCCACAGCAGCCCTCACAGTGTTGTGCTTTGTATTGGTAGCTAGAAAGATGTTGATAACACACCAGTGTTTTGGCTACTGCTGAGCAGCACTCACACAGCATCAAGGCTGTCTCTCCAACATTTCCCCCTCACCAGTAGGCTGGGGGTGGGCAAGATCTTGGGAGGGCACATAGCCAGGACAGCTGACCCCACCTGACCAATGGGATATTCCATACCACATGATATCTGCTCAGCAATAAAGCTCAGAGAAAGGAGGAGGAAAGGGAACATTCATTATTACGATGTTTGTCCTCCAGAGTAACTGTTATGTGTACTGAAGTCCTACTTCCCAAGAAGTGGCTGGATATCACCTGCTGATGGGAATTAGAGAATAAACCTTTTGCTTTCCTTTGATGTTGCACATAGCCTTCACTTTTCTTTTCTTAAACTGCCTTTACCTTGACCCACGAGTTCTTTTCCATCTTATTTTCTCCCCTCCCTGTCCTGCTCAGGAGCGGAGTGATAGAGCAGCTTGGGTGGCACCTGGTGTCCAGCCAAGATCAACCCACCACAGTCATGATCCAAATCCGAGGTAGGAAAGACATAGTTACAATAGGCTTTGTAGCAGGCATTAAATCTCCTCAAAGTAAGTGCTCAAGACATTCTTATGCCTCACCTTTGTTGTATTGTTGTCTCTTAAGATTACTGCATTACTTATAACTGCCTCACACCTTGTTGTGACCCTCTGCAGGACAAAAGCATTTCTCCAAGACATTCAGAGTGCCTGGGATCCAAGTGCACAGATATTTTGAGGGCTGATGACATGGTTTGGAGAAATAACTCCTTCAAAATAAAACTTTTTACTGAAATGTGTGTCTTCATAAACAATTGGACCTAAACAAAAGACATTTGAACATGTAAAAGAAAACTCACTATTTTAAGTCCCTGCTATTAATGATACTGTGAAACTCCATATTAAACATGTGTGCCATTCATCAGTTTCATTAGTATGTCACAAGCCCAACTTCTGACATGTATCAGAACCATTTAAGCTTATTTTTGTAATTTTTATTTCTTGGAGACAGATTGTTTGAGTTCAGAAGGGCACACAGTATCTCGCAGATCTGGTAATTCATTCAAATATGGGAGTACGGCTCTTCTTTTAGTTCTGGCCAAAATTCCTACAGAGTTTTGTACAATGGGTTTGAAAGCTCTTATGCATTTGAAGAAAATCCTTTCAACTCACTCTGGAGTCCTGCTTTATGTTTCATATTGCTTTGAACTTATTACCTCTTCACAATGTCTTGGAACATTAGTTTGGGAGCATTTAAAGCTAATGATTAAATGTATAGTGAAACAACACTTTGATGTTGCCAGAAGCAATTAATTTTCCCTATTTATACACAAAAGGTTATAAAAGACTGTGTTATGACAAATGAAATGATTCAGTGAATTCAAAGTAAGTTAACTGAATTTTAAAGGATTGTTACTACTTGGTGGAAAAAAGGTATCCATCAAGCCTTATCTTAAGTCAGAAAGCTGTGATTAACTTATAGAGTTTTGAATGCTTTTAAAATTAGAAAAGAAATTATGAATTTGTCAGCTACGGAAAACCAGCCTATAACGGGTTCATTCAGGATGAAGCTTTCATTGAAAATAGCTTACTGGGTGTAGATAAATGAAGTTTATGAGCTTACAGAAGTCACTGAGAGAGACCACATTTACACATAAGTAGCCTGACTATTGTATGTTCCTTGCACAGATGCTTGTTGAACTTTATTAACAAATGGAAAAATGTACTGTATGTTTTTACTCCTACATTTTTATAGGCAGAGCATCTCACACTTCATTGAATACATGTGCTGGAGACAACAGACATGATTAGAATATAAATCACTCAGAGCCAGGGACTGGAAGTCAGGTTCTGCAACTTCTAAAGCTCCTTCTACCATCCCTTTACTGGGAGCCAGGCAACAGAAGAGCGACATCACACATGCACATGTGTGCGCACACACACACACACACACGTGCATACGTATACCCAGACTGTGGACGTGCCTAAACAGGAAGGAATCGTATACTTTCAGCCATCAAAAAATTGTGAAAATAGGAAAAATGCAAGAGAATGAAATAATCAAGGAATTAAGAAACTTAAAGACAGTTTAGTTTTATGCAATATAATTAATTTCTCAATTTCCACTGAACTATAGAAAGTTTGAATTTCAGGCTAAGTCTTATTTGTCAGTTTAAGAGATATATTTGTTACACCCACCAAGAGATACACAAATTCTAAAGACGATCCTGCACGATAAACTTACAGCAGAGGGAGAACTAGCTATCAGGAAGGAAAAAAACTGCTATGCTTTTGCCCAGGAGTCAGCCTCAAACTTTTCTGATAGTTCAAATACTGAAGGCAATAATTTGGCTTTCCTTCTCATCTCCCTTCCCCCTGCCCCTTTATCGCCTGTTAGTCTCTTCAGAATAAAGCAATGAACTTCTGGCTTTTACAATGAGTTAAAACTATTTGACGAACAGAGCTTAGATTGTCTAACACATAGATTGTTTGCAGACCTCCAGAGCATTTAGGGGTATTATTTTTACTTTAGAAGTTGCACAGTGCTAGCAAGAACTTTTTATTTGAATGCCAGGATCCCAGTGAAGAAAAACCCTGAAGGTTTTTGGAGTTCAGTTCAGTTGTATTTGAGACATGCTTGGGAATGCAGTTCCTCTGTATAGGGATGGCAGACGTGATTCTCACAAAAAGTCCATATCCTTCCCAGCAGAAGCTAGAAGCCAGGAAGATATGCCTGGTCATCTCAAATACCATTGGGCATCTAGGTTTAGGCGAACGAGTTGTGCCTTAAATATACTGCCAATCAACAACCCAGCTATGGTTCGCCTTAAGCTTCGTGAGAGCATACAGCATCTTTGGGAGAGGAGGAAGAATTATCTGCAGAAAACTGTGGCACAAAAGAAAGCAACCAACTGCATCCAGAGGGACTTCACAAAATACAATAGTTACTTTTCACATTTCATTCCATCCAGTGGACTTTCCAACTCTGAATTAGGCACTCATACTGTGTATAAAAGTGATAAAGAAAGCGCACGACTGGAAACAATCTGAACAATCTGAATCATAATCTAATTAACTGATTCAAGTGAGAACCGTAAGTAGCCAGTAAGAATTTTGGTGAAAAATTGGGCCTCTGCCCATAAAAAATACTTTAAAAAACAGATATATGTAGACTCTATTTTAGATTATTAACTAGAAATAATGTCCCTAGACCATCCTGTAGACATGAAAGAGCATCAGCTTTGCTGTTAATGGACCAATGCTTTAGGCTTTTGCCTAGAAGGTGTTGTCAGTTTTAACATCTTCTCTCTGCCTGATCAAAAAAAGGTTAAATTTTGTTCTTATTCATAGAGAACTCTGAGTCACTACACTGTTAGATATGTTTGGTGTCTCTTCTAGAAACTGTTCCTTTTTTTTTTTTTCCTTTAGATGTTACTGAGAGTAAGCGAGAAATGAAGTCTTTTTGGGGTTCTTACCTAAGATGAGGGTGAGTCAGGCTCTAGTTTTACTTCAGTGAATATTTGATTATTTATTCAAAATGGAACAGCTTCAAAAATATTTTCCTTAAAAATGTTCAAACAAATCATCTTGACATTTCCAATATTTTTTTTTGGCTGAAACAATTGGCCAAATCTGGTACAAATTTGCAGATAGTTTCCATCAACACGAAAGTGCATTTTTGAGCAAACAAAGAATTCTTCCATAAAAGTTGCCTGGCTCTAATCAGGGCTGAGGCAATTTTGCGCATGCCAACCAGCAGAAAATTAGGTATCGGATAAGCAATAGTGGCGAGGATCTGGGCTCTACCTAAATCCCCTTGTGGCCTTAGTCCAAAGTGATTAGCTCCAGGTCAAACAGAAAGCCTGTAGTGAATCAAGCAAATTAAATCCAACCCTCCTGAGCTATAGGATAATGTGCTAGTCCCAAGACCTCCCTTCTTGGAGGCTGAAAAGAAGGAGGTTATTAAATATAAACACGAAGTAACATCCTGCTCTATGGAGGCCCAAGGCATGATGTTCTAGGGGAGACACAGGGGATTATACATGCCCCCCAGCCGGACCTGTTTTGAGGGACCCACAGCAACTGTCTCTGCCAACACCAGGATCCGTCAATGTCCCTTACCAGCAGGCTACAGCTTGGAAGGTCAGTAAGAAGGTGTCCTGTTAAACTAAAGGGGCGTGAGCTGTAGCACAAAATACTGCTTTAATGTGGACTTGGAATTGAAGAGACTTATTTCCTTTAAAACACTGTAGAACAGAGTAATCCTCAGATTTATTTTGATTAGCAATCTGGATACCTTCTTGGCAGTGTTTATTAGATCTTAATGCAGCTCAGTTGGAAAGCCAGATATTTTGCTTTCTCCCCCTTTGAATTACTGACCGTTATTGTCTCTGTTAATGAATCTGGATAATTTTAACTGTCAGATTCTAATGTAACTCTCTGAATAAATTGATTGAATTGAAGTTGAACCCACCTCTGTGTTCAAGCTATGAATGAGCCTGAACAGAAGTCTCCAGAGTTTCCTAAAATTTCAGGGAGTTTATTAGTGGAAAACTGGTTTTGAACCACTGAACCTAAAGTGACTGCATAGTTTTGGTTCCATACTGATGTCAAGTCAAAAGGAGATTATACTCCCACCGCAGCTCACATGTGGCCCAAGGTGAATAAAATTTTATCTGAATATTTCAGGGACAGCTATTGCCCTGTAATGCCACACATAAGTATATAGGATGCCGTGGTGGTCTTTGGTCTTTCAGACACAGATTCTGAAGTACCAGTGAGAGAGGGAAGAAGAGTGGGAAGTTCAACACACAGATCATACTCCTAAAAATATGTATTTGTTAATAAACTCACAGTCTGTGTTAAAGTGATAAACTGCATCAAAACGGGTCCTGTGGGTGATTCTGGTAGTATACCTGGAGTTGAGTTTTGGATTCTTGCAGACAGTTGTCAACCAGATATGCAGCACCACGCATGGACAACTGTGCAAAAGCTTACTGGGGCTTAAGGAAGGTATGAGGTGGAAGCAGTTCTTAGCACTCGCATTCGGGTGGCAGAATGAACATTCGTCACCAAGAGTCCTACAGCAAGCAAAACTGGTTCAGTTGCAGTGGACCAGCTAGTTAATTAATCACAGCCAGTTGCAGATTTCTTTGTTCTTTCTCCACTCTCACTGCTAGAAAATGGCTGTTCTGCTGAATCTGAGTTCAGCTATTGACATGAGCAACCACAGGGATCAGTCCCTAAGTGTCCTGAAACAAGGAATAGTTCTGTGGATGCAAGATATGAAAAACATCCTAATTTAGAAGTAAGGCTTTAAAAAAAAAGGATTTAGTTAATTTTCTAATGCAAGGGAAACCTGGGTCTATCCAAGATGTTATGTTAGGAAAGAATCTGAAGAGACATTTTCCTGATGGGGGAGGAACAGATATAAATCTGTTGGCAAAAAGTTAACAAACAGTTCACAACCGCAGCCCCCAGAATTAAAAGTTAGTGAAGAAGGAGAGACAGAGCTCACCAGCTCCTCAGGGCAGACAGGAGACATCTCGAGTTCAGAACTGCCACGGCAAGTCATGCTGGCTCAGTCCCACCTTGCCTGAGTAAAACTTCTGGGATCAGAGTGTGATCATCATGGTGTTGACCACCAAATTAAACTAAATTTAGTCAAGGCCCAGTTAGGAACTGTTACCCTTACTTGGTTAATTTCTTATCAGCAACACTAAAATTATTTCAGAAAGTCAGAGGTTTTCTTAGGCAGCAGAGCACTCTTTATTGTTAACATCAGAAGACAGCTTTACTGGTTCATTCCAGCATCGCCTGTGACAAGTATGGTGACAGGACTTTCAGGAACAGCTGAGGACAGCTTAGAAGAATCAGTCTTTATCTTGTCTTTTACACTTTACTTTTCAAATTAGCATATTCATTTTCTACCATTTTAAGTACATTAAGAAATTAAAACGTAATTTTTCCTGGCTATAGTGACAGATCATTTTTGTCACATTTACAGCAACATTTAATATGTTGGCATGGTTACCCTTTTGCTTCATTGCCAACCATAAACAGTTTTTGCAAACTATCCAAGTAATCTAATTGAACAAAAATATCCTTCCTCCCCGCCCCCCCTTCTAACCAATGTACTTCTTCACAAAATCTTTCTGGGACAGTTTCTCCATTTTGATATATGTGCAGCACACTTCGTTTATATCAAGCAAATTTCTTAGTTCCTGAATTTCCCCTGAACAGCTCAACAGATCAATACTACGGAACTGACTTGGACTGAAATCAAAGCACCTTTCTGCTTGGAGAGCAGAACTGGCACTTTGGACAGGATTTTGTTTTGAAATTAAGATGCTTAGATTTAGTGATAAGATTAAGTCAACTCAATATATTAGTATATATTTCCTTATATAGCTTATACAATGTATAGGTATAAAACATAGGTTCTAATCATATTTTAGGTGTATATTTCTTTATTTTGGGTACTATACAGTATTGCACCTATTCTCTAGCTGCTTCTCTGAAAGAATACGTGTCTCCCATATGGACTATATCATATCTGCTGGCACTGTGCAGAAAGCTTGATCCCTCAAATGGTACTAGGTTTCTGCTTAGAGTTCTGAATCTTGTCACAGGTGTGTATCTACATCAGGTATCTACTTTTGGATGAGAAGAGTTTTTCTTCAAACTCCACTTTATTGGCTTCATGTCCACGGATTATAATGGGAACGTAGATACTCACAGATTAATGCTGCATGGTGATATCTAAACTAAGAGGTCTTACTTTCAAACTGCATCCTGCCAGTAGAGCCTTTAACTTTAATATTTTCTCTTGACCATGGTGGGCAGGAAGCAAGAGTACCCAGCAGTACCTGTGCTCAGTTGTTGGCTGGCAATACCTGTGTATGAAGAGGCTGACAACTTGTCTTTTCAAAAGAGGACTCATCTATTAAGCAAGTTCTGAAAGAACTTCTGACTCCTGCTATAAACTGTGGAGTCCAATCATTCCTTGAAGGAGGACAAGAGGGATCTTCATCAGAAGGTAAGTCCTTGAGGGAAAATGTCATGGCTTCTTGTGATCTGAGCACCGTAGTGGCAGCAGCAGTTTCTGAGGAGAAAGGTAAGGCAGGGAACAGTGAAAAGCAGAAGTTCCTTTTGTGATAATACTTGTTTAAAGGCAGGATAAGAAGAAATCCAGCATCTATTGGGGAAGGGGGGAACTTTCTGCTGGCAGTGTGGATGTAGCAATGGGTCAGGGAACCTTATGTTTGTGAATTGGTATCAGTAATTAGGTGCTGCTGAAGTGGATACAGGCATTTTCATTCCTCATCCACATCCTCATGCCTGGGCCTGTCTATCAGAAAGGCAAGATGGGATACCAGCTCCATGGCAAGTGCCTGTCATGAGCTACAAGTGGATTTGCGATGGGATGCCTTGAGCTACACGTTTGGTGTTGAGGTATCTGCAATGCTTTGGCAATTAGGAACTGTTCTATCTACACTTGGAGTAACTGTGTTCAAAGTGTTTGATGTGTTTTACTAATAGAAAGCTGGAGTCACAGCAAAGATGTTACTGGTGCTCAGGATTTGGATGTGTACTGTGCTGGTGAAAATCCTGAAGCAAATTCTTTATTGCCAGGAGTGGCAGAGGGGATCTCAAATGCTTGCGGCTCTTCCTGGTAACGTCTATGCATGAGTGATAGGAAGTCCAGTACAATGATTCTTGAGCCTCCAAAAGAAACCTGCAGGTTTTATGAGAGAGATCTCAATAATCTTAGTCTGCAGTGGGGGAACACTCCTGAGCGTTGCTCAGAAGCCTCAGGGTGCACTGTCTCTTGCTGAGCCACCTCTGCCATGAGACCTTCTGCAGCCCTGATCCCCTGATGCTCCAAATGGACCAATTACTAATGAGAAATTGTATTTGTCTTGGGGTCAAGGTGAGATCACTTGCCTGTGATCACAAAGGAAATAAATCGCAGAACTTGAAATTTAATCCTGCTTCCCAGATCCTCAGTGCTAAAGTACAAGACTTTTCCCCTTTCTGAGGGTGCTTTATGATGATATTTACAGTTGCTTGTGGTTTATATTGGAAAGAAACTAGACTCTGCTATTTATAATGAGAAATTTAGGGCAGTAATTGTTTCCAGTATTTGCCCAGTTCTAAAAATAACAATGTTAATGTGTACTAATTCTTTGTAGTTAAGGAGGCTTCAGCACTATACTGTTGTTTTATCTGGAAGCTCAGCAAATGTGGATGCAACCCACTATCTGACAAAGACCAATAGCCTGACTAGGCAGCTATGTTAAATTTAAAACCAGGCAGGGATGTTTGACTTTATATGGGGTGTAGATGCATCTGCATCTCTGGAGAGAAGGGCAAGAGGCCTGGGACTGAGACCACTAAATCTTTAATTAAAGAACTCCTAACCATGCCTACTACATTTATAAATAACAAAACATTTATCAGAGCTTTTATCTTTTCTTGCAATCATCAGCCTGTACTAGATGTTGACAAAGTCAACGATTTATGCCTTAGATTTTTTTTCATTACCAAATACCAAAGATGCTATTATCAGTGAAATCTTATGCAACTTAAATCTCAGGGCTTTCACTGCTCTGCCTAAGGAATATTGTGAGCGTTTCTCACAAGCCATTTTGGATTATGTTGGCCCAACAGAAGAGATTAAGTCTGCCTAGTGAAGTTGCATCCAAATGGAAATGTTGGGTGGTTTTCCTTAAAAGGATTAGTGGTTTAAAAAAAAAAAAAAGAAAAGAGCACTTTAAAGAGCTCTTTAATTTATTTTAAATATTTATATATTAGTGTTGTAGTCTAGATTTGTTCATTATGTTGTATTTAAATGCTTGCATTCAAATTCCTGCATACCACTATGTATGAAAGATTAGTCTCATGCTCCGTTATTCTAACAGAACCTTCGTTGCACCAAGGAAAGACATACCAAAGTGTCCAAGGAAAGGTTGAACTGGGGCCTTAATTCATAACCACCTACCTAAATGCAAACAGGGAACAGCTCAAGAACAAATCCAGATTATAAATCATGTGTGAACATCTATCTCACTTGCCAATGTGGAGGTCGAGGAGCAGCAATCATCCACTGCACTGTACACTCACTTCTCTACTTCACCCCTGCTGTCGTCTTGGTGCAAGAGTGAAGATCCTTCTTGCTGCTTTCTGGCAGCACGTAGTTCCTGTGATTCAGAAGAATGGTTCACCCACCATCGCTGGATAGTTACAGAGATTTTGCTTAGACTGTGCAAAATGGCTTTAAACGGATGGTGGAAGATTCTGCCATAATATATACACCCATACACATGTATACATACATGTATGCTAGATTTAAAACCACACATAAATAGATGTATACTTACATATGCCCACAGAGACAACCCCACTATGAAGCCTAAAATGACAATCATCACTTTATGTAGGCTGCATGGATACCGCACAGTCTCCTACAACAATTCCAGTAGTCCCATTATTATTACGTAGTGCAGATAATGCTCACTGCTACAGCGAGTTTGCTAATATTTTGAATATGGAATACTTATGAACAAAAATTATGGAACAGTAAATTGGCAGGTTTTCTGCACCCAGCCTTTTCCACTTCATCACACTAAAGTTCAGACAGGACATATGCTCTTCAGTTCTTCAATATGCACACAGAAATGCACTCTCTTCCCTTGACTATGCTGTCAAAAGTGAGATCTTGAGCTCATTCAGGAAGTTTCAGTGTTTTTAGTGCAACCACAAGACGTAGTTGTCCAGATCCTTCAGGGACTGAGAGGACGGGTAGTATCTGACATGTTTTCCAGATACTTCAACAAGTTTGAAGTTCTTCAGACCTAAGAGCACCCAGCCTGTAAGTTAATCATTGATATGTCCTCAGCTGTTGGTGAAAACAAAAATCTGTTGTAAATTAAAGGACTTTTTTCAATAACTTTACGTGACTTTACTGCTATTCAAACCCTCTCTGATGTGAGTGCTCATGTTGAGCCTTAGAGTATACTTTTGTGTATGTTTGTAACTGACTGTTTCATTCGACTTTCATTATATCTGACAGGGAAATAAATGACTGTTTTATCAAAGCCTGTGAATTCAGCATTTTTTTTCTTAAATTTAACATAGGCAGTAACAAACCAGCTGAGATGTCAAACTAGACTCACTTTATCCTGATTTTTTTTTTTCTTTTGGGAGGGCGGAGTGAGGTGAAGAGAACATGAGTTAGAGCTGAGTTTTCTATTTTATACCATGTTAAACTCCCAGTAACCTCTAAGAGAGAAAAATGTATCTTTTCAATTGTACATTCAGAAATGACAGTCTTGCATACACATGAAAAATACAAATGAGCCAGAGAAAGGAATATATGTGGTCTTTCATATTGTAACTTCGAATATCTTAGAAAAAGACAAATTAATGAGAGTAATGAACAATGGGAATGTGGAAAGAGAATTTTCTTTCAGTACATTCTAATAATTTTAAACTTTTTGTGCATTTTCATTTCTCCTCTTCCTTTTTGTGCCTTTCATATGGGATTTTAAAGTAAGGGTTAATCTAAATGCTGTAAGCTATTCTTTATTGTGTGAATTGACCAACATAGCAATGGGATCAAATTAATATTATTTGTATTACTGTTTTGAAATATCCTTGTCACAGACATGAACCCCGTCTTACTGTAAGCACTATGTAGAAGAAAAACAAGTACCCTGCTCCTTGAAAAAATGTCCATTATAATGGTAGGACAAAAAGCAAAAACACCACTCAAGAGATCAAGGAAAGTACGCATCAGTGACAAGAAATGCCTCAGCATACTGCTTCCCTATTTAGCACTAACTTTTTACATTGCTTATCAGCAGAGGACAGTTTCCAGGAGAAATTTGAAGTATTATGAAGTGACCTGGTGTAGTGGGAGGTGTCTCTGCCCATGGCAGGGGGGTCAGAACTAGATTTTTAAAGTCCCTTCCAACCCAATTCATTCTATGATTCTATGACCTTAAGCTGCTTACTGGGATATTGCACAAATTGTGAGAGAAGTCATGAATATGTTGGTGGGAATAAAGGCTGACCTTTCATTAGCATTGCAGAAAGGGTAGGTATGAGAAAAACTTTTAAATAGTTTCTGCTCAAAACAAAAGGAAAAGAGGGCCCTTGAGAGAGTAAATAGCAGCAGAAGCAAAGCAAGGACTGTTGCTTCAACCAATGTGCTTGTATGCATCAGTCCTAAATTCTTGGCCTCAGACCCAATTAACAAAAGGGTTGAATAGTAGTTTTCTGCCACATGGGTGTGCTGGGAGAATAAGTGAGCATTAACACACCACTGTGTTCCCGGCACCAGTTTATGTCAATGTTAGCAAATTAAGGACACAAGCACAGGCCCTGGTCATCATTCATCCATATGGTTAAATTTTTCAGAACCATTTTGTTTCAGGTCAACTAAAAGTTTTCCAGAACAATTCCTGGACATAGTGTGAGAATTAAACCTGGCCCAGCAACAATTCTGCATAGGCAGTTTGGATGCAGCCACTCTCTTTGGACCGCATGTTTAAGAGTATGGCTGTGGTAGGACAGTGCCAGCTGGCCTCAGGGCTAGAGAACATTGACCTGGCACAGGAAACGGGTCTGTGCTAGTTTAGTACCTCCATACAGCATTGGTGGGCCAAGTTCACTGCCTGCCTAAATTACCCTGGCACACTAAGCGTTTGGGGGAAACACTGAGCTCGGTTTAATGCAAATGTCAAAGGAGAGAGGCAGCAAACTCAGGATCATCTGGCTCCTGAAGTACCCTCTTGACATACCACCAAAATGCAAGTTAGAATGACCTCATATGCTAGAGTCCTGTTAGCAACCCTTCCTCAAGGAGCACTGCAGCCATGTGCCGTAACCAATACAGCACCGTGCCATACGCTGTGTGCTCAGTCTTCTACATTTTCCCTGATTACTGTATAAAGATATCTGTAATATACTCCAGTATTAGTTTATATTTCACTCTTTCTTTTAGAGAGAGTGTAATACTAAAATCTACACTAATAACACTGTCGTGTAACGCAGAAATATTCTGTATCTTCACAATTCATCTACTACATCGAGACAGAACTGTTTTTCAAATTATCATGTAACATAATGAATATGGTACCTGAGGGGCTAAAGAAACTGAGGTGTCCCTGAATGACTACTACTACTGTGGCAGGCAGGTAGGCTTAGGGTTGCCCTTCCTTAACCTTCCTCACTCCCCACTCTCTCTTCAGTTCAGGAAAAGGCCCTCTGGCCATTTAACATTCTGAATCAACGTTAATGACATCTTATCCCAAGCTGACCCACTGATAGGCAAAGTGCTGGTTGGGGTGACTTGCTGGAGAATGACAGACTTCTGACGGTGTATCCATGACTTCCCAGAGGATGAAGGCTATGGGAATCACTTAATCACAAGGGATATCTTTGGTCTTAAGAGAAGTCTGAGGACAGCATCGCTTCTACTTGAAGTGAACTGAGTTCAGAGGATTTGGGACCTGTCCACTGTTGTCATATCTTGTCTCTCATGTCCCCAGGAAGAGGCCTTCAAAGACTTCTCTGGAACATTTCAAATCCAGCTTGCTCAACGGGCTAGTCCAAAGACAGACTAGAGGCCAAGCAATGGGAACAGCTCCAGGCAAGCATGTCTCTGAGGAAAAATTTTAGGAAAACTGTCTATCTGCTTTTCTTTTGGAAATACATTTTAGGGAGCATTGTGCTTACTGTTGTTTTGTTCAGGTCAGTTGCCTGAACTACCTCAACAGACAGCCATAGATCTTAAATTAGAGTCAGCATGAAGTGTTAGATTGGGATGTACCATCTGTGCTAGAGGTCCCACCCAGTTCAGTGGGCTTTTGTGATGGCCAGCAATGGACAGGAATTGTCACTGAGGCTTCAGCTGAGGCCTGGGGCAGCCACGATCAAGGTCCCTGTTGTATTCCTGGTTTTAAACTCTCTTTAGTGATGCCAGTGGCTTCTGAGGAACCACTGTGAATCCAGGTCTTCAGAAGCTGACTGCTGGATACTGTCCTTTGCCCACAGTCTGGAGTAGCTAGGGAAGCAAAAGTGTTTGTCTTGGACAACTGTAATGGTTGATGGTTGCTGGGACAACATGTTGTCACTTAACAACTCATAGCTTTGCCTCTGACTGAGTGCTCTAAGAATAACTTTTAATTGCAAAATCTCCCCCCCCCCTTTCTGCTGCACTCAGGCCTGAGGAGGAGTCTCTGCTTCTCTTGACAGTTTGAGTCACATCCCTGGATACTGGTCAGCTCTGACTCCAGGCCAGGCCTTTAGGTTTTCTGCAAGGAGAATATCTATAACCTTGGCTCCTGAAAGGAATCCACAGGGTAAACACATGTGCGTTTGTGTCCTGAACACAGATCCCTGAAGAAGCAGCAAGGAGCAGCATCTGTACCTGGCAGACGTCTTGGTCAGCAGTGCAGCAGTGCCTGGCAGACTACGCCAACTGCCTGGGTCTGTACAAGGCTACAACAGACCAGTGCAGAAATCTGTCACCAAGAGGTCCAGCATCTTTGTCATATTTACTGTTTTTCCCCCACCTGCTGCTGCCCCACATGCTGGTAGATAACAACACAAGTTACTTCACGTACTGATGTGTGACCTGAGCTTACGAGCCTAGTGATAGCCCTTACCAAGGGTGAAAAAGAAAACTGTTTGTGACCTGGGTCATTCTCAAAAAGTGTAGTACTTTTCAGTTGTTCTCATATACCTCACTGGGACAAGCCCCCAGGATTCAAAAGTGTGTAGAAAAGGAAGACAGATGCCTTTAGGATGCAGAAGTTTAGATTAAACCTCTGCTCTGCACGGATATTTCAAATAAATATTTTTCAGTTGGCACTCCTCCTTCTGTACATCTTTCATTTGGAGTAAACGCTGATACACGCAGAGGAAGAGGAGGAGGCAGTCAGAAAAACAGAGTCTGGCTGGTAGAAAAAGCACTTAATCAAAGGTGTGGGAAACCAAGGCTGGAAGCCTCATAGGTCTAGCTGAGTTAAAAGATGAAAACAGCATTGGCAAGAGCAACAGGCCACTTAAAACCAGACTTTGGTGGGTTGTGAGGGCCAGAAGACTGACTGGCAGCAGTGCTGGGCAGTGGTTGAGAGAGAGCAGCTCTTCGTACACCAGTATTGTGTGCATTTTACAGATGAAGTAGAAAAAGGCTTCATGAGGGTGTGGCAGCAAGAAGAGTGTGCGATGAAGGCATATAAGCCTCTGTGAGAGATTTTATTCACTTTAGCTGGTATTTTTATTGTGTGTTTTGAGTAAAGAAAATTGGGTGAGGAGCACGCTGGAAAAGGAATAAGCGCTGAGTGTGGGGAACAGCTGGAGCATTTCTGACATACACTTCTTTTACTTGCCACCCTATTTATGGGCCCGTAGGAATGTGGAGGGGAAAAAAAGTTTACTGCTTTAATATTTCTTGTGAGCAAAATCCATACAGGATCCATCTCGGAATGTGAGAGCAGAGAACAAAAGGATGTGTCTCTGTGCCAGTTTGTGATGATTAACTTGAGTATATGGTTTGTTCTATATTATGATTTAAAGTTGCTGGACTCTTTTTCCTTAGGTGTTCTTTATATATATAGACATACATAAAATCCTTCCACTCCAAACATTAAATAAAACTTTTAGAGGAAAAATTACTATGTATTTAGTTAAACAGACTTTTTTGGTGCATTTTTGTTTGTTTGGGTTTTTTTTTTAGTTGAATATTTATTTAGATTGCATTTTTTATAGTTTTATGGCAAGAGTCAACAGATGGTCTGTTACAAATAGTCTTCCAAGTACAAATAGTCTTTCTCCTGGCATATAACCAAGTATTCAGCAGAATGAAGACTTGTTCTGCCATGTTTCATTGGGCACTGGAGGTAGAAACATTTCCTTGATACCAGTAGAGATGAGGGGAGCCGAGAAAAACTGACCCTCTCGCTCACAGTCTTCTGTGGGATAATATACAAATAATTTGCAAGTCACAATTTGCATCACAAGGCTATTTACGGCTTGGCACACGTTGAGACCACATGCCTGTGTTTCAGCATGTGAAGGGAGATATGCGATTGGGTTAGAGGCAGGAGAAAGACAGAGATCCCTCTCAGATGAGGATGCACATGGGGGGAAAATCCAGGTTTGGCACAACATTTCACCTTTCTCCCTGTGTCTGATGTGGGATCAAGATATAGGAGGAAACCTGATGCACTGTGAGGATACTTCATGAGCCACAGGGCTTGAGGAATACAAGCTCTGCGCCAGAGCACTGAAGACCATGAAGAGTCCATGGATAAGCATGCCTGCTGTGATGTTCACTGGGGCTGTGAGTGATTCTGCTGAGAAGGAACATCTAATAGGCAGATTGAGCTAGCAGCAGAATAACTTGGTCTCCAATTAGTATAGTTTCTTGACAGAGACTCCTTCACCAACTTTGCACGGGGTGCCTCACAGGAGAGGTCTGCCACCTCTTAATCAATTCCACCAGATCTGGTAAAATGAGTAAATAAGAGAGATTCTACCTTCATTAAAAAATTGCCGGTTTAAGTCCTCATCATTGACATCATAAGGGGATGCGGGTGTCAGGAAATGTCATAATGAAAGCTTATGCTAGCCATAAATTTGTAATTGTATTGAACAGACAACTCCTGGTTTGATTCAACAACTAGCTATAGAAACAATTCCAATTACTTCTATAGAGGATGTGATTAATTAGAAAACCAAATTCAATCTGTTAGAGGTTTTTTTATTCACTGTTCTTGAGTACTTATGCAGTCAAAGGTTTATGAAAAGCTAGTTTCAGTCCAGAAGCCACAGTTCATTTGTTCAAGAGAGAGAGTTCATTTTGGGATTAAATTGTTATAATTCTGAAGCACTGAAGCCAGCAGCAATTTTGCAGATGATTTGAATGGGAACATGAAGAGGTCTTTCCTAAAGATGTAGTGTAAAATTTTGTGGTTGAATAATCGTGGAAAAGACAAATCACAAAGTTAAAATAGTACTTTCCTTATGTCAAGCAATTAACTCATAACTCTTTGAACAAATCATGGCTTAGATTGCAGAGGGACAGATAATTTTTAAGAACTAATAATTTAGGAAAGATTTTATAATTTGAATGGCTAACATAAATCTTTTGAACACCAAATATTTGATTTAAAGGATTTATAGACAATGTTTCTTCTAGCATACAGATTTTTCTAGATACATCATCACAGAATATAAATAATCACATTTAAATGTAAATGTACACTCATAATGCTTATCAGATAACATACTTTCAACACTACCACAGTGTTTTAGAATGCAAGTAATAGGTATATGATAAAATAATAGTATAACAGTTGTGACATTTTAGTATAGCCAGAAGTAGCTTTATTCTCAAATACAATTAATTTTGCTCTTTATTTGCTCTTGGGGTAAAATATTCACAGTCAGAATTGAAGATTAACATAGTATAATAACACAAAACGGGGGTAAAATATGGTATCAGTTTGTATAATGGCATGTTATATGCAGCTGGTTTGAATTATATTACCTTTTTATTGATGTGTCCAGAGTTTTTTTCTTGCAGCTTAGACATGTGAGGGCTTTTAAACATACAAAGTATAGCAAATTGCAGATGAATTGGTCCGTGAGGATACTTAAAAAAAAGTCTCTGAAGGTATATTGTTGAAATTAGAACATGAAAAAAATGGAGGTACTGGAGGAAACTTTGACCTACTGGAATTCCATTTAAACTACTGTAACAGTAGTCAGATTGTGAAGTCAGATTCTTGCAGATTTTACTTCTTAATGAGACTTTTACTCAGGCTGCTTAGACAATGCTAAAAAATAATTACATTAATTAGCTATTTAATATAGCTTTTCAAACAATGATTCAGGCCTTGTCTTCAGTGCTAAAAGGTATACATTTTTTACTTGGATTAACTAAAATATACATGCAATCCTGTAGTAAAAGCGGTCATTAAAGACAAGGTACTGACTGTTAGGTAAGTAAAACTGGCCGGGTAACCTTTCCTGTACCATTTTATAGTAAATCAGATGTGTCTTACCTTGACTGCATCAAAATGGTGGGCTGGCATTAGTTGCATTGAGATGTAGCTGTATTCTTGTACTAACAAAAGTAAATCCTTGGAAGAGGCAATCTGACTTGCCTTCCAAACTGGAAGCCTGCCCACTAAAATGCTGCAGTTAGAGTTATAGAACCATATAATTTACTTTAATTGGTTTTCCTTTTTGGATTTTACTGGCTACTGCTATTTTTCTGAAGCTTCATTTTCTATAGGAATTACAGTCTTCTGTAATGCACTATATAAATAACATGTACAGTATTAGTAGGAGAATCACAAAGTTCCTGACATTTACTGTCAGTACAACTCAAAACTGATTTGTAGAGGGTCACAGATAAGCCTTAACTTTACTATTGGTCCCATTTCAGGAAGTCCTGTAGGTGCATTGGCACTTATATCACTATATTGGTTATTGATGCTACAGGATTAGGAATTTCTGAGGGCCCCATTCCATTAGAATCATGGAATTATGCACAAGGGAAAAGAATTTACAACATGAATAAAGGTGGCGCACAAATTAATGAGATAGGAAGCATTTTTAATTTCACATTTTTACATTTTAAAGATAAAGATGCCTCTCAGTTTACAGATATAGTGATATACATTTCACAGCTCATTTTTACATTTTAAAAATAAAGAATGCATGCATAGGAAGATTAAATTGGCTCCGGAAATATTTTTTTTTTTTAAATAAAGTCGACTAGTTTTTCCAAAAGGCCGTCTCTTCCATTATAAGTATTATGAAATAACTGCAAGAATAATGCAATATTTGCTTCTCTACCAGTTTACATCCTTTTGGTGGATATGTTTTTTATTTACTAGATTAATTTATTCAATCTTTTCACACACACACACAAAAAAATCCTCCACTTTCAGAGGGGCGTGGCTATTTTCAGAGCTGTCTGAAATTTCTAATACAGAACATCAAGGCATCAAGAATATGAGTGTTCAGTTGTTTCCCACCTATGTGAAATACCAATGCTATTAGTTCTGTCTCTCTGGAAAATATTTCCATGAATTTTCAAAATTATAAGAGCATTTCAAAGATGACCAAAATACAGTATTCATATTTTAAATGTCTGTAGTTTGTTTGAACCTTGGCAAAAGCAGTTCATAAAAATAAAAACAGTATCGCAGAGAACATATAACTGCATGGAATAAGAATATTTCAGATTTTATCTGTCTATTAACATTACAGTTTGGGGAGGTGAAGAGATTTCTTTCCAAATTCATGTATTGAATTGATCACTTAAAAAAAATACTGGATAAAAACTATTTTGATCTTCTGTGAAATTTTACACAGCAAAGCGATACATGATCTAAACCAGGCCAACAAGTATAAGGTCATGCTCTTGCTACCACAGGTATGCAAAACACTGCTTTAATGGCTGATTGCATGTCCGCCACATCACATTTGGAAGTCTTTCAGATTGCTGCCAGGTTTCCAAATAAATTAATAGAAGAAGGAAAGAGACAAAAAGTCTGTCTGAAAGGTTTAATAAAAAGCAAGGTGAAATGACCTACTGCCAGAGATGGAGCAACAGTTTGGGGTTTACTTTAACTCTGAACAAAGGATTCATGCTTGCAAATACTGGTAGTGATGGAACTGCATGCTTCTGTCCCGCTGACCTTGATGCTCACAAAACTCTTCCATGAGACAAATTAGAAACATGCTCTGCACCAGTTATCCCATTTCAACTTCAGGGAAAATCAATTACCGGGGAGGACAGGAACAACAGAAGCATGAGGATTTATTGTGGCAGAACTTAAGATTTTCTCTGCTTGAGTGGCTTCTAAAGAAACTACTGCAGTCACAAAGGTATGATTCTTCTTATTCTATAAGTTATTTGCAAAATCAGGAATGGAAAGAAGTTGTTTGAGAGAGAATATATGTTGGGAAAAAAACTGTATATCTTTGGTTTTGAACTAACAGTAGGAGTCTGATATATATTTATTGATCTATGACTCCCTTTCTGTGCTGCAGCAATGCCATTACTTAGAGTCAGTGAAAAAACTACAGTGAGTAAAAGGCAAAGTGGGTCTGATGGTTGTATGAAGCTCAACAAACAGACGCTCTCTCACATCCTTCCTCTCCACCTGCTGAGTTAGGCATTGTGTCTGAAGACACTTGATGGGCATCCTTAGAAGCCTGAAAAATTTGGTGCTTTCTCTCCGCTCATATTGTAGCCAAATTACATATGTGAATAAACAGGTGTAGGCATCTCTAGATATTTTCATCTTTTCTGAAGGAAGTATCTGATATAGATGGGGTGAATCTCACTTTGAAATTTCTTTTCTTTCCTTGTGGATTATAGAAAGGAACTAGATAACTAGTCTAGAGTAGAGGTTTTGCTTTTAGACATTTAAAGATACCTAAGATAAAACCTGCTTCTGGTTTACTCTAGGTTCCCTTTCTAAGGTCACGTGAAGATCACTCTAAAAGTATAAAAGAGAGTATATTTTTACCACTCTAGAATAATGTAAAATTGGCAGTATAATGTATACAGGCCCTTGTCAGTCTAAGCTATCACATTATCTTCACTATGTAATTTTAATAAGAAATCTGATTATCAGGTTTATCAAGAAGCTGCCTTTTTTAAAATAGAGGTTTTACTTAGTGTGCAAGTAGATCTTTACTTAAGAATGGAATGAATGCTTTAAAGGAAAACACTTATGTTTATTAGCCATCACCTACAGTATCTTCAGAGTGCTACAGTTCTAGCAGTGGTATGATACAAGACAGAGCCTTCTTGAATATAGCTTCTTGGGTCATTATTTTTTTTTCATATGAACATGCTCATAGTAGGTATAGTATCTCAAGTATATCTCTACCCCTCATAGTTATACATGGCAGATAAGAATGACCTGGAAGGCAATGTGGACAGCTAAATTTATGAAGACCACTTTCTGACTGTAAAACATCTGCCTGAGGATCCCGCCAAAAACACATTGTTGGCTGGCTCGCTAGCAATTACATGCAAACATGCTGTACCTGTATGTCAAATACAAACCAGCTGTAAGACCACTAGCGCTGATTCATCTGCAGAACACACCATGAGCAATTCATTTGACTTACGATGAGATAGAGTTGAGTTGCGTGATGAAGAAACAAGAACAGTAAATCGGCTGCCATTCAGCTATGCCTTTAAGTGAATGAATATCCTTATATAACACACACATGCCATTGGGCTATTACTTACCTACAGTAGCTTTGAAAGGGTGAAGAAAATAAGCTACTGAAACTGTGGTGTCTTTCACACAGTTAATTGATCAGAAATTAGTTTTTCTAAGGGCCAAGAAAAGCATGTGTTTGCAGCAATATTTACAGACACCTGCACAATTTTAATAGTAACTGTTGCATCTGTTCATGTTGGCAAACCCAGGTCCAGCTTGGTCTGAGCTCTTCTGGACTGCAGTGGAAATCTTGCTGAGCTCTTCAACTCCATGGGATTAGAGGCTCACAAATCACAGATCAGAGCAGAGGTCAAAGCCACAGTATTTCAGGGGTCTTAAACTGCGAGCCTCAAAATCTCTCTGGTCCTGCAGATTGTTCAAGTCATTCTGCATTAAAGGTTTGGGAAAATGCTCTTTCCATTTGTTTTTGTGCTCAGATGTTAAGCAGTGTATAACTAGCAGCTATTAACTAAGTAACTGTATTCTACCAGAAATCAATACAGTAACCTTCAACTAAAAAAAGCTGCCAGTGGCTCCAGGCAAGGGGTTAGAATGGAAACCATTAAAACCATACCTTTTGTTGCTAAAAGTTGTGGGAGAAATATGCAATATAATTATGTCAGTTCTAAAGGAAGCCATCTGTCTAGTTTCTCTACTACTAAGCAACACTGATTATGCTCAGCAACCAGTATGTATTGTATTTACATATCACGAGACCCTTGTTAACTTCAAAGGATTTGGGTTTATGCCCTGAAAGTCCTAATCTGTAAGACCTTTGCTATTTCCTTTGGGTCACAACTCTTCAACTAAACAGAAAATGTTATCAGGAAGTTCTTTTCCCTTCACTCATCTTTCTCTTAAATTTTGCTTTTCCTAACCTAGTCTTTTTTTTCTTTATTTCTTTATTTCTTTTTTATTATTCCACTAAATAAATCCTATTCCATTAATTATGCTTGTCCTTGGAATGGACTCTTCAGCCTCTGCTTCCCTTAGTTAGATATGTTAGGATTCTTAATATTTAAGAGGTTAACATTTCTTTCCCTCTCCCCCCTTCCCCCCTTAATTTTCATCTTGTGCCTCTCTACACTACCAGGTTAAAGCCAGGGCTGGAACTAGAATTGCTAAAATACCACGCGTATTTACGATCTGTCTGGAACTTTCTGAAATACTGTGAGAAAGCCCATTTTTGTGTGATTTCCAGCTTGGTCTTAAGAATCAGATAAGATCAGGATAACAATCCAAACTTTTTAGTGATGTTTATCCAAATCTTCTGAGATTTCTTCATCACTATAAAAAGGCACATATATACTATGTAGTATATGCATCAGTCTGATGCATTTTGTCCTCCTATGTTTTCTCACCAGATATCCCATCCTTTAGCATTGTTAATAAATTGAAACAACTTTAGCCTGTTTTTCTTGACCCCAAGATAACAAAACACACCAAAAGTCATAAAACCATGTTCAGACTCTCGAGGCACCCACTTTTGTTTCTGAGGCAGTGAGCAAGTCACTGTCTACACTGTCCCACCCTGGCTTCCTACTCAGTGGAAGAATGTTGCTCTGATACCTAGCTTTCCCTCATTTAGTAACAGACAAGAACATGGCCCATAGAAATTAGATGTATCAAATTTTGGCAGAAGATCCGCTAAAAAAGATGGTTACCTATAAAGTCCAGCCCAAAATCACCGCCACCATCAGCACAGCACTCTAGCCAATCTACAGTGAAGGGCCTGTGATCATCTTCTCAGAATCATAGAATCTCCTAGATTGGAAAAGACCTGTAAGATCTTCTAGTCC
>RSEF01000003.1:110845726-110882910 GCA_003993805.1 Himantopus leucocephalus
ACAGGTAGATGTGGTGCTGAGGGACATGATTTAGTGGTGGTTTCAGCACCGTTAGGTTAACAGTTGGACTCAATGATCTCAAAGGTGTTTTTCAACCTAAATGATTCTATGATTCTCGGAGGGAATTCTCTTCCAATTCAGCAGTCCCGTGCTGACCATTTCTACATACAGTTCTTTGTCAGAGTTTGAAAATGACAATTCTTTAAAAACAAGTACTAGTTCTCTATTTCTGTCTTTACATTTTAAAAGTGCACACTCATGTTTCATATTTTACCTTTATTCCAAAATCTCTACTTCATACGCTCAGGGATATTTAGGTACATGTCTACAGTATCAAACCACTTAATGATTTAATACATACAGTCATTCACTTTTGTCTGATATGCCTTCAAATGCAATCCACATATCAAATTATTCTACATAAAGTTCAAACACACAGCTTAAATTATGACTCTCATAAACGTTTGTATATGTGCCTATATACATGCTTGTGCACTCAGAGAAAATAAAGATTCTAATATATGAATGCTTACCTTCTGCTCAGAAACTTCGATATAAAACAGGGTAATAGCAAAACGTGTGAATAGTTTCTTGTATGATTGCTCTTCTCCCTTACTAGGATATAGAATTTTCTGCTGGAATGGGATTTGAAAAATAACAAAAAGTATCGTGGAGATGTGATTTATGTCTTGCATGTAGCGCTGGTTATAGCAAAATCATTATCAAGGAAGGGTTTGCAGGGTTTTTTTTTCCAAAAGACAGTCAGATTCCAGATTCAATTAATCTTCTTTGGAAGTTCATGCAGCAGCCAGATACAGTCAAATGGCTGTACTCTGTTCTCTGGTCTCGTATGGTTCCTTCTGGGCTCCATTATGTGCCTGGTTTCTGACAAGCACAGCAGCCTTGGCAGGTCCTTGATGAAAATGCAGTCTTAAATGAAGCTTAGACCTGGTTCATCACTACTTTTGAAAAAAAGAAGTTACATCTGGAAATTGCAGAAAGGCTGTTATTCACACTGAAGATAAAGTTTGATGTATAACATAAATAGAATTGAAAAGTTTGTGTTGTTTAAACAGATTGGTCTATTAATGTATAGCCTGGTGTAGCCAGCTATAGATAGATATATATATACACACATATGCACGTAGATATGTGTATACATACACTTGTTACACATACTGCAGCTCTTAGAATGACAGTCAATCCTGAAAGGGAAATCCAAATTAAAAAGAAACATTTTTTTCCAGCTGCTTACTGTAAAATGTAAAGAAATATTGAAGGATTTTCTTTTGTTAGATCTTTTAAAATAATATGTTTTTCCCTATTACTGTTTAATAGCTATATAATTTTATCATAATCCCTCCTTATTCACTGTGCAAATATCTTTATTAGGTATTGACTCTAATAACGGGTGGAAGTCTGGCTACATTAAGGAGGAATTTCTGACCTTGAGGAACTGAGAGTTTCAAAAAGATTATTAAAATTGGAGAAGAAAATTATTTACAAACTAATGTTATGGCTATGTGTAAAATGTTCACCTTTATGTTCCATCTGAACACTAACACCTCATTTGCGAGCACAGTCCCTGAAATGCTGCCTGAACGGTAATGAAATAAAAGCCTTACCAGGCTCTGCAAAGTCAGAGCTGAAGTCACAGTACAAATGTATACTTAAATAAATACTTACAAACAACTTTCCCACAAAGGGATGAATGTGTAGTCCTTGATGCTGAAAGTTTAATAAGTGTCTGAAAGCTACATTGTATAAACTGGTAAGAAATGCTCACTTCAGGCCTAATGACTTTTCTCTAATTAAATTTTGCATAATTTATAGCAGATGAAAGCCCCCTTGCTGACCATCATCTGCTGTGTGGTCATTCCCTACCTTGTATTTGTCCAAACATTCTTCTGAATTATCCAACTGTTAAACTATTTGGTGTCAAAATATTTCTGGATTGGTACTTAGAGTTTTTATGTTTCTTGCTTAACTTTGGTCTGTAGTTTCTCCATACATAAATACATCAACCTATATTAAAAACAGAGCCTTTATCTGCCCAAGTTGCTTGGGGAGTAACTTTCCCTGGTCTGTAAGACAAGAAAAATCATTGTTTTCTCTTTGATTTAGAGAGTTGATTTATAAAGGTTTACTTTTAAAGCTTCTGTTTCAAATGTGCTAACTCCAGAGGTTTTATATATTGCCCAGATTTACTTACCCATGTTTAGGGCCTGATTTATAAACTGTGTGCCTTCTGACTCAGCAGGAATCTTTGATTTAGGACAACATGTTGCAAGACACTTTTTTAGTAACTTAGTATTTAACTGAATTCAGAGAAATTACAAATGAGCAAATGTACAAATGTTCTTGCTCCTGTTTTGAGTTTCTATTTCAAATTCTCTAGTATAATGGAATATATAAGAAAAAAATCACTATGAGTATAATGAAATTCCAAAAAGTAAAGTTAATCACAGCCCTTCAGTAATTAGAATTTCTGAGTTTTTGAATGTCAGTGGAAGTAGGGTTCTAAATCACCTAACTATGTTGGAAAATACTACTTTTTACCTCTGATACTGAATAAAGCCTTTTTCTGTATGTACTCAAACAGATTCGCTGTCTATGCTTCCAATTTGCTTCTGAGCCATCAACATTTTGCCGATGATTTCTCCAACTGGGGTTAGATGCACACCCTTATTTCTCATTATTGGCACAAAAAGGCCCTGCCAGAGATGTCTGGGATGTACATTTATGTTAACTGGTTTAAAAGAAACAGTAAAAAAAATGCACAGAATAGAGGTAATAGCATGTTCTCTGTTTTTCTGCCTATTAACACCAAGGTACAAACATATGCCGAGTATGTATGACATGAATTACCTGTTTATCTTTCTGCTTACTAACTAGAAACTTTAAAGCTTTAGCAACTGCTTATAGTCTGATAGTGCCTGTAGTGTGAATGGCCAAAACAGCTTTTGGGGAGTAAAATTTCATTAATCTGTCGCAGTTTAGACTGGGCTGGCCTCTAAACAAACAACAGATTGTCATGAGAGACACTCATATGAGAATTCTTATTCCCCAAACTTAAAAGCCACAATTTCAGGTCACTAATATTTGGAGGGAGGAAAAAGAAAGAAACATAAGAAAGTAGTCCCGTCATTATGTCAGTTACACTGAGATTTTATTTTTATGTGTGTGCATGTTCCTGGTCTGTCCATGTTCCTCTTGTGATGCATTTGTGGACAACCTCTGAGTGTGAGTGGGTGGCCAGGGTAGCTGTACACATAACCAGAATAATTTTGCTGGGGCCAGGAAACAGTGAAGGATTCAGAAGACTTAGAGCTATTAGAAAACGGGCCCTGTCCCTGACCTCTTCAGGCTGCTTGAGACCGTCATCACTATTTATTGCCCCAGAGCTGTGCAGGTAGCAGCAGCAGCAGTTATAGCAGGATCCAGGAAAGGGCAAGGGGAACAAAACACTTTGCACTGATGCCCGTGCAGCTCCCAGCTGTAAGGTATCACAGGATGACAACTCTAATTGTAAGGGTTTTATATAGAGCTATCATAATTGCAATTATTCCCCACGGGTACACAAATTAATGCTGAGTGTTCAAGCAAAATTATTCAGAACTTGAGAACAACTGTGATTTTTGAGATATATAATTCACAACCTATTTTTGAAAGTCAGTAATGAAATTTTTGAAATGTTAATTGATACAGAAAATCAGTATTTGTATCATGCACTATTTATTAAAAATTATACAGTGTGTAGGGAATATTAAACTTGTGCTTTGAAAACATATTTTTGTTCTTAAAAAACACTGTTTTGTCTCAAAATGCAATGTAAGAAATTTATTTTAACAAGTTTTTGCAACTCTCTTTTTAACATGAAGAGCATGTCATCTGGTGCTCCTTATTTGTTTCAGTTATTCAACTGTTTCTAAATCAGCCTCTGTCCTTGCCATTATATTGCATACTGATGAGGGCAGAAAGACAATAGATGCCATCACTTCAGCATTGACTGCACACACCATATACTGCTTAGGGTTGTTTCCTTGGGGATGAATGTGTTTAAATACTCTAGTGCTGAAAACTGCTTTGTGGATAAGAAATATTCTTATAAACTGATTTTCAATGGGTGACATAAGCTAAATAAGTAATAGTCCGTTTTGTTAAACAAAAGTAGGGAGGCCCTAGATATTCTTCCAATTTTTTCTCCCTACTTGTAGAACAACATCTATTCATTTCTTTCAGTCTAAACTACATGCTAGACTTCATTAATTCTTACTTTCATTGTCATGTGCAAACATTTCAAGCACATGAGGCTTGATTATATGTGAAAGTTACTTGAACTAATTTTCCTTTCTTAATGTGCAGTCATCAAAAATTAAAATAGTTATAATAAGAAATTCCAGTGCATCAGTTAGTCAGCGAATGAGGACAACGTGAGAAAACATCTCCATCTAGTGGTGTTTTCAAGATTTGGTAGACGTCGTGCCCAGGATTCTTGTGCCACTGGGTAAGTTATTCAGTAATATCGTAACAATAACATAAGGAGTTAGATTATGTTAGTAACACCAGCGTAACTGTGCTGGTATAACTGGTAGGACTTTCTTGTGTAAGCAAAATCCGTTTTAGTGAAAAGAAAACTCCCATGATAAAACTGTCCATTATTATGTGCCCCCCCCAGGTGTTGTTCAGACTCACCCCAGAAGCTGGGGAAATTTTACAAACTACGTTCTTGTGTCCCACTGTTGACATACAGAAGTATTTTGATTGACTTCAACAGACTCAATCCTGATTTCAGTCCATGGAAGAAAGAAAGGCAGATTTCCTCAAAAATTCAGGTATCACCATTTAAGAAATTGGCCCACCTCTCACTTAAACTGGTAATAATCAGTAGGAACTCAAAAGAATATCTGTTTAATAACGTGCTAGGTTCAATCAGAATAAACGGTAGTGTTTCATTTCAAAACAGATACGAATTATGAATACAAAAAGAATTAAAGTAAGATGGGAGGTGTCCCTGCCTATGGCAGGGGGTTGGAACTAGAGGATCTTCAAGGTCCCTTCCAACCTAAACCATTCTATGATTCAATGATTCTGTGATACAGTGCATTTAGACTTGGGGCCAGAATATAGGACCTGACACTGCTTCATTTCCTTGAATCATCTAATCACAGTGAGCCTAGAAGGCGGCAATCCCTTAGCTGCTTTCTGCGATGGGAAGCAAACAGGAGCAGGAGGAATGGTTCTCTGTTTTTCTGTACAGACAACTTGGTAGGTGGAAAACAAGACCAGAGCAATTCCACTGAACTCAAGGAAATTCTTGGATTTTTTTCACTTTGTAAGGGGAACCGAAATTTGTCCTTTGGTACCAGAAGTTATCCTGAGACATTCACCTCTAAAAAGTTAGATCATGTAGTCACTACAGACCTCTGCATATACAGTGAGAAAGCATTATCTATTTCAGATGTAAAAACACCTATTTCATAAACTGTGGTGAAGTCTCATAACAACCAATAGACACAGCTCATGAAGCCATCTCTATTCTGCGGTGGTAGAGTGCTAATAACATTCAGAAACTGAGATGTAAAGAGGAAGGTTACTTACAGACAGAATAAGCCAGTGTCCAGAAATACATTTGGAGGCAAAGGTGGTCTTCCACAGTGTGACTGTGTAAATCCCCTTACCCCCATTTCATTTCTGAAACATGTTTTCAGTCTTTATTGTTCCTGGATTCCTTTGCAGGCTAAGAAAAGTTAAAAGCTAAATAAATTCAGTTCTTCCTTGTTTCTGTTAGTCTTGCTGAGTTCATTATTCGTATGCTTTTTCATTAAACATAGAGTCTTTATGATGTCGTCTTCTTTCAGTATGAGCATTTTTACACAGTCAGACCTTCAATGGATTAACCTTATGGCTCTAAAGTGTGTATATTTTCCACAGAATTACATTAAAGTTAAATGACCCATTCTATGTAAACTGAAATTATTTTCCTGAATGTGTTGTGTTTCATGCAGTAATTTAGACATTTTCTGTTTTAACATCTTTAATAAAATGTATCAATAGCAATTTTTAAGATGAGGAAAGGAGTTTTCTTACCCAAATTTTGACTGGGAAATAGTTGTATTAGTTCATTTGATCCAATGATCCGAGCACAGACCTTTTGGGATCCAAAATCTGAAGTCCAGTAGTAACACTGAGTCATTACATACTATGCTTCTGGACCAGTGCACCAAATTTAATAAGCTTGACCAATCTGAGTTTACTTGCTCATGCAAACTGGAGACACTTAACTGCCAGAATGTGTAATCCACCCTGGGCAAATTTAACAAACAATAATCACTTGCCAAGAAATTATTTCAAGTATGGTTTCGTTGCTGGTAGGCATCACCCCTTAGTGTCAGAAAGTCAAAACTTGAACTCTTTGGAGTCATCAAGGGAAATTCCTCTTGTTTCTATGAATTCAAGATTTCATCTAGAAGCTTTTATCATGAAGTATCTCATAGACTTTATAATCTAAACCCTCTTTTTTCACAGCACAGAAACATAGAGCCATACACAGAGCCATAACCTAAATTAATCTCCT
The DNA here is from genome assembly GCA_003993805.1 of Himantopus leucocephalus. Classification (NCBI taxonomy): domain Eukaryota; kingdom Metazoa; phylum Chordata; class Aves; order Charadriiformes; family Recurvirostridae; genus Himantopus; species Himantopus leucocephalus. The sequence continues at coordinate 110,852,304 of RSEF01000003.1, forward strand.
ATGCAAAGCAATATAGCAGTGAGGAAGGGGAGATTTCAAAGGGTCTTTTGAAACAAGCTGCACAGCCCCATAAACATTTTAGAGGGGTAGTTTATTGTTATGCATTTGGATGTGAATTTTCATCATCTAGTATTCAGTCATCAGCCTATACTGTTGTAATGATACGCAAGTGGCAGGAGAGGGCAGCAGAATACAGCTATGACCCCGGAGCTATAGCGAACGCAATGCGTTTTAAAAGTGCTTGTTTGTATGCTTGATGGCTTTTTAGTATTCTGTTTCATTCTGGTTCAGCTTAGGTGCCTGACTGAGGAACATGCTTAATTGTAGTTACTAAGTTTTGAGTAGAAAGCCAAGGAAGATACTAACCTCAGTGAAGAAATCCAAATTCAAAATGTGGTAAGAAAATTCTACTCACATTACATTTGCCCTTTATTTCACTTAATTAAAGGAGACATAGGCTCAGGCTTACATAAGAGGTACTAAATCCCTATTCTGTACTTACTGATTCTGAGAACAATGCATCTTGGTTTATTTTGGGAGAATATTTTAAAGACTCCTATCAAAGTAAATCTTCTGAGCTTTATTCTAAATGCCATTCCCTTATCATGAGAGAGTTTTGTATCTGTGCGCATTATCCCCATGCCAAAAAACCACCCCTACATGCTCATCCTCAAGTTCATTGGTATGCGCTTCTATTCACTGCTTGCGCAGAAGTGAGGCGATACCAAGGCCTTTGTGGTACTCCTGCGTGACAGGGCCAGCTCAGGTCCTGCTGTAGGAGTAATGTGTGCTGTGCTCAGTTTGGGCGGTATCACCATTATTTAAGACAAACGCTGACTCTTTATAACTGTTGCTGTTGGGCCACTGATATATCTATTGCATAGAAATGGCTAATAAATTTCCCCTGTAACCTGTGGTATCTGAATTGTTTCAGATTTATTATACTGATGAGCTGGTGACTTACTGTACTGGAAGTTTGGATTTATATCACGGGTTCTCAAGTCACCCAAACAATAAATTGCTTTTTCTGGTCAGCTCCTGCTTCATTTTGACTGAGACTGCTTCCATGTGAATCCACATAAAAGCTCAAATCCATGATCACAGCTGCAGAGTCTCTGTCCAGCTTCCCTAACAGATGTAATTCACTCAGTCTGTGTGCCTGGAGAGCACACTACAGCATGGGTTTGTTTACCTCAGTCCCGAATTTTAGTGCCACTTGGAAAAATCTGGAGACAGAAATTCTCTACTTGTTCTCAGCACAAGGAAAGGAGTAGCAGCAGTTGTACGAGAATGGTCTTTTCTTCAGCGAGCCTCACGGACCATGGTGAGGGCAGAAAGAGCATCTTTACCACCCATTAAACTCTTCGCTTCACTGCTAATGCGATCAGCTCCAGTTTTGCTTGTCATGGTGCTGCCAGGTGAGGGTAATGCTTGCACCGCAAACTGAACTTTCCTGCCTCAGGTCACACGTAATTCACAACCGCAATTAAACCACCATGCATCCTGATTATTAACCACTGGGCCCATATACTCAGGATGGGATGAGGAAAATCAGTGTAGACAAAGTGAAATGATCAATTTCCAGATATGTTGCAGCCCACTTTGGTCCTTGGATCAGGCTTATAAAACCAACATGTCATTTGTCATCAAACACGTGATCTACAGACGCAGGCATGAACAAATGTGTCTTTTCAGGCTAACTGAATACAACAGTAATAATAAAATGTTCTCTTCCATGTAGTGATATCTGACACAGTAGGCTGCTACTGCCAAGAAGATAAATCCAAATGACGTACATGTGTTGAGAGGTTTCCTTTGGACTGACTGCAAATGCAAAGGCCTCTGACACAGCTTGACTGAAGCTACATCAAACAGGGTTTATTGCATTATAGGCTGCATGCTTACTTAAAAATTTTTTCAAGTTATAATTCTGTATTTGGATTTAATGATTGCTATTAAGTATATGCTGGTTTAAGGCATGTATTTTTCTTGCTCCGTGTTCCCGGAATACAGGGTTTTTTTCTGCCCACGTTCAGAGAAGGCCTGACTGAATAGTGAGGTGAAAGACAGCTTTCAGAGGGAGCTGAAGCGATCTGATAGCTTTTAACAGACCTTGTACAGGCTGCGGGTCACTGCCAATAATTAGGCATTCACTGTTGTTCACAGCTTTATTAATAAAGTGAATCTGAATTCTGTGTTATCCCAGAACAGCGCTACTCGATCAGGACAGAAACCCATCCTTTCAAAAGTTTGCTCAGTGGTAATGGCCAAAGTGGCTGTCTAGGGAAGAATGTAAGAACAGACTAAGCATATATATTATCCCTCACACTCTCCTGGTCTCCCAACATTTACAGTTTAACGTCTTCCTGAGCCAAATGTGGTTTCTATACACAGAGTACTGAAGTGGACTACTGTTCCATAAACTTGTCCAAATTTCCATTGAGGTTCATAAAACTATTAAATAAACCATAGCAATCATGCATACTTGGGTTTTCTGCCTACTGGATAGAAGCTTCTTTGAGGAGGGGCAAGGAAAGAAGGAAAACACTACAAATAGTTAACACAGGTGTTACTTTCCCCCTGTCACAACAAGCACTACTTCATCAGCTCACTATTTACCTCTAAATATTTAAGCTGAGCACAATCAGGTGTGCAGAACAGACTTTTGGACTCTGATCTTGAGCTATTCTCCGGATCACTAGCCTACCCTTCAACTGCTTTTTCAGAACCAGGTCCAGTTTAGTCACACGGATGGCTTTTTTTCCTTCTCTTTTTTATTTTCCTTTCTTTTTTTTTTCTCCACTAGATTTTAAAATATTTCCTCCTTTCATCTCCTTTTAATTTACTCATAGTCTTTGACTTCTTCTCAAGGTAGAAAATAATCAATTACTTGACAATTTGCTCAGTGTTTGGTTCAATGCACAAAAGTCCTTCCTTAGGACACCATCAGGAAGCAGATCATGACTAAAGAGATTCATATTGTGGACTGAATCTTCTGAAGATCTTATTAATGATAGCTAAAACTGAGGATGACAGAGCATGATTCATACACATAATGAATTCTGTCCTTTGGGATCTCTGTTGTGTCATTAATGGATTCTCAGAAGTGTGATTTTTAATTACCTCAAAAGGCAAGATACGCCAGCACGTTACCCAATTCCCTCAGGCCAAATTACTTTGATTTGCAGCAGTGAATTTCCATTGACTCTGCTGAGCAGGATTTTGAGCATGTGGGAGCTCCACGGCCTGATACTAGTCGCTCTCGCATGAGAATCAAAGTTGCGTTCTCCTGACATAATAATAAAGCCGCCAGCCAGTAGATGGAAGAAGTCCTGCAAAAGCCTTGTAGAAACACTACCTCACTGGTGCCATGATACAATTCCTCCTTATCTCTGATAGAAGTTGAAAAGTCTGAAGTAGAAACTCTGCATCTATGTCCAAGCTTCATTCAGTGTGCTTCTCAGCTGTAGAGAAATATATTTCAGAGGGGTAGAAAACACCTCTATTTTTCAAGTACCAGCCAGTACTGTCTAACTTCATCCCACCTCACTGAGGAAGAGAGAGTTTAGTCTTGTGCTGACTTTGTAAGAGAAGGTGTGATGATATAGGTAAGTGCTTAAAGACTCACAGAGAGTGAGAAAGATGTAGAAAGAGTCAATGGATTTTCTCCCACAAGGGTTAGTCAAGACATTTTCATAAGTGAGAGAATGGCTTGCGTCTCGTCTTTACCTAAATATGTGCATTTAGTAGCAAATATTTTCACATCTGCCTTGTTAGAGAGATGGCAACACTCTTTTACTAGCTGCTAGTATTGGTCACTTTAGATGATTTATCCACGTGGCTGAGTAGGCTGTACTTTTTTTCCTCAGGTAAAGTCCTAAAGTCTAACTTAGCCTCAGTGGATTCCCTGATGCTAAAACAATTGTTTGTGGTACTTAACAGAAGAATTTATAAAGGAACAAAACATTGGGCTGGGGCTTCATAGAGGTGTGGGTTTTCCTTTCCTTGCTCTGATGAAGCCAAGACGGCATGAGCTCAGCAGGGTGGTACCTGGGCCCTCCAACCTTTGTATTTATTTAAACAAGCAGGTGACTGGGCTGTTCCCAAAGCCTCTAAAGCAGAGGTGGAATTCATGGAGGTCTTCAGGGTATAACTCATTTGTCAATGGCAGGCATAACCATCCTACCACACTTACCCTGTCTATGTCTCTGCAATAAGAAAGCAGATACTTTCCCCACTGTCTTTCTGCATATCCAGACGTTTACATTATGTTTTCACTTCTTATATCCGCTGCAGGACACAGCCTGATGAATGAGTTATGCCTTTGGTGCCGACTGACATACAGCTGAATTTGCTACCAGAATTTTAACGACATGGTCAGCGGCAGCATGCTGGTAAGATTTTTGTAGCAGTTCTCAGTTTCAGAAACCTAGTTAGAAGAGTCATTTCTCTACCAATGGCAACAGCAAGAAACAGATTTTAAAAGCCCACATGCTTTGAAAAAGAAAAGCCCCAACTTGACTAAAAGCAGCAGAATTGTGTAAATGTTAAAAATTACTGAAAGCCAGAGTGTTGCTGTGGTGCCTCATACTGTATAACTTATTTAGAATAGCTGTTGAGCCTGGTTTAGTGAAAAATAATCCTTCTGTAGAAAATAATTTACCTCTAGAGATGAGAATACCAGGTCCCTGTACGGCATTGTTCTAATTGTTAAGCCAAGGATCGACATCAATTTAACAGTTAAACATCGCTGCCTTTTTTGGACTGGTGTTTGCTTAGCATAGAGAAGTACATGGCAAAATAAAAAAGACTTAAGGACTCAGAATGAAGAGAGGCAAACAAAAATATTACCAATGTTTTTTTTTTCTTTCCTGTTTGGTTTTTTTTTGTTCATTAACTGAATGACTATTAAGTAAAATCTAATTTGTACTTGCAAAACTTCTTTTCTCTCATTTGTAGATCTTCAAGTACATTTCAGACACCCAAGTGCTATGTATAAGCACAGACCACTGTTATAAATTATTGATTTGAGGCCAGTCCCTTTTAATTGATTAGCTCAACTTGGAACATGGAACTTGAGCCAGTGGTGAGGCTGGAACGTAAACCCAGGAGAACCTGAGGAGGATTGTCTTGTCTTTGTAAACTAATTTTTAAGGGTCTGTAGCTTTGTGTGGCTCACAGTTCATCGTCAATGTAAGTTCATGGGCAAGGATTGAGCCTAGTTGTCAGAAACAATGACAGAAAGAGAAATTAGCCTTCTAAATTATTCTGTGTGTTTGCAAAGCCAACATTTAACCACATTACACCGGGTGGCTGTTTGTGACCTGCTCGTGTGATGGGTATTGCCGTGGTGAGGAGGCATCTGTCACTCCATAAAGCTCTACAAACCTCTAAACTTTTGGGAAAAGGAGCATCACAGTGTCCCAGCTGAAGGATGGAGAATAGAGGGTGAGTACTGTATGGTGCAATGGGACGCCTCTATTGGCCTGTATGCCAGAGGGAGTTATATTTAGTCATGCTTTTTCCTCCCCTCCTATGCATCCTCCGTGGAGTATTAAACTCTGCTAGTAGCTCTATCAGATGATTACTGGTGTTTTTGCACAGATGCTCAAAATTATGGGTTCAGTTGTGATTTAGGCACTGATCTACAGACTGCTTTAATGTGCATGTGCTGGAATAACAGGGAAAGAAAAGAAAAAGTTATAGATATTCATTAATATTTCTTGGTTGCTCGGTAGGACTTGGCTTATCAGGAAGCTAAAAGAACCCAAACCAGACAGTGTGTTTACCTCAGCTAGGAGTCACATATAGAATAGCCCCCCCTCACCTATAGAGCAGACATGTTGCAATTAGTTACAAAGTCTTTGAGATTATTTGCTTTGATCATTTAATGATAATGATTCTGAGGCAAATGACTTTGCTAGAGTAGATTTTGCTTTTGTAAAACATTAACTACACAAAGTCTCCCTGATTTAATAGTATTTAAATTAACCATTGTTCTACAGTCAAAGATGATCTGCTAAATTGCAATATAATGTTTCAGAGAGACGGAAATGAATGATTGCAATTTTATTTTCTCTGAGGTTTATGAGGATGCTTTATGGTTCAAATTAAAGAATTATTTGACTTCAATTTTCAGCAATATAATTTTATGATAACTAGAACTAATGACTGCCATTTTTAAAGCAAACAGGATAAAAACCTACTCACCTTATCAACAAATCTAACTTGCAATTTTCTTTAGAAAAGTTCCCTTCTGCTTTAATAACCTTTGTTAGCATAATAAGCAGGCCTGGCTCTTAAAACATAGTAAAAATGGGCCAAGGCAATCAACGGGAAAATGGAGGAACACTGGCTTCTACACCTTTTACCATATCCCTGGAGGAGAAACCAGAGGAATGGGATGACTTGAGTCCCCTTCTGAGACCCAAGTGGAAGGGTAGTAAAAGTCCTAGGAACAGACCAGGGATATCCTGAGATGGGCAGATGTTATTAGGGAAATGGTTGGAATTGGCAGTTCAAACTCCAGGTGGAGATGGGCATCAGCAGTGGAAAACAGAGGCAAGTTTAACAGAAATCTTCATATGATTCAGAGGGCACCGGAAAGCTAATCTGAGATGCAGTGCCCAGAATAATAATTTATCATCAGGCTTTTGACAGCATCCAGAATACATGACATGTTTTCTGCACAACTGGGAATGCTCATTTGCTGCTCAGAAAAAAACTTAGTTGGGAAAAATTTGCACTGGACAAAAAACCCAAAAAAATATGGGTGGTGTTATCTGTTACACATGGAGTTTAACCTGAATAGCTGTAATTCCTAACAGCAGAATGTCTGGTGCTTTGAATTTATTGTATCATGACAGATTATTCAGTTTAAATGTTAAGGTACCAAAAGTGAAAATTAGAGTCTAATACCTATTTGAAGTTGTATTGAAGGACTTTTACCAAATCCTGGCATGAATCATTGTTCTGACTTTTGTCATTGACTTGGGCAAAATACAATACAAAATAAAGTTATAGACTAACATCTGAACAGCTCGTAGCGTGGTAGGAAAAGATTCTCTATGTTTCATAAACAATTTGACATACTGTGAATGAAATATTAAACATTCTTTAGGTAAAAAGAATCATTTCCCACCTTAGACCAATTAAAAAATTTGCAGAATGTATTATGATATAACCTTGGACCTTGTGTGTCAGGCATTAATGGTGTCCTTAGTTCTGTTTTAGTTACTTCATAGAACTGCACATAAGAAATATTTCTGGTCCTTTGGTATCAATCTCAAAAAAAAAAAAAAAATCGGAAATTCTTAATAGAGCACTCAGCTCAGTGATGCCTTAAATGCAGCTCTGCTTCAAGTCATCACAACTCCCATTCCTGTGGGTGTTGGTCCTCTGTCTAACAGCACCAGGAAACTGTGACAAGAGAGAATGATCCCTTCCTGTATTATGTCTCTCTCACGGGTTATAACATTTCCTAGGATTAGGATATCTTCTGTGAGTGACAAGTTCCACCAGGGCATCATGGTGAAAAATATTTCTGGTGGGAAGTTTCAATATTCAATCTGAAGATAAAATATTCAGTACTCCCAGATATACTTTCATGGCCAGTTTTACAATTATCTTTTTGGCAAGCTGTTCTTCTAAGCAGTGCATATGCACCAGCAATGTTTGGATGTGATTTGGTACAATGCTAGGTCTAGACGAAAAAGTGAGTCAGTAGCAAACGGGCACTGGTCTGCAGTGAAAACTCTTACCTGTTCCTTGGCAGGTGAGAAGACCAGTCAGCTGCTCCTGCAATATCCTAAACCTGAATCAACAGACAACCTGAACCTAAAATTTGCAATAATTTCTTAGGGAACAGCATGAATTACCTTATTTTAATTGCCGTGAGCCTAAAGAGGGGAATTTTGACAAAAATGTTTTTGTGAGGAAATCTCCCTTCACCAGCATAGATGGAAATATACTCTCAGAGCTTCTTACATCCAAGGAAGACCTTATAGTAAGGGGAAAAAGGGAAGAGAAACTGGGATATGACTTAAGGGGATATGGGAGATAAAGCTCCTGTTGACTACTCTGAGGCAAAGGTGTGTTTTATGCTCATTATTTTTATGAAAGGGTTTCAAAAAACCCTGATTTCCTTCTTGTGCAAAACAGGCCTTCCCCTCTCCTTCCCTGCCTAAGCCTCCCAGTTTATTATGAAAGAGATGATTAATTCTTATGGCCAGCCATAAACAGGGGAGGGTTACGTAGATCATACGCTAAGCAGTGTTCTTTTAAAGTCACGGGTGTCTAAGATCAGTCAGCTAGTACAGGGTAGAGATTTAGTCACTTTTTACCTAGTGCTCTCACTTCTTAGCTAAGACATTAGCAAAGTACTTGAAAATACAGTCCAGAGGAGATTGTAGCTCCAAGTCTGTTCTGAATCACACTGATACAGAAAACTCAGAACAATTTCAGTGACTTTTCATTCTGTAGTGGTAGCATTAGACAGCATGCTTTAGGAGTAGGAATAAAGTGTGGTTTCTAGTGAGAAATTATGGAAGAAATTGAAAGCAGAAAGATGATTTTACATCAGGGAAAAAAGCAATAACTGAAGTAAAAGTAAAATAAAATGAGATGCGTAAGTGGAATCAGTCAAACAACAGTGTAATATTAATGGAGGCTGTGAATTTTGTGTGGGTTTGAGTGAGAAAGTTCAATTAAGGAAAGATGAATGCATTTTGGGGGTTTGGTTTTTTTTTTGCTATCACAAATTGCATCCTTTGCTAGGACTGCAGGGCTGATCTCAGATTGCAAAGAATCCCTCTTATAATAGTTTATTATATTTGAAGAACCAAAATATTCAGAGTCAGACTGTGACAATGTCTTCTGAGGTGGTCACAAATTACTAGTATTGGAAGGTAAGAGAATGGCTGTTCAGAGTAATCTGCAATATTGTTTGGTGCCTGTAATACAGAAAGAAGAACCAGTCTTTCATGTATCCCCACTAGAAGCCTTACTGAGACAAATTTGGCTCCAGCTTGTCAGAAAAGGCATTCTGAGATGTAAACTCTCCTATTGGAACTTCAATATTCTACTCCTAGTAATACATATTTGTTCCATGTGCATTTACAAAAGGCAATCTTTAAGGTAAAAGTAGAACTTGGCTAGTGGTTGACATTTCTGAACAGTATGTACTTTTGCCTTTGAACAATAGTCTTGATATCCTGAATGCCACTGAGGTAATCCCACCGCCTGAGGGAGAGACTGATGAAGCTTTTATAACAAGAACAAGCAGTACAGGTAACAATATAGAGGCAGATATTATCCTTCTTCCGCTATTAGTATGTTCTTCCAGCCCAGTAGAATAAGGATGGAAAACCATTAAGGCAACATCCTGGTGGTTGAATATCAGTCGACTGTGTTTTTTCTTGAATACTTCAACCACTTGTGACTTAATTATCAATGTATAATTTAAATTTCTCATTGGAAAAGGCAGGTATGAGGCAGCAAATCAAACCAAGCAATCCAGAGTTAATCCAGACTGTGGAGCAAACCAGCTGAGCTCCAGTGTATGACCTCAGTCTCTAAGCTTCGTTTCAAATGTCCAGCCTTCTCTTGGCTCCTTCCCTCCCTCCCTTTCCACATTTGCGGCTCCTCCAGAGGACCTGTTGTTTTCTTTTCTCTCCATGACTCTTGCCCACATCATTAGTAATGAAAGTGAAACTGGGAGTAATAAAAACATAGGAGACACCATTAGCTACGTACCATAACCAAAATAACTTAGTTCAACAATTGCAATTATAGGTTCAGCAGCACAATTTAATGGTGGTTTTGGTTTAATTAATTATTTTTCTCTACAAGTGGAGAGTATAAAGTACTGTGCTGGATGAAACATATGTTAGGTCTAGTCATTTTGAAATCTTACCTCCTACTGAAAAAGAATATTGGAAGTTGAAAAGAAGTTCTGGGAAATATGAGCATTTTGTGGTAAAATATTGCAAAACCATAGTGATTGCTGTAGTGTTCAAGAAATGGCTGAAATGGTAAAAAAGCAGTGGGTGTTCTGAGGGAAGCTTTCTGAGGGAGATATGACAAATAAAATAGCATAGAGAAATCCCAAAGGACACGAACTGATAGTAATTCTGACACTAACTATAAATAAAATCTTTTAGTACATCCTAGATAGGTAGATTGTTGCACCAAGAAATTCAGTGACAGCAGAATACTGTGAGCAGGTAGTGAGTTGGTCAGTCTGAGTTAGAAAATCTTCAGTTTTCAGGGTGTATTTTACTTAGAATAGTAAGTACAAAAGCCTCCAGATCTAGGCTAGCTATATTGGAATGAATTGAATGCCGTCATGTGCAGTGCTGTGTGTTTTTTCTTGTAGCTTTAGGCAGTGCTTTATATTTTGAAGCAAAGATCTTTAAAGCAAAGATTCACATCCAATGATCTATGGGCAAAATGTTGCAAGTGGGACTATCAGAATTGCTAGTACCTTGGGACAGGAAAATAGTTTGAATGGAGGCTATCGATGAAAGTAGTTCCTCATCCGTCTCATCACTAAAACAGGATCATAAGATGCATCCACATTTCTAAGTCCCTTGAAATTATAACATATCTGACATGGGACACAACTGTTCCGTTTGCAAGAAAAAGAATATTTGACTTTTAGCTGATATGGTATTAAAATGTTGTTTATAAATATTGAACCACCTCTTTAGAAGTGAGATATTGTAGAAGTTGTGTGTCACACCTGCGATGACAGGACAGCTCGCTTGCAGGGCTGTGCATTTCCCATCTTTCACCAGTACTTCCTTCATGCGTTTTAATGCAGTTGCTAGATGGGATGTTTTTATGAAGCCTCCTACTCTGTTTACAGGAACATCATTAATTTGCATTTATAAAAGTGATGCTTCTTCCATTTTATAGAAAGTAATTGGATTTCTGTAAGAATATTCCTTGAGTGATTTATAAGATGTAAGAATTTGGCATCTATTGTGATCTATCTGCAAAATTTGTTCTACAAATTAAGTCATGCTACCTGTCTGTCTACTTCATTAGTAGTGTTGTCTTTTGAATTCTTATATCAATGTAGAACAAATAGTTCAGCCTTCTGCTATGATGCAGTCTAAACAGTGAGGGAAAAACTGATGACAGAACATTTCCCTCCTATGCAAAGGGACTATTTCACAATAATTGATGGCCTTCCTGTGAAGATCCCATTCAGGTGGTATACACGCAATGTAATTTTTTTATAGTGGAAGATTAAAGTAATATATTACTTACTTCTGATGCATAGATTAGAGCCCAAGATAAAATTACTTCTGCATTTTTCTTCCTTTTTTTAATTAAAAGCAATAAATGTAGATAGGCAATGTCAGAATGAATCAGCAGTTCTTGTGTTCTGAAATTAAAGTTGTGTGAAAGAAATGAAGTGTCAGATGTTGAGTTTTGCACAACATTGTGTTCCTGAAGCTTCAGAATTTAAAAAAAAAAGGGAAGGAAGAGATAAAGATAAATAAATTATTTTCAATGCCCAGAAAATACAACACAATTGGGAGAGTTTTTAAAACTGTTGTATGCCACTTCTACAGATTTCTGGAAGACAAACAAACATGACTGCGCTGATCTTCTCTGCACTCTTGGGTCTGTCAGTGATTAGAATCAGTTTGGATCCTACAAAACCTGAACCACATGGATAAATGGCTTTAGTCTACAGCTGTGTGTGATCCTCTACTGAGAAGGCTACTAAACAATGAATAAGGCTTAGCCATGTAGGAGCACAGTGACAATTAGGTACATCATTTTAGAAAAAGCTTCTTATAAGGATAGTACACTGGGTACATAGGAGCCAAAATTGACCTTTGTTTCCTGTATCTTTATTTTGCTTGGATTTCATGATTTCAGGTCCTTTAACTGGACCCACTGTAGAGCACTCAACCGCTGCTTTTGCATGTAATTTACATTGCCTGTAACTCCCTATGTGTGGATATGATTGTGAAGATGGCAAGCTCTTCCAAAACAGTCAATAACTTTTCTATTGCTTTCTGAACTAACTATACTGCACAGAACAAATATGATCAAGAGGTTTCATATAGATACAGCAGAAGAAAAAGCAGCTCCCAATAGCTAATTACTTGGTTTACTATTATAAAAAAAAATTTCCAAAGACAACTTGTAATGGGCTATAGAATAACTTCCTAATGAACTATGCCTTATTGTGAATAATTAGATGATCTTTCAGTTTATTTGAAGCACTAAGGAACTGTTCCAAACCTTGAAGATAAATGCAAAAGAAGTTTTTATATTTGATACTACCTGGGAAAAGACAGACAAACACTGTCATGTTAACTATGATTTGAGAGAGATTTTCTACTAGGTGCAGGCAAAAGCAATATGATAAAAGCAATATTCAGTATGAAAGGGAAAATTCAATCCCCTGTAAATATAAAGCTGGTGAAAGAATTTCTGCAATGGAGGAGAACATGATAGTTGTGATGTAATAAAAAAGTTTAACAATAATTAGCTAATAGGTGATGCTTTATTGCTCTAAAGCAGAATTTCTCCATTTTCCTCCTTGTACTTACTCTAGATTATATTCATTGATAATTTAGCTCATATTTCAAAATTAGGTTACAAACCATTTATTGTGAAATAGTCAATGTATCATTTTTCTAATTGCAAAGCCAAAATGATACAGTTGTGCTTTTTCTTGCCCTGGAGATTTGTGCAGTTTCCAAAACATCATCAAATGCAAAGTTTTTCAACAGCTGGAGTGTGTGCACTCAAACAAATCTTCATTTGCAAGAGAAGTGTTGTCGCTTTGTGAAAAGGCTTTTTTAATGGGCAAGAAAGAATATAGCTTACTCTCAGTCAGGACCTTTTCTTCCAAGGGAAGTGAGCAATTATGAAAGTGTGACTGAAATAAATAAAACAAAAAAGCCTGATACTTTGGGCCAGATTCTGTCAGTCTGCATCTGTACTAGAGTCTGAACAGTGCCTGGGCCCACTCCCTGGCTCTGAGACATCATCTGAATATGTTTATATTATTTTACACTCTTAAACTTTGAACCAGGTTGGAGGTGTCAAACTGCCTACTGGGAATAGTCCCAAGTCATTGCTGTTGTCTGCATGACCTTGCTCTCTGTTCTGTGCAAGCATGATTTACAGAATCATAGAATAGAATGGGTTGGAAGGGATCTTTAAATGTCATCTAATCCAAGACCCCTTCAATGAGCAGGTACGTCTTCCACTAGACCAGGTTGCTCAGAGCCCTGTCCAACCAGACCTGGAATGTTTCCAGGGATGGGGGAACTACCACCTCTCTGGGCAACCTGTGCCAGTGTTTCACCACTCTAATCATAAAAAAATTCTTCCTTGTATCTAGTCTAAATCTACCCTCTTTTAGTTTGAAACCATTACCCCTTGTCCTATTGTAACAGGCCCTGCTACAAAGATTTCCCAGCGAGCTTAAAGCTGGACCAGCTAGTGAGTAGGAGGAGACCTGCAACTGGAAAGTCCTGGGGTCTGAGCTGGCAACTGGGTAAGGGGCAAGGGTCCAGGCATGGGTACTGGATAGACTAAAAGTTCATGCTAAGACTCAAGGAATCTGTGCAGGGATACTTCACGTCTGCTGGGTGAGGTTCCCTTAGGAGTGGGTCCATGCTGAATGATGCGGGGGACTCAGTGACAAAGGCCATCAAAAAGGCTTATGCACTCAGTACCTTCTTTGCCTTGGGCTTTAGCAAATTCTGCTGTCATGCTGCCACGTACACAGGCAGCAGAGTCTGGGCAGGTGAGCTGCAATGCACAGTAGAAGACCAAATTAAGGAAACTGGACAGAGTATGTGGGATCAGACAGATGCACCCATGAGTACTAAAAGAACCGGCCAGTGTCTCTGTGAGGCTGCTCTCATCGGTTTTGAAATGTCATGATGAAGTGGAGAGGTTCCTAATGACTGGCAAAAGTCATCGCACCTCTCTTCAGGACAGGCAAGAAGGAAGCTACAGAGTACTACCTGCCTGTCTGCCTTATCTCAGTTACGAAGGAGGATTATGAAACAAATATTCTTCAAAGCTATTTCCATGAAGGATAAGAAGGTGGTTAGGAGAAATCAGCATGGCTTTAGCAAGGATAAATCATACTTGACTGATCTGATTACCTTCTATAGGTAATAGGACGACCTGCTCTGCGGACAAGATGGGAAAGCAGTGGATGCTTCTAATTCAGCAAAGTTCTTAACATAGTTTCCTCCAAAGTATCCCTTCAGCAAAAATTGAGAGATATGGGTTGGATGGGTGGACAGCAAAATGTGTGGAAAAATTGCTGGACTTTCAGCCTCAAAAAACAGTGGTCAACAGTTAAATGTCTAAGTGAAGGATAGCTGCTGGCAGCATTCCTGAGGGACCCATGATGGAAGCAATGTTGCTTACTGTTTTCTTTGATAACTTGGATCCTAGAATGGAGTGCACTTTCCAGAAGTTTGTGGCTGCCACCAAACTGGAAGAACAGTCAGTAAACTTGAGATAAATGGCTGCCATTTAGAGGGACTTGGACAGTCTGGAGAAATGGGTTGTCAAGAATCTCATGAAGAACAATGAAAGCAAAAAAGCAAAGGTTTGCATCCAGGGTGGAATAACTTCAGGCAACAATACAGGCTGGGGACCAGGTGGATAGAAAGCAGCTTTGCAGAATGGACCAGGGGATCCTGGCAGGCTACAGGCTGAACACCATTCAGCAGTTGGCCCTCTCAGTGATTAAGGCCAACTGTACATGAGCCGGCTTTTGCAAGAAAGTAGCCAGGAGTTCAGGGGAAATGATTATTCATCTGTGTTTGGCATAGGAGACCACACCTGGAGTACTGTGTCCCATTTTGGGTTCCCAAGTGCAAAAAAATTTGTCAGCATACTGAAGTGACTCCAACAGAGTCTATCAATATGGTGCAAGATCTAAAGCACATGATGGGGAAAAGCTGAGAGAGACGAGCTTGTTTAGTCTTAAGAAGAGAAAGCTGAGAGGGAATCTTTTTGCTGTTTACAACTACCTACAGGACAGGTGGAAGCAGATGAAGCCAGATTCAGTGAAGGCACAAGAGGCAGTGGACACAAATTGCAGCAATTTGTGCCACTGAACCAGAGGTTTAGAGACTATGTGGAAGCTCCATCCCTGGAAATATTCAAAGTTTGACTGGACAAGACACCAGCAACCTGTTGTAATTTTGGAGTTATCCTTGGTTGGCACAGGGAGGTTGGATAAGATGATCTCCAAAGGTCCCTTTAAACCCAATAATTCTATGATTTTACATATCTAAAGAAACCAAAGCACCTGTGAAAAGTTTTCCCTCCTGGGGATTCCCCCAGTCATGAAGAACTCCTAATACATTTGAAGCTAATATTGCTTTATCTTTTTGATACTCATTTTTCTGGTCCCCTACCGTTTAGTTATAGATGAGTTTAAAAGCCTTCATGAAAGCTGAAGGCTGAGCCATTCAAAAAAGGAGCAATAAAGATTCCTAGAGAATGGAAAAATCCTTTAAGGAAAAAAATGAACAGTTCTGCTTTAACTTTAAGCAGAAACTTCTTTTAGTTTTGCCAGCACCTGATATGAAGATAGGAAAATTTAAAACAGCTCAGGATGAGAAAACCTGGTCCTCAGTACCCACAGATCATTTGGAAAAACAAAATGGTATTTTCATGGGAAAAGTACATGTTTTTCCTGGTACTAGAGGATGCAATTTTTATTCCTGTTGCTTAAGAGTATTGTATTTCTGCTAAGGCAAGAAGAAGTCTGAAACTATCCATACAGGCCAGATTATGGTTGCTGTGTCGCAAATTTGCTTCAGAGAAAGGGTGCAAGTAGTATGGGTAATCACATCAATGGCCTGAGGGGCAGAGGAGAAAGCACTCCTTAGGTGGAAGCAGTGGACAAAACTGAGCTTCTGTGGTGTTCTTTGAGACTTGGATCATGTTCTGAAAAGCTTTTTATATGTAAAATGTGAATTGACTCCTATGGAAGACACCATTGTGTTAATAGGAAAAATGTAAGTTTGCAATGGGCTTCAACGCCGACCTTTTTTAATGAAGCTGTCACTATTTACAGATAGAGTTTTGGTATTATAGATAAAGGGCAGCTTTTCAGGAGAACGTTTTTCTATGGCAATTTAATTTTCTCTAAAATGTGTTGTTGCCTCCAGCTGTCCCTTGATTTATAAACTGGAAAGCATTAGCTGGCTAAACAAAATTATCATGCATTTACCTATCAGGATTTTGCTATTATGCATCTGGCAATGCAGCATGAGAATGAAACTTATTCATAGTGCAGCAATGGAGGAGGTATTTCTTGGTATTTTGGTTCCTTCTGAAATACTATAGCACATGTGAGTTTTAGTGGCATTATGGTATGTCATAGTAATTCTTGTAAATAAACCAGGATCCTACTGTATGACCATAAAGTCCATCCCAGCCCAATGGAGTTAGTAATATAAATCCTATTGTGTGCTCTTTTCCCCTTCTTCATTAATGCTGTAACTGTAGAAAGCACAATTCCTAGAAATGTCAAAGAAAATTGCCTACATAGGGAAAGTATTATATCCCATGTGACCATTAGCACCAGAACCAGTACACTTAAGAAATTTTATTCAGCTTAATTAGATTAGAGGTACTGAGCACAGGGACTAAACATAGGGTATTTATATTTAAATATCAAAGTTTAAAAAAAATCCACAGAAAAGATATTGCAACAGAACTACTTTTTTTCTACTCAGGTTTTCTGTCACCTCTCTTATCTGTGACTGCTTTATATCTTTAGATAATGAAATCTTCAGGGCAGGGGCTCTGGCCCCATCTTCTAATATGGTTGAGTTGCTCTTGGCAAAATGTACACCAGGGATGTAAGAAGTTATTTGTTATTTAATTGTAATATCACCTTCAAAGCCCATCTGAGGTTGTAGTCTTACTGAGTTAGACACCACACAGACTACAAGTAAGACTCAGCAATTGGATTTTTCTCATTAGGCGCAAGTGCCTGGAAGCAGATAAGTTTTCCTATTATAGTGGAGATGGCAGTGCTGGCTGGCAGCTATCACAGAACAAAGATAAGAGCTGGTCTTTGCCTTTCATTGGTACTTGAGAAGAAAATGCATCAGCATACAAGTGGATCCCGACAAGGCTGCTGTTTAATTCCTTTTATTGCAAGTCAGTGTTCACAAGACTAAAGAAAAATAATATGAGAAGTTTTTACGAAGAAGATAGTGGAAAAACAATATAGTAATATATCAGAAGGAGTGGCATAGATTACTGCTGCTTCCTATGACTAGAAAAGTTCTCAACTCTTTCATATCCTGTGGGTCAGAGGCCTGTGGTCCTGTATCTCACACAAGAGAGGACCAGAAACTAGCAATGCTAATGCATGAAATATGGCTAGCAAAGTGGGAGAGCAGAGAACGAAGGAAAAAAAACACAGTGTCTTATGTCAAGGTCTGTATCTATGTATTGGTTACACTCCTACACAACTGACTGAATGACCTTGCCTGTCTGAGGAAGACAGATATTTCTGTTTTCATCTGTAGTTTGTACCAGGGTAATGACATGAAGTTTATGTTTCCCCCATCAATGGATCATTACAACTACTTCAGTTAATGTTAAGGTACAAGACATTCTCTGGAAATTATGGGTTTCATAGGACTGTAAGTTGTGTACGAGGAAATACTTGGTATTTTTGATGGTTTTATTTTTTCCTGCATTTGCAGCAGTAAAACTTTAATACTTAACCAAATAATGTCATACAGTTAATAACCAGCACTGTAATGCACTGCCAATGTTTTATAGATATAGAATTGTTACTTCTAATCTTCTGCCATACTGTGTAGTGCTTCATCCTTCTCTTTCAAGCAGTGCTTGCTCTTCGCTTACTGAGTGACCACTCACTGCATGCGGATGTGCAGAAGAGTAAATGTCACACGTGCCAAAACTCAGAGAAGACAATCACTGTTGGTTTACTTTTGAATCCAGCTCAATTTCTGGTTCCCATCAGCTGCAGCTACAGTGTCTGAAAGCAGTTCATTCTGAATGAAGAATCTGTTTTCTGAGATGTAAGGTGCGCCAAGCTGAGGTGATCACAGGAAGAACCTCAAAGGGTTTCACAGAAATGGATGGAAACATATCTAAAGCTTCTAGCTACGTCCATACTTCACACCATTAGGGTGACCTGCAAAGCACCTGGTTAAAGTCCCTGGGCTGTAAATCCAGATCTGTGAGGATCTTTGGCTCTTGTTGATTGAATCTACACTGATTAATACTGCTGGGGGCCGGGAACAAGAGCCATTTTTGCAACCTGGGGTCCACCATGGGAAGGGAGGGATTCCTCTCTGCCAGAATCCAACCACAGCCGTTTGCTCTGTCAAAGACAGCAGTAATAGTAGTGTGTCTAATATCTACCTGTTCTCCCCAGAGTTTTTAAAAGTATGTTCCTGTATCTTAAAGACCTCTAAGACACACTTTGTTAGCCAGAGGCTGTGTATGGCATTTTAAAAACCTTTGGCTTAGATGTATCTGGTTTCAGAAATAGCTTTTCTCCCAATGTGGCAGAGACACTGAAATTACATCAATTTAAAGGACCTATTAAAAAAAAAAAAAAGAAATTAAAAAAAAATGCATTACATTTTAAGTCTTGTATTTCTAGGACTGCACTGAAAGGGAATCCAATTAATTTGCTGTCTGAGCTTAGCTAAAAGACTGACTCACTCTAAACCATACCTTTCTCAAAGAAGAGGACTATAAAATAGCCTTTCAAATGTAAGTTGACCTTCGAATAACTTACAGGATCATGACCTACAGGGACAAAAACAGTTATCTAGAACTGGTCAGTAATGAACAATTTCTCACTAAATCACCCTTAATGGGATCTGAGAATTAAATGGAGAATAAAATTCTCCATAGGCCTCAGCAGTACTATTGTAATTAGTGTAAATTGTTTATCTTGATGGTCTTTGTATAAGGTCTTAAATTCACAACTGACCTGAGCTGAAAATTATTGGTGGCTGAGACAGTCTTAGTAGAAAACACTATATACGCTCACTCTGCTCTTACTCTCCCGTAACCATCAACATATGGCCGCTGGTCAAGATAGGATCCTACAATAGAGACACACTTGATGTGTGGGCATCTGGACAGCTGTTCAGATGTCTATCAGTGCTGTCCAGGATGCAGTCATTACCATAGGGAATACCACTATGAATACAATTATCTTTATTACTCTCAGGTTAAGAGTTTATGACCTCCATGTGTAGATCATCTGAATTATTATATTATTGTATTTAGCTTACTGAGCTATTATATTATACTTTAACATAAGCATCATCAACTTGAGCAATGATCCTGAATTATACCTTGCTATATGCTCTTATTCATTCTCTCTTTGTTCTAACCGCTTGATGTCTTTATTCCACATACTTTCTCATTTTTTATTATGATCATCATAAAATAAAATTCTGTTCATAAGGTTAAATGCTTCTCAAAGAATAAAGTCAAACAATCCACATAAAGGACACTGTAACGTGCTGATGAGGGAAAATATTGAAATATGTGTGCGAACAATCCTTCTGTGAATCATTTAAGTAAAAAAAAAGAAAAGCTTGATATGACTTGTGTCCTTTTTGTCACATAACAACACCAGCTTAAGTGTCTTCACGGGAATCTTTACTCTTTCCTAGGTGACTTTACCCAGCAGAACTTTCCCATTTACCAATGCTCTGCTTGCTTAGAAGGACCTTGTTGAGGGTGAAAACAATCCAGTCAGTGCTAAGAGGGCGTCCTATTATAAAGTGTCTCAAAACTGGGAAATAAACTTAGTAAAAAATGGGTTGATGTGGCTGAGGGTTATGCATTGTGGTGTTATGCACAGGAAACTTCCACCCCTGCTGTGGCCTGCCCTGCCCTCGTGGATGAGTAGCCATCCACAACTCCTGTTGCAGTTGCGCAAACGAGAAATTTGACTGCTTACACTGAAGCGAGCCCTGTTTATACTATGTCAGAGCAAATCCCACCGGAGCATAAACTGTTTGACTAAAGAATGCTTTATTTCTAATGCTTTCTGTCATTTCAGAATTTTCTCTACAAACACTGAAGATTATTTAACTGGCCATTAATTAAAAACATGAGAACTTGGTGTTTTTTGCTTCCCAACTGGAAAACTTCACATTTGTTATAGAAATTATATCTATTCTTATCTAAAACATACATCCAGTCTACGAAAATTTATCCATTTGAGAATTTATTTCATGGGTCACAAAGATGCACTATGTAGTCAGATTGCTTACGCAGCATCTGAACATTTAAGGCTCTCAGTGGGGAAAATTGTTTTTTTTATATTTAATTAATCAACGTAACTGAACAAAATGATCAAACCTTCAGGTTCACAATGACTTAATCTGATGGTTTTGCTTTTTCTTTTAATGCTTTTTGAAAGGCAAAACTGTAACAGAATTTAAATTTTTATGATTTTGATGCATTATATATTGGTGTCAAATTAACGACAGTGGACCCTCAAGGTAACTCTTTACCTGTATGAAGTATCTTTAGTGTAGACAGTGTTGTCTATTATTAGTATTTCCCATCCCAATATGAATAAGCTATAAGTTCAAATGATTATCTCTGTAACTGATTGAAATCATTCATTTTCCTGCTCACCATAAATTAAACACTTTCAGTCAACAGTAAAAAGTATTAGTTACTAGCATCTGCTTAATTGGAGATAGATTAAGAAATCTGCATTTCATTTCATGTGGATAGTCTCCAAATCATGTAAAAGGTAACAACCTTTAATGTCTAACCTGCAGCTGCTCGGTGATTAAATGAGAAACAATATTGAAAGTAGCCCGTAAAGTTAGTTATCAATTTTAAGGAGTTTCTTTTAGGAAACAGAAGGAAAGAAAATGAAGTAATCTTTATTATTTCCCCAGGAAAAATGTGTTATAGTCTTGGAAGTTTTACTCATCAGAGAAAACTTTGATGGTGGTCTAATTCTAACATCCATAAAATATCTGTCACAAAAATACTCTCATAACATTGTTAATCAGAAGAATGTTATTTATTTCTTTCAGGTCCTAAGAACTTATATTATGGATAACCAACACTGGACGTTAAACTTGATGAAAGTATTTGCCCTTGATGAGGGTTGAAATCCACATATTTTGAGTGAAGAATGTCTTCAGCACCTTCAGATACTTATCTCTGGGCTTAGACCAGTCAAAGGATTGCTCTGGAAGCACGAGTCTAAGGTTATGATAAATATTTGTATGGGGCATAAACTGGAAACGCTTTGGAGGGAGGGCAGGGAGGGAGGATAGAGCTGCAGGGATGGCTTTCAAAGCATGTTTAAGAAATGTAGGTAAATGCCAAAAGAAAGAAACAACAAGGTGAAAGCAGCAGGAGGGGCTGCGTGGGGGAGCTGCTGGCATCCCTGAAGGGACGGTGACCCACAGAGGACCCACGCTAGAGCTGGGGAAACAAGAAAGACGGAAGGAACAAGGGAATAAAAGGGTAAGAAACAAGAGTGGCAGAAAGAAACCACTATGCACTGACCTCAACCTCCTGTGCCTCCTTTTGTCTCACCAATGGGCCTGAGTGCAGCCTGCGGTGATGACAAGGGGCTAATCAAATGTTTATGTTAATTGACAATAAATTAAGTTAAATTCCCCAGGCTGACTTTATTTTGCTTATGACAATATTTCTAATGGTATGAAGAGACGGATGTTTTGCACAAGGATATTAAAAATTTGGCGAATGGAATAATTTATCAATTGCACTGGCATTTAATGTGGAGTTGAGAGTTTCAAAAGTGATTACTATCCTGCAGTTTCTTTCCATTCCCCTATCTGTAAATCTGACGCCCTGATACTGAACAGCGACAAAGCACCAAGTTATGAACCAGAGCAGTATGAAGCATTTAGAGATGAATTCAGCCGTAACTTCAGATTACACAATTTTCTCTGCTATCACTCAAGCATATTTGTACACATCTGACAACTGAAATATTAATAAAAATAGAAAATGATAAATCATATATAAGAAGTTAACAAATATTTCTCATCTAAACAGTTTCTAAATGCCTGAAAGTATCTCTGAAAAGGATGCTTACGGGAAATGTAAACGCATATTACCACAACTGCTCAGCTACCTGTTGAGTGCATTCTTTGGATGGATACACTTCATTTACAAAGCCTTGGTTATGAATTTACCTAGTGTTGGAAATGGCATCATTCCTGCTTTAATGTTTTCCCTCTCTCTTTCTAAAATTAAAAGAAATTCTAAATTCGAGGTTCACACAAGAGAGGTGGTGACTATCCCATCAGAATTTTTGTGATAGGGTTAACTGGAGGGGAAGAAGGAGATTTCTAGGATATATGAGAATATTCTTTGAAAGTGAAGTCCGAATTAAAAAAAATCTATTCATAGTCTCTGAACTCAACAGAATATACAATTAAGCATAAAGTTGCATTACATTACAAAAATAAATGTCAAAATAATTTCACTCTGTAGTTATCCCTACAACTGGTGTTGCTTTAATTTGCTTCCCAGAATGCAGGGGCCTCCAGTTTTCCCTCTTTGGGTCACCCCTTAACACAGCTTTCTCACCCTCCCCTCGTTTCTCTTCTTTGGATGATTCTGGCTAGAAAACTGTAGAGATAGTTTCCCAAATGTGCTATTAGGCAGTGAGTTGATGGCTTGGTTAATAAAAAGCTAGAAAATTTCTCTTTGGGATTCTCTTTTGTTAATCTCAGTAATGAAAACAGCTAAATTTACATTTCCAATTTCCAACAAATTTGGAAGGTCTGTGTTCTCCTGACAACTCAGAAGAATGTGTGCATGGATATGTTCATATGTGAACTGAAGGAATGTTGTGATTAAATTATATAAAAGCACAATATCTGCATTTATATCTTCATAGAAATTGAAGACTTGATCCAAAGATTTTTAGAAAGCCACTAAGAATCAAGCCTTTATTAAAGCAGATCTGTAAGAAAACAGCTTTCCCATTCTTTGAAGCATCATTATTTTTCTTCTTTGCAGTGAAGTCGAGATGGGTTTTCATGGGTAACTCAAGTAGAAACATGAACAAAACACTTATCTGGGATGAGAGTGATCCAGGTTTAAGCCATTTACCTCATTTTGCACTGCAAAGCTCAAGTCAGACCTCGGCCTCCTGTGGCCCTGTGTGTAGGAAATTTCCCTGGGGTGGCCGCTGGTACAGGGTAGCCCTCCTTACTGCTGAAAAGTAATTCAACCTTCCCAGTTGTGACATGAAGTTCCTTCTAAAAAAATGTGGTCAACATGATTTGATACTGTGAAGTTTTGGTTTCTACTAGATTAAAGTTGATAAGGAAAAAACCCAACCAAACAAAAAACTCCACCACCCCCCAAAAAAGCAAATAAGCAAACAAAAAAAACCCCATTGCCTTGAATATTTTCTAGTTGCTTTTTTGGAGAAAATCCTGGACTGAGGGATTTAGACACAGAGTGAAAAGAGATGAGGGTTCGCTTAAGCAGTAGTACAAAATAGACCAGATTAAATCATACAAAGTGTCATCCATAAGAGGTGTAGGACTCTTTTTAGATATATGATTTTACTCTAAACTATAGCTCTTCAGACCTGGTAATGACTTCAGGTTTCTGTAGATCTCACAATTCTTTTTGAGGTATAGTTATGGGAAGTATGTTTTGGAAGTGACTGATACCTCTCTTCTTGGGAAATCTCTGGAACTAATGGTGGTCTGCAAATGGAACTGTGCAGGTGTTAAACCCTTTCCATTTATATTCATTTCCTTCTTTCAGAGTATGTCAAGAAATACCGATTTTCTCTATAAGCAAATCTTTCTCTAGCAACTTTTTACACAAAGCCTAAATAAAGATGCAGGTTTCGGGCAGTTTATCCTAAGATAATACCCAAAAAAACTTGCAGGCCTGCCACTAATGCTAAGAGTATACCTAAAAAGTATCTATGCTGTCTACAGTGCATTAAAAAGCTCAGTTCTGCACATATAGCTGATGCTGCGCGCAGTAGGAAGCTCAACAAGATTTTAGGACTATAAATGAAATACTTCAGGCTGGGCAGGGCAATTACTCAAGGACAGCTACCTAGCAATAAAGCAAGGAAAGTGTACACATGATCAGCTCCTCTGGTTTTGGGATGTGGGTTTTTTTGCAACATTACTGTTGTGACTTTTGGACTTTTGCTTTTGGCTTTCGCATTCTCTTAAGGTGACAAACAGGGTGCTTTATAATCTACAGAAGATATGTTACATGGAACTCCTTCATACAAACTTATTGCATAGTCACCAGAGAATTCAAGGGTCTGAATTTAATCTATCTAAAGTATCAAAGTAAACAACGGTTTTGATACCAAGGTACGCAGCTCTAAGAAGAACTATGGATGGTATCAAGACAATTACATCTTCTTTTAGCTGATGCAGTGTGACTTAAAGAACATACCATTCTTCAACATCAAGTACAAAATGTCATCCATGTTCAAAGCATAAATAAAAACAAAAATTTCCTCGAGTAAGTGAACAAAGAGAAGGACTTTGAGAGAGCAGCCCAGAACAGTATAAATAATCTGCTGCCAATTACAACTTATAAGAATTTACATAACACAGCCATGAGAACAAACGAAGCAACATTGTGACCAACAACTATTTAACTAATATAATTAATTAAAAAAAAAAATGTTTTAACAAGCTTTGCTTGAATCTGTTATTATCTCAACCCTTGTTGCCCCATGTGGGGTGCCAAAAAAGGACTGTCATGGTTTTGGCCTCAGCCAGCAACAAAGAACCACGCAGCCGCTCACTCACACTCCCCTCCCCCCGCCAGCAGTGAGGACAATCTGAAGAAGAAGGCAAAACTCGTGGGCTGACATCAAGGCAGTTTAACAGAACAGTAAAGGAAAGAGAAAACCAACAACAATAACACCAATAGAGGAATGCACAAACATGATTACGGTACCACCGCTCACTGACCGGACCGGGAAGACCCAGCACGCTCTAAGCCGTGACTTCCTGCCCCCTGCCCCGGCCAGCTCCCCCCATAGCCTGGGCATGGCTCACATGGTGTGGAATACCTGTGTCCCGGGCCAGATCCTTGGGGTAATTAACCCTACCCCTGCCAGAACAAGGACAATAATAAATAATTATACCAAACAGGACACTTAGCAGTAATTTGAAGCATTACCTTGGGTCATAAAAGTGCTGCCTGATTACTCACAAGAATTTTATCTTGACAAGTTACATCACTGAAGTTTTTTTGCATTTGTGTGTGTGTGTGTGAAAAGATGAGGAATTTGTATTCTGCTGCAAAATATATTTTTTGCTTTAACTTGCATAAACAAATCAACCTACCTGATACACATTTTGTGAAGTATAGTCATACAAGAAATTTCTGTACTGAATAGTTCCACATTTAGTATTTCATAACATCTGTCTATAAATGCTGTCCATAATACCTGAGGACTGTAAGATTTCACCTTTTACCATGGGATTTGTGCCATTTCTACTATCTACATCCAACCTCGCTTAACAGAATACTGCTAAAAACATTTATTTTTGTTCTTTATCTTACACAACTCCTCAAAACTGATAGCAGAGCAGTATATTAATCCCTAAAACAACTGCAGAGAGTCACAGAGACTATGATGTTCCTAGTTGTGTTAATAATGTTATTTAAAAGACAGTGTAAAGTGGTTCAAAGGGTAAATTTACACCATCTCAATCTCTGCATCTTCCATCTGTTATGAAAGCAAATTGTGCTATTGTGATTTAGTATAATAATACACTATTGGAACCATAGCACCCTCAATAGGTATCACATCACTTTGGCAAAGTGGGGAGAATTCTGGAAATGTTTTGTGCTGTAAGATTTTTTTGGGGGAAGTGGCAACTTGCAGTGCTACAAAAACATCATAGGAAAAGTGGGTTTTTTTTCAGAGTGATATTAAGCCATACAGCAGTAATTCAAAGAGATAAGTGAGTTCTTAACTATAGAAGTAGTGTGCAGAGCAGGGCTAGTTAGCTGAAAACTGGCTCTTCTTTCCTTGAGAGGTGTAAAGATTTCAAGTATCTTTGAATTTCACTACTTGAACTAACCAAAAGTAGTGAATGTAAGAGAGAAACCAACGAAAGATACTTTGCTTTGCATAAATAACAAAGCACATGACACAGCAGGGAGTGACTGCTGCAGACATAGGCTCTACAGTCCAGGAAGCATAGCTATAACTGTGGAACTGATGAAATGGTTGCTTACATCCCTATTTCTATGAAAATTTAACTATATAAGAAACAAGATGTTGCGAAGTATGTCTTCTGCCAAACTTGTCAACAGTTTGATGAACAGAACAGTGTTCTTAGATACTGCTTACTAAAGAGTCCGAGTTTGAATCAGTGGTTATGACCAGTCTTTAAGGTAAAAGGTTAACCTAACACAAGGGAAGGAGCCTGTGAAAAAAACTTCTCCTTCTTCAGTTTGCTGTTGAAGGAATGACCAAAAAAGTGGTCAAGCCAGAATACCCACCTGATGTCACTTTTAAATTAAACCTTGAAAGAAGCAGAAATTTTTTTGTGCTACTACACGTTCCCAAAATAGGGGAGGATGCAGAGTCAAAAGCTGTATTTGGATGAATCAGACAAAGGACTTGCATTAAGTTTAAATGTGTCATGGTTTTAGCTGGGATGAAGTTGACTTTCTTGCTGGAAGCTGGTGTGGTGCTGTGTTTTGGATTTGGGATGGGAGGGGTGTTGATGGCACACTGATGGTTTTGGTTGTTGCTAAGCAGCCTTTTCTGCTCCTCATAACACCCCGTCAGTGAGTAGGCTGGGGGTGCACAAGAAGCTGGTAGGAGACACATCCGGGACAGCTGACCCCAACTGACCAAAGGAATGTCCCATACCATATGACGTCATGCTCAGCAATATAAAGCTGGGGATGAAGAAGGAAGGGGGGAACTTTCTGAGTTATGGCATTTGTCTTCCCAAGTAACTGTTACGCGTGATTCAGCCCTGCTTTTCCTGGAGGTGGCTGAACACCTGCCTGCCCATGGGAAGTTGTGAATGAATTCCTTGTTTTGCTTTGCCTGCGTGTGTGACTTTTGCTTTACCTATTAAACTATCTTTATCTCAATCCGTGAGTTTTCTCGCTTTTACTCTCCTGATTCTTTCCCCCATCCCACTGAGTGAGAGTGAGCAAGCAGCTGCGTGGTCCTGGTTGCCATCTGGGATTAAACCACAACATAAGGGAACACCCAGTCTCTTGTGGCATTGGTTATTATGGGAAAGTATTTCCATCATGATACTTTTATGTTGTGACTCTGGTTGTCACACTGGTAAGAAGACTCCAGTAAAAAGTTTCAGTCTCTACAAAGTAATACTTCCTTGTGAAGAAATATTTCCTTGGGGTTCTTTTATTATTAGCCAAATCATGGAACTTACACTGATGACGCTTTTCCACTATTTCGTTTGAGTAACTGCCAAAATAAAACAAGCTAAGAGAGAGGAAGAGATAAGAAATGCCCTGTAACAGAGCTGGACAAATGAAAGACACAGGAGATGTAGTTTTTAATTTTCTATTCCATTTGCAACTTACTCAGTGATACATTCAGTTGCTCTCCGATGGTTAGATACCATGGTGGTAAGTATTTTAGATTAGATAGATAACATTGCTCATGAGAAATTTAATCCAGTAATTCATGTTGGCATATAGAAAAGATGGAAACTTTGCTAATATTCTCACTACCATGCCAGAAATAATTTATAGGTGCAACTGTTCAGAAATTCTTTTCCTATGTGGTATATCTAGTATGTCAACATTTGCTTTTTTCTCAAAATAAACCACATTGAAACATCAATCTTTCAACTGACTGAACAGTTCTAAATACATTTCTGGAAGTGTTGCAATTTTTCACCAAAGTGGGGTATTTCACTCAAATTCATGACATTTTTGGTTTTTGAATAGCTGTTATTTTTGTGCTGAAAAATAAAATGGCACAGACTTCTCAGTTAATTTTTATTTTTGGCAGCCTTTTCCATACTCTAGTGGTAAGAAGAGAGGAGAGGGAGTTGAGAACTACAGCTGAATGATTTTGACCACGATGTGCATTGAAGAATTATGAGTATATTTTATCAGGGAAACCTTTCTTTCCAGTTAGCTATTGGGATTAAGAGACAGTGTTATCTCCAGATGGCTTGTCCTAAGCCCACCTTGTGCTGGATGTAGAATATGACTTTTAATTATCTGAATTTGTAGCTGATATTAGGGTAGATCCTGTGCAAGAATTATCAAGATTAGGAAGCTTAACTCTGAGCAGGAACTGGGTATAAGTAGCACTTCCATTGTCCATTTCTTTAGTATTGATTGCATGATTGTATGTTTGAAGAAAGAAGTTCAGCTATTGTACAAACCTCTTTCATGCTGGAGGAGACAACATGGTCAAGAACCTATGACTATATTCAGAAGGTGTTGATGAGAGACTGCACACCAAATTCTGGGAGGGTAGAAGTTCTGCTGTTTGCCAGGCAGACCTGACATTTTATTTCAGGAAGTTAAAAAAAAAGGGTTTCATCTATAAAAGTAAATGGAAGTAGCAGTGGCATAATCCTCACTTTGCACCCTTCCAGTTTTGATAAATGTATCTTACTAATTTCCTTTTATAACACATTAGTTCATAGTTTATGGCACATAAATGTCACCAGCTGTGCAGTTGCTTTTTTTTGTTGGTGTAATACAACCATTATTTGTAACTTATGACAGAGTTGAGAATGTCGTGTTTTAATATGGAACTAGATGAAAGATGTTTGAAATATTAATCTATCCAAATAATATATAACACTGATCTTAGCAATCTTGAAAAATAAAATGCAAGAAATTATAAATATTATTTGTACCATAAATAGAAGATAATAAAGTACCTTAACTCCTCAAACAAAATTATTGATGTTTCAAGATGCATGCATATTCTATATGTGTTCAGGTGTATACAGCCTGACTTTATGATAAATTATTACAATGATATTATTGCAAATCTTGGTTATGAATATGCTAAAAAGATCTAGAGAAGAGTAATTGTTCATACTTAATGAACAGTCAGATTTTAAAAAGAAGTGACTTCTAATGGGCTCTATCTTGCAAAATTGCCAGATGTCACCATCATGATTAAATTCATCTGACTAAACTAAACTAAGCCAGCAATAGGAAGAAAATAATTTATCAAGTCCCCCTGCCAAGGCACTCATAACCTTGGCAAGACCATTAAAATCCAATAAATAAATACTGATGGAAAACTCAAAAAATATACCATTAATAAACAAGACAGAAGAGCATCTTGGATAAAGAAGTGCACATTGTAAATAGAGGCTGTTTATATGGTCACAGTCATCTCCTATCCGTAAAGCCATACTCTGGCAGGGATGACATGGTCCCTTCAAGAAGTAACAAAGGGGAGAACTTAAGCTTCTTTTACTCCTTAAAAACATTCAAGACAACCACCCAGCCCTCCAGCTAGTTGCAAATAGCCTAGTCCAGATGTCTATACTCCATTTGCTCCCATGATAACACTGACTAGCCAGAGGTCCCTTTCTATTCGCTCCAAAATCACATGGGACTTGTAGCCTCACTCAAGACTACAGAATAATGAGACATACAGCTAAACTGCAATATTGGCATCTAGCATGGAAAAGTGAAAACACTGCATTGGTGTCACTCTCTGTCCTAGTTCTTTCAAGTCTTTCCTCAAACTGTCTATTCTGGTGATTTTTTCTTCCATCTAGATTTCCCCATAATACTCCAAGACTCCTTGGAGGATTTTTTTCTGTTTCTTTTTGTCATGGTTTAAACCCAGCTGGCAATTAAGTCTCACACAGCCACTCACTCTCCCCCTAGTGAGACAGGGGAGAGAATTGCAAAAGTGAGAAAACTCTTGGATTGAGATAAAGACAGTTTAATAGGTAAAGCAAAAGCTCTGCATGCAAGCAAAGCAAAACAAGGAATTCACTCCCTGCTTCCCATCAGTAGCCATGTGTTCAGCCACCTCCAGGAAAAGCAGGGCTGAATCATGTGTAACAGTTACTTGGGAAGACAAATGCCATAACTCAGAAAGTTCCCCCCTTCCTTCTTCATCCCCAGCTTTATATTGCTGAGCATGACGTCATATGGTATGGAACATCCCTTTGGTCAGTTGGGGTCAGCTGTCCCGGATGTGTCTCCTACCAGCTTCTTGTGCACCCCCAACCTACTCACTGACGGGGTGTTATGAGGAGCAGAAAAGGACTTGACTCTGTATAAGCACTGCTCAGCAGTAGTGCAAACCGCCTTGTATTATCAACACTGTTTTCACCACAGATCCAAACTATAGCCCCATCCTAGCTACTATGAAGAAAATTAACTCTATCCCAGCCAAAACCAGGACACATCTCAACAGAGAACTTGAGGACAAATGGAAGAAGTTCAGAAACTGGCATCCTGGGGTGCATCAAGAGGTGTGTGGCCAGCAGGTCGAGGTCGGTCATCCTTCCCCTCTACTCTGCCTTGGTGAGTCCGCATCTGGTGTATTGTGTCCAGTTCTGGGCTCCCCAGTTCAAGA
>RSEF01000003.1:110883010-110913138 GCA_003993805.1 Himantopus leucocephalus
GAGGTCCCTTCCAACCCTGACCATTCTGTGATTCTGTGAAACACAGATACTCAGGGGCCAAAAGTGAGCAGGATCACATAAGTAGATGTGTTCAGCCTGAATATCCGTTTCAAGATCCTGTTGTGTTTTTCAGATTAATGCACTCATTACATAAGAAATATACTTTGTGCTTTTCCTAATCCCTTCAGCTTTTATATTACACCAGCACAGAGTTCTCTGTGAGCTTTAACAACTTATATTTCATACATTGCAATAACCAATCCCTAGCACTAGAGGAAAACCTCTTGGGAAATATTTTGCCCATTAGGAGGACAGCAGATGGCACTACAGCCACCTTTCCAAAATCATGAGATCAGTACAGAAGATGTAGTCTAGAAAGTGATAAACTCACTTCACTGCTGTTATTTTACAGATGCTAATCAATCATCAAAGCTTTATCTATCTAATGTGCTAAAACTCACCCCTGGTTTCAGAAGATGGAGTCTCAACAATGCTGAGTCATGTCCTGAGGCAAACAGAGCTGTAAAAAAATGCAGACAGATATGAACTACTGAAGGCCATTCAGGTCAATTAAGTATCTATGGCTTTAAGGAGAAAATCGGTTCTTTCAAACAAGAATTTTTTTATAGTTTTAAACAAAACGAGATGGGGGTGTGTGTATGTGTAGGTGTCAGACAGTGGATCCTGTTAATTTTCATATATTTCTCTCTTTTTTGAAGACTTTCAGTGAAAAGCATGCCAAAAAGAATGGCTGTTTGATCCATCTTTCCTTGCACAACGATCACTAATGTATCGATCATGTCCTTATCCAGTAATGAACTTTATCAGGTAAAATCCACCAAAACTAGGTAGTTTCTTCTGATTATTTCTGAATAACCCACAATCACAAACTTCATTAACATCTCTGTTAGTGCATTGAGGAAAGCGGTTGTCTTTTTTTATGTAGACATTCAATGACAGACATCAGTTGAAATGAGGCAGAATCCTGCCAGGATGAGACAACTGCCCTGCACAGACATTTCTGTCTGTGGAGAAGATTTGGACTTAATGATCTTAATGATTCTAAGATGAAAAAGGCCATACGACACAAGTTCTTCTCTGACGTTCCTGAGTTTTCTCCTGTCCAAACAAAACTTCCTCCAGTCTTTCTGAAATCACCTCATAAATATTAACATGTCTGAACAACAGCACTTAATGTTTCTTGCACCATCCTCTCTTCTCAATCTTCTTGTTGAACCTTTCTTTAGGGCTATGTCAAAAACAAGTACATTATTCCAAGAAAAAACTCAAAAATAATGTCTTTACTATGAATTCACATGCAAACCTCTCCTCATATCACAGCAGAGTTACTGCAACTTCCTTTTCTCTGGCAAAAGCCACTTTGTACCATCGTACCCATTTAAAATGTTCAGAGACAGCATTGTTCTGGTTTGAGCTCACAGCTTTTATGTTATTGTTTTTATGGAGAAGATTGTTACAAATAACCATCCCTGGCAGTAGAGATTGGAGCCATAATTTAGTGAGAAACATGGTGAAAAATAAAGAGGATGAGACATAGCAATGGTGAGTGGGAGGTATATGGTAACAAAGAAAAATGTCCATGTACTTAACAGTATTTTAAATTAGGATCAATGGTTCATCTTTGTTACTTGCAGGCTCAGGCTTCTCTTTCTAGGACTGAGTATCTAAAAGACACATGTAACATAATTCAATTGAGCAACTACAGTGCTCAATCAGCTAATCAACAAAGAATAAGCTGCTGCATTTTCATTACTTTATGCATAAAAAAGGCACCTATAGCTGCATAAAGTGTATGCAACATTCTTACTTGACAATGTGAGCTGTGTTTCATTTATATGAGTGGTAGCGCAGGGCGTCCACTTTGCACAGCCACTCACCATGCTGCAGCTGTGGTGCCGCGTGTTCCGACTGACACACTCAGCTCAGACCAGCGTCTGCCAGGAAAAAAAGCAGCAGCTCAAGCTTGACTTGAAGCTCCAGGGTGTTCTAGGATCAGGATAATGCAGGACTGGGCCCACTGTCTCCAGGAACCTAACCCAAAAAAATCAGCCTTTGCAGTAGTCAAGGATGACTAAGATACTGCAGGTATAAGGGAAGATAACTTTACTTTTCACAGCTGTTTTTTTCTTTCACCACTCAGTGAAACTCCTGAGAATTTGGTTCTCATCAAACTGTAATTGCCCTTTTAGGGAAACAGGAGCTAATTTGCAACTAGAATCACAACATGATTGTAATGAGCATTTTGGTGGGTTCTAGCCTAGTTTTAACTGATTAAATCAGTTTTCCAAACTTGTCCAAGTCAGTTAGAACATGCCGACAGTACCAAGCTGGTTCTCCAGTCACATCCCAACCTCTCTGAGAAGCATAGTGAAATAATCTGGAAACCAGCCACACTTCCCCAGCTGTGAGTGCTGCTTGGATATGACAGCTTTCAGCTTGCAGAAAGCTGATCAAAATTGTTTTCTGGCTGTTCTTGTGAACTTGTGAACAGGCTCATGCTGACCTCCTAGTCTGCTCTAAACTATACCAGGCTGAGAACAACATGATTTTCGCTGAAAACAGTGGTGAAAGCAACAGATTTGCAACATACAACAATTTAGCACTGTGTAACAGATAATCGAGTCCAAACTTTGGATCTTAAAAAAAAATTAGTTTTCCTGAACATCTTTTAATTCAGTTATATTTTTGTTCTAATATTAGTTTAAGAAAGTCACGTCTTGTAAAAATAACGTCTAATTTGCATAGGCATGTTAAAAAAAAAAAAATTCAAACAAAGATGTCCCAAACTATTATCTGACTCATGTTGGACATCAAAAGCTTTGAGATAAGGGAGAGAAGTCTTTCCAGTCATGTCATCCAATTTAAACTTTGCTTTTCTCTCATACAGGCAGCTGTATACAGGGAGTGCCCAACTGATCAAATAAAAACTCTAAATTTGTTTGAATATGCAGAAGAAGTTAAATTTCTACTGAAAAATGGCACCTCTCCTCATTCTTGAGTCATCAAGTTGACATATGACCCGCTTTATGTCTGTGTCTATGTACATGCATGTGCATGCGTATATACACATATATATGTACACAAATTTATATACATACATCAGTTATTTCACCTCCTGTCATGTCTTTACCACATGGGAAGATACAAGTCAATAGCAAAGGAACAGGAGATTGTGGGTCCAAGTGCAGTTTTGCACTTAGAAGTAGTGGCATTTCTGTCAACTCCACTTTGATGCTTTCAGGGAACAATTATGGACACAGTTATTTAAATGAACAAAATTGCATGGGCAAATTGGGGCAAAGTGATTCGCCAGTTTATGGGTGAAAAAACATAAATGTAGTTAAAAACAAGATGAACACTTGTTTTGAAAATCTCATGTTTACAACTCTCTTCTAGAGTGAGGTTGTTTGGATTCAAACACCAGTCAAAGGATTTGCCTAGATTTTTTACACGAATTCTTTTTCTCCTTTTAAAAGGCTTCTACATATACTCACAGTTCATTGGCTTGTTGCTGAGTTTGGATGTAGGAGGATAAAATTATTAAAGTGTTAGTTTTCTGACTTTAATTTTCCAAATGCATGTGGTTAAGTCTCTTGAGTGAAATAAACACGTTGATGGAGGAAATAGATAAAATCTTCAACATTTTTCTCTGTTAATTCTACATACTTTTGAACTCCAACAGCTTTATATTTCTCAAGCAAAACTTATGGCAGATGATTTACAATTTATCTAAACATGGTGAGTGATAGCGATGATTTATTTGTAATACACAAAGAAGTTATTGTCATTCTGTGATTCTAACGGATTGAGCCATCAGAGCAGCACTGATGTATGTCTGCCATAAACCAGACAGCTTTATTACATCAGAGATCCAGTTCTGCAGCTGTGTTTAGAGGCAATTCCATTTAAAATGTGCCTATAACTCCCAAAGCCAAGACCGGCATATTTGTTTACTTTCTTGCTCAGTTTGCCAGCCAAAGGTTTTTTAGGCCAAATTGCACCTATACTTGGCCCTGGAATCTGCCAAATAATGAGTTTGGAGCTTTCTGCTTGAGAGACATATATAGTTGTAAATTAACTTTGCAGATTTGGTTCATTAAATGATCATTTCAAAATTACTTTTGACTCAAGAATTCGTGATGTGGTGAATTTATTTGCTGTTCATTCTGGCTCACCCATCTTGCCCAGAGACATCTGAACTGGCCAAAAATCAGGGGTCTGTGCTTTAGCTGTTTGAGGGTTTTGTGGCTTTGTGTATGGCTTTTTGTTGGTTTTGTTTGGGGTTGTTTCCTAAACACCTAACAGCTGCCCAGTTACTCAGAATTGCATAAAGCAAACACATACAGGAAAGAGAGGCAAACAGAAAATATGAGACAAATTTCCCCTTGTGAGTATCGCTCATTGCAAGTATAACATAAACACCTAGTCTGGGCTAGATTCCTCACTTTTCCATGAGACGAATCACACAGGTGACACCAGGGAGGCCAGAATTCTGTTCTCTGAAAAATATATGCAATTCAGAGGCTGTTTGCACGTCTCTGCATTACAGCTGACTGAGTCAAGTTTGCATTTACAGACACTCCAGTTGCGAGGAATCGTGTCATGAGCAGAGGAAAATCTCTGGTACGGTGTGTTCAAGCAATTACAGATCTCCCAAAACCAACAGACTTGCATCAACAGGCATTAACCGAGGATACGGACCCAATCCTAAAACATGAAGTTGATTTTGTCTATTTTGTTTTTTATCTGTATACCCAGTTCGGAGTACAAGTTCTGCAGAAGGGTGAGGTGATGATGGTTCCTGAATAAGGAACACTTCTTGGTATCGAGTCTTTGGTGGGATGATTTATCTAAAACTGCATAAATAGGAATCAATGTTTAATGTGAATGAAGTCCCTAGTAAATAGATTGAAAAAATGATTAAGAGACCCCAAAGAGAAGTTATTAATAAAAAAAAGTTACAAAATGAAAATGTTTCCTTTGGGATCCTGGAGAGACTATTTCTGTCTCTAGGGGTGTTCCGTATGTTCAGCAAATAATCATAAATCTAAAAAAGGCTGATGAAAGACTAAAATAGTGACAAAAGACAAACAGGCAGTGCAGTCTGGATTATTCAGTAAGTTGGGCTGACTCAATCAAAATGCATTTTCATGTATGCAAATTGAAGGGCATGTGTGTAGGAAAATGATGCATCCATATCTATCAGATGCAGTACTGCACCCTAGAGAGCAGTGACCCTGAAGTGAGTTAGATATCCAAGTTGGGAGGTAACTGCTTTGAGCTTTCATAGCTGGTTGCAGGTATTATTAGGGGCAGTGAGATTATATTACTCACAAGCACAGATGAAATGGATGCTCAAATACCATGCAAATAAGCAGTGCAATCCTAGGTGCAATACTAATGCAAAGTATTATTTTGATTTCTGTTTTCTCCATTTTCCTTATTGTCATAATGATGGTGGTAGATATGAGTGACTAATGATTTCTATGAGAAAGGCCTTTTCTGAAAGACTTGACCCAAATGAAAGCTAGTCAGAAAAAAAAAAAGAAAAAGTGTTACTAATATTGTTAATGTTTGCCACTTTCATTCAAAAAGTAAGTACTTTCCTAACTTTTCACAAAACTGTAAAATTAGTCCACGATATTCCTGTAGCATATTCTCATTCATTTCCACCAAATGTAGTAGAAAGAGCAGTAGCCATTGTCTCATTCTTTCTCTCAGACTTTGTAAGTAATTACAACTACTGTCAGATTTGCATAATTTTATTTTTCCTGTTGTTACTTCAACAGGGGGACTTCAGAATGCCAAACCTGTTGCAGTCACCTGCTCATTTGCCTTGCAGTTCATGATCAATTTGTTCAGCTGTTGATACGGTGATGATCTTAATTTTCCTAATATTAAGATTTGTAACTAGATTAACAGCAGGCTATAAATCAAACACAGTTTGAAGCAATGCAGATCACACAATGATATCAAAGAAATTACCTTTTAAGCTAGCAGCAATTTTCACAAACACACACGCACATGTTGCCCTTTCAGGTACTAGCAAAGAGTTATTCAACTATTTCTTTAAGCAATTATCATCAGCATTCACCAGTGATGCCTCTAAATGTTTCAGAAGCTCAGAAGCAAGCTATTTTTCCATGGTGGGAATAATCTCAGAAATAACCCAGTTTTTCTCATTTCAGATTCCAGGAAGGTACCACGTCCTAATTAGGAATTCCAGGACTCCCCAAAATGGCTAGCAAATGGGAAAACGTCTGTCATTGCAATGATCGGATATCTCCCATCCCAAGTGGTGACGGCTGTTGTGCTCTAAAGTTTCAGGCTGTGAGAAATGTTTCTCATAAAGCCACACATCTGTGATTTCCCCTTTATTCACATAAAATGAACCAAATTTAGAAAGTGGGATAACGTGTGAAGTATGTAAATATCACTGTGTGAATTTTCCTGAGACAGTTAAAAATATTTTGTTAATCTTGAATGTCACTGAAAGTCTTCTGTCACCTAGTCTCTGCCTCTCCATGTGTGATTGCTGTTTGCTTTCCAGGGTATCTTGGTAACTTTCCAGCAGCAGTGGTTGATATCAACAGAATTAATCCACACCTTTCTTTCAAAGATATGAGGATTTTATTTTCATATCCTTAAGAAGCAAGTCTGAAAGTCTGAGGCATCTGTGACTCTCCTACATGAACTGTTCCAGAAGGTATTCTGGGGTAACAAGGATACGAAGAACACCATTTTCTTCTTGGATTCAAGACCAAAAATTTGACTGTCCGGCTCTTTGGGATGCCTGAGTCAATGCCTAATGTTCATTCCAGAGCCCAGTTCTGACCCTACCACCATGGAGAAGGAAGGATAACTGATCTCTCTAGCCTTGGAGTTTCCCAGCAGTGTTTAGCCAACCAACATAATGGGTTAGCTCCTCTCTGTGGACTGGGAGAAACTGCATGTTCAGGAATTCTAAGGAAGGCAGGGTACCTGAAACGCCAGTGAACCAGAAATCCCTGGCTGGCTCATTGGCCTTCAGGTGTGACACAATCAAACCCCTGCAGCTTTCTTTGTCTCTAAGTCATGACAAGAAGAGGCAGAAAATTAAACTTTAAAACCCATGACGACACACTAAGTCAAACAAAAAATACTGCAGAGAAAATGCAGAAACATCATTTGACATTATTTGATAAAAAGGTACTTTTATTTGTGAAAAGCAAATATTCATACACTCTGAGGCAAAAATCAGTCATACTCATTTCTGAAATAAATCAACCTTTTTTAAAAATTATTAATGTTTTTTCTTTGAAGACCACGTTTCTTACAAATGTTAACAATCTTAGAGTTACTTACCTAGTTACGCACTTCCTTCTCAACATACTTCCTGCTCTCTTCCTGCATTAGCCTGAATTGCTTTTAGTTTGCGTTACGCAGCAAATGTATTTTGTATCATTTAATTGGATTCTCCACTCCAAGGTACTGGTCTTTGGAGCTGCTTTGCTCTATGAAAGATAGAAGTAAGAGAAGCAATCTTGTGTAAAGGCTGCAGCACTTCACAAGAAGCCTCTTTATTTTGTCTGCAAGTTAATTCCTTGGAATACACAGAATAGAAAAAAGGTATTACAAGGCAATAATTTATATACTGATAGGGTATTACAAGGCAATAATTTATATACTGATGTTAGGCATTAAAAAGCCTGGCCTGATTAAATGCTAAAATGCTGACTGAAGAAAAAACAATGGGTTCACAAAGGGATCTAACTGAAAGTTTGCATCTTGAGACTGCAGTTCAGCTAAAATAGATGTCTAAGTACTGCAGTATAGCTGCATCATTGCATATGGTGAAACCTTGACTGGATACATGAGTGCAAGGACTGTCTTTTTCCATGCATTTGTAATGTGATTGGCCCAGTGGTGTCCTAGCAGAATTGAGGACTTCAAGCATTATTGTAAGACCCACTTTGTTGGCACAGAATAAGAAATTCCATGTGAGAGTTTTTAATGCAAATAGATATTACACAATTTAGGAAGTATTTCCTTGGGACTATGACCTACTTAAGCTTTCAGATGAAAGTCCTCTTTCAGATCACTTGCTCCACAACCTTTCACTATCCTCTTTTATTCAAAGAGAAACTTTTTCCACATAAACACTGTAAACCCATTGAAACAGACCACAGAATATATTCAAATGCTGAAGAATTTCCTACGGTGGAAGGCAAGGATTAGACCAGCCTTTAGAGACCAAAGGTTTAGAGACAAGTAACTTGATAGCTAGTTGTCAAAATTATTGCTTTTCCTAGATTATATTCTTATGATTCCTAAAAATTCAATCCTTGGGTTATTTTTGTTATTTCTTTTCTGGGTCTTCTTTTATGTGCTTTATTTTTCATGTCTGTTCCTGGCCATACTACAATTATGTATTGTCATA
The DNA here is from genome assembly GCA_003993805.1 of Himantopus leucocephalus. NCBI lineage: Eukaryota > Metazoa > Chordata > Aves > Charadriiformes > Recurvirostridae > Himantopus > Himantopus leucocephalus. The sequence continues at coordinate 110,891,451 of RSEF01000003.1, forward strand.
TTGAAGGGCATGGACTCTGCCAAAGGTATGCCTGATGGCATCTGGGCCTAAGCACTAACAAAAAAAACCCCTAAAGGTTCCAAAAGGCTCCAGAAAGAAAAAAATAAGATCCTCCAATTATTTAACAAAGCCTTAAGAAATCAGAAGAACACATGGTACAAGATTCAGCTGGGCAACAGGAGTTTCAGCAGAGTTTGAAGGAAGGAGTAGAAATAACCTCACAGTTTTTGCTGAGGTTATGAAGCAGCTTTACAGCGTGTACAACCACTATTCCAGACTCAATGCTGTTACAGCAAAAGTGGTTCCTCAGCAGTGCGTGTTGAATTCCGTAAGTCCCAGGTGTGCTCCATGTCAAGAACACAAACGGAAAAGGTCACTTAATTTCATTATGCTGTGAATGCTACAGAGCTTGCTGTGGTGTCTGGAAAATCCCAATCGCAATGCCCAGTGGAATTTTAATGGAAGATATGCACCTGTCAGGTCTGTATGTAACTGCTCTGTAAAGCTGACCAGTCAAAAATTTGTCCATAAATATAGGCATGAAATAATCTCTGCTTATTCCATTCAAAATAGAATACTAAAAAAAAAAACAACAAAAAAACCCACAAACAAAAAAAATCCCACCAAAGAATACAAATAAAAATCAGATAACTTGTGTTATTTCATACTTATTTAGGTAATGTACTGAAATCATGGCCAAGAACAAGGCACCATAAAAAGCTTACAGTGGGAAGATGAAAAAGGCTAATGGCAAGCCTAAACCACACATCAAACATTTTTTCATTATATACTTTATTGGAATAGGTAATTTTCTCTACTATCCTAGAACCAGAATACAATGGTTAATACAATTTATGGCAGATTTTCTTCTTAAGGCTAGTAATGTGTTTCCGTGCTGCTATTTTGCTCTCATTAATGCATCTGTTATGTCTTCTCTATATATATATCTTTTACAATACCTGATCTAATCTGATTTATGATGAAATAATTCTGTGATATACAATAACCTTACCAACCTCTTAAAGTATGAACATTCATTATGAAGTTCTGGCAAAAGAGAGCCTTCTTTATAATAATTTCCCTATATGAAAGGTATATTTTTAACTTCCACTGTGATGTCAGCCTGAAAACTGACTTTAAAATGCCATGTTTAGAACATCTGCAGACTTCATGGAGAAATACAAGAGTTCATTGCTTTGATTTAGATTTACTATGTTGAAGAACTGAGACAGAGAAAAAGAAAGCAAGAAGTATACCTACTTTTCTTTCTTGGCTGTTACCTCAACCATTTACATCTTGGCTTGTAAAATCCCACCAAAGTCCTTGCTAAGTGTACTCTAACAACTGTGATTTGATTCCCTTCCCGGTTAAACTGTGTAAGCACTAATAAAACACAATGAATGGATCTCTGGGATTTTAATGATTGTTTTGAAAGTTCCTAGATAATAAATGGGGTTTCAGAAGCACAGAAAATTGTGAATTCAGTGCCTGATTTTAAAAGTATAACTAGGCAGATTAGAGATAATTCAGGATAGCATCTTATCCTGAAAAAATACAGGAAAAAATAAAAAATATATTAGAAATCACCTAAAAGAAATTGATAAGTAATAAGGTGGATTTGTAAAGAACAAGTCATGTCAGATAGAACAATGACATGACTATTTCCTCTGTATCAGGAAATAGTCCTTGGAGATAAAAGAGAGACTGTAGATGGTATTTATTTTGTGCTAAGTAAGAGTTTTGGAAGTTGGGGGAATACAGTCTTGATAAGACCAGTTCAAGATGGTTACACATGAACAGGGCTGGAAAACTCTGCTCAGAGACCATCCTTCAACATTGCATTGTTAAACTGGATTAACTACTAGGTGGAGATTCTGCAGTGGCCTTTACTAGGTCTCTAGCACACATTTCATCCATAATGTTGTAGGTCAAACAAGTAATATGTTTAAGTTTTCCGATGATCATACATAAACACATTTTGGAGGACAGTGAAAATTTGATAAAGTTCTTAACAAAACACAGAACCATCTTGGAAAAATTCTTGAATGCAAATAAGCAAGGAGGAAAGTAGAGGACTTCCAACGTGTATACATGCAGTTTCTACTGAGTATAAGACAGACAACAACAACTCTGCTTGTATATAAAGTTCATATGTACATTAGTGGATCTGAACCTGATTGTAAGTGTACAACAATCAACTTGCTTACACCAACAGTCACCCCTATTAGCAACAGAAAGGCTTCAGATAGAATATTTCAGGAAAGAGAGAAAAGAAATGGGAGATTCAGGGATGAGTAAAATGTATTTGTTCTGTATAGAAAAGGCAGAAAATGTGTTACCATGTTTTTCTTCTACATTTTGCTATGTAAATAATCATCTCAAAGAAGATGGAAGTTAACTGTTCTTTTGGTCATGCATTATGCAGTTTAAACTGCAGATAAAGATATTAAGATGAGTTGTGAGTAAAACCTTTCAAACAGGGATCATAGTCATCTGGTGGATAAACAGCTCAACTATGTGATATGGTATTTCTATCCCTTGCAGTTTTTCTTCAATAAGACCTCTGTTAGAAAAAGTTCAGTAGTTAACTCTGCCTTGAGGCAACCAAAGGACTAGTTGATTTTTTTTCGTCTTATCCATTCCAGTTTCCAAGTTCTGGACAGTTTTGAAACTACCAGCTATAACTTCATTAACAATTGCATATGATGAAATCTTGACTATGATTCTTATTTAAACAAAAGCCACACAGCACTGTTCTTGCAATGCAAAGCATTATTTAAATGACAGTATTCATAGCCTCTACAGGTTCTGATTAAAATGGCAGGAAATTTCCCTCTTGTGAAGACTATATACACAACTGTGACCAGATGCTTTGCCCTGTATTTCAGTGCATATGACATTAGTAACAACTGTGGGACTCAAATCCATTGAAAGTGACTCTCTGCTGCTCGATTTTCAGCAATACTCAGGGAACATCTCAGACACAAACTGATATGTCTTGTGACTTCTGAGGACACAAATACTGCTGGGTTAACATCTGTCTCTTGGGATTTTAATTTTGAATGGCCAAACACTGTCATTAAACTCGGGTGGTGAAACGGTTAGCTCCCACGCTGATGGTCCTCAGACTCTGGATGATCTTACAGAAGTGTTCCTCACAGTCTCTGCCACCAAAATTCAGTCATTTACCAGCACCTTCAGATAACTGCTAGATTTAGCTGGTTTAAGACCTCCCTTGAGATATTCAGAGGCATACTAGATAGAAAGCAAGAGTGCCATATGTCCATCGCAAAGAGAAGACAATATTATGTCCACATTTGCAAGAGTACAAAAAAGACTGCAATCTCTCTGATCAAGCCAATAACATTTTGCATTCAAGTGACTAAATATTCTATTGTCTGTAGCCTTTGCCTATGAAAAATCCAGAGATTCTGTAGCAGAGGTGCAATATGATGTTCAGCACACAAAATAAATCTCCAAGTGGGGCAGAAAAAAAAAACCCAAACAAAAAAACCCCAAAAAGTAAAACCAAACCAAAACAAAAAACCCAAGGACAAAAAAACAGGGTGGCAATAATCGATTTTGGCACTGAAGCATAGTGTTGATTTCATCACTGTATTAATAAAAGATTGCCCTATGCCAAGAAACAGCACAGCCTCCCCGTTTCTGATTAATATTGTTCTCTATTGCGTTTTATCTCTTAGAATAAAAAAGACACGCTTTCTTAAGACAAACTCAGAAATGGTGAAGAAAGTACAAAAATAATCACAACAAAGATGGACGAGAATTAAAGTAGTTTATTTATTGAAGCATCTGTGAAATAAACAAGTTTTGTAAGAAGCCTTTGAAGCAAACTAGTTAGAGGGGTTTTCCTCATGAAGGTATGCAAAATGAACTTACGGAAGAGCAACGATGGCACAGATGGTTCAGGAGGTCAACACGCCAGCAGCCTTCACAACACGCAGCAGTGAAATCCAGCTTTCACAGAAACTATATTCTGTGTTCATAAAAAGAGTGGTGGACAGACTTACATGCCATTCTAAAATGTATCAACATTGAGATATACATCTAACTATACACTTAAATATTTGAATCCCCCACTCTCAACCCTCCTCTAGATGCCTTATCTCATGAGAGCATACTAAGAAAACTTCCAGGAAAACAGAATATTGAGATAACGAAAGGTCAACTTCTGTCTCAGACACAGGCTTTCATTTGTAGTGTTTCAAGAAATTTAAATTTTTATGATTGGCAAAATTCACAGACTCACTTTTGTGCTTCACTGAATGGATAAGGATAAAAAAAAGTGTCCAACCTAACAGCATTTAGAGATAATACTCCCAGATGCTGAAGTGGAAGGTTTTTAAAAATCCAGGTATCCGTAAATCACTTGAAGATCTCACTGAGTAGCTAACATATGCTAAACATCTATTTTGTATTTAAGATCAATATATGAAGCAGTATTCAAAAACCTAATTACCAAACCGAACATTGCAATAAAATCACAATACTGAAAAAGCAAAGAGTTTACAAGCCACAAAATGGACACTAATGCAAGGAGGAATTCATCACTCATCAGTCCCTGACTTTTCATCCAATTACTTAGTTTTATGGTCTTTGCTTTCCAACACGAATTGAATTAGTTTTAGTTTAGAGTTTCACAGGGAAAAATGGTGCCTTTGTATTAGCCATAGAAAGTGTTCGGAATTTACTTAAAGTAATGAAGCAATATAATTAAGAGTTGCTAAGAAAAAAGACTATAAAGCATGATTGCATTTTGCCTACTCTTTATTGCTTTCAAATTATTAACTTAGACTTTAAAAGCAAGTGCAGATGGCTCCATAAATAAAAAAAAATATGTATATCGTTAATGGTTTTCAGAAGGTTCCCTTTTTTCTTTTTTTAAAGCTGTTTTTTCACTGTGAAATCACTGCAGAAGCTTTCTCTCTTGAGAAACAAAACATCTGCCCAGTCTTTTGGTTCACTAATATCTGGGTGCATCCATTACTCCAGAGCAGATGCTCTTCCTAGCTAATACATATTTCTTTAATCAATGCTAAGCATAACTATTGACCAAAAAGGCAAATTTCACTCATTTAGATGGAAAATGCATTTTTGTGACTTCATTAAGTAGTAAAAGTAGCGAAATTAGAGTACAGTTACTGAAACTGTCCATTTAGTGCCTTATACTCTCTGTAGCGTGCAATCAGAGATGTCTACATGCTAGTAGCTGGTTTAGGAAGATTTCATTAAAGTTCTTCATTAGTTTTTCTTCTGCTTTCTCATGAGGGGATATCAAAAATGACTAGGTTTCTCCCAGTGGTAGAATTTCTTCTGATACATGGATAATTTTTTAATCAATGTATATTTTTCAACCAATGTATATCTCTGTAAAAAGCTCTCAAGAAAGTTAGCCAAGCGTAATATTTATAGAACAGGCTAAATATAGCTGCATTCTTAAAGCTAAGAATTGAATTAATGCTTAACAATCATGACCTTGATTCCGTCGTATGGTATAGATTAATCACTAGCTATTACCAGATAGTCATCATTCTGAGAACAAAGCTAGAACCACTCAGCACTTCTTACTTTTTTATCTTTTCAAGATATGGGCCAATATTTTAGCGTATCTACCAAATCTGTTCTACTTTGCAGTATAGGTTTCTGTCAGTCACCCAGCCAGTATTAAGAAGATCTTAGCCATCATTAAAATTTTATATCCCTCAAAATAAAACACTGCATGTTCATTTCCTGAATAGTTATCCATACAACTATAATTGATTTTATATTTACTAACAAAAAAATAAATATTTGCTTGAACTATCTAGAATGCACTAAGCAAAACCTGAATTTTAAGGGAGTTATTCCCATTATAAATCTGTGCTATAACAAAACCCTGGTCTGATGTTGTCTTATAATAGCTAGCATAAATTTACCATGTCTTGTATTGTCATATGGATATACCTAGAAAAGTTCTTCAATGACTTGTGAGCAAATACTTGCAAAAGTCATTGGGTCTCTTCATCAGATGTTCTTGGAATTCCTGCTACTACAGATCTGTGTTAAAAGCTAATATGTGGTCCATTTTCGTAGTATAATTATCTGCACTACAAAAGCCACTAAAAGGTCTTTTTCACTCAGTAGCCTCAGGGAAGATAGAGTGGGGAGAGAATTCGTGCAGTGTGGGGAACGTTACCTACTTGCTACATCTATACTACCCTTTTTTCTTTTTCTTTTTCTAATTCACCACAGGCACATTGTTTAAAATTTACAATTATTTTCTTTTGCACGTTTGTCTATGTATAAATCTATTTCTATTACATGTTTCTTGGGACAGAGATTCCATACTCTAACAACAAACTATTTTCAATTTGTAAGTAATAACAATAAACATGGTGTACTTTCAGTCAAACAACTGGCACAAGTGCAGTCCCTTAAAATTTACACTGACTTTACTTTTCATCAGCTATGTATATGGTTTTGTAAGACAGTACAGAAATATATTTATGAATTACAGCTGTGCATACACATTCATATAAAAAGCTGCATATATGCAAATATAAGCTGAAATAATAATTACAAAAATCATAAAACAATAGGATGACTGAAGGCTGTCTTCCTTTGTACTTTTTCTATGGTAATTTTTCTGTAATAAAAAAATATTAATTTTCCTTTTCCTAGATATAATGCAGTTCAATGTTTTGGCATGAGACAGGGCTCCAAACAGCTATCTGATATGTCTTTAAAATGTCTCTCTTAATGTGTCTTCTGTATTTTGCTTTTGACTTTCAACGTAATTAATGGGAAATAAGCGTCAGTTTGACACTCAAGGTGAAAACTGAGGTCATACCATTAATCATGTTTATGATTTACTCCTTCTCCTAAGTCTTCATAGCAATGTGAACCATAGTCTTCCATTTTGTTGTTGGTTTTATACATACACATTGTTTTTATACATACATATTGGGTTTTTTTGACAACTGTACCTCTGCGATTCATACACAAAAATTGAGAAGAATAAATGGAAAACTTGAGCTTTTTCTGACATGCAGTTGTATTGGCTTTTTCTTTTTAAAACACTAGTTAAATTTGCACTGACAATATATAACAACTCAATGGTAAGGTACCGGTATGTCATAATATAAATGAATCAACAAAGACATAGTTCAGGGAATCCTCAAAATTAAAGAGCTGTCTTCCATTAATCAAAAAGAGAGTATCCAGCTTTTAGTATGTTAATTCAGCATCTATTGCAAATGTGTCTAATCTCAATGTCTCCATAAGTTGTCCATGACAAATAGTAAAGATGAGCTACATGGGTAAAAAGGCATTAATATCTTCTTTAGCAGTTCTCATTTTGCAGGTAGAAAAGCAATTAACCATACATGCAGTCACTCAGTATAAAATGTCTAGGAACTGTTGACTTTCTCTCTGGTGTATTAATGAAGATGTTGAGATATCACTTTCTGATTTCTAGTTCTAGCTTTTAGCTTTGACAGGGAATTCAAGTATTAATGAGAATATATAATTGTTTGTGGAAATAAACTGTTTGGCAGAATCATACCTCTAGGATTTCCAAATGACCAATGGACATCTTAACCATCTGCCTTGGTCTTATTTAAGACCAATGTCACCACTGGACTTAATTAGTCACCATTGAAAAATTATAATTTACCCATTTCTGGGTCACTATTTCAGAGCTATGATCAGAGTATTACAAAACTTTTTACTTAAAAGTTGATCTTTTTTGTTTCAATCTTCGTATTTTCCGATCCTTATTCTCTTTCAATTCAAATGCTGAGACAAGCATAATTTAAAAAGCATGTTTGTCCAAACAGATGCTGCTGTCTGTGGTTACTTTCCCACATTAGTTATTGAGTAAAGATCTTAGTTAAAAGATTACTGAAACTACCACTTGTAACATAATTTCTAATAATTTGAATAAAGCTAGGATTCCACCTGACCAGATGCTTCCATTAGGTGCAAATGCCATTTTGTTTATATAATGTTCTATTTGTAAGGCCTGTTAACTAGATCCTAGGTGATGTTTGAGCAGCTCACAGAGCCTCTAAGATTCTTTCTTTTCCTGCCCACAGTAATTACGGATATTCTGATTATTTTACTAAAAATCTTTCTTTAGCCTTTTTTGCCTCTGTGACGCTGAGTGAAGTCTCACGTTACCTCAAAAGTCACCTGGCTGCAAGCATATGCGCCAATGGAGATTTGTTTTGAGGACTAAGTGGGGGGCACAGGCTGTCTGCACTGTGATGACTTTTTTCCCTTGCTACTGAACTTTTAGCTTTTCTCCTGCCCTCTGCCTCCCTGGGAAGGCAGACAGCTTACACATGGCACCGTGAGACCACAGGCAGCCGGAACACACTGCAGAGAATTCAGACCGCCGAATTCAAAGTTTCTGTAGCCTTTAAAATTCCCACCACTTCTGGAGCATGTTTTCCACCTAGTCACTGGGAGAGGGAAGGACTGACTACGTAGACTTGCGGCCTTTAAAAGGTCCCAGTGACATCATTCAAACCTCTGAAGAGTTCTTTGCAAATACACTACAGCCAGCTTGCAATTTAGCCTTGATTTAAGCTTAGCAACTGGCTAGTTATGTGTCTAAATGCTCCTATTTCTTGTCTAGCCTGGACATCACAGTTTTCATATTGGTATAAATATTTTGCTGAGAGATACAATCTTCTGCAAAAAAGTAAAATTCCAGTTCCAGTTCCACTCTCTCCATGTACGGATAAACAAAGACATAAAACATAGGTGCAAAATCAGTATAAAGGTGCCTTATTCTAGTGTGCTTTACCCCTTTTCCTGATATAAGAACAAGCTACACTTGCTTAAATGTCATTAAATGGGATCAATGATAGGGGAGCTGCTCTCATTTAATCATAATGAAGTGCAGCAATTTCAGTGTTGAAACAAGTTCCAAGTCGAATGAATGTGATGCTGAAAGTGCTGGTAGTGAATCTGCTCTGGGATAAATGCAGCTTCATGGAATTCACCAACAAGTGAACATTTTTCAAACCCTTCCCCACCACAGATAAGGTTGATGGGAATTCTGCCACCACTTTCAACGAGGCCAGAAGTTCACCTTGGGTAAACAGGCTTTCAGGAGAGAATCTATTTACAGAGCTGCGAGCCTCCCCTTTCTGCTATTACTTTATCTCATGTCACTGCAGAGCGAAGATGAATTACAGTGTGCTTTAAAGTAAGCTAGTAGAGTGGGACTCTTTGATACCTTTTACGGGTTAGGTCTTCCACTGAGATTTATGCCTCTGCCCTAACAGAGCTGGTTGTTTACCTCATGCAGATGAGGTTTTCCTTTCAATCCAGTGACTGACAGATTAGGTCTCATGCACCATGAACTATCTTAACCATTGCAGGACTTTTCATGGCAGTTTAAGATATGACATGAATGCCTTAAATTAAATAGAGTCCAAAAAGATGAAAAAACTTAAGTTTTGTAAGAAGAGTTCAGAGTAATCAGTAAATATAATTTTTAATCAGGTTTTATAAAAAAAAGGGGGAGGGAGAAATAAACAATGACTTTTGCAATAAAATAACCAAACCAAAAGAAAAAAATAGTTGTCTAGATAAACTCAGATTCAAACAATATCAACAATTAATTGAAAGTAATTAATTTCATTTCAGTTGAACTACAACCCTCCTGCTTACTAAAAGTTCCTTTGAAAGGGAACAAAATCACCTTTTAAAATTAAAAGCAAAAAAAAAATAGTTTAAAAAATGTCAGTGGTCAATATTTCTTTTCTAATTTTTTTTTTTAGTTGAAACTAGTCATAATTTATAAACAGTTCAGATAAACCCTTTTTTTTTTTAGTAAAAATAATAATAAGGAATAATTTTTATTGAACCAGAAAGGTAGATAGCATATTTTAGACGTGCTAATTAACACAAAAATTATAGAGGGCTGTAAATCATGTAAAAGCAACGTATTTGTAGTCCTGTGCATTTCTATATCTTATGTAATGCACAAATAATGTATGCAGCTGAATGAAAACTCTGCCATCTACTTTTCAGTGAAATAACAACAGTCATTCAGTGATTAAAGGATTGTAATTACCTGATAAATTTGCATCCTTCTCACTACTGATGCAGAATTCAGGCAGTCTTTTATTTTCTGCTGAATTATATTTTGCATTCAAGCATGGCATACTGACTGAGTAATGGACTAAAATCATGACGTTAAGAGTATGTGAAAACCTTTCAACATATCTTGATATTTGTAGAACAATTTTTCACCTTCTTGCTACCATTGAGGAAATGGATTGAAGGAACTTCAGATCAAAGTAAGTCTTTGTCTTGGATAATAATAAAAACAGATAAACATTTTAGGAAAGAAATCTACGGAAAATTCAATTATCATCTTTAAAAACAGGTATTACCTGATCTCATCCCCTGTGTCTTTAGTAAAATTAATTATCTACAGCAAAGCATTAATTAAAATATTTCTCCCCATAGTGTTTGCTAGTTGATTTTTCAAAAATAAGGTTGTGCAAAAATATTTGGAACTCATAATTCTTCCCCTTACTCCTTGTTCTCATTTTAAACAGGATGCTTTTTTCAATATGCTAAATGTTTAGTGTTCAAACATCTGCATAGCAGATCATCCTAGCAACTTACAGGTCAGGTGCAATTTCATTAGCACTAATTGTCTTGCATTAACTTGAGATAGAAGGAAATTCCACTGACCAGTCATTGGCCATGAAAGCCTGTTGTCCTGGTGTCACTGTTAATCACCTAAATACAAAGTATATGTTTCAAATTTTAAGAAAATAACGGTGTGTCTTTTAGCTCACCAGGATGATATCAGAGACTTCCATAGGTTTTGTTTGCAAAAGTATTTTTTGGCACTCTTGGAGGTCTGTTTTCATGTATTTTGTGCTGCTGACCTCTAGTGCCATGGGAAAAAAAAAAAAAAAACTTCTAATACTATTACTCAGGGCTTTCCAAATCCTAAAGACTCCCTCCTCCCTTCCCCTCCCCGCCCAGTTGCTCTTCAAAGGTTTAAAATAAAGTTTAGAAAAACAAACAATTCAGTAAAGATACCCATGAAGTATCATAAATAATTCAGTTTCATACTTTATCTTCCTAACAGAGCTCAGAAAGGTGCTAAAACAACAGGATGTGCTATTTACGCCAAGATGTTGGCAAAACTGCCCATATTATTTGTGAAAAACCTAATTCTCTTTAAATGTAAGTTTTTAACTTCAACTACATTTACAACACATTCTCTATTTGATTTTTTACTGCCTCCTGTGTCAACATTTCCAAGAGCCATAACTAGTGATGACAAAGCAGAAAATTAGGAAGATCAGGTAGATATACGGTATAATTCTGTCTCTTTCTCACCACACTTATGACAGTTCTTTGAGTATAAAGAATCCCAAACCTCTACACTTAAGGATAATGATTCCATACAATGCATCCTATCCAGCCAACCACCATTTTCCCACAAGCTCTTTGTGCTGCCAAGTGACTATTGGTAATGTAATCCAAATATCTCAACATAATTCGAGCCCCAACCACAAAATATGTTAGGCACTGTACAAACACATACTACCACCTCGTCCTGGGTCCAAAGACCTCACAAACTAAACAACTGGTCTGGAAGAACTATAGTGTGTAAAGAAGTCAGCAGGGATACAGAACTGGATGGAGAGGGCAAAGTTGGTACGTGGTGAAGGTGGGAAAAGGAGACTTCTGGAGAAAAATGACACAAAGCAAAAGAAACCCAGTCCTGTTATTTCTCCCAGACAGGCTACTGACTTGTTTCTAAGACCACATGGTGAGGGGGTCACATGATATTTTTTCTGTCCAGTCACTTATTTGAATTGTGGAGACTTTTCTTGGGGAAAGAATGAAGGTTCTATTTTTGTCCGAGAAATGCTTCATTTCAGAAAAGTACATAGGGAAATTAAGTCTGCCTGAAAACAACATTGCCCAGGCTATCCATACTGTGGCCAGTACTGAATTTCAATGAGGGGACATATGTTGCATAAGGTGTACTGGGAAACTTGTATTGCCACCTTCATTCATCACGGCATCTTTCCTTTGGCAGGTTTCAAATTAGAAAAAGCTGAATGTAGATTTCAAATGCATATTGCATGCCGTAATGCAGCTCAACAGTCACTTGCAGAATTTGTTGTCTACTGTTAAAAAGATTAACAGCTGGCAGAAATGTAGTATTATTGAAATCTAACATAAGGGACAAATTATGTAGGCACTCAGAGACATGGTTTAATTTTATCCCATATGTTTTATAGTAAGCTGAAAATTTAATAATTCAAATCACGTATTAATTTGATTAGTAAAAAAGGAACCATAAACCTAAATGGATAAAAAAGGTAAATGTATAGGGCAAGAAAACAAATTATATAACACTAAGAAAATCACCATATATTGAAGAAAGATCACAACTGACTTTGAGTCTTCTGTTTTCTAGACTTTGGGACAGACAATAAAGCTACATGAGGGTAGATTTAGACTAGAAAGAACAAATAAACTTTTTACAATAAGGATGGTGAAACACTGGCACAGGTTGCCCAGAGAGGTGGTAGATGCCCCATCCCTGGAAATGTTCAACATCAGGTTGGATGGGGCTCTGAGCAACCTGATCTAGTTGAAGATGTCCCTGCTCATTGCAGGGGGCTCAGACTAGATGACCTTTAAAGGTCCCTTCCAACCCAAACTATTCTATGATTATATGAAGAATCACATTCTAGAAAGAACCAGTAGATTTCCAAAAGCTCAATGTTTTTTCACCTGTGTGAGTTGAGCAGTAACACAAATGTGGCATTTTGATGACTCCTATAGGCATATGAAAGAGAAACATTGAAAAAGATGGACCTATTCCGGAAACAGTTGAAGGCAAGTAAAAAATATAAAAGCAGAATCAACATACATATTTTTAAAAAAAAAGACAAAAAAAAAAACCCTAAACCAGAACCCTCAAGCCCCATTCAAACCCCAAAATAAACAAAAAAATCCCAATTTGTACTATGCAGATTAATCTTGAAATTAAAAAAAATAAAAAAATAATTACTCAAAATAAGAATTAAACCATGCTTCAGTGCCACATAAGAAGTTTCACTGTCTGCCTTCCTACAATGTGTTGAGTTTCTCACTTAAGGTAACTTGCTGGCCTTCACACAAGAAGCTTTCATCAGAGCCTGGAAACTCTGGCTTTGTTCACAGGGACTGGAATCTACATCCAGGGGAATTACCCTGTTGTAAAACTGAGGTGGAAGCACAAGCCAGCTTTTATGCATCAGCTACAACCCTTTTATCCTTCAGCACAAGAACGTCACAAAACTAGCACATTGATAGCTGGGGATGCTAAATCTCTTGCCAGTACAAATACTGCTCAGGTCACAGGCATCTACAGGTCACAGAGGACTGAGGAAGTGGAATAATTAAGGAAAGCATATATGTGCAGTTAGTTGTAGAGTTTCGTTTCAAATCAGCAGAATCTCAGTGCATGTGTTAAACATAGTACTGATAAACTCTCAAATAGTTGTTAATTCAACAACCAGTACATGACTTCAAAAGGCAAACGACATTCTGGTGTGTATCAGTTTAATTTATGATGATGTTCAAGGTTTCATGGCTTCACTGAATTAGTATAATAAGAACTACCAGAATAGACTATTTTTGAGAAAGTTCCATTTTTTCAAGCTATTGTTCCAGTAGAGTAGGTTAAATATGAGGTTGATACATGTGTATTGTTAGTTTTATCAGGTTTTCTTGGATTTCATATACTTTCACATGCTTAGTAAGCCTTCACTTACTATCAAACAATACTATAAATCATTACTAATGAACATTCAAGGTCAGGTTGGACTGTGCTCTGAGCAACCTCATGTAGCTGAAGATGTCCCTGCTCATTGCAGGGGGGTTGCACTAGGTGACGTTAGGTCCCTTCCAACCCAAACTCTTCTATAATTCTATGATTCTAAGAAAAGAACAAAACAAACAAGATCTATAGAGCCGTGCTTATCGGGTCTGTGTGCATTTTTCCCTTTCAAATTACAACCTTCACCACTAAACTCAGGATAAGCAGTTTCAGTCTTCAACCTGCCAGTAGAGATGAAAAAATTATGTGAAATGACAAACCAATGCCCTTCATTTCCCTGTATTTTATATGGCAATCTCTCTTTTCTGTAGTTTGGCCCATTCTAAAATATTCCATATCTTGCCTTTTAATTCTGCCTTTCATATCTCTGATATCAGACAAGGATAGATTTCTTGGCATTATAGAAGTGTTCTGCTGAACACTAAAAATGGAGAGATGCGTTCTCTAGCTTTGCTGATTGTTAAATCAGTGACATTTTAAATAATGCATTTCTGACCTCTTAAAGGATGAAGACTATTTTGCAGAAGGTACCCAGTACTGCCTTTTTTTAAGTAAAGGTTTTTCCTAATAATTAATCAAAAATGAATCACAGAAAGATATTCCAACAAACCAGATTTGAAAAATGAAAGTTGGTCAAAAAAGAAAATTTATTTTTACATTCTCCTTTTTCTATTTTTTTCCCTTCACTGCTTTCTTCTTTTGAAATCTGTATTATAATATTAATGAAAACAAAGAGTCAGGTCTTTTTCCTTTGTCTTGATGTGAATATTTTTCCAGTTTCAGTCTCTTGGAAAATTGTGGAATGGAAAACTAAATAAAGACAAATGAATTCTCTTTTTTGCTGCATTATCTCCTCAGATAGGGAGACATGATTGGAGAGTATTTTGAAAGACACACTTGAAAAGTTGTTGCTGACTAGCAACAGGACAAATGCAGATGTGAGCAAAAATATTTTGCTTCTAGCATTCTCAGGGAACAGCGACATTTTCCTGGCAAACTTAATGGTTTTGACTATATATAGTTGTATAATTGAGAAAATCTCTGCCTTTAGTGATGATAGAGATCTTCAGAAAAAGCTGACACATAGTGATAAAATCATACGTATGTGAATGACAACACTAAATTATAATTATGTAATTCCTTTCTCTCCATTCAGTGAATTCATTAAGTTGGTCATTTCACATTAAGTAACAGTTTAATATCTGACCTTGGTTTTGGTTGATGTTCCCTTTTGAGTTCAAAAAGACCTATGCTATCACCTCTCAAAAAAGACTTGTAAGCTTCCCATCTTCCATATGTGGCACACACACTTATCTCTCTGCGGTAAATCACTGCAAAAAACAGGGAACCGGACCCAAAAGCCTTGTGAACTCGGATATCTTCTCTAGTAACAATAATTATCCTACTGAAATTTTCATCAATAAATGAAGGTCATAGTAAAATACAGTCATAAAGAATGAGCAATAAATCCTGTTGTCTGGAAAATGATGATTCTAGCTACTAAATAACACTAAATAATCACAGAACTTGATGGAACATATAGTTTGGCTGGCATCAATGTCATGCTGCTTACATTCTTCTACAATATCGAATCCCATGCTAAATGCAACATTTGAAGAACAATTCCTTTAATCATATTATCAGGTACTTTAGTTTATCTCTGTACTGAAAAAATGTCCTTTATTATCAATTTCCTTTGATTATCAATAAATAAATAAATGCCTGAACTTGATGTCTTCTTCTGCTTCCATGTGGTTATTCTTTGTGACTGCTCTCTTTAACGTTCTGTTCTCAAATCTGTTCTGTTCTCTCTGTTCTCAAATCCTGACAGCATGCTACTTTGAACTGCAAAGAGAAAGAAAAAGAACCTGATTGCAATTCTGTAATATGCTGGTTTGCAAAATGGGGGAGGACAATGAAGAAATTAAATACTGAAGTCATATTTTGTCCAAATGAGCCAGTTCTTCAGCTAAGAAATTACAACTTTGGTTTAAAATAGTCAATAGGTTTTGTACGAAACTCATGCAATTTTTTTGGCATTTTAAACTGTTCATTAAAGGGTGGTAAAAAGTTAACAGCTGAGGAAATATACATTATACTTTTTTTTTTTTTTTTTTTTTTTTNTATTTAGACCATGGAGACGTGCATTTCAGTTTCCGTTAATGTGCCGTATAGGTAGGTTATAAGAAGTTCAGAGATATGAAAAGTATATTTGACAGTACCCTACTGTTTATGATGCTTGCAAAAGAATTAATATTACCTTTTTTTTATTTTTTTTTTTTTATTAGGCCAGTTACATATTCTTTAATGCAAAGCACACCATGTTCTGGGTCATGGGACTCTAAGACATGTCACTGTAACTGTCTTATGACAGTTTAAATGAAAAAATGCAGTTTTATTACTAAAATTTCTGACTAACTTGAATAAAGCCGAAGGAAAATATAGATCCAACCACACAGGCTAAAAAACAGAAATAGCTGACCTAGTTACGAACTGCATAAAATACCTTCTCTGATAATTTATATTGTGGACCGAAGGTTAAAAGTGACCTCTTTAAGATGTTAGAATGGTTCATTTCCATTCAGCACATTACATGGGGGTTTTATAGACAGTTTTGGTATGATATAGACTTAAGCGTATACTTAAGTGCTTTACTGAATGATATACACTGGTGCAGTTCTAACTTTGTGTCATGGGAAGGTTGGAGTGTTTTCCATAGGGACAAATAAATTAATGATCTATTTCTGGCAGGTTTATCTTGCAGACATATGGGACTCACGCCTGGGTTTAGTGGCTGGTGCTGCCCAAAAAGACTTCAGCATACCGAGGCTTGTTATGCTCTGCTGTTTTCCCTTCCCAAATATTCATCTTGTCCAATGTGTTAACATTACCTCCTTTAATCCCTCAGAGGTGGCTGAGGTCAGTAGTGTTGCACACCCAGACACGCGGTCAAGGTGGGGTGAACAAGGAACAGGATGGAAGTTGCACCAGCTTCAATTTTAGAAAGCACTCAGGGGTCTTTGCAGACGGAAAGTCCCATGAAATGATGCTGAACAGCACCCAAACAGTCTGGACATCTGAATATCAGTTCAACACCAGAAACCTTGCACTTCTCATGTTTTAAAATATAAATGTGATGAACACTGAGAAAATTTAAATATATGTGTTAAATATTAATATCCTAGTTTGCTTTCCTGGTGTGGATTTAAGCACTAGCTCTGTGGAAAAAATTAGTATTTAATTTCTTTTTTCTAATAAATTGAAAGAGATGATCTATTTTTATGTGTTCTTTCACATGGCTAGCTTGCAGGTGGAAAGAAGTGAAAATGTATTTGGCTGATGATCTTAAACTTAAGACAGTTATTTATATATCACTCCACAGAAAAGCCCTATAAATGTCAAGTCTGCCTGAACAGTTTTATTAAGCCACTTTTACTATGCTATTAGGCACTTTAAAAATAGTTCTTTATTAAGAACGTTTACTTACATATTTACTTTATGGGTTTGTTAAAGTAAAATCTTGCCTCCTCAACAGCCCGTTCTGGTATCCTTTCTGATAGACCTTTATGACTGAATTTGTCCTGGAAATCCTCTTGTGAATTCCAGTACCAGGATGAGAAAAAGTTATCAAATGTAAATAAAATAAGCTGAACTGGACCCCTGAGGATCAACTCTTTGCTAATAGCAAAAAATCTCGTTATTTTGAGACATAGCTCTGCAATTAATTCACTATTTACTTGCCATTACCACAAGAAATATTTCATAACCTCTGTCATACAAAGTATTGATTAATCTAAAGATATAGAAAAGAGGCTCAGCCCACATCGCGGAGCAGTTGGCATTGCCTCTACAAGGAATAAAAATTTTTGTTTTTTAAGAAAAAAACAAAATTATTCAGGGTCAAATAACGAATGGTACTCAGAGGCCGCTGAATTCAGACCTGTTATGGGCCAGACACCAGTCTCACACGGAGCACCCGTGCTCTGCCTGCACTGCCACGACTGACCCACCAGCTCTGCCAGCACTGGCACTGCGCACACAGTGACCGTTCCTCCGGCCTTTCTTGGACCAGCATGAATAGGTCAAGTTGGTTCAGAAGAAAAAAGCAATTTCAGTATCTGAAGCAATGCTTAGGGAGCTCAAGTCCAAAACTGTACCGTAAAACACCTCTTCTAAAGCAGCTGCCTAAATTTAGAAGTAAATAAAAAAAAAACCCTTTCATATAATCATAGAATCATTTAGGTTGGAAAAGACCTTTAAGATCATCAGGTCCAACCGTTAATCTAGCACTACCAAGTTAACACTAAACCACGTCTCTCAACATCACATCTACACGTCTTAAATACCTCCAGGGATGGAGACTCAACCACTTCCTCGGGCAGCCTGTTCCAATGTTTGACAACCCTTCCTGTGAAGAAATTTTTCCTAATATCCAATCTAAATCTCCCCTGGCACAACTTGAGGCCGTTTCCTCTTGTTCTATCAATTGTTACATGGGAGAGGAGATAGACCCCCACCTCGCTACAACCTCTTTTCAGGTAGTTGTGGAGAGTGATAAGGTCTCCCCTCAGCCTGCTTTTCTCCAGGCTAAACAACTCCAGTTCCCTCAGCCGCTCTTTGTAAGACATGTTCTCCAGAACCCTCACCAGCTTTGTTGCTCTTCTCTGGACACGCTCCAGCACCTCAATGTCTTTCTTGTAGTGAGGGGCCCAAAGCCGAACACAGCATTTGAGGTGCAGCATCACCAGTGAGTGGGCGATGATCACTTGCCTAGTCCTGCTGGCCACACTATTTCTGATACAGGCCAGGATGTTATTTGCCTTCTTGGCCACCTGGGCACACAGCTGGCTCATAATCAGCCAGCTGTCCACCAACATCCCTGTGTCCTTTTCTGCCAGGCAGCTTTCCAGACAGTCTTCCCCAAGCCTGTAGTGCTGCACACGGTTGTTGTGACCCAAGTGCAGGACCTGGCACTTGGCTTTATTGAACTTCATACCACTGGACTCAGCCCATTGATCCAATCTGTCCAGACCCCTCTGTAGAGCCTTCCTACCCTGAAAAGGATCAGCTCTCCCACCCAACGTGGTGTCATCTGCAAACTTACTGAGGGTGCACTCAATCCCCTCCTCCAGGTCATTGATAAAGATATTAAAGAAAACAGACCCCAGTACTGAGCCCTGGGGAGCACCACTTGTGACTGGCCGCAACTGGATTTAACTCCACTCACCACCACTCTTTGTGCTTGGTCTTCTAGACAGTTTCTTACCCACTGAAGTGTACACCTGTCCAAGCCATGAGCATCTGGTTTCTCCAGGAGAATGCTGTGCGAAACATTATCAAATGCTTTACTAAAGTCCAAGTAAACCACATCCACAGCCTTTCCCTCATCAGCTAAGCAGGTTACCTTGTCACAGAAGGAGATCAGGTTAGTCAAGCAGGACCTGCCTTTCATAAACCCATGCTGACTGGGCCTGATTGCCTGGTTGTCCTGTATGTGCTGTATGATGGCACTCGAGATGATCCGCTTACCTCCAGTCAACTGGGACATCCCTGGTTAGCCAGGGCTGCTGATAAATGATGGAAAGTGGCTTGGTGAGCACTTTTGCCTGCTCCTTCGGACCCTTGGGTGGATCCCATCCTGCCCCATAGACTTGTGTGTGTCTAAGTGGTGTAGCAGGTCACTAACCATTTCCCCTTTGACTATAGGGGCTTCATTCTGCTCCCTTTGTCTTCCAGCTCAGGGGGCTGGGTACCCGTAGAACAACTGGTCTTACTATTGAAGACTTTCAGCACTACCACAGCTAATCTTAACCTTACAAAGTAGTTTTGCAAACCACTGCTTTTACCAGAACTAACTGATATGACAATAATTAGCTACAAATGTATTATAAACATAGAGACAGAGACAGAGATAGAGACAGAGATGATATAGACATAGAGATAGAGACAGAGAGAGACATGGCAATAGTGATAGGCTAGAGATGAAAGGGATAGGTCTTGTCTACAAAAGTTTTTTCGAATACCTGTTTTACATAATAGTCTAAATTTTCGTAGCAAGAGAGAGACAGAGAGAGGGAAATGCAGACCTCCTGCAACTGACAGGAGGGTAACTTCAATCACATCTTCCCAAAATTTCAAAGGGTGGGAAGAGAGGTAGTAAAAGCAAATCAGTATCTAGGACCCGTATTTAGGTTTCTCAGTTAAGACATGGGGAATTCTGATTTCCTATCCATATTCCCAAGATTCTCCTTTTTTTTCTGTTACTGTCTAGTGATGAAGTACTCGATATCTAAGTAAGCATGATCAGCCACATAAATGTGCTATGGAAGATGCGTGTCTGGATATTACTTCTTAAGCTGTTCCTAAATATAATTAGTTCAAGCTACTCATCCTTCAATAAATGCATTCAATGGGCAGAAAAAGATGCCAAAGACAAAGGATACAGGGAGCCCAAGGGATGCACCAGAGACCCGAAGGGATGAAGAGGCTTAGAAAAGTCTCTTCAATATTTTACCTTAACTCCATGGACAAGACTGATGAAACTGCACAACGATAGTCTCACTGAGATTTCTGTCTTTCAGCAACCACCCTCAGTCTCAGCACAGAAGACTTTTGCCATCTGTTATTTAGTTAAAGAAGATGGAGATTGCTTGATATTAAACATATAACTAGAATCATCAGGGTTAGATGCATTGCAATATGGAGTTCAATTGATTTCATGCGGCTCTGAGACCCAGTTAGTCACCTGTTGGAGAACAGAAACAAGGGGCCTCCATCTATCTACTGTGTTTCAGACTTCAGTGACTTGTTTTCAAAAAAAAATGAATTTGAATTCTTTGATGTTAGTGCTGCTGCCAATATGACATAACATAATTAATTCAGAGCTTCATGGAAAAATAATCTATGCAGACGAAGTCATAAACTTTCTCCATATAGGAAATAGATGAGGATTTATTTTGCCATAATGTTGCTAACGATCTGTTGTTTTTATTACCTTAGGGCTTAACCCAAACACCTAGGCATGAGGATGGACAGGAATGTAGCTACATCCTTGTTCTCAGTGTTCACCTATAGCTAGTAGATGGTTCCTGGCTTTTTGTATAGGACTTCCAGACTGTCAGTTTTCAATCAGTGTGAGGAGCTGAAATGCAATTCAGTTCCTATTCTACAGGCAACTCTGCAATTCATTTCATTGCAAGCCAGGGAGCTAAAAGTTAGATGCTGCAGTGTTTAAAATCATTATTTGGCCTGTATCAAAAAGGTTGTTGTTTTTTTTCTTTTTAAATGTTATGCAGTGTGACTTAAGTATTTTAAGTTAAACCTCTAGTTAAGCGTCTGCTGAGCAAGAATGACCTACCAAGTTCAGGCGAATATCACTCAAATCAGCTTCAAATACATTTTGAAAAGTAATTGCAGTGCCCCTGACCAGTAAACATTCCCATTTAGCCATGTTTTCATAAATAAACCTTGTCTGATAAAGCTTTATGGGAACAGGATGTAAACAGTTAATTTGGAGACATAGACAATAGATTGTGGATGTGTATGATCGGGCCACCAGTGGAATTTGATAAACTGCAAAAAATATTATATAAAAATTAATGTAATTACATGGTATTTCCCCTTAGCAGAATTATGTTTTCAACATATGCAGGGATCAAAAAATACAGTTACATCCTCTTAGAACAAACAGATGAGTATTTTTGTGCTCCATGTGCAAGTGGCCAGCAGTGACAAGTGGTGTTCCTCAGGGGTCGGTACTAGGGCCGGTGCTGTTTAACATCTTTGTTGGCGACATGGATGTTGGGA
>RSEF01000003.1:110913238-110925375 GCA_003993805.1 Himantopus leucocephalus
GCCTGGGCATCAGCTATAAACACGGGTCTGATCACTCTGAGAGCGAACATTATCTGCACAATATGCTGCCAATTTCAGTCGTTAGAAGAGGCCCAGCTAAGAAGAAAAGTTACTGAACAAAAGTGGTCCTGTTTTACCTCAGACCAGGACATTCCACGCCTTATTCATACCATTTGCATCTTGCTCACAAAACATTTACAGAAATCAAAAGTACAACCAAGAAAGCATTAGGTTTTCATTGTTTAACATTTTTGTTCCGCTGTTCTATATGTAGTTTATAGGTAGATTTACACCAGCCGAAGAGCCTGATGTTGGTGCAATGTGATCCCTTGTATTAAACTACTACTATGAGCACTGGCAGGTCTGTGGGCCGTGTGACCCAGTAGTCTCCCAGGTAATCATAGGCTCATAGAATGATTTTGATTGGGAGGTGCCTCTGGAGGTTATCTGGCCTAATTCACTGGTCAAGGCAGGTTGCTCAGTGCCTTGTGTATGGCTAATCCTCCAGTATGGTCTAGCAGTTAGGATGGTCTGGGGGTAAGCTAGTTGGTCCAGCCAACCTGTTGAGAAGATAGTTAAGTGATACAGAGAGACAAGTGACATAGAGAGATAAGCAATATAGAGTGTTAAGAGAGTTTAGTGATATAGATACAAACCACCCATGTCAGGTTGCCTCAGAGCCAAAGGTAGTCCCTTGAAAATTTTATTTACAAAGTTTATTTGTCCGGTCAGTTAAGTTTTCTTTATCTTCAGTAAAGAAAGGTGCACGCTTTAAGGAGGTAACCCATCTCACCTGTCTGAGACATATGTCTTAAATCACTTTCTGCCTCACCTTGCCTTGCATTCCCCCTGTGATATCAAACTAATTTGATTTGAGTGCCAGGAAAGGATAAACTCAGCGGTGAAGCGACCTCTTCAGGACAGGTCACTTTTCCTGATATGTGTTCAGGTTTTCACCAAGTGTTGGCACTTCATTATCATTAGGAATAACAGTCCAGGAAATAAATATGGTCTTCCTGAGGAGCATAGTTTTTGCAGAGGGCCCTGTTAAGCTCTATCAAACCCAGACATTGAGAGGAATATTCACCAGCCAAAGTCTCATAGACTTTCATACAACATATCAGAAAGCAAATTTTACAACCTTTAGTGTCCAGGGACATTTTTGTGATCTAAAGACTGTTTTGAGAGTTGGTTTTCCCAGTGTAACCTTTATAATTGTAGCAGATCAAGAGAAAAATAATGCTGCTTTCTATTTCAACTACACTTTGATTGTTTTTCTTTTACAGTATATTTCTTTCAGCAAAATGCCACTACATTAAAAATATGAGAAAGCAAAAAAGCTTACAAATCAGCAATTTATCCAAAGATAAAATTCTCTTTTTGCATAACTGATAAACAAACATGCTGTGAATCCATTGTTCTGTTCCTACTGGATTATAAAAAAGAAATCACATTTCTTTCAATATTGGTAAACATACTATAAAAAATAAATCATTCAGCACATTCCCCAGAGGGAAATTCTTCAGGAGAGTATCATTAAAAGTTTGTATCAACAAATGGAACAAGTTGATAACATTAAAATTTTCAGTATAGATAGTACATTTTCATGACATGTTGAAAATACCAATGTTATTATAGGTGTATAGTAAAGGTAAAAAAAAAAAAGACAAACACTATTAATCCTTAAGGCTAAGTATTCAGAACGTAAAGGGATCTAAAAGCTGTAACAATCAAGCTGTAGAGTTCAAAAGTTTTGGTCATCCATTTATTTTTAAAATGCCACAGCACTGACCAATGTTCATGAAATACTGAAAATGAAAGTATTATTTCTTTCCCAATCCTTATTTGTAACCTAATCATTCATCCCTTATACACTTTTCACACAATGCAGGATTGAATTGTGTGGGATTGCCATGGGATTTTGTAGAAGCTGGAAGTATAACGGATTGTAGAAAGTCATTGAACAAAGTCACAGAGCAGAAATTAATCAAAAAATAGTTTGAGTGTCATCTTCAGCTCAGGAAATCCCTAAATTGTTGGTTTTTAGAAGCTGAAAGGCCAATACTGAGGGGAAAAAATACCACATGCTCTTATTCTGTATTCTTTTTACAGGTATCCCTAAATTACTGATGTACGTGGATTCTCAGTTGGATGTATGTTCAGTGTTGCCCTCTATATTTTATGTTCTTATATTTCTATGTCCAGAAAAAATCCTCTCATTCTGTGTTGTTGGGAATTTAGAAAGAAAGATCCGTGAAACCATATTGGTTAAATTCATGCTGGTTTGGTTTAAAAGTACATTGGTAGTGAGTCAAGAAGTTACCTGGAAGTAATGTCCAGAAGAAGGGGAAGTCTCAGATTTACCTTCAGGTAGGCTAATTACTGCCATAAAATCTGAAGCATCTGAAGAAGTCAGGCCCATGCTAGCCCACGTCTTCAGGTTTCTAAGTTAGGCTCAGGTTTTTTAAAGTACTGACCTTGCTCCGGAAATCAGAAGCTTTGTACGGACGCATTGGAGCTGCGCCTATACCAACCAGTACAGCAAACAATATCAGCACCGGCTTTGTGGCATGGTCTGGGCACATTGTCTGCGAACCAGAGCCGTTGAATGCAAACTGCCTATGGGAGTTGTTCCTGTCCTGTGCTAATCCTGACCTGTTCCCAAGCAGTGGTTGCAGAAAAGTGAGTGGTCCTGGCCAGACGGGCATCGAGGCCACTCCAACAACGCGGTGGTGCTGGCAGCTAGCTCCAGCATCTGCACCCACACTCTGTTACTGTTTAATGTAATAGTACAGACATCTTTGTGGACATCTGCATGTCTGCCACATTTGGTAGGGATTGAAGTATACGGACTTGTTCTAAGGCAGGGCATTAAGAACAGTTCCGAAACCAAAGTTGATTTGAAGAATATAGATTAGATATTGACCTTTTTATATGCCCTATGGGTAGGAATGATCATATGCCAATCTTTTCATTTTCCTCTAATATTTTTTACAGAGAGCTGCAGTTAAGCAGTTCGTGACTATCAATTATAATAAATACAGAAAAAGATGAGCTAGATAATTGAATATGCATTATTACAGAGATTGAACTATACTGTGTTTGCTACAGTGGGCTGATTCTGTAGGTTAAATTGCTTGATAGCATTTTACAACTAATGATTAATGACAGTAGCCTTTTACAGGTTTTCATTTGTGGAAGCATTAAGGGCTGTTATGTGTTAGCAATGCTCAAAGTTGTTCCTGCAATGCAGTGGCTGAGAATTCTTACAGGAAATATCTAAATAATTTCCTTTGTGCAGTACTACTAGTGCACAGTAATTATCCAGTGAGTGGTTCCAAATAATCTGCAATCCTTAATTTGCCATTTTGCTCTTGGACAAATTGATTCCAAGCTATAATGTATTTAACTACATGTGCTTTTATGCATTTAATGATTTTTTTTTTTTTTTTTGTAATTTAACAAGCAATTTATAGTTTCTGGTCTGTTTCTTAACCTGAAAAAGAGAATGCCAGCAAAGGTGCAGGGTTCATCCTCATGCATTGGCAATGCAGCTGTGGGTAAGCAGATTTGCTGCTAGGCAGCCCCACTAAGGAAAGGACAGAGAACTCCCAGCTCAAGTGGAAACGGTTCCTAAAGGTCAAAGGAAGCAGAGGATGATTGACATTAAAGCATTCTCATGGCTATGTCTGGCTCAGAGTCAGGAATAAATCACCAACATCAATCTTATACACATTTTTCAAATGCACTCACTTAGGAAGGTTATATTACAAAGCTTCAAAGTGACGTGTTTTGGCAACATTTGTGGAATTTTAAAGACAAGAAAGAGAAATACAGTTCCTAATGTACGTAATTAAACAAATTTGAATGCTATTCAAAATGCAGCATTGTATAAAACATTTAAGAAGATACCTCCAAAATGACTGCAGACTCTGTAGTGACTGACAGTAAACTGTGCTAAAAGAAATTTAAAGGCAAGTCCAATAAATATATTGATGGGGAAAAAAATTAAAGAATTAGTTTCTGTGCAAGCTGAGGTGACTTCTGGATCAAACACGTGATTCACTCACATCAAAGAACAGTCTTTGTTGTGACTACAGCTTTTTGGGGGGCGCATACAATTTCAACAAAGACCACATTTGAGCTGTGAGCTGGTTTTTAGTTAATTTGATCAGCTGCATCTTCGCCTCCAGACTGATCCATCTTGTTGGATAGGATCACATAATTACTTAACAGTATGGCTGGAAAATAAGGATGAACAGCCTGTGGCTGTTTCTTATTTACTAGAAGAAGATATGGTTATCTTGGCATCAGCAAGAGTTTCCTATTTACCCTTTACGTGTGATTAAATAGAATATGTTTGCAGATACCAACAACATTGCAGTCCAGAGGCATTCCCCACTGCAATGAGCAGAAGCAGCTGTCCCGTCAGGTACAAAGCTTTACAGGTAGGTGTTATGATATGGTGCTCGGGATGGATCTGTACCGCAGTCAGTGCTGTGGCGGTACCTAGTATAGGCATAACTGTACTAGTTTTAGTCTGCTGAGCACTGGTAATAAGTGCAGTAAAAACGAGGTGATGTGAGTTTTAAGATAGCTTAGAAACCTCAGTCGATACTCAGGGTCTGCTGTAACATACTATGCTGCTGAATGCTCTTTGTTATTCTCAGTTAGTCTGGTTAGGGTATATCTACGACAGTAACCATGTTCTTCTGTAGATAAAGTTATCTAAGGCTGCTACCTATGAGCATTTGTCTCAAAGGTTAATATTTCTGGGTACGTGGGGGAAGCCAAGTTGCCAAAAATGTTATGTTGAATCATTGGATCTGAGTACAGCAAAGGTACTACTCTAAGGCAACGGCAATTTTTAAATGGTCATCATGATATATTTGTTATTAGCAGCCACAAAGCACTTGCTAAACCAAACTTCGTAAATCTGTAAATACTCCCCAGTCTGTTTCCTAAGAGCTGACTTCACATTTTCTCTAATATCCAGTTGTATAGCCCTACAGGATGTTTGCTGAGCAGTAGCAAAAATCTAAAGTACATTCATGCTCTGCATAATAAGTCTGCCTATTCACTGCAGAATAATAATATTCTGGTTGTGCATCTCAGTGTTTTCTAGAAGAGGGAGCAATGAACTGAAAGTCTGGTAATCATCAAGGAACTGAAGCTTTTAGTTCTGCATTCATCTGCTGCCAGCGGCACAGTGAATATGATTAGAGTGGGAAAACTCCACTGCAGTAGCAACCACAGCTTGTAGTCAAGACTGGGTTGTTTTATGGTTAAACACGAAACAAATATAGACATATATACTTTTTTTTTTGAAAGAAGTATAATATTTTCAGGTGATAAATATCATAGAATACCTTATTGATTAGAGCTATATTTGAGGTGGCTTAGTCAGCTTTGGTAAAAATGGATGTTTAAGTCATAACTGGATAGTGAACCACTGTTCAAAATTGTCTCCAGCCCTCTTGCTCCTTGGCATTGCTGTCTCCTCTGCTTAGGAACCACGTTGCCCATGGATAGCTTTGAGGACAGCTCCTCTTTCTGTCCAGAAATCCCTGCCCCTGACGGGGACTGTGCTGCAAACCTGCAGACTCTCTCTACCTTCAGTCAAGTATTTTTGGCAATACAGCTCTGGCAACACAGACCTGACCTTGAGCAAAGCCAGGTATTCTATGTAATGAGGTGAGAAACCTACCTCCCAATGTCCTCAGGTGTTTGAAATGCAGCAACTACGTTAGATAAAGAGACAAATACTGTTTCTGAAATCCTAAATGAACTGGAGACTATTGAAAGCTGCCATTGATTCCCACACGGCTAAGAGCACACTCTGTGACTATCATTTATGTGTTCAACATCAATAATGTACTTTGCTCGGTAAGGTAAAACAGCTCTTGGAAATCTGCAGACTTTGTCTTTTTTTCATTGACTTCAGTGGATATTGGGTTTTGATAGTGAGGACTGATAAGTGCCCTGGGGAGGGAAGTTCAAAAAAATAAACAGCGGTAGTGGTTTGAGTTTGAATACAAAATACCAGAATTTTAAATGAGGAATAAAAGGTTTAGACAGAAGACAAGGATGGCATGATAAGTACAGCAGGCCACAAAAAATTAAAAAAAAAATCATTCCCTGATGGGGGAGATCAAAGGTATAAGAACAGAGAAGATGGTTGTTAATACAAAAGACCATCATCATCATTAAGGGAAAAGTACTACCATTATTAATGACGTCAAATAAAGGAACACAAACTTAAAAACTATAGAGTTCCAGATCTTCTATTTTATTATTCATAGCTAATTTGCAAAATGTATGTTTTGTAGATTCTTATGACTCATAAACACTGATTTGTACATTTTGAAAACAAGAAATGATACCTGAACAATAATTATTCTAGTCTAGCCAAGTCTCAGCCGCAGAAAGACAAAAATACAATATGTGAAAGGCCATAAAGCCAGATGATTATTCCAGGAAAATACTATGCAAGTATTAAACACAAATGTTTGTACTAGGTGATTTTTACAGTAACTTGCACAACATGTAGTAATCATTTGAAGTATGTGCACTTCATTAGCAAGTCTATTTGTAATGAAATTGAAGTGGTTTCATTTTCAGCTTTGATCCCATCTCTATTTACTTTTTTAAAAGTCAGATTTTTAATGAAAGTTTGTTTAATTGAGCTTTGGTTCACATTCATTTCTGCAGTTCCTTTGTTATTATTATTTAGTGCATGTTTTATTAAGTATTGTACAGTTACAAAACATTATGTAAATAGAAAGACATACATAGAAGACATACATAGTTATTACTACAAAAGCTTCTTTCCTCTAGATAGTTCAAGGAAAACTACAACTTTTTTTTTTTTTTTTTTTTGAAGGACAACCATTTAAGATTTAAACCTGACCTACTGCAAATTGGAAATCAGTATCATCATCATCAATGTTGGATAAACCTGTGCAAGAATTCTGTTAAACGGAAAGGTATGTAAAAAATGGATATGACATCCTCTTTTAATATAGAAATAAATATGCATTTATTATATATTAATCTATTCAGTGAAATGCAGTGGTGCTGTAAACTTCCTTTTGCTCTGCACCTTTAAAGCACTGATGTTATCCTGCTTATTGCATTGTCGTTTATATGTTTATAAAGGAAGGACGAGTGGAAGAGCCTCACACCTAAATTGAAGTCATTGGCCTTTTTGCACATGTGTAAATAAAGTCTGAAGCAGTGAGTGCTGCCATCAAAATTTATGTAATATGAATTTGTTCTGGCATAACTCTGCCAATATACCAGGTAGATGTGCAAAAGGAGGAAATGAACAATTCTGAGTGCCTGCTGCTCAGTTATATGCAGAAGAAGGAGTAAGGCAACCTTATAGGCTTAGGGAGACCTTGGCACAGCATTTGAAAGTGCATCTGACATGCATGTGAAAGAAGTGAGAGACAAAAAATGCAGCTTTAATTTGCTTGCTCTGTGCAACCAGGCTCACTCTGCAGGTGAGCTCAGCCTTCCAAGTACAGCTGGACCAATGTGAAATGTATTAGTATTGTGTCAGTAACTTTGTTGAGCCAGAACACGAGTCAGGACCCTGCTGTGCTAGGTACAAGCTCCTCAGAAAAGACTGCCCTCATCGCAGAGTTGGCAACCTGAGCTTTGGGTGGTGCAGGAAACCATCGCTGGGACAAAAGGCAACAAGAACATGATGTACAGCATGAGAAGTGGCAGTCACCACACACCATGCAAACAATTTTTAATGGGGTTGAGAATAAAAACGAGCTTTCAGGAAGGATCTGAAAAAGCAGCAACAGTCACATGGAAGGTGGTAGCTCTCCTTTGGACTTCGCCCCGCTACCTCACTTCGATTTATATTGCAGATCTCTGCAGGCAGCCGTATTTCCATACTGGGCGCAAATCAGTTACCATTCCCAGCAGCAACAGGCTGCAGATATTGACCTTTTTAGAAAATGTAGATGTGCTACCTATTCTGTGTACCTATTGCGTGCACCTATTGCATCCACTACATTTTCAAAGGAACAGCCAGCCCTCAAGGTAAGAGGACAATTCTGCACAGCGCAGAATAGAGTCAGACATACAACAGTTTGAAAGAATGCTGCTGCTTATAGTAGCCTTGGAATACAACCTGTGTCTCAATAGCAGAGAGTTTCATAACATCCTTGGTGCAGGAAAGGTCTTGATGTTTGTTTTTATAGATTTGAGTACCATAGGTTCAGAATCTTGAGTGGGACTTTACATGTCAGTATAAAAGCAAGAATTTGTACTTGGAATCTAAGCACAAAAACACTACAAAGCTTTTCCTTGGCTGATGCGTAAAGCAGGTCTCGACTGCTGAAACTGCAGAGACAATGCATTACAACCTGAAAATGGACTGACAGATTTATAAAAGAAGCTTCTACTGTTTCGTGAGCTTTACTTAGTGCTAGGTATGGCTCCTCTACTAAACCACACCCCTTCATCTCTTCTCCTCTCAAAAATCTGGAACAATCCTCTTTCTTTTTCCCAGTAGCCCAAAGGTCAGAACACTTGGTTGTACAGACCTTCCACTGCCTGGGGGTGTTTGAAGCTGTATTATAACTTAGGACAGCATCAGTAAGCTTTATGTGAATTTACAGAAATGGATGTCTTCTTTCTCCCAGGGGCAATGTTCCCTGGAGCCAGTCAATGCTCTTGTGTTTGCCCCCCAAGTAGAGTTTTCACTATCAAACTCTCTCTCATTTACTGCTAATTACATGTTTTGCAAAGTGTGGAAACAAATACTCTCGAGGAATTCTGTGTGCAGAAAGCAGCGCTCCAGTGCAACTTTGGTGAATCTTTTATGTCATGATTTGGCTGAGAAATGTCCATTTAAAGGTAAGGGTACTGCCTCTGACTGATGAGCCACAACTTGCTGGAATGTGAGAGGGCATAATGGTGGTTTCACCATCTAATTGCTCTGTTTTTTCATTTGACTTCTTCAGCATCCTTGGCCATGCTCAGAGTCTTCAGCTTGATGAAACTTGGGTTTTATGAAACTTTATAACTTTATGAAACTTGGGTTTTATGAGTTATTTCATTTTATGTCACACAGAACTGTTTGTGTTGAAATAAATATTATTCAAGTCTGTATGTGAAAGTTTGGCCCATATTTGAGAAACAGCATAAAACAATGATGTACTCTGAATTTGCTCTAAGACAATTATTTTGAGCAAGAGAATACAACTAACAAATCTGTATATGCATGGAACTGCCAACCCTGTCCTTCCTGCTGGTTAATTCCACTGTTAGACGTATAAAATTCACTGCTGTATCACCTTGGTAGTAGAACCTCTTAGCTTAGTTTCTGACAGTCTGGGCTGGATACCTGGAAATCTCATATGACCAGGACCATGCATGGGCAAATCATGTGTATTCATCAAGTGCAGTGTAATCTGGACATGTTAGACTCTTATATTTAATGTCGTGTTCATTTGCACATGTAGACTAACATACTGCTTCATGACCACATCAAGTTAACAGATCATTTGTGCTGGCAAAGTGGGTCTAAGATCTGAGATACACCTGAGATAATGCCATTGGACATCTACAACAAGCTTTGAACTATACAGACATAGTTATAAACCTGCATGAACGATGAAGGTGGCATGAGAGTGATGAAGTAGTAACACACTGACCACTAGTTTGTGTTGTGGAACTAATGTGGGGGACATGTTTGTTCTTCAAGTTCATTCCAGGCAGTGATCAGAAGAATTAAGTTAATACAAACCAAGCTAATTAGACATTTGTGATTAGTTTCACCTAACTTTACCTGTCTTACAGTTAAGCACCTAGTCTAAGCTCTCTGGTTAGTTAAGAACTCAGATACCACTGGAGGAAAATGTACTCTTTCATAAGGAAAGGGTATTATGCAGCTAAAATGAAGAACACTTTGGGATTTCTATTTCTGTCCACTGGGTAGAGGAAAAGTCTAAACAACTCCCTAGATTAGATACATGCATTTTCAGATACTAATGCTGAGTGAGATTAATTTATTCTAAGTGGAAAATAGTTTTGGTTAGCAGTTTCAGAGGAGGCTCATACTTTCCACAATTATATATTCTGCACAGTATGAATAGGAACTATAGACTAATAAAATCCTATTCAGAATGGAACTTCCTGCCCACAATGCTTTGACATGAATTAACTCTGTCAAAGTACAAAAGGAATATTTTCTGTTTTAAAAATTTGCTCTGACACTTCACTGGGATTCTGCAACTAAGCTATGACAGTTTACTTTCTGTGATACAATCTACAGGTTTTATGTGAAGTACGATAGTAGTTGAGCTAATTAGGATATTTATCCATTATCATTTAGTAAAAAATGAATGTTTCATTGGTTTTACTGGCATTTTCCTTTGACAATTCTATGGTATAAAAAAAGTAAGGCATTTTTCAAAAAATGTGCTGAAAATATTGAAGCCATTTATGTTGAGGCTTTTTTTACAGATTATTTATAGTTAATTTTTGTGATAAACATGATTAAATATGAATACACTTTTATACAGTGTTTTTCAAATGAAACCGTACGATGACTAAATAACGTCTGGCACTGATAGTCTACTTCTGCTATGGAGGTTTCAAAAGTCTGGTAAACTATAATGGATCATTGTATATTGCACAATATTGCATATAGCTCACATACATTGTAATACTTCTGTCTTTTCTGTGAGTTACAGCGTATCCCAAAGGGCAAGGCTGGCTGATAGTGCGTTAATGTATTCTATGCCAAAATATACAGATGGGCTCTGAGGAAGGCAGCCAGCTGCCTGAAGTCCTATAGCTCTTGTATGGCAGCACATTACTGCAATGAGAAACTGCGGAATAGCAAGTGCTCAGGTTGGCTCAGGAAGCAGATACACACTGTTCTGATGCTTGTTGGCCTTTCTCTGGATGACTGTGCTTTGGTGCAAGTGCAAACCAGCCCTTCGTGGCTGAATGAAATAGTTAAAATCAGTCAGGAAAAGAAAAATACCCAGACGTGCATTGTTTGTATAACTAAGCTAATTTTTGGTAAAGAGGAATAGATGTGACTTCAGTGTACTGGTTATGAATTAAACATATGAGCTTTTTCTTAGCAGTTAGTGAGAACAATTGCAGTCACTGTTTATTTGCACTTCTTGCTGTTCTTATTTTTTCATTTACCCAGGAGTTACCCTTTCGGTTTCATTTTTTTTGGAAGCAATAGTGAATGCAAAATAAGTACCTTCTGTTTAATGGTTTCACTGTGTTACATAGTTTATTATTGTTAATATCAGCTTTATGATAAGAAATACAGTATACACAGGCATTAAATTGCTGAGGAAAAATTTGCGACAGAACACAATAGTTTATTCAGTCAGTTTTCTCCTTCTCTGTGCCTGTTTGTCTTTCACTGTCACACTGTGGTGTAGGTTGGTGGGAAAAGGGACTCCATCTGGGCCCTTCAAGTGGATCAAAGACTTTCTTCTTGCTTGGAAGACTGGAAGGGTCACCTCTCCACTTCCCCTTGTCATAACACTACAGCCAATGTTATTGCTTCTTAGAAACAGAAGCCTGTATGTTTGCATTCAATTTTTTCTTTGTCAGCACAGAGAAACCAAAACATCTTTCACTGCTTCTGTGCTATATCCCCTTGTCCCCACCTTGTGCTTGAAAATACTTTGGCATAACAAGGTGTGCTTATTCAAGGGACTCCAACTTTCAAAGAGTCCTTAACTATCCCATAGCAAATGTGACTAAAAGCAGTGACCAGACTGCTAGCTCCAGGAGTGTCTCCAGATATGGTAGAAATAAATCCTTATTTCACAAAGTACACCCTCACTGTAGTAACACAGCTTAGGCATCAATGATGTTTCTACTTGAGTTCATGCCTTTGTGGGTCCCTAATGCAATTGGAAAGAGTTGCTGTGGATGAAAGTTTGACAGAAGCATCTTCATTTGTGTTTACTGCATGGAATTAAATTTCCAGTGGCACAGACTGGCACAAGTCCAGCAGTTGGATGGAATTGCACCAAGTGGCCTAAGCTGAGAACCAGTGCCCTTTTATTTTCCTTGTTTTCTGCATAATGTGCTCTGATCATCCCCCTGTACTCAGCACTGGTGAGACCCCACCTCAA
>RSEF01000003.1:110926375-110937572 GCA_003993805.1 Himantopus leucocephalus
CTTTTTTTTTTTTTTTTGTAATGTCACTTGCTTTCCATGCTGGAGGCTGTTTACCTTGGCCATTTCTCTTATCTTATGCAATGAAAGCCAAATATTTCATTTCACCTCTACTTAAACCCTTACTCCCAACTAGGGGGTCTATTTCTTTTGCTGGTCCTCAAGAACAATTTCCCAGCTGACAACGAAAGCAAGGAAAAATTAAAGGTGACCAAAAAAATGAAAAAAAAAGAGGTTCATTTCTGAATAAAATAATTAGAATAACACTGAATCAATGCTGTCTTTAATCATAGCAGTCCTATTATGTGAGACACAAAAATGGAATGAGGAACTAAGACATTTTGGTTTTTTGAGGGGAAGAGGCTGCAACAAACTTAAAACAATTTGGGGGCCTATCTTAACTGAAAACAGGCTTCAAAAGAAAGGCAGAAGGTGCGGGCTGCTCCTTACCCGCGGCTCAGATGCGAAGCAGAGAGCCGGGGGGCACAAACCTCGATGCTGAGGGTAAAACTCGGGTCCCGGTGACGCGAGCGGTTACGTGACCTCCCGCAGGCGTTTAGCATTAGCGCCGGCGGGAGGGGACGGGAGGGGAGAGGAGAGGAAAGGAGGGGAGAGGAGAGGAGAGTAGAGGGGAAATGAGGGGAGAGGGAAGGAGGGCAGGGGAGAGGAGGGGATGAAGAAGAGCGGTGGCCGCAAGGATGGAGCGTCGCAGCGCGACGCGGAGCTGATGCCGGGCTCCCCGGGCGAGGCCAACTCACCGCTGGGGGAGCAAGTCCCCAAAACGTTTCCCCGGGGCAGGATTATCTCCGCCCAAGGAGGCTTCGGGCTCCTCCTCTTCCCGAAATTTGGCCGGGCGGCATCCTCCGCGCCCCGCCGCTCCCCCCGCTCCCAGCCCGCCGCGGGTACCTTGACGAAGTGGAAAGCCGGTCCGGGTTTGAGGGTGACGTTCTCGTTGTCCTGTTGATACTCCACGTACTTCTCCACCCCTTGCTCTTCGTAGATCCGCCGCTCCTCCACCAGGTCGAAGAGCGCTCGGGAGGAGACGGCCACCGTGATGGCGTGCTGGGGCTTGGGCTGCGGGGCGAGCGGAGGGTAGCGCCGGCCGGCAGCCCCCGGCCCTCGGTCCCCAGCCCCCGGACCCCCCCGCCCCCGCTCCCGCCCGCACTCACCGGCCGGGGCCTCTTGGAGACCAGGTTGTCGTAGAAAGCCTTGGCCGCCGCCCAGTCCTGCTCGGCCTCCTGCAGCCCGACCTCCGCGGCCTCGCCGGGCTGCGGCGCCTCCGGCCCGGAGCCGCTCATGGTGCCTGGCGCGGCGGGGGAGCGGGCTGCGGCGCGGGCGGGGAGCGGGCGCGGACGGAGCCGGNTCATGGTGCCTGGCGCGGCGGGGGAGCGGGCTGCGGCGCGGGCGGGGAGCGGGCGCGGACGGAGCCGGGGCGGGCGACCGGGAAGCGGGGTGGTGGCGGCCACCCCCCCCCTCACCCCCCCCTCACCTCCCCCTCGCCCCGCTCCGCCCCGCTCGGGCAGGGGGAAGTCACCCGGACGCTGGCTTTCCCTTTCGCTCTGCCGCGCCCGGGGCCGGCCGGCCCGGCCCTGCCCTCCCCCGGCACGGAGCGGAGCGGAGCGGCCCTGCCCTCCCCCGGCACGGCACGGCACGGCACGGAGCGGAGCGGAGCGACCCTGCCCTCCCCCGGCACGGCACGGAGCGGAGCGGCCCTGCCCTCCTCCCCCGGCACGGCACGGAGCGGAGCGGAGCGGCCCTGCCCTCCTCCCCCGGCACGGCCGCGCCCGAGGCGGCGGCACGGAGGGGCACCGGCCGCAGCTCCCCCCCCCCCAGCTGGCATCCCGAGGGTCAGCAGAGCCGCCGCGTCTCTCCTCATCGCTGGGTTGGTGGCGGTGGGAGCAGGAGCCGCAGCTGCAGCCCTTCCCCGCAGCCTGTAAGGTGCACCCGGAGTGGCAGCGTCCCCTTTCCAGCACCCGCTGTGACATCCACTGCTGCTCCCGTAGAATCATAGGATGGTTTGGGTTGGAAGGGACCTTAAAGATCATCTAGTTCCAACCCCGCTGCCATGCACAGGGACACCTCCCACCAGACCAGGTTGCTCAAAGCCCCATCCAGCCTGGCCTTGAACACCTCCAGGGATGCTTCAAGTAGAGGTGCACACAGGTACTTAATGTGAGGCAACAGCCTCCAGCACTGATTTTATCTACAGCATTAGAGATTTATTATTTAGATGTAGTGGCTTAACTGATTTCCCATTAACTGCAACAAATTTCCAGGATATTTCTGACATAATATAGCAATAATGTTTCTAGCAATCAAAATGGGGTGGGTGTCAGTGACCTGGGGTCCTTTGTGCCACACAGCAATGCTGAAAGTACCTTTTAGAAACAGTACTTTGGACAGTAGTGTTGAGGATGTATCCAGCACATGCAATAAACTGTTATTCTGGCGTCTGGTTTGGCTGGCCCTAAAACCCAGAATCCCACACAGGGCCGTGGGCTACTTATCTACTCTGCACCTCTCTGAAATGCTCCCAGCTGCCTCCACAGACATGCTTAGCTGAACCACAGCAAAGTTCCCCAAACTGATGAGCTGGAGGAGAGAACAGAAAGTGAGGATGGATGCGGCTTTCGTCCTGAGCTAGGAGGGTGTCTGGTGCAGCAGACCTTTGCAGTTGATGGTAGCCAGTGGCTCAGTGGTATCTCTACGTCACAGCACATGTGAGGACTCTTAACATTTTGAAGGGAGATTCTAAACATTGCTCCTGACCCCCATCACTGCATAATCTTTATCAAATTGTCAAGTCTTTCTGCCTCCATCCAGTCTCCAAAAAGGAGCATAATTATTTTTTCTACTTTTGCCTGTTTTGTTTTGGATTTTTTTTTTTTTAATGTAGCTTCCCAGTGAAAGGAGGCTTATGTGATTATACCATCTGTCCATCATTCCCCAGTGCCGTCCAGTTCCAAATGAATTTGACAGAAGGATAAAGATGTCAAAGAGATTTAAATTCTTAAAACGTTTAATGAGAAACAACAGCAACATGCTGTTGCATGCTGTTGCATGCAGCATATTTGCCTCCTTGTTCTCCTGCTACGTAACAGCAAACGAATACTCCCTGGCTGATCTGCCATCTCCCAATCTGCCACATTGCCTATTGCCCAGCTAACCAGGGAAATCGGAGTTAAAAGGAGAGGTACCGAGAGTAGTGTATTAAGAAGATAGGTGTGATGAGAGGAGTTAGGATCATTGTAGGTGGCTGCTGTCATGGGAGGATGTAAAAGGCATAATGTAAATCTGAAAAAAAACCCTGATTTTAGTGGCTCTGCTACTTATAGATATGCTTATTTTCCTTGAATTTTGATCCTGAATGTGTCACTCTAGTGTCTGTACTCAGAGCTGTAGCATGGAAACACCAGCTCCCCTTCCAGCAGTCAGGTCAGGCACATCCCTGCTTCCCAACCCTCTTCTCCATGAGCGGTGGCAAGCTTGTCACCAGGCTGAGCAGTCAGGATTGGGAGAAGCTGGGAAAAGGGTTCAAGCCAGAGAACAGCAGCTCCTGGTCCCAGTCACCATCACTGTCCTGCTCAGAGGCTTCAGCATCCATCTAAGAAGGTGATCTCTAAGAAGAGGCTATTCCTGGTTAGATACTGCAGGTGGGTCCATTGCCCTTGGAGAAGAGGGGAAAAGAACAGGAGGAATCAGGAACCAGTTCTGTGGTGGTTACGAAGCTGAACTGTCGTCTCTCTGCCTGCGTTATCCTGTAGCAATACATTTCGCAGAGCTGTGCCCAGGTAGAATGCTTGTCGTGCTGTGTTCCCCACCACCCTGCACGTACTCGGGAGCAAAATCAGAGCTCCTCAAGCGTGTTCTTTGGGTTTATTTTTGTTCCTCCCTCCCTCCCTGTCCGCCCAGGAGAAGAGTCATCACTCAAGTGATGAAGACTCCTTTTAACCTTTGCAAGACACCCGAAAACTTAAAGGATGGTAACTCGGTACTGGGCCTGAGCAGTGCTGTTGAAGTGCTGCTGCTGAAAGCAGTGCTACGCTAACATAAATATTTTGCTCTCCAGACCCACATGGTATCCCTACATAGCACTCAGCTGTGTGAACATATGCGCTGAACTGAGCTGTCTCTGTTCCGTGCTCGGTTGCTTGCCGCTGACATACCCTCCGTTTCCTCTTTTGCTGGAGATTGTGAACTGAGGGCCTAACATGAAAGCCTCCCCGCTTCAGCACCTTATAAATGAAATCTTGACTTTCCAAATGCGGAGTGTAGCAGCCTTATCTACATCTGAAAAATGCAGTAATGCCCATGGGGTTCCAGGAAAGAGCTATGTCTTGCTTTTACTCAGTCTCCTGGGGTGTCTGAGAAATAGGAATGGATCCAAAATTGAATGACTGTGGTTTCCGAGCTAAGCTAGAAAGGAAAGGAATTTTCTGCTATCACCCATTAATTTGTAGGGCATTTGCATTTAAACAAACAAAC
The DNA here is from genome assembly GCA_003993805.1 of Himantopus leucocephalus. Taxonomy (NCBI): domain Eukaryota; kingdom Metazoa; phylum Chordata; class Aves; order Charadriiformes; family Recurvirostridae; genus Himantopus; species Himantopus leucocephalus. The sequence goes on from RSEF01000003.1 coordinate 110,930,858, forward strand.
AAAAAGTGTGTTGCTATCTTTGTGTGTACTTTTTTTTGCAATAAGTATGTAGCAAAAGTCATGAACATACTCTGAAGTCTGTTAGAAGTAGGAGAATGAAAAGAAAGTTCCGCTGCCTGAGCTGCCAATATTTTTCCTATGTTGAGAACAACCACTAAGTAAGATTTATATGTTCTTGTTCAAGAAAGAGCTCAAAGTGCATTACTAATGAAAAAAAAAGGGTGTTTTTTTTTTCTTCTTTTCATACCTACTTCTATATGGAAAGATGTGAAATATTTCCAAGCATTTAAAATAGTGAGATCAAAAGTAAGGAAAAGACTCTCAACGGAAGGCATTTTCTCCCTTTAGAAGTATAGTTCCTAATATGTATTGTGCATGATTATATCACAAACATGTAAACTCTAGGGCCTAACTCTCCCAGAGCCACGTCAGGGTCGCTTCAGGGTGCGATTGCACCGATTTTTCTGTCATATACACATTGTGGTTTTTCACGCTGAGACTCCAAGACCCGTAGCATAAGTACGGTGTTCCCAGAGGGAAGGGACCTGAGAAGGGCTTTGATCTAGGTCAGCCTGCCGTGGCAAAATGTGTAGCAACACTGTCACGTTACAGCTGACCTGCCAGATAATTAATTTGGAAAACCCTCCTGTTTGCTGTTTGTACATAATATAAATACTTTTTATGCAAACCTAGAATTCAAAATTTGATTCATTAAAACAGCGAACAGCTGATTTTCTGTACGTTTCTTACAAATCCTCAGTGTGGATCTCAGGCAGTCTGTACTCCTTTGGTTGCCTGCCTCCTGTTGATCAAACTTAGCCTAATGTGGGCAGGAATGAGAAAAAAAGCAGTTGGTTTGTGCCAAAGACGTGCGTGATGAAGCTGCATCATGCCTTGAAGGCATACGTATTTACGCTGAAGAAATCTTCTCATTGCATCAAAGTATTCACTTTCCTTTTGCATCTCATGATGCTTTGTAGTTCATCTAACAGTCATTCAGGTTGTTGTGGTCCCTCCTCAGCAGTGTTTTCCATTCTCTGCCTCCTCCTCCCTCTCCTTCCCTCCTTCCAGGTTTGTGCAAGGAAACAAGAATGTAAAAACCTGCGGCATCGCAATGTAATTTATGGCAACTGCCTTGCGCCTTTTCCTGGCTTTGCTTTGCTGCTGGTGTTTCTGTAATTACATGTTCATTTGCAACAGCCACATAAATTACCCGGTGACATAGGTCTTATGCTCTTCTAAGGTGGTCTACTCCATCTCCATCACTTTGAGCGGGACTCATTCCAGTGTTCACGTGACAGGTTAGGTGACAAGTGAAGCTGAATCCAACACAAGTACAGAGCATTGCTACAGAGGAGGCATAAGGTTCACTGACCTGTGACCTCTTTTCCCTAAACAATCCTGTTTAATTATTGCCATAGAAGTTTAATTTCTCCTATTATTGAAGTTTTCTGTCCCTTATTATTGTCAGGACTAAATCAGCAGCCAAGTTGTTTTTTTCACTTTTTGGAGATTTCTTCTCTCTAGAGGGCTTAATATATATATATATATTTTTTTCCTGAGGAAAATATAATCTATCACACGTCTTTATAGAGCTGAAATGTCTTGCTAACACTCCTGAGCTGAGCAACAAATTATGAGCTTATTTTACCCCAAGGAAGGCTCATCATATAATTGCAAGGTTTCAAAACAAATCAAGTAGAATCCTGGAATTCAGAAAAAATACTATTTTTACCTAGATGTTAACTAAAGAAGTAGGAAACCAGTGCTTTAGCTCCAACACTGAATACGCCTGCCCCATCTAGCAGTTTGCTCCGGGAAGATTTAAGAAGCATTCAGTGATTTCTCTTACAATGGAGCAGGAGTCCAGCTTCAAGCAGTCCAGACTGTCTTGCCAAAAGGCACGTGGAATACGACAAATAAGACAAGAATACAGTCTTGTTGAAAGTCTGTGGTCAGAAAAGGCTCAACAAAAGGCACATATGCTATCACAAAATAATTATATTGCTGGTTTTTGAGTCAGAAAAGAATAAGTAATAAATTCGTAACTTCTGTATTAAACAGAAAAAGAGAACCAACAACAATTACAATAGCAATAATAATAGGTTGAGCTGGTCAGGATTTCCCTTTGCAGTACTGGAATTACTCTGTAGGCACTTACACAACAGACTTAAAGACAACAAAAAAAATAAATAAAAAAAAAAGATGCACTGCAGGAAGGTTTGTCCCTGTTCCAAGCTTAAACAGAAGAATATTTGCATTACAAAACAACATAAGATAGAAGGTGGGTAACTACACATGCAAACCCTATGGAGCATCCAGCTTCTACTGAATAAAAAGCACAGTACCATGAAATATTTTAAATTCAGCTCTGTATAATGAAGACAGTTGTTTAAGTATTTTTCATTATGCACCAATTATCCCTTTAATAATAGCAATAAATGGAGGCTCCAGTCACGCAAACAGCTCTGCACAGGGACATGTCTGTGCAAGACCGAGACCTAAATATTGATTCATTTTACCATAACAAAAGCAGTTAAACTATTCTAAGACTCACTCTGGTAATTACGTGTTCTATTCTGCACTAAATACCCATGATTTAGCTGTTAGGTTGTGCTAGCTTCCATGAGGGTTCAAGGTAAGTATTAAATTAGGTTAGAATCTTTAATGAGAAAATCACATTGAAAAAGATTCTTAGGTCATACATTTGTGTGCTTGTACAAAAATACCACAGATATATCACTTAATCCCTGTTGCACCGTGCTAGCTATGGTTTAAAAAAAATGAGAGAACAAGCAAGACTGTCAGATGCGTTTCTCCCCCCCTCCCGCCCCAAGGCACATATAGACAACCCATTCAAGCAAAGTGTGGTTTCCCACCCGTTTCCTGAATGGAAGAAGGCATCAAACAATGTGCACGCTCGAGTGACACTGACGGGGGAGCAGCCCCTGATGCGGTGGTGGCTGCGCGGTCCCACGGGCTTTGGGCAGCAGGAGCAGTGGCCAAGCAGAACCATTAGGGCAAAACCATCCACTGGTTGTGTTGTGGCACTGCCTTTCACACATATATTGGGAAAAAACGATCCACTGTTTTCCCAATATATCTGCCTTTCTTGTTTATATACACAACAATTCTCATTCCAGCCTTACTCCATGGTGTAACTCACAAATAATGGGACCTACACAGCAGCCTGGGAGACAGGACTTTTGTTTACATAGCCAGCCCTCCTGCTACTGACCTTGAGGACAAAGCCTTTTTGTTTGTTTCTTTTGAGTATGGGAAAAAAAAGTTACACTTTCTAAACACTCCTAGGCAATGAAGGATAGGGATACAGGCAGAAAATGTACAAATCGCTGCAAGCAAGGGGTGTGAAACAGTGTGATTACACCTATTTAATAAAGGAGACAAGCTTTAATCGCAGCCAGAGCACTTTTGACTGCACAGAGTTACCGCCCAGTTCCAAGAAGAGGATTGTAAGTGATTAGTGCGGTGCTCCTGAGGGGAAAAGAGGAGCCAGAAGTGTAAATACAAGAGGAGATTTAGGGCTTCTCTAAGCTATGGCTTCAAACCTGTCAGCAACCTGCACACAACGTCTCTGTTATTTAAGTTACGACGTGATTCTGTTTTGCAGGGAATGTGTATCCCATTTCTGGTTCAGGTCCCCTCCCTCCTTTTGGTAGGTTAAGCATTTGGGAGAAAGCAAGTAAGGACTAAAAGTGATGATAATGTATTATTGTTTGTGTTGTGCTAGTTTCCAAGGGCCTCAACAAGCATCGGGGAGCTGTTGTGTTTGATGCTGTAGGAACACACAGGAAGGTGCTCCCTGTAGGACATCCCTCCTCCCCGCTCCAGTCCTCTCAGTAGAAGGAAGATTATTTTTGCAGACCTCTCCAAGCTCAAGCCTTAAGCGCACAGTTGCCCTTCTCTGCGCTCATTCCCACAGCCGGGCTGCCGTCTCGTGCATTTGCTTCAATCTCTCTCCTGCACTTGGCCCCCACGCGGCCAAGAAAACTGGGCTGACCTAGTCGGTGTGACCGCTAACGGGAATTGCCTGGTGCAGTGGGTCATGAGACGAGGTTATGGGACTGAGCTGCAACCGAAGGTGAGACCCACGCTCAAAAGCTCCTTGCGCTATGGCTTCTCCTTTTGTTGTGTAACTTAAAACATTCCTCAGACATGTTCATCAGTTCACACCACCTTACAGCACTACGCATGCGTCAGGGTAGAAAATACTCCAGGAGTCATCTTTTCGTTCCCTTGAAAGCGACTTTCAGGTTGTATTATTTACATCAAAGCAGTATTTACATTTCTCTGTTTTCAATATTTTTCTTGAAGGCACCAAAAGATAGCAATGACAAGAGTAACAACAACAATAATAACATAAAAGCGATGTTTCCAGTAGGAGGCTTTCTTTTACGATGTATAGTTCCATAAATGTCTACCTCACAAAATCCATCCCTCATTTTACGTGATACTATAAAATCACAGAACAAAAAGATAAACTCAATGGGATTTCAGTAGGCCATGGATCATATAACCGGGTGATCTGAGTTATATTATCAGCTTCAGCTCCTGACTTTGTACAAAACACATAAACTCTCCTGCTTTCATCTTGTTTTCCTTCCTGTACAGAAATTTCCAGGTTGGATGCAGTCATTATGGTCTTCCTCTGTAGAGAAAAAGTTTTGTGTAGAAGACACAGAAGGTTTAACTTGCACCATGGATGCTCTTTCATACGTTGAGCCGAAGCGGACCGTATCGCTGAGGTCAGTGACTTGGGTAAACGTGTGTGTAATGCTGGCGCAATGGCAGGGAATGAATCCAGACCTCTCAGTCCAAGACATTTCAACAAGATTAATGTTCAGTCTCTGCAAAGGCACTGCAGGCTTTTTAACCTGCCTGGAAAGCCCTGAGTAGGCCTCAAAAGCTAGAAGCTGCAGGCCTACCAAAAGACAGAGAGTCTGTGAGAACTGCAGTCAAAGGTAACCCAAGGATGGTAACCCAAGGATCTCCACCCAAGGATCTTCAAACTAGCTATGTTGGGTACTGGTGTGTCAACGTGGCAGCAGTAAAGAGCGCAGCACAACTAGTGAGTGTTTTTACAGCCTAGGCTGGCCCTATGCTGCTGTGGCTGTTCCTGTCAGTATCAGATAATTCAGGTTTATCCGCACGGGCTGAAGTCGCAACCTTGACAACCTCCTGCTGCATGAGCACGCCTCAACAAGTAGTTTCTGTTCTTCTGAAACACGTATTCTGTGGTTTTGTTGGGCTCATATGTCTGTTACTGTGTGAAATTCAGTGGTCTGTGGCATGAAGGAGTTTATCCAAGTTGATAGGAAGGGTTGTTTGTGTGTTTAAACTCTGTGAATCGCTGTGAGATGGCATTAAGTGCAGCATTTGGAGAGACTCAGACCAAAAGACTGTGAACGTGCAGGGAGCAGAACCTTCAGATTTGCTGGTTCTCTGGTGACAGTGCCTACCGTTGCCTGTGTTTGGTTTTAATTGCATTTAATTGCATTGAGTATTTTTGTGACCTGCAGCCATGTCCTTTTATACTGCTGCCTGCTCATGGAGGCTGAAAAGGTTATTGTAAATCAGGACTTCCATGTTGCTGGAGTGCAGCTGTTGAGTCAGAAGGCTGAGCTGGTCCTGAAGTCATGCCCTAACAACATTACTGCAATACCCACTGCTAGGCACTAGTCACAAAATTAAGGCTGAAAATCTGGTGCATGGCTAAATTTTGATTTGGGTAACTACATATTGTAAGATACTGTGTAGAAAGTAGAAAGAGCAGTGAAGAGTAAGAAAAAATTTCCTGATTCTATTTCCTTGAATTCACAATAATGTGAATATATACACCAATGTATATGTTAAAACCAATTAGATTTTTGTTCTCCGTTGAAGTCGGAAAACTGTTATAGAGGCTTTCTCAGATATATTTTCTCTGCTTTCCAGACTGAAGCTAATGAATATGTCTGCCCTACCAGAGCTTTTCATGATGTTACCCTTGTCTCCATGATGGTGTATCTTTACAGCCTTTATTTTGATGAGTTTTCTGCACTGACTCCAGTTGTCCTTCTCTGTATATATTCCAATTCCAATAAGCCTTCCACAAACCAAGAAACCCAAAATTTCATTTAGTATACCAACATCTTACCAGGACTTCTTGGAATCACATTTACCAGAAGACAGAAGGTGTTATTTGGATTGCTGCAGGTGGTTATGAACCACCCATTCTTCAAGGCTCTGTACAAACAGACATAAGCCAAATACTGTGCCTCAAAAAGCTGTCAATAAGCAATTGAACAGGAATAGGAAATTTAGGCTCCTTCTAAGCCTTGGCTTCTGTGCTACTCAGTATATTCTCATTGTATTTTAGCCATATTTACTAGTTAGCGTTGTTTCTTTATTAACAGCTTTTGTTAACCGCTGAGATGCTACATTTCTTGTTCTTTTTCTTACGCTTATGATCTTGTACCTTGTACCATTTAATCTCATTTTTAATCTGCTAGTTTTCAAGATCATTCATTCATTTCAAGGTCATCTTTATTTGTGCATGACCTGCCTTTGTTATGTAAATGAATGCAATTTTTCTTTCTTTCTAGTTTTGACTTAAAGCTTTGAATATTATTTAGCATCTTCAATTATTTTCAGAATTTAAATCTTTAACTCTTAATAGAATCATAGAATCATAGAATTGTTAAGGTTGGAAGGG
>RSEF01000003.1:110938572-110959020 GCA_003993805.1 Himantopus leucocephalus
GGCAGCACTGCAGGTGGGGTCTCCCCAGAGCGCAGCAGAGGGGAACAATCCCCTCCCTAAATATTCCACTTTCTGTGTCCAGCTATGCAGGTATTTGTGTGGTGGAGCCAGTCGCTTCTGAGGCATTGGAGTACTGCAAAGAGGTGAGTGAGACATGATGCTCATTAATAATTTAAAGCCGGGATGAATGACTAGACTAGCAGTTAAAATGGAATCCTACTAAATTCTGGCGTAAAATCGATAGCCATCAAAAATAAACAGCAGCCTGGGAAGCGGAGGCTTTGACGCTGCTTTTGCCGGGATGGCACGTGAGCACTGAGCTGCTCCCGATGTGCCGTGGAGCTGCCCGGCTTCTGGGCCAGCTCCCGCCAGCCGTACCGGTCACCCCAGCACGTGGCACCCGCTGCCCATCAGCCTGGGCTTTGCTGGTGGTCCCTGGGGCTGGGTGTCACCTCGGGTCCCATTACCGAACCCGCCCTCGAGGTGCAGAGCGCGATGCCAGCGAGAGCACGTCTTCCCTCCGCGCCTAACGTGGAGCTGCGCAGTTGCGGGTGATTGAGAAATACATAATTGTAGTAATTAGCTCATTATTTGCAAAATCGTTGTAAACATGTTAGTAATTAAGCAGTATCGACATCATATAGTGTGCTTGTGGTTAAATAATTAATAGATTAAAATACATTAATGATTCCAAGAAAGGTTATGTAGATACCGCAAATCATTTTTCCAAGTATAGCGTATTTTTTGTGTATTCACAGCAAGTGCGTGTTTTGCAAAAAAGCATGTAACAATTTTTCTTTAAACTACATTTTTAATGTGTCGCTTACTGCGCGCGTTCTTAAAATAATTCTGTGGGACTAAAGAAGTCAGGTAGCTAAATTATTCGTTATCAGATTCTACCCTGTGAAAGGTTTGATTAGGCCTGCAGGTAATAAAACGAAAAATAAAATATTTAAAGCACACCCTAACAAAATAGTCTGCTTCTGTAAGTGCTCTTTGTGGGATGTCTGCAGTAAAGGGAAAAAAAAAAAAAAGAAAATATTGGGATGCCAGTTTAAATATATTTCCACTTTACCCTGTGGTATGAGGAATAAAATCCAAAAATACATCACTACATTATGACTGTCTGTAAATGCCAAAATCCTGCAAACAGCTGTGCATATTTTAAGCTATGCTCTTGTAAACAAGTGAATATACTACAAATTTAATTTGGGCTTCTCGCAAGGCTGCCTGAATACCATGGAAAGATGCGCAGGAAGAGGTTTATTTGGTTCAAATAATCCATTATTTAAGACTGTGACCCTAGAAACTCGTATTCGGATGCGTATCTGTGTGCTGAGGAATAACCATCCGAATCAACAGAGGCGTTTATTTGTCCGGAGTTGCACACGTGCTTCAGAATTTCCATAATTAGATCAAAATGCAGATGAAAGAAGGGAAGGAATAACACATGTACAACCCGATCTTGGCTGCAGTTTGGCAACCGCGCGTCTGCCAGTATTTGAGCTGTGCACCGCGCTGCACAGGACTTTGTGTTTATGGGGAGTTCATGGCCAGACTTCGGTGGTGGGAAGACGATGCTTTGAGCTGTGGCTGAACCTTTTTAACCTTCCTTTTAGGATTTAGTTGCAGTTTATATTATTGGTTTTTTTCCTTGTGTTTATTAATTTCCAGTGCCCGCCACTTCCTGGAGGGCGTTGCGTGCTGGTGAACAGCGTGGCTTATCTTCCCATTTGCCGTGGATTTGTTTTAACACTGGTTTTTTATGTTCCAGTTTGCCTGAGTGCAAACAGTGCTGTTAACCGATACATCTCTCATTAAGTGATTTCCCCTGGAAGAGACAAACCTGATTTTCTACTGCCTGAGCAAAATTAACCTGTATTTATTTCCTTTGCCACCAAAAGGGGTAGGGGCAGCGGCAGCCACAGCAACGTGATCTACAGGCTGCCTTCGTAGTGGGGGAGGTCGGAGTCACCACATCCTCAGGGTCTTGCCTTGTTGAGCCACGGACATGTTCAAGCGTGGGGATTTCACAGGGTGTTGCAAGGGGGAATCTGGTCCAGCGCTTTTCCAACCTCACTGCAATTCTTTCTCCCCTCCTGTCTCAGTGGAGCTCTCCTCCGTGTGCCCTGGCATTGCTGCTGCCCGCTCTTTTGCTGAGCGCCTTTGGATGAGTTTTCTCCATGACCCCCTTTCATAGGCAGCTGTTAGATCCTTCCTTCACCTCCTTTCCTCCAGACTGTTTTGAAAGTACTGATGAAATCAAAGTGAATGACATCCTCGCGTTTCCCTTGTGCACGGATCCGGTCACCTCATCCCAGCAGCTGGTGGGCATCGGGCACAGTTTGTACCTGGTAAGGTGATCCAAGGCCAGGCTGGACGGGGCTCTGAGCAACCTGGGCTGGTGGGAGGTGTCCTCACCCAGGGCAGGGGGGCTGGAACTAGGTGATCTTTAAGGTGGTTCTATGATCCCAGTTCCCCTCTTACCTTTCACAGATGCCGTTTCCAGGCACATGAAGCTTTGAAGATCCATGGTCTTCCCAGAGGCTGAGCTGGGTTTTGCCCTGTTTGGGGATGAAGCAATGTCCACCTTTCTCCAGCCATGGATATCTCCCTTGGTCTCCGTGTGCTTGGAGAGCGGCCTCACGACAGTGTCTCCTGGCTCCTTCAGCATCCCTGGAGGCCTCCTGTCCTCTGGTCCCACAGCGGTGATGAGGCCCCTCTGGACAACAGTAAGTGCACCTGTTGATAAATGAATATACACTTATTCTACTTTCAGAGGATGATCTTTTGTTGCGTTCTCTCCCTTTCCAGTTCACAGCCTGCTGGTTTGCACGGCTTTGCTCTGGGCTCTTGCCCACTTCCTCCCCCAGGGATTTCTCTCTGTCTCCAAAGCCGAGGTGTTTTCCCAGGAGCAGTGCAGACTTGCTGGCGCGTGGTCCCCTTTGCTTCAGGGGTAGATTGAGGAGGTGAATGTAGGTGTAGGTGAGGCGTAGGTTTTGCCTTTGTCTTTGGCCATGGACAGTGTTGGTTGGGCTGCTGTCCAGGCGAGTCACCCCAAATGTTTGTTTTCAGCAGAATCAGAGTGGACCTTTGCCAGTTCTGGCCTGGCTATAGAAATGATGGCAGGAGTGGTGTTTTTCTGCCCTCTGGGAATATGCTACATGAGGCTTTTTTGCAATACTTATCTGTTAAGGACCTGATCCCGACCCGTAAACGAGCCTTCCCTTCTTTGGTTTGCTGAAATTTCATAAGGCTTAAACCATAAAACCCCCATCACTTAATAAGAGGATTATTATGAAGTACACAAGTAGTATAATTAAATGTATGTCATAATACCTGATTAGACTATGGATTTAGAGATGGAGCAGCATTATGCAAAGATACAATGTAACCGGGTTAATAACAATCAACTGATTAATGTAGTACATCTCATTCAAGCCTAAAGGAGAATAGACTGAGATGATTAGCGCAGTTGCAAATATGCAGAAGTGCACAAAGCAGAATGTATGTGACATGACTGAATAAGCGAAGCGGAGTTTTATCAGCGTACCGACATATAAAGACGTTTAAAGCAGAAACAATGTAGGCAACTCGCTGAAACTAGCCTGGAAGGTTAAATGATTCTCTGCATATTTGTGTTACTGCAGATCTGTAGTTGCGTTGAGCTAATATTCGCAGTGGAAGTAAACAGAAGATATTGTACTGAAATTGTGTTGGGCGTTAAGGGTTTTTTATCTGCAGAAGGAAACGGAACTGAGTGGATCCCCTGTTCTTAATGCTTGCCTAGGTAGAAATCCTACCGCAAAGCAAAATCCAACAGAAGCCTTTAAAAGCCGCGAGCACTTGGCTTCGCTTGTGGTGGGCAAGGTGAGCAGGGGGGAGGTGCGAGCCTTTCTGAAGGCCAGCCTTGACCCATTTTGCGCCTCTAGGGCTGGGTGCCTCACAGATGCACAAGGATCCTAGAAGAGGTTATGATCTTAAGGTTCAGGCAATGTTCAAGTCTTTGCTGTGTTTTCAGTAACTTTTAGGTGCTCTGTTGAAATCAATGAAGAAGTAATCCTTCATTGACAGCGATAGGAGCAACAGAAAGCTTTTTATTTTTGCAGCTGGCAAGAACCACCTCCAAGATTTAGCTTCCTTATTTTGAGAAACTCCTCTCTTTCCAAGAAGCAAAGCCAGTCGCCTACCATTTGAATAAGCAAGATACAAAATCTCCCTAAAAATGATACAGGAGAGAGAAGGTCCCCCATGAAAGCTTGCTGTGTGTTTTGCAGAAATGTGTGATTCCCTTCTCCTTTCGGCACCGAGCGGTGAGGGTCGTGGCGAGCGTAGCTGCGGGGCTCTGCAACTGGTCCCTGTTGAGATCAGGCTACAAAGAACCGAACACAGTACTTTTGGAAAAACAGAGCTAAATATAAGCAGGTTTTTTTTTTCCCCCCTCCAAACTGTAGAGGCAGCAGGAGTCAGATGTAACACTTGGGACTATGGAGAGCATTTCTGAGGTTATTGTACTTTTTTGGGACAACTGCTGTCAAACCTTCAGATGTAGACTATGTAGGTCATCTCCTTAAGAAAGAGCCATTTTATCTGGGGCTGGTACAGTCGGCGAGAATTAACTGTCATTGTGTGGGGACTGAAGGTGGACTACCAAAGAGGATTTGTGGTGTTCCCAGATGCAGAATTCTCTTCTGCGGTTCGATGATTTGTTGTACTGGCACGAAAATTGACATATTGCAAGGCAGTGCTCTCCAGATAAGCAACGCATAAACAGCCGGAGTTCTCCCTGGTCTTTCTAGTGATAAAACACTGCGTTAATACACGATAGGGATTATGGCATCCGCTGTAATCCACTTACCTCCAGGACTCCCCGGCACACCTGCATGGTGCAAAGAAGGATCTGTCGTCTCGTGTGATGCCATTCTGTGAGTGGAGCTGGAGCTGCTGGGGGAGTTATCCCAAATTCTGAACTGTGATATCGGAGGACTGCCCATCTACTGTCTGTTTGCAATTACAGACATTTGAGGAAGCTCTGCAAAACGCAGTTTTCTCAAACACGGGGGGGTGGTGGGGGAAGTTATTAGATACAATGGCATAATCAAAACTGTATTAAATAGGTGAATATGAGATGTATATGAGAAGGCTTAACCTGCAATAATAAGTGGACAACAAAGGATAGTCAATGAAAAGGAGACAGTTAAAAGAAGTGTATAAGTTTTCAAATTGTAAATAGAACTTAAGATGTTAAATTAAGATGTTAAATTGCCATAGCAAGCATCCATCGAATCACCTGTGGGGAACATGTAAAGAAGAGTCAGCTTGTACCCAGATTGGGGATAAAGGGAGGGAAGTAATTAGTTTGCAGTTACAGTCCAAAACTGGAAGGGTTATTATAAGGGAAAGAGAAAATACATGTTCACCTGAGATGTAAAGGAAAAGATCACTGTGATGCTGTGATTTAGACTAGGTGATCTCCGCGGGTCACTTCCAACCTCGTCCGCTCTGTGGTTTGGGCACGGACAGCCTGATTTCTCATTTCCGCTGTCCCTTCCTATCTTTAAAGGCATTAGAAAGAAATTTGAGCAAACTATTTTTAGTCAAGCTTGAAAGCCTCCTATTTTTTTTCCATTCCACACACTGTATATAACCTGTTCAGGCCAGATTCTTGAGGGGTGGCTTTGATTCTATTCCCTTTTATTTTTGCTCTTAATTGTTGCTCTCTTGACATGCAGCCTTACTTTGGCCAGTAATGTCCTGCTCGTGCTGTCCCCTCTGCAGAGGGACCTTTGCCTCAGCACGGACCCCTGCTGCTATTTGCAGTTTCACACCCCGGAGGGACTGAAACATGTTTTTTACCTTGCGGGAATGAACATAGGCAATAGTTTTTTTTCACCTGCAAGCAAAATAAAGTAGAACAAAGGACAAGCTATAGCAAATAAATTAAAAAAAAAAGTCTAGAAAGTGTCCAGATCTCATCATCTCTGAACATGGTAAAAATGTAGGGTGATGGTGTCGTAGGCTGGAATAGTTACTAAAATAAGTTGTTTTACCACGGGCTTTTGAAGGACCGCGAGTTCACCTTTGGTTGTATTCATGCTGTATAGGTGAGTGAATAAAGGCATCCAGAGATGTGAGTGCCAGCCTGGTACCACTGGTTGAACTGGGCGTTCCCTATGGGGCAGGTGATCTTTTGTCACGGGGTGCTGGACCCCAGTGTGTTTGGATTTCAGCGCGCTCCTTCTGTTTTGCATTTCCTTCCCATCCTTTTTTCTTAGATGGAGGGACGTGTCATCAGTATCAAAGGCTCTTTAGGTATTCCCAATCATCATAAGACAGGAAAATTAAATTTATCTTAACTAGACGTGTCTTCATTTCACAGCTTAACTTTCTTCTTTTGCCTTACACTCGTATCACTTTATAAATCATGAAGTCTCTCTATAATTCTTTTCAACTTAGTGAACCTACTCCATGCGTTCTTTGGTTACATATAGCTCTGTTCATTTCACATCTCCCGGGGCTTTTGTAATAGGATACAAGACACCATTATGAGTAATCTGTCTTCTTTCCCCAATACAGAGAGAAGTAGATCTGATTTTAGAGGTAGGCTGATGAACAGTTTCTTATTTAGAAGAAAGATGTATTGTGGGAACAAAATAGATTATCTATGGTAGCTCTGATTCATAAAGCTGACAAATGTATAATTTCTCATTTGGGTTGAAAACATGCGATTAGACCTCATGGTAGAGTACTGAAGTCCTAGGAATACCGCAAGCTCGACCTAACCAGCCTAACCGCCCGGCTTCCCCTCTCCACTGCTTCAGGTTCGTTCTGAGCAGTGGGCACGTGGCATCAGGCGTGCAGGGTGTGCTGCCGTGTTTGGCAGTGCTTGGTGAACGAGCTGACAGCAGAGAAAGAAATTTCATTTGTCTGTTAGTCTGAGAGATTTAATTCCAGTTGTATTTATACTTCATTTCTGCTCAGAGGAACTAAGCCCTCTGACTTCGAGAAAACACACATATACCTCACGCTCTGCTGTGATTTTAATTTCTAGTGAAGAATTACGTAGCTTCTGCGTTGAGGAAACGTGACGTAGGGAGATACTTCAATTCCATGCAAATGCACTTAATTCCTGATATAGGACTTGGAACAGATAAGCAAAGGAACTGAGTGTCAGGTACAAATGATGAAAAAATCACGTAGCACTGGGTTCAGAGCTCTTTGGTATTCAACCTCTGCTCACTCATTACTGCTCCGCGTGTGCCCTTTGGAGATGTCTGAAGATCCCCGGGGGCTTTAGGGATAAGGCATTTTACTTACCGGGATGGAGAAGGGCAGAGTAACCCGAACCATAGTTGTCCTCACCTGTACATCCCCCCTCGTCCCTCTCACCAGGGGGGCTCAGGAAGGGCTGTGGGACCAGCCTGGAGGGGCTGGGGACGTGTCTGAGGGGTTTGACTGTGTCCAGTCTGCTCAGAAACACCCGGCAGAGGGAAATGTGTGTGCAGGGAAATACCCGCTGGACTGTAAATACTTGGAGGAGAGCTGAGCAGCTCTTGGGCAAGAGTGGTACTACGGTGGTGCGTCAGACCCTCAGCAGTTCAAAGCCCTGGGATGGCAACGGCACTACAGAGGCGATATTCCTCCTGTCAGCGTGAGATGTGGGGCTCTTCAGTGGCCCGTGATGTGCTGCACAGCAGCAGGGAAGACTCAGCAAAACGATGGCAATGGGAGAGAAACGGAAACAGAAGGAGGGTCCTGTGAAACCGTAATGAAAAAGCTGTAACAGATCAAGTTAATTGGCGAAGATGGGTGTTAGGATGCAAATAAGATGGGACTTTAATGCATGGTCGATAATTATCATTCAAGAAGCCAACGTTTTGGTGATGTGGGCGCCCTTTTTTTCCCCCACAATTAGATTTTATGAACTTTATAGGAGTTAAATTATTACTCTTGAAGCAAGAAAACAGGAAAGAGAGCTGAGCTGATTTATGTGCATTTCAAAGGGCCGCAGGGAGTCACTGTGGATGGAGAGTAAATCATGCCACATGCACCAATTTCTAGAAAAAGTGCTGCGTGCAAGGAGGAGATGCAGTGCTCGTGGGCTGTGATGGGTGGAGAGAGAGCTTGCTTTGGAGCAGCCTATGTAATTAGGTTTCCTACGGAGCACAGAGTGAATTGCTAATGGCATGATTTTTTCTGTAGTCTGTCTGAAGGGCAGGTTGATCAGAAGTGCAGATAGTCTGGTTGATCCTTTGGACAACACTATTTTTTTTTCTTCTTCCTAAAACTACCACCAAGGAAATCTGATCAGTCTCTTCCTTCTGTTTCTCTCTCGTGTGGCCTTCACTCTTCTCTCACCTCTTCTTTTACCTTTCTAACTTATTTTTCTTTACTTTTTCTGTTGGTGGGGGGTTTTGGTGGTTTGTTGTTTTGTGCTTTTTGTGTTTGTTGTCTTTTTTTTTTTCTTTCAAATACTTACTACATGCTAACCAGAGATTTGACCATCAGAGGAGAAAGGCAATGGGAAAGCAGGAGAAGACTTTACCATTTTCTGGGGTTTTTTTTGCAATTATCTGCAAGTTTTTCAGTGTCTTCCAGAACCTCAATATTGCCCCAAACCAGAGGACCTGCTTTTGCTGTGTGTTGTATCGTGGTACTCCTGCCGTGTCCTAGTTGACAGTAGACTTACTTGCAAAGCTCCTTGATGAGAGTAATTTCCTGATTTGGCACGTGTACCTAAAACTCAATTTCCTGCTTTGTTAAGGTGCCTAGTAATTCTGGAAAATGCCATGATAATAATAATAAAGCTGGCTTTGACCATGTTGCTAAGCTCCCATCAAAACATGCAGTGTGTGATAGGTTTTTTGCCATAGCACTGATTAGTGAGTTGCCTGAACAGAACTTGCCTCCTTTAGCACTGTGGTGTCCTAGGAATACTCTGATGTACATTAAAAAAGGATTAAAAAAAGCTGCAAAGATGAAAAATGAGTCATTTCCTATCAATTATTTACCTCTCTGAGGGCCTGGATTACATTGCATCATGCAGATGTTGAAGTGCTTGAACAATAAGACAGTCTCCAATGAGATCACTTTATATTGGCAGTTAATATAGTGGAATAATTCCTGAGCACATAATAAATCTAACTTCTCCTACGTCAGGTTCTGTAGCGTGGGAGGCCATGAAGTAATAAACCGAAAAGCACCTGCTTCGTTTTAGAATAAAAGCTAATTGCACTTGATTCATAGGTCTACGCATAGTGTCAAGGTGTGTGCAACAGAAAGCTTTGGTAAGTTGTACTGCTGTGAAAGGCAGATGAGATTTGGGGGCTGTGCTACTTTATAAATGGGATTTATATATTTCTTTAAAACATTTCAAAGGGTTATTTAAAAAAAAACACCACACAAAAGGTGCCCACAGGAAAGCTGGTAGAGAGGAGTATGCTACGGGCCAGCTGGCACCTGGCCGAGGGTAGTGTCCTCGGAGCGTAAGGGGAACGGTGGGGCTGCTGCGGGTGGGATCGGGCACTTTTCCATGTGCTGTCATTCTAAGGCGTCAATAATATTAACATGAACCACACGTGCGGGTCTGAGCCTGTTTGCAGAAAAGAGGTGTTGGCACTACTCAGCAGGACGTCTCCTCGGTGAGGATGGGCCAATCTCCACACCTCTCACTGTTTCACCCCGAGCCTTCTTCTGTACGTTACTGAATTCTGTACGACCAGACCATCTTGGTTCTTTTAATGATTACCTCTGCAGGCAAGTGTAAGACAAAACCGTCCTCAGAACATGTTGTGCCCAAGTATGTAAAATCACTTTTAATTTGGTTTAGACTTTGTAGGTTGCGGAGTGCCGCCAAGGACTGTTGAGTCATCTTTGAATGCTGTTCTTTCCTATTGAACTGGGTAAAACTAGAAATGCAGGTGAAGTACTACAGAGTACATGTCTGCTGACACCTGATCATTGTTATTGTTCCTACCGTCGAGACAGTTGGGAAAGACGCATCACTCAGCTGGACAGATTCACTCAAGAAGGAAGGTTTGAATTGAGAATTTGGTTTGAATTGACAGTGCTTCTGACCAGCAGCTTCACTTGAGTCTCTGGGGAAAAAGTATCTATAGAGAAAGCAGCAATTAAATGAAATTGCTAAAAAGTAGAGCTGAGGGACTCTTCCCCCAGTAGATGCGATCAAGGGACTGAAATTGTGTTGCTGGTGCTGTGCTCCTGGGGGACACCTTCAGCCATAAAACTGCTGCCACATTGGCAAACGCTTGACGTTGACCTTGGTAGGTTTGATCAGGCACTTTGAGGTGTCTGTGGTTCATGATCAGGTTATCCAGAGTCTCTTTGTAATGACTTGATTTTACCTTAGAGAACTGAAAGGCTATTTATGTGCAGAATATATCTTGTTGCTCAGTGCACAGGAGGTCAACAGGACATGTATAATTGCCAGGAGCAATTGTCAGTAACATGAGTAAGTCACAGAGAGAATTAAGGATTTTAGTGAGGAGTTTGTGCAAGACAGAGATGCATATGATCCCTTCTGTGAGAAGTTCACACTGTGAAGAGGAGGAACGTGTCAGGCTGTGGGCAGTAATTGCCCGTATCGATACCCCAGAACTGTCGCTTGTTGACTGAACAACAGAAGTTTGGAAATTGGTCCTCTCCTAAAAGAGCGTAAGGTGACTTTGGGGAATTTCAATTAGAGTTTTCTGCTGGACAGTTTTCTCCTTTAAAAGCCAAGCAAGGGTATTTTTTAAAATCTAATCTTAGTAGCTGATTCTGTAGTTCTTCCTAAGATGAGTGGTACCTAGGCAAGTGGTCAACTTGTGATCATTGTTTCATAATTGCCGAGAAGGTTTACTGAAGGGAGATTTGAATACGTAGTACTTCATTCTTTAACTCAGACATTTTTAAAACCAAGATGTGCATCGCAGGGAGCTGTGGTAACACAGGTGGTATGATAAAAAGAAAGAAAAAAGTACAAAAGAGAAGTAGGAAGATGAAAACGCCCCCCTGAATGAATAGACCTAGAAAATGCTTTGGATCATTGCTCATTCCGTTATTGCAGCAGTAACTAAATGTGTTTCCTCCCTGTCCAGACCATTTCATGTGATGCTCTTTCTTTCTTAAATGTTTTATAGTGAGTCTTTAGAAACATTTTTCTGCATACCACTTCAAAACATAGCATCATTTCATAAAGGTATTTAATGACACTCTTTCTTGTGTCTTGGCCTTCTCTTTTCTGTGGCACCTCAGCTGCTTGTGGGATGTCTGTCTGTCTTGTTCCCTGCAACACCAGGGTTTGGAATATGCTGTTGATTTTTCACAAATCTCACTGATGACCTTCGGACATTTTTCTTTTTCTGATGTTGGTGTCCACCGTGGAGTTCTGTGGAAGTGCATTGCATCGTGAGCAGTGTAGGGCTGCGAAAGTGCTGGATGAAAAGACCTACTTCAGCCGGAGATTAGAGGATCATGTGTTGACCTGGCTGTGTCCTGGTAGGCTCTAGCAGTAGTAGAAGGGAAAGTAAGTTTTCCTGTAGTGTGTAAAGATAGCATCTTTGAAGCTATTTCGTTAGTGTTCAGTAACGGAGGTGTGCAAGAGTAGACCTCTGCTCTACCCCAGACCCAAGCACTTTAAGGTGATAATAAATAAGTCTGAGGGGCAGGTCTTCAGGCATTGCAGGCTGCCAGTGATGTGGGTATCCATCCAAAAAACAAAGTTTCTGACTTGGGGCCAGCCAGAGTATTCCCAGAAGGCTTGTCCTGCCCGTCCTCCTTTAACTCATGGCAACTTTCTTCACTGCAGCTAACAGTGCCTCGCTAACTTCTGCTTCCTTTGTGCTGCTCCAACTTCGACTTTCAGGCTTCAAGATAGTTTTAAGTTATTAAAGGTACTATCAATAGTGGCTCTCTTTGCCTAGTTTTAACAAGTCTTTGGAAAATGGATTGGGAGACAGTAATATTAAGAAACTTGCTTTCAGTCTTCTATTAGTGCGTTTGGAGAAGAGCACTTACTTCAGCTAAGGAAAGCTATAAAATAACAGAAGATGCTGTGGGAGTAAGGAAGCAATGGCCTCGCCTCTCATGCCTTGAAACGCAGGTATCAGAATTTGTCACTTCTCTCTCTTGTGCCCTTCTAAGATATTCAGCACGTGATGTAGTCTTAGTTGTTCCATGATGTCGATCGGGCCTTTTCAGCTTGCGAGTGCTGCTGTGCCTTTTTTGTGGAATCAAACACCACGGCATAATTGTTCCCAGTGCGTAAATTCCCTTCGAGGCCTGGTTTTGTTAACATTTACAAGAAAATCAGCTCCACCTTTCATGCACTTTCTCCAGCTGTTTGGTTTCCTCTGAAGTCAGGGCTGATTACTTTGGTTAGCAGGAATTTATTTCATACCACTGAGGGATAGTCTCTGGATCAGCTGGCGTTTGTGCAGCTTAATTATGGAAATAGCTGCTTCTTTCTTTATATTCTGCAAGGTTTGGAAACTTTCTGTCACAAAGGAATTAGTTCTTCCCAGCCCAGGCCATGAAAAAGTAACATCGTCTTTACGTTCCTGTTGGCCTCCTTGGAGAATCGACTTCATGCAATGCTCTCTGAGTCTCTTTAAAAAATAATGATGCGTTGGCTGCCGAGGGAAGGCTATGGCTGTTTGCTGATGGAACGTGCCAACTGGAGTCTGGGTTCAAAAGCTGAAGGCAAATTTGGATCACGTTGTGCTTAGGAAAGACATGGACCTGTTGGAGTGGGTCCAGAGGAGGGCCACGGAGGTGCTGCGAGGGCTGGAGCCCCTCTGCTGGGAGGACAGGCTGGGAGAGTTGGGGGTGGTCAGCCTGGAGAAGAGAAGGCTCCGGGAAGACCTTCTTGCGGCCTTCCAGTGCCTAAAGGGGCTCCAGGAGAGCTGGGGAAGGACTCTTGACCAGGGAGGGGAGCCATGGGATAGAGGTCACAGTTTTAAACTGAAAGCGGGGAGATTTAGATGAGATATTAGGAAGAAATTGTTTCCTGTGTGGGTGGTGAGCCCCTGGGGCAGGTTGCCCCGAGAAGCTGTGGCTGCCCCATCCCTGGAGGTGTTCAAGGCCAGGTTGGACGGGGCTTGGAGCAACCTGGGCTGGTGGGAGGTGTCCCTGCCCAGGGCAGGGGGATGGAACTGGGTGATCTTCAAGGTCCCTTCCAACCCAAACCATTCTACGATTCTATGATTTATCTCAAGCAGCGCTGTTAAACAGCAAGGTGAAAACCAATACAGGGGGAGGCAGTGGAATACGGTGAGAAGGTGATTATCACAGTGCACTTCTCACAGACACAGTGAGCTGAGGGTTGGGGACAGCAGGAGAATGGACTGTGGTTCCCATGAAGAAGGTGTCTCTTTGTCTTAAGAGACAGAGCTCAAAAAGATGGAAGACAGTTGATAATTTCTCTGTGTTGCAATGAAATACCTTACGTGTGCTCAAGAAAGAAGAGTGCAGGGCCTTTATTGCCATTCTGAATTTAAAACAAAAATATCCATAAACTCTCTAACTGGTTAAAAAAAGAAAAAAGGAAGACTTGAAACACAAGATTTTAATGTGTCCGGTTCTGAAAAGTGCTAAAATGAGGTCACATCAAATTAAAGAATGACCAAAAAAACCCCTTCTAGCCTGGTACAGTGTTTACCTGTAGAAAGTGATGTTGAGTAGCTGTGGGCTAAGCAAGTCGATCAAAGGGTCAGCACAGCTCTGGATTCTTGCTGTCCATTTGAAATTCTGTGTCTTGTATCTACTCAAACCCAGCATATAAAAATACCTAATGAAGCACTCTGAGCATCAAGTGGAGCGTTCTGAACACTCACTCAACCGTGTCTTTTTCTCTCGGTTGCAAACTTAAATTGCTGTTATTGATTTTTCTGTTTCTGGTTAACATATTAAAGTACGATTCATTTTTAACCGTATATATATTTTATCACAGTGTGCCCTTTGAGACACTTTTCTACATAATATTGAAGTGCTTTCCTTCTGGTCAAGTAGTGTATTTTATATTAATGCCTGTGTTATTTTCCCCGACTGAGGTGCTGGGGTTGCTAGAGAATGAAAACATTAATTTCAAGAGTAGCGGGGGTTTTCTTGTTGATGCTGGAGCAATGTTGGAGCGCTAAAAATCTAATTTCATTCTTTCTGTTTTGGAAGGTTTTGATGTAGATTAAGAAAATAAATTGCTACTGATATTTCTTAGTCTGATGGCAGCAATAACTGAGAGATTAGCGCCGAAGGAGCTGCAGCACAGGGTAAGGTAACCTCTGTTCCACGGCAGAGAAGGGGCTGTAGCATCTGGGGAGCACCAAAGCAATACGGGCTAAAATCCCTCCAGTGACTCTCTACCTGGAGTTATTGTGTAGACTATTTGACCAGTTGAATAGAGAAGTACATAAGTAATAATTATTAGTTGGCATAGAGCAACTTGGGAAAACCAAAAAGAATTTGAGAAATACATCAATATTCTAAACTATAGTTTCTTTTAATTTAAAAACAAATTACCAGAGTGTAGGAAATCTCTAGCGCCGGTAAGAACACATATTGGTTTCTTGCTGTGTGGCTTTAATTATCAGCTGCGAGGGTGAGTTTCCTTCTAACCAAGATGGCAAAGTCACAAAAAATGGGGATGTAAGGACAAGGTATGCTTTTTAAAATCATCATGGCTTCTGTAGCAACTTTTACTAAAAGTTGAAGCAGTCTTAGCCAGAATTCACTCTGATTTGACTGTATCTTAGAAATCTAGAAATTTTGGAGAAATGTGTGGGAGACAGAAGAATCTCATGGGCCTCCTCCTGTGGTGGAGGATTCAGGACAACGTGGAACAGGAAAGACTGGACTTTTTTGCTCCCTTCCCTCTCCCTTTGTCTCTTGATATTATTTCTTAGTGAAGTCTGCTCACCTATGGGCCAAAGTAGCTGAAGAAATTAGTTTGAACCAAAATTAGATATAGGGGGTTTGGCCATTAAATATTTGTGTTTTAAACTATGCATTAGTACCAACATGTAGAAAAATGGCCTCAACAAAATGCGTTCCTCAGAGATGTGCTGCAGGACAGGTGGGTCCAACAAGGCAGGAACCCCAAACCTGGAGGGTCCTTATCACAGAATAGTTTGGGTTGGAAGGGACCTTGAAGACCACCTTGTTCCAATCCCCTTGCCCTGGGCAGGGACACCTCCCACCAGCTCATGGTGCTCCAAGCCCCGTCCAACCTGGCCTTGAACACCTCCAGGGATGGGGCAGCCACAGCTTCTCAGGGAAACCTGCGCCAGGGCCTCACCACCCGCACAGGAAAGAATTTCTTCCTCAGATCTCATCTAAATCTCCTCTCTTCCAGTTTGAAGCCATTATCCCTCATCCTATCACTCCATGCCCTTCTAAAAAGTCCCTCTGCAGCTTTCTTGTAGGCCCCCTTCAGATACTGGAAGGCTGCTGTAAGGTCTCCCTGGAGCCTTCCCTTCTCCAGGCTGAAGAACCCCAAGCCACCCCAGATAACTCTGCAGATGATGTGGTCTCCAGATGAGCTCCAGTCCCCTTGTGTCCACAAAGATTCCTGGTATATCCTAAGTGCAGATAATGAGACACAAAGCTAAATAGTTATTTTGCGTTACTTGATGTTTCCTCTGGCCTGTGCTGTTCCAGTGGCTCACTTGTGAACAAATATTTTTTCATTAACAGAGCCCTTCCTAGCAGTCTCTCTAATTTTTATGTGCTAAATGTTGCCGTTGTGATGCTGTCTTAGTCCTTTTTATTCATTAAATTTACTGTGTCCAATTAAATGCTGAGACTGATCTGCAATTTTAGTCCCACCGGTTTGGTTCCGTACAGCATGTAAATACATTTCATGCCATGTAATTGTAGCCTGCAAAAATGTTGACACAAATTATAATTTGCATACTAACCATCCTGATGATAGAATAGAAAAATTCAGAAAATGCTTTGCCATCGGGCACAAATTTTCATTTTCTTGTATTGAAGGCCAGTGGCTTATGATACTACTGCACCGCGTACTGGGACTGGGAAAGCAACTGGGGTGGGGATAGGTGGGATGGTACCCAGTGCCCTGCTGGTATAGCAGTTGGCTATAACCACACCAACATTAAAGAGTATCAAATCATTATCTGAAGTGGATAAAAGATGTTATTTTCTGCAGGAGGTGTTTTGAGGAAGCTTCTTTCTGTACAACCAAGGAATTGGGTCGGACCAGATGACCTCCGGTGATCCCTTCCAACCTGTGAGTCTGTGCAAAATGGTGACCCTCCGTGTCTCGCGCTGGCTGCTGCCTCCCCAGGTGGTCACTTGGCCTCGTGGGCGATGCTCTCTCGCTCGTTGCGGTAGAGGGAGGAGAGAAACCAACCGCTCCGGGGTTGGCTTGCAGCCCTGGGGGCTGAAAAAGCTGAAAGCTAGCGGCAAGCAATTCCCTCTGCCCAGATTATGTGAAAATCCAAAATCGGGATGTCGGAACGCTTTTCAGGCAAAGGGGTTTTCAAGAGGTTTGCCTGTTCCGCCTCGGGTTGCAACTGGAATGATGCTAGGTGGGACTTCTGACCCAGTCTTTTGCTCCAAAGGGGCAGGAGAGGAAAAAGTGGAATTCTTGCAAAATCTTGAAGAGAAAACAGAACAGAGATGTGAACCGGCGAGGAGCTTGCTGGGGACGTTTTCTCTTCAGGGTACTGAGGGGAATGTTTATCACGGGTTATTTTTTCTTTTTTTTTTTTTTTTTTTGATCTTTTGGACAAACTCTTCCATGTCTTTAGCAGTTTCGCCATGGAGCTGCCCGTCCCCGCACGCCAGCCCGTGAGCTTGCGTGGGTCCAAGAGAGGACTTGCAGCGCAAGCGCTCGAGCATCTGAGATGTTTCTGAATTTTGCTTTTTGCCGAGGGAGCCGAGAGTTTGCCTCCTTCCTCGAGTCTGGGCGCTGGGAAGGAGGGAGAAATATGGGCTGAACTTGCTGTCAACTCTCTTAAAAGCTTTTTATTGTAGCTGAAATGTGTGATAATGGTACCCAGAACTATCATTACGGTTAATTAAAGGTCTGTTTCTTTTTATAATGTGAAGGTTTTATTTTCTGGAGTTGATAACATGGCAATAAAACCTTGCTTTAGGCAAAATCTTGGTATTCAAGGTCACAATTTAGAAGTAATTTTAAAATTGAAGGGAAAACCCCAAACCAGCATATGGTTCCTATTATTTCTGAGTTGTGGCAGTACAGAGGGAATGATTTAGATTTAAAAGAGGAAAAAAAAAAAAAAAAAGGAACACCAGCACCTGAGCACCTGTGCACTGATGAAATGTTCAGTATCTGTCACTGGAAAGAGGGACGCAGACGGAGGACAGGCAGGTTGGGGTAAGCAGCTACCGAAGCGAGGGAGCTGCGCTCCGGGGAGCTGACTGCTTGTCAAATCTTTATTTAGTTTGGGCTGAAAATGCAGAGCCTGGTTGCAGGGACAGGACGAAGTCTGGATGTAGGCACAGAAATGCCGGGATTTTACCACTATTTCCAAAAAATGGAGAATTTCAATTTATTAGGAATGAAGGTTAATGCACCCCCTGATGTGGGAGTGGGACATCGTGGGGCACTAATCCCACTGTTTGCTGTTTAGTTCTTGGAATCACCTGTGATTTCTCTTAGGATCTTCAGCTCTCGAAACGGGGGAGGGCTTTTGAGAGGGTCTCTGTCCTTGGAGATGCTCAAACCCTCCTGGAGAGGTCCCTGAGCTGTGGGGACCTGCTAGGAGCAGGGTGGGACAGAGACCCCCCAGCTCCGGCCCCCCGGGGGTCTGTGCTTTCTTCCAGTGTGTTGCTAAAACTCGGAGGGATTCATGTCTTCATGCCTCCAGGAGAAGATAAATAAAATAATAAAATACCACTTAAATACTACAGTCGGCGCAGCATTGCTGACCATTTTGTAAGTTTTTTAAAATCGTGATTCTGTTTGCCGCTGTTATAATTCTTATGTAAATATTTTTTCAGTATTACTAAATTTGAAAAATAAGTACAGTCTCAGTAAATAATCAGCATAGACTGTAGTTTATTATTTTATCATTTAAATGATGTTTTTTCACTTTCATTACAGGGCCATCTGATAAGACAGCGGGTGCTGTATTGGTCAAAAAAGACACTGCTCTAGGTAAGAAATGTGAAATAAGTGCCACTGTTAAGATTTGTTAAGAATTGTGGCAAATCTGTTGAGTAAAAGCTGAATTCTCAAAAATACTCTTTGCTGAGATGGCATGGGGTGCTGTTGGCAGGAAAGTATAAATTCATAATGGAAGAATATTTAGATTGTAAGGTCTTTGGGCGCTGCCGTGCCATCTGCTTTCAGGCATGTAAAATGTACGCGATGGGTCCCCCTGTCCCCCGGCAAAAATGCTGGGCATGTTGTTGGGTGGGGGGGTTAATTAGCCAAATATCCTCGTACCCCTCCCGCCTCCCTGTGTCAGGGTCCGGAGCTGGTAGGGCATGGCGGAGCGGAGGGGACACCTCTCCCGGGCAGCCTTTCGTCCGCCGGGTGGCTTTACCCCGCCGAGGGATGGGCGGTGGGAGGTGGGCACGTCCAGGCTTCTGACCGGCTGCTCTCTGGTTTAGATGCTTTTTCAGCTTTTTGGCAAATTTGGTGGTGAATGCGTTAATCAGTGGTTGAGATGTTCCGTCACTCACATTTTCGGCTGCTGTGTGGAGTAGTAATGCACCTCACCCCAAAACGACAAACACTTGAGGAAAACTGGCGTTACAGCGAGCTTAATTTATATTAAAGTTCATTCGTCTAAAAGCCTGCATGAGATGAGAATTTCTGTTTAGCTGAGAGGAGGTCTGGAAGGCAGGTGTAGGTTTGGGGGTGGAGAAGGGAGGAGCAAGAGATGGGAAGGGTTTGCTCTGCGGTGGAGGCCCCGGCGGTGGAAGGGGCAAGAGCCGTGGGCTGGTGCCACACTGGTGCAAGGGGCACCCACAGCGCGCCCCGAAGTGTGTGATCTCACACCACCACTGTAAATGCCATGAGAAATTACCCTGGAATGCACCAATGGAAAGAAAAAAAAAAAAAAGTGGAAAAGTGTGTCATCTGGTGATAGAAAATTTTCTATCTGGTGATAGAAAAAAAAGTAATAGCAATTAATAGTGAATTGCATTAAAACATCAAATGGCTTTTTGAATTTCTAAAGCAAGAGTAAACAAAAATATAGGCAAATCCCCAGAATATAATCCTTACCAGAGGAGCTCGGTGTCTGTATGAGACGTTCCCTGTGAGCGTGGACCCTGGGTCAGGACTGAAAAACAAATTCCCCACCTGTCTTCTGCAGAGCAGGGTGCCGTAAAAGCTTCCTCTGCTGCTAGCAGATCTTCATCTGTGTGGCTTTGAATGAAAAGCAAAATTAAATTCTGAAGCTCTTTGAAGAAAATAAGTGGATATAAACAAGATGCGCTTCTGGGATACTGGCTTAGTTATGTGTCTTTGAGCAGGTGCTGATAAACGTAGAGGAAAATCCTAGTTCCTGGGGAACTGTGGATGTGGTGAGTGGTGGCAGCAGAGACTCTGCTGCCTCTGAAACCTGGGATGTTGGGGGCCGCTGGCATCACTTACCTGCCCTGGCCGGTCCCTTCCACGCACAGCAGCTTCCCGAGGATGCTGCGGATGCCCTCATCCTGCCCTGTGGCATCGGGTGTGGGGGCTCTGGGTGGGGACCCTGGCACAAACTGCCCCGTGCCTCTGCTGGGGACACCGCTTCTGCTCTGGAAAGTCTGGAGGAGGGAAGACTTTCCCTTGGTTGAAGAGGATCAAGTTAGAGATCAATTAAGTAAACTGGATACCCACAAGTCCATGGGGCCTGATGGGATGCACCCGCGAGTGGTGAGGGAGCTGGCAGAAGTCATTGCCGGGCCGCTCTCCATCGTCTTTGAAAGGTGCTGGAGATGAGGTGAGGTGCCTGAGGACTGGAGGAAAGCCAATGTCACTCCAGTCTTCAAAAAGGGCAAGAAGGAGACCCGGGAAACTACAAGCCAGTCAGCCTCACCTCCATCCGTGGAAAGATGATGGAACAGCTTTTTCTGGGCATTGTCTCCAAGCACCTGGAGGAAAAGAAGGTTATCAGAAGTAGTCAACATGGATTCACCAAGGGAAAGTCACGTCTGAGTAATCTGATAGCCTTCTACGATGGTGTGACTGGATGGGTGGATGAGGGGAGGGCAGTGGGTGTTGTCTACCTTGACTTCAGCAAGGCTTTTGACACTGTCTCCCACATCATCCTCACAGGCAAGCTTAGGAAGTGTGGGTTAGATGAATGGACAGTGGGGTGAATTGAAAACTGGCTGACAGGTAGAGCTCAGAGCGTTGTGGTTAGTGGTGCAGAGTCTAGTTGGAGGACAGTAACGAGTGGTGTTCCCCAGGGGTCAGTACAGGGTCTGGTCCTGTTCAATATATTCATCAGTGACCTGGATGAA
>RSEF01000003.1:110991931-111008543 GCA_003993805.1 Himantopus leucocephalus
TCCAGTCTGCTGAAAAAGCTAAGTCACAAAAGGGGAAAGTGGTGATAAGAGCTGACACTTGTATACACGGAATCCTGGAATTTTCAGAGTTGGAATGGACCTCTAGAGATCATCTAGTCCAACTCCCCTGCTAAAGCAGGACTGCCTAGAGCACATTACTCAGGACTGCATCCAGGCAGGTCTTGAAGATCTCCAGAGAAGGGGACTCCATGACCTCCCTGGGCAGCCTGTTCCAGTGCTCTGTCACCCTCACCGTAAAGAAGTTTTTCCGTATATTTGAACGGAACCTCCTATGTTCCAGCTTGTGCCCATTGCCCCTCGTCCTGTCACTGGGAACCACTGAAAAGAGTCTGGCTCCATCCTCCTTCAACCCACTCTTTAGATACTTATAAGCAATAATAAGGTCTCTCGGTACACAACACTGACCAAATGTTTTACTTGCTTTCTTTTCCATAGCAGTATCAGTAACCTGGAAGCATTCACACAGGAGAAGGGAATCTCCTACGTTTATTATCAACAGCACACATATATAAATTTATGCTGGTTAGCATCTCACAAGTCACTGCCAAGTTTGGAAATTACAGATCTACTTGCATATTCCCTGCCAACTGACCATAAAGAGCAAGCAAAACAGGACACCACCTCCCATGAAGAAAAGCAGAGGACAAAGAAGCACATCTTGCCACCTGTTTCAGAGCTACATGATGGTCCATCAGCCTAACAAGATTCAGGAACCTCGGGTTCTGTTCCCAGCTATGGAATGAAATGTGCTCTAAGAAATAGGTAATTGCACTCATTCCCCCTCAAATTGAACTCTTCCCTCAGGTAAGAAACTTATCTCTTCCTTGCACAGGCTTTCATGCCTGTCTTCCCACCCAACAAGCTCAAGTTTTGTTCTAAGAGTGGCAGAACTGTTTAGCACAAGTTTTTCTAAAGTCCTGTCAGGTGTCCTCAATGCTCAGGATCTTAATCCCTACAGTCAAATACTGGTGGAACTACCAGCCTCACATGAATTAATAATAATGTGCCTGTACTGAAACCAGATTTTGTAACTATTTATGTTACACTGTTTGCTCCATTTGAAGAGCTAATGTGATATATTCCAACATATAAGTAGGGCATATAGTTTATACTAAATAACTTAGCAGGTTTCTCAAAGTCTTTTAATCATGTAAGAACTTATCCACTCAAAAGAGTTTCTAAGAAATGTATAGAACAGGAAGTCAGGGTGACAGATGTTGCAGATTTTGTAAAATAAAAGTCTAGAGAAGAGACAGTAGATAAAAAGTTTTCATATAGTTTTACAAAATAGAAGAAAAACCCCACAAAAACTTGTCCAATGAGAGTTTTTGTAAACGGGAAATTATTTTAAAAATTTTAATTAAAACAATTTATTAAAATAAGCTAAAAAATGTATGGATTGATATTATTATTTAAATGAGCTAGGAGAAAAGATAATTCTTAAAAAAAGGGTCTGACTAGTCCTTTACTGCTTGTACAAACTCAAGAAGTGTCTTTCATACAAGAAAGTGTACAGGTTTAATCTTCAACATGAAATAGTTTAGGTGTAATCCCATCTGGTTTGGTGAGACTCTTAACCTTCCTCCTACTGCACTCTCAGACATGCATATATTATTCTGCATCTCTCACTCTAATGTTCCTGCATAAGTATACCACAAACAAAAAAGGAAGACACTAAATATAGTCACAAGTTTGAAAACAAAGCTGTGAAATGAAATTTGAATTGCAGTTCTTGTCGAAACACACTTATTATTTAATTGGTGCCGATTACTTAGTATATGTACATGACAAATCTCTTTTTTCTAACTTTAAAAATCTACACTTTTCTTACTAAGCTAGTCAGCATCACCTTCCTCTAACAGAGGAGTAAGTGCCACTGGTGATGTAACAGAAGTTTAGGGGAATTCATGAGACAAATTTCTAACCATTATTGTTCCATTCTACACTGAAAGGCTTTGTGAGTAATAACACTATACAGTTACTTCTATAAGAAAGCATGACATTAATTTGCTGCATTGCTGTTTTGAGACATCAGCCTTTGTTACTTCATCATTAGCTCTTATTCAAAAAGTTTATTTAGTAAGTTAAAAAACTTCAGTGCTCTCTAGGCAATATGCTATAATAGAAGACTTTAAACTTTGCCTTTTCTGAAGGCGAAAACTCTGTATAAACCCAAAATGTATCTATCCACAAGCAGGAACTAGAGCCAATTTATCTCAATATATATTGCAATGGTTAATAAAACATATAGCAGTCATTCTAACAAAGAGTCAATAAGCTTTTCTTAAATGTGTTAACAAGAATTGGAACAATTGGAATGTACAGGCCTAGACTCAAGTAAAACTTTCCATAAATTAGCTTTCTACATTGCAATCAATTTTTTTTGCTGATGTGCTTTCTTTAGATATCTAAATTATTTTCACTTTTCTATTTGCTACCAAAGAATCCAAAACAGAACACCCCCCCAAAGTAAAAGACCAGCTTTTAATTTTTGTTTCAAAAAATTATGTATTTTTAACACCACCTTAAAAAATGTGATTTTAAGGAATCCCATGGAACATAACTGATTTATAAACAATATAATTTATACTAAGAAAAGGATTTTGTACATATGTATACACACACACACGCCCCCCATTAAAAGTGTGGCTGAGGAAATGACAAGAGTCACGCTAACAAAATTTCCAGGAAACAGTTTTATTTTGTGTTATTGTAGCAGTTATCAGAAAAGTTCCTCCCACCCCCAGCAATTCTGGATATATAGCAATCCTCTTTCTCAGAGCATTTACTTTCATTTTCTTATGGCAGATGCATTTACAATAACATTCATTTTTCAAGGACACTAGATTCAAGAACTGAAGTTCCATCAGCAACTCCCCTGCCCAGAAGTTTCTAGCATCATGACTTCTCCTCCCTCACAGTCCAGTACCCTTTGAACAAGCTGTGGTTTTTTTTCTTTTCTCCTCCAGCAGGCAAGAGGAAACTGGGGAACACCAACACAGTCTGATCTTCTCAAAATGGGTGCTAAAACTAGAGGTGAAGAAATGGAACTACCTAGCCTTTAGGCAATGAGTTGAATCATGGGTAGTACAAAGAGGAAATTCAGAATTTTTAGACTTCTCACTCCTCTGTGAATACATAGTTGTTCGAAAGAAAGCTGCTGATACAGCACACAACTTCTCTGTATCACCAGCATAAAACAGCACTAAAAAATACAAAAGTTTCAAATATATGCCAGTCTGCTTCAAAATCTACCTTGATTCTTCATGCCTTTAAACTCTGCATTACCTCAAGGACAGCCAGAGAACACTAAAGCATGTTTCTTTTAACGTATTTTAAAAGAACAACTATAGGGAAGCGTATGTGTTTTCTACTTTATCTGTCTATAGCAGGGGAATAGACACTTAAAGAAATTCCTGTTATCAATTCTTTCAGCCATTTTCTAAGGATGTTCTCTTTGGACAACATGCGTATTTAAACTAACCACAGATTGCCTACAAGCTGAAAAAAACAGCCACCTAAAAAAAAAAAACCTACAAAGAGGCTACTTCTAATTCAATAAGCCTCGTTTCTAATTCAGTAAGAGCAGCAGCTTAGCCTTGGACATTAATATCTCATTAAATGTTGGCCAGCATAGTCCATCAAAGGAAGTGAAAAAAAAGTCTAAAATAAAACTGAAGACTTTATACTGATGACAATTAAGCTACTGGAAATAAAGTAGGCTATTTACAATTCAAATTAAAGTAATAAAAGCTTTGTAACAAAAAATTAGTTCAAAGACTGATTAATACATCTGTGTTACGATGGATTTAAAGCCAAATTCTTCAACCTTTTCACTTAAGAAGCAAAAATTTAACAGCACTTATATGTAAAGGCAGCTATCAGCATATCAACAGCAGAACTTAGGGTAGGCAGAAGCAATAACTGTAGGGACACACAGAAATATTTTAATTACCATCTAACAAAATAAAGGAAGACATCTTACAAGCAAAACTTCTGATTAGGTGTCTAAATTCCAGGTTATTCATTCTCATCCGACCTAAAAATACTCCCTCAAACTGTTTACCCCATTATGTGCTGGCCCTCACTTCCTTCACACATTTATGCACCACTTTGCTTTTCTCCCTGTGAATTCCAACCTCCATTGGCTTCACTAAAAAGAAAAAGCTTTCACATAACCCTTCCATTACCTTCACAAAGATACCCAAGGGCCCCCCATCACCCTGACTTTAACGTAAACTGTACCAAACCAAGGCAGTTCAGAAAACTACATGTAGCCCCTCCATGCAGTAAAGCAGTGTCATACATTTTCATAAGCCCCAATTTTAATCACATGAAAAAAATGAAAACTACATTCTAAACCTGCAGATAAGAACTTAGATTAAGCCAAAAAAATAACACTGACCCAAATTAAAATATTTTCATTTACTTGACAGCTTGAATAATCAAAGAAAGTGAATAAGAAAATACAAAGAAATATACTGCAAATGCAAAATGCCTGAATGACTACATGCAGCCGTTTTTCTCCCAACCTTACCGGCTCCCAGCACCTTCTCCGGGATGTCTATGCAAACCCCCCCTAGAATGCCTAAAACAAGTTTTAGCTTTGGGACAAAACTCCACAACCACATAATAATAATGTTTGGAATGAGGCCTCACTCATAATCCCACCTAGAACTTGAAGCACGTGGGAATAAAATGCAAAGAAACTTCAACTGGGTCTGTAAGCAGCCAGCTCAGGTCTCTGGGTCCCACTAGGTCAGGCTCCAAGGTGCACTTCCAGAAGCAGTCGTACCATTCAGGTTTATGCTACTGTCAATAATTCCTCGCAGACCCGAACCAATTCTGCACAGAGCTACTGCTGCCCAAGTATACAGGATAATTTATCTATATGTAAATCAAAGATGATGCACAGTTGACCACACACTATTTGTTTTGCTGTAGTATAAAACCAGAGTCTCCCTATGCTTATGACTGAATAAGCACTACAGTAGGAAGGACTCTACTTCAAAGAGCTTTCGGTCTAAATCAGGTCACTGCAATTACTCTCCTTTCCCTGACAACAGCTAAGGTAAAGATGTCTATTCCATGCACTACATGCTTGAAACTACTGAAAATACAAATCAAGCACCTGCAAAATTCAAAGCTGTAATTTTCTTCTCTCTAGCTAGGGAAGTGATTTAAAGTGTATCACAGAAAAGTTCTTAATGCTTTTCTTTCAGTCGAATTACATGAAAACATCTTGCAGTAAGTCACAAAACATTCATTTTCAGCTATTTCAATTCACCGAGAGGGGAAAGACAGACAAGTTACCTCTTTCCAGGTCTGTCTGCTGCCAGAACTCTGAGTCACAAGCAGGTAATAAGGTGATGTCTCAAGTATGCAGGTTGCAAGACATTTAGATTTTTTTTAAACGCACAAAAAGCCATAACCTTAAAATTCACCTGAAAAACTTATGATCCTTGCTCCAAATTATACAGCACTAGTATGACGGAAAAAATCTCACCAAAAACTTAAAAAAAAAAAATCAACCTTGTTTTAACAGGGCATACAACTTTTTCCAAAACAAGAAGCAAATGCCCTCCCCCCAGCTCTCCCCTAACCACAATGGAAAATCCTTCCAGTCTAAGATTTCTTTTCCTAGTTTGTGAAGCTTGAAAAGTTTTACTAATTTGCAAGTTTGAGAAGCTGCTTAAACCAGACCTTTGACATCCATAACCTGGGTTTCTACTTAAGTGGACCTAAACGCTATTGTAATTAATTGAAGAAAATAGCAAAATAAAAAGTTAAAACCAGCACAAACTTAAACACAGAAAGACAATACTTATAACAAAGTTCTTACAGAACCTGTTGATGGCAGAAACAGAAATAAATGATCTTTAGAGCAGCTTCAGATGAACATTAACTTTACAGGGAAAAGGAGCCATCAATCAGCTAAGATAAAACTTGAGCTCTTACTATGATAGAGTAGCAATAAAAGGAAATTTATGTGCTGCTTAGTTGCTTAGCACTTGAGAAAGTCTTAAAGTATCTGTTTATGAAAGTTATTTTGAAAGCACTTTAAAATAGTTGTATTTCACAATTATACTTTATTTTTAAACTGAAGTAAGAGTTGCAAACAAAGTTTGGAAATCAAAAAATATGGACTGCGAGCTTGCTCAGATTTCTAGGGACAGCTTTAAGTAGAATCTATAAAAGATGAACTAATGATTCAGGAAATGCGACTCCCACTGTAAGGTCAGGAAACAGATTATGTTGCTCCCAATTTGAATGATGAGATTATTTTCATTGTTCCAAGGGATGGCTACATGACTGTGAGGTCTCATATGGGAAAATTATTTCCCAATTTCCATTGCGCAAACATATTAGCATATCTTATTTGAAAAACAAACAAAACAATCTTATTGTTTAAAATCAAGGCAAAAATTTTGCTAGAAATTGTCCATTTTATCCTGGAGGCAACAACGTTAAGCATTTGCACATTTTATTAGTTTAATAACACCCACCCATTTTCTCTTGGCTATATTAATTCTAGTAGATCCCCATGGAAGCCATGCTGAATGCTTGTACAAACTGATATGTAGAGCTTCTCCTCCATACCACAGAAGTGCTAAAAAGCTCTTGAACTCAGTAAGACTCTTTCCTTTGTTCTCTCCATACCCCCCCAAAAAAGGATTTTTCTTTGTTTCAGCAGCTATTCACAAAACTTCTCCAGAAGTTTGTAAATTCTAACACAAATGAGTTACAGCAACTGCAGCTCAACTGAAGCTTTGCGCAAAGACACAATTTATATTCTTTTGTTTACAGCACCACTATCCTTTGGATGCTTTGAAAAGGCTGCTACAATCAGAGCATTTCTGTGGCATTCTTTTGCTTATCAACTCGTGCTTCTTCAGGATCTGACACAGGCTCTGGCAGACCTAGCTGCAGAATTCTAGTGTTTTCACCATCAGTTCTTACCCTTTACCCTCTTCTGGAGGCAGAGAGAGTAGAGGCAGCAATCAACATGTTAAAATTCATAACCCGATGTATTTAGCTTAAACTGCTGAAGTGCTTAAGTACCTTTGCCATGAGGGAGGGAAGTAGATAGGGCTGACAGGGGAAAAGACAGGACAAATAGCTTGGGCAATATCACACTGCTGTAGCTCTTTTCTTTAGTACACAGGAAGAACATTTGCAAGCACTCTGACATCCGCGAACATACATCCTAGGCTTCCCAAAAACCTCACCTCCGTAACTCCAAATATTACAGACTGACTGGTGATCACTAAGCCTTTGTATCCTAGACAGTTCTTCATTACAGAAGTGACGTGAATTAATGACAAACAGATCATTAACCTATGTGCAGCCCCGTGGGGATGTTAACAAGAGGATGATGCCACAGTGTAGTGGTCTTCCTCAGATGTTGTGCTATCAAAGAGCCTGAAGTGCTTTTTTGGTCTTGAGGAAAAGACAAAAATATGTCAAAACCCCAAGTGAGCTGGTTTTTATACTTAGTTCATTATCCTTACCAACTCTTTTCTATATTAAATATTTTAAAGGAAGATGAGCAAGACCAGGGACGGTCATTCTAGATTAAGAAGTTTATGCTTAATTCTGTCAGCCAGTGACTAGATGCTCACTTCCATTTTAATATGAAGGGTGACAACGGTGGTCTCTTGACTCAAATTGCACTTTTAGCTTTGAAATCTTGTATTGAGGAGCTGCGTGTGCATTACCTTTCAACTCAGTGTCCAAAGATTTCTGGGTATCACCTCTCATGCAAATGAGTGCTCCTCTGGCCTCTGCCCTCCCTTATGCTGCCAATAATTCTGTATAGGCTCCCCCTCTGCCAGCAAAGTAGTTGAACTTTCCACAGTTTTTGCCATAGAAGTAACTGCTGTCCATCACTTTAATTTTCTGTTGCTACAGCTGAAGCAACCTTAGGAGGACACAGACAGAATGTGAATGTTAACAATATCACACATTTCTGTGCCTCTTAGTCTGTAATGTTCTATGAGCCAATTAAGTTAGTTTTGAGTCAGAGCAGCTAGTAAATTTAGACAGTAAAGTGTCAAGCATACACATATCAAACAGATTTTTCCCTCTCAACTAAGTGTTGAATTCCATTCAACTGTGATGTGTTTGAACTTCCTGCTCTTCTCTTAAAGGTGTGTGTGTCCTGAAATTTTTCCATCACAGTTTTGATAATTTCCAAATCAGCATACATTAAGCTTCAGTACTACCATGGAACTCCAGGATAACCCAATCGATCTTTCCCTGTGCTATCAAAGGCCTCTAATGCTATTGAATATTAATATAGAACAGAGTATTTCAGTTGGAAGGGACCTTCTAGTCCAACTGCCTGACCATTTCAGGGCTGACCAAAAGTTAAAGCATGTAATCAACAGCACGAACTGCCTTCCAACTATTGATGCTTCACTGAAAACTCCCATAGTTCATTTCTCAATAATCCCCCATGAGGGACATTGACAAGCAATTCTTCAGTCTTTTAACCAGAGTAAAAATTAAATATCCTACTAGACAAATAATTATCTTTACTAAAGATGTTGTCTTGCTTTATGCTTAATAAGATGTTCAGTTCTTTTGAAGACAATTCAGATGGCTTTCAGAAGACCAAAATAATGTTTTCCTAGTCTTTCCAGGTACTGGTTTCTTGGAATTCGTCAAACATACTTATTAACTTCTTATTCTGACTGACTTAGAATGGGTTACTTGACTTCTTCAGCACTTCAACTAATATGAAGATTCTTCAAAATCCATCAGTGATTCCAGCCAAGCTGATCTGTTCCTCTTAAAAACAAATTGCTCACAGCAACTCCTCTTTCAACTCACTTTATGTACCACTCAGAGTCAGTTAAAAGTATCAAGTATCTCCTGGTACAGAAGAATATACAAGGTTTTTCCACATTCTGTATTTACGTGAATCCACCTATTAAGGCCTCAGGCTTATGCCAGTTTCTTGCCAGAAGACTAGCAGGGTTTCAAAAGATAATTTTAAGCTATCCTTATTTTCAATACATGAAAATTTCTTACTTTTAATGATTATTTTTGCTTGAAAAATCCCTGCTGAATTTACAGTTTTCCATTTTTGTATTTCACTTTCTATACATTTTAAATTCCTATTGAATCAGGGGGGCTAAAGCTCCATTATCTTCACACAAAAACGAATTTCAGTCTTGCTGTATTTCTCTAAAATGCTTTTTTATAACTTCAGCATTCTTTGACTGCACTATGGCACGCCAGAATTGATCAAATCCACAGTTTTAAGATATGCTTAGATAACGTATGTTGAATCAAATATTTCAGTATCTTCATTTCTACTTCTTACCTATATAATAATTTGGGCAGCTGGCTCCAGGTGGTCCTGCTTGAGGAGGGGGGTTGGACCAGATGACCTCCAGAGGACCCTTCCAACCTCAACCATTCTGTGATATTTATCTACTATATTTCTGTTATTTTTCTTTCCAGCTTTTCTCTAAATGCATCAAAATATTCTATCTTTTATATATTTATCTACACAGATCATCTACCCAGTACTCACAGAACACAATCATAACTAAACTCCTTCCACAGTTTGCATAAATTCAGAGTTTAAAAAACCTGTTTCTTCAGTACTTCTAACTAGAGTTGTCTTTTCTTTTAAAAAAACAAAGTTAAAACAATACAGTAACTTCTGTCTTAACAAAATCCCCAAAAGCACTGATACAAAGAACACTCAAATCAAAGAACTGAGATGGAGAAGTCTCCTGATCTGTACTTGATTTCTGTTAGTTCATATTACTAAGGAAGAATGGGAGCAGTGAAAAATGGCAGAACATAAAGGCACCACTGATTACAGTAAGTTGGAAAACACTGCTTTCACATGGGTAACAGTGCACAGCAAAGCAAGAGGAAGAGTAGTTTCCCCTTCACTAAATCTTCATAACGTGCAAACCATTGAATCACTTTAAAAAAGTAAGAATAGTTCCCCCTGCATCCCCTATTCAAGTTACCAGAAAACACACATGAGGTTCATGACATTTACCTGCTGGAGGAATGCAGAAACATTTTGATGGACCTAACCGATTATTAAACAAAGTTGCTGTTTAAGACATGGCTCTGATTCCCACTGGGAATGGAAAGCAGGTGGCAGAAGAGAGATGCAACTGTTACTCAGCTTTTACCTATCTGTGAATAATATTATCTACACAACATACCAGCCTTAGAAAGTGCTAGTGAAAGTCAGCACTGCTGCCTGTATAAACAGACTGAACGCTGGCAAGGAAAAACCCACCGTTTTCATACATCGGAATTGTGCCCGAGTGGACTAGCAGAGTAGAATTTTGTTATTTACAGAACTGCTTTAGAGGTTCTGTATAAGTGTAATACAGAATGTGATACAGCCTGAAGCAGGGTGTCAGAGGAAAAGATTTTTTTATTTTGCTATGCAGATCAATGTAAGAGGAAGAAAAAAGTAAGAGTAAAATCAGAAAAAAAAAGTCAAAAGAATTAAAGAATGAGAAAAAACAGATGAAGCAAAAACCAGACACAACAGATATTCCTGCTTTTAAGCGAAATTTTCAAGCAAATTTTGTTTATTCACATTTGCTCCTATATTTACTACATTTTTTGAATGCGTTCCATAAACCCTTGGGCTTGGGAAGGTGCAAAAAGTTCCTCATGGACTTAAGTGTGACACATTACAGGAGTCCTGGAGAAAAAAGCCATTCCTATCTCAAGTTCAGAGTGAAGTTTTTAAAGAAAAATTAGGAAGCTGTATTAATTAAACATTTGGGAGTAAAAGCTTAAACCTGGGCTTTTTTCCTTCAAAGTTACTATCTACAAAAGGAGAAAGTTAAGTTTTGATCTACACATTTCTACTACTTCTGTTCTACCTGAGCTAATTTTTTTTACCTGCAAGCGTAACAAGATTGAGGAGTAATACGGATTTAGCACACACAAAGCCTACCACAAACTATCCCCTTTTCAAATGAAGTCAATTGTTTTGCAGAAATTCAAACCTAATGATTTGATAGTATTCTGATAAAAACCAGGTACGCACGGAAATATGAAATGCTTGTATAAGTTAAATGAATGGTTCAAACTGAACATGTCAGAATTATTTTACACAGTTTCACTTACAACTGCTTTAACAAAATTAACTGGAAGCTTTTCAAAGTCTGTAGTAACTTAAACTCTAAAACTAGCTTAACTCACACATATCCTTCTTAAAGATGTGGATTCAACACAAAACACAGGAACTGTTTCAATGAAAAACAAATAAACTACCTACCAATCTATATGAAAGCTAACTTGTGAGCTAGTGGTGTTTGCTGGTGTAGCCACTCAACTGCTCACCAGCATGCCTCTGGAAGAAATACCCAACTGTGGCGTCATCCTGAGAACGTCCACTGAGGGGTACCTGGGACACTAGAAACATCTGTCCAGTGGAAGCACTGGAACCACTACAGCTGTCAGGATGGTGTGAGAAGATTTTCCACCTGAATCGGGCCCGGATGTTGCTCCAACTACTGTTCCAGCTGGGGCAACCCCTACTCCAAACCCACTTGGCTTCCTGACCAATGTTCACATGCATCATTTCTCTGGTCTCCTGCCAGGCCACTTCATTCATGCCTAGGAGGACACATGGAATGCTCATTCCACATAGAAAGAAAATGTCTTGATAACATAAAAGGCTTTCCCACTTATCTTTAAATACACAGTTCTTATAATTAGGATTTTAAAAGCCCAAGCTATATAAGAACAATATTCATTGTCAAAATGTTTATTGATTGAATCTTTAAATTTTAAATACCATTACCAAACTAAGCCTCTAAGATAAACAAATAAAGTACCACGAATTTTTTTACAAGACAATATATTAATATGGTACAGTTCCATATTATAAACGCTTGCCCACATCTCTCCTTGCTAAAAACAGTAATAACCTTTTCAATCATAATGGCAGCAGTTTCTTTTATATTATTACTCACCATGATGTGTAAAACCACTAATTCTATCATACCACTATGTCTGATTTTATACATTTGTAGACTATGAAATGAAGTAGCACAGAAAACTAACTTATCTATCTGAACTACATATCATTCTTACATGCCAGCCTCAGTTTTTCTTTCAAATTTGTTAAGCTATGTAAGATTCTAACACAGTAACTGACATTAAACTTCTCTAACCCACACGACAATACATTTTGCAGTTTTCACAAAATAAAGATTTCAGGCTCAGATAAAAATGAATTTTGCTGACTCCTTTTTGAAGAATTTAAATCTTGCCTTGAAACAAATATTTTGACAACAGCAAAAATCTCTCTCTGATCTTGACAAAATCCTCCACGGGAAAAAATACCTGTCCCTGAACACATACACTTAATGATTTCCATCCATATTCTTAATGTATCATAACTGATGTGTTATCAATTTTAGTATGTAAATGGACGTTTTTAAGGCAAGAGGACTACATATATAAAACCCAAAATATCGCCTACAGCCTTAACTAAGTACTCTTTGAGGGAAAAAAAAAAAGAATTTAAATTTCAAGTCCA
The DNA here is from genome assembly GCA_003993805.1 of Himantopus leucocephalus. Taxonomy (NCBI): domain Eukaryota; kingdom Metazoa; phylum Chordata; class Aves; order Charadriiformes; family Recurvirostridae; genus Himantopus; species Himantopus leucocephalus. The sequence continues at coordinate 111,004,497 of RSEF01000003.1, forward strand.
AGAAACATCTCACTTTTCATGCTAAACAACTGTTAAGTCCAAACAATAAAGATTGACATATATGGAAAGATATTTGATCAGAATAGAACACTTCGGTATAAAGATGTAAACAAAAGAAACCACAATCCTCTAATCCCTCTACACAACTCTATATTTTTAATCTAACCTTATCAACTACTGAATGACCAATCTTTAGGGAGATATAGAACATAGATAGATAAATGGTAGGAGGATTTTAAATAATCTTGAACAATCTTTGTTTTGTGAGTAACACATAAGATCTGAAGCTACTTTGTCTTATTAGTAGCGTTACAGTAGATACTTGGTTATTGTCAAAATACCTTACTAACATCAATTTTGCAACTTCTTCCAACTACGTGACTAACTTATCATTGTAGTATGCCCAGAACTAAAGCTTAAGCAATATATACTGGAATGGAGATAAACAGCAAGATACTTGAAAAATATGAGTCAAAACAGACAGACTCATTATTTTTAGCTCAACTACACGAAGTCATCTACAGCAAGCCTAGCTTTGTATTTAATCAGTATGCACGTGTAAAGACTTACGGAACTAAACACACCAACTCAGCTTTCAAAAATTCACTTCCCCTTTGAAGAGATTAGTGGGCAAATTCTATATGAAATTTCAGATCAACCACAAAAACAAAGAAAAAATGCATACAACTAGTTCAATACATCACTCAAAGTTCTTCCTGGAAATAACATGGATGAAATCTAAGAGCAAAGTTATGAACACAGGCCTGACATAACCCTTATTTCCATTAGGATTTACATGCAGAGAGCTTTATAATGGTAAGACAGACAACCAGACCTATTACCTGTAACTGAGTTTTGCCAATACCTCAATAGCACTGATGAAGCAAGAGGCAACCTATTTTAGAATTGTATGAAAAATTAAAATTGAAAATAATCAAAATTACCCAATGTACACCAGATTACTTAGTCCAATGTACACAAATATATGTTGCAAAAATCTGCCTTTTAAAAAGGCTGCAGATGTGATATTTAGCTCGGTCAGTAGAGGATGGAGGATCGTATCACTGCTTTTAAAGTTTAGTGGAAATAGATGCATATATAGAACAGCTAGCAAAAAAGCCAAATTACAGAGATACTTTTGCTGCATTTCAGAGTTTTAAGTTTCTTTCCCAACTCCTAAGATGGTCGTCATAACCTCTTCAGACATATTTCTTCTACATGTCTACAACTGTTCTTAAATAGCCACGTTTAGGGGAAAAAAAAAAATCCGTTAACCAATAATGAAATATAATCTTTAAAGATATTGCTAGAGATGACATCTGGTCTTCATTTGTAAGCTAAACATTTCACATACCAGCTTGAAAAGCTCTTGCCTGCTATTCTAAAAGCCACAGCAGGTACTCCAAGTGGGATTCAAACTAAATCTTGCTATAAAGTTTCAGTATGCAAGCCGTTATCATAAAAGAAATTTTACACAGCTTGTCTGAAATTACACCCAAGCAGCTAGAACTGAACACATTTACATGTTCTGATGTCATTTAAAACTCTTTTCCACTATATGACTGTGCAGTGTCTCCAACTTCATTATTAGAAGTACTACGTAACTAGTATTTGTTGTTACAGGAGCAGAAAATGAGCTTTTAAACGGAAGACTTCTTGTCCCATTTCTGAGACAAGAGCTTGGGCACTGGCTTTGTGACAACACTGGAATGGTTGCATTGTGTGGAATAATCAAGACAACAGCTATGTTATGGGTGGGGAAAATTCACATTGGATGAGGTAAGCATTTTCAACTAAATCTATTGAAGAGAAGCAAAAGAAGATTGATAACTCTCTCACATACCTATACATATAAAACACATAATGAGAAGCGTTTATAAAGCCTGTCTACAGTTTTATGTTGTCTCCTTTGCAGAGTTTCTATTAGAAACTGTTTTTAAAGACAATACAATGTATTAATGCTTGTTTCACAATAGATTCCCAACACAGAAAGAATTTAACATTCAAGAAAATCTTAGGTTTCTTTTTACTGCAATGGACAGTGAATTTTTATATAATTCCACACTCAAAAAGAAGCATGAAGACATACAAGCAGGAATTCAAACCATCTACTGGATTACTTGCCTCTGTGTATAAAAACTTGGTCTAATCATTTGGCAGTTTTACAAACCACTGTACAAAGAAAAAAAATGAAGTTATCAAGGAGAATGCTTTTAGAAAATTCTACATATGCTGATTATTCCACACACGCTCACATATCATTAAATCACTGTGGAAAAAAATACCTAAAAGTGAACTAGAAAGTGCTATTGAAAAACAAATCTAGTTCACAGTATTCAACAAGCTGATGTCCTGTTAACATACTTGCCCCAAACATCCGCAATATCTTGCCCAATGAGAACACTGCAAAGAAACATTTGAGAGAGCAAATCTTGAGGACAACATGTACATAAAGCTTTCACTGTGCACTGCAATCCTACATAAGACTTAATATGTACTGTCATAATAAGAGGTATCTTCTTATAGAAGACAAGCGAGTACAACTTTTTCAGCCAACTGCTTCTGGCACTGTTGGCTAAATCATGATATCAGATAAGATTATAATTGCCTCAACACTGTGCTGATATCCCTAACAGAGAAGAAAAATATTAAGCACTATAGGAAAAAAGTACTATTCCCTATTAATGAAGCAGAAATGCTATTCAAATAACATGGACTTTCCTACGTGCAATATCCACACAATAAACTGCAGAATCTGCATTATCAAGCAGTTTCTCACATGCATTTGCCTACTAACCATTCTCCTGGGACAAATTCCAAATTTTCAACTCTCTGAACACTTCAGAAAACTGTCAGGTGATTTAGTGTCATTTCTACACATATAACCCAAACTACACCACCACTAAATTATCATTTCCCTTTTTATCTGTTTCCTTCTCCCACCTACCTAACATATCTATATTCGCACTGACACCAATTGAGCTGTACACCAGAGAACGGCAGACAGTAATTCTCTCAGCTTCTCCACAAAACTACGACTGTTGTTAACATTTGGTTTTGAACCTAGACATGACTAAATATAACAAAATACTGTGTTTTATATGTAAAAATGGTAACATGGGGCCCTAATTGTATTTCAAATGCATTCATATCCCACATACCTGAAGAGCTACACCATCAACTCACACTAACTCAAAAGGCCTGATCTCTCAGTTGAGATGCAACAAAGACTTCGGTAAAAGAGAAACTAAAATAAATCTGAAAGGATTTTGTTAACATGTAGCATATAAGTGACAAAGAATTAGGCGATATAGGAAGTTTTACCGATTCTCATTTGCAATGACCTATATAGCTCATACACGGCTACATTACTCAGAAAAAAAGCATTCCAAGATCAGCTGATATAACCTCCTTATCGCATCACGTATAGAACATGCTACACTTTTCGGTGTTAAGCCATCTTGCTTCAAACAGTAAGCCAGAAGAATATAAAGCGTCCCGAGTATATTAATTTTCTCTGAAGGAATTAAGAATCTGAGGTTATGAAATACACGAAACAGAACAATGCCAAAAAAAAAATAAAAATCTTTGTACAATGACTGCCAAGGAGATTAAAACCCAAACTGCTGGTTGTAAGCACGATCCACTCAGGGCAGCTGGCATTTTTCTCAACTTTTTGTTATTGTTGTCTGCGCAGACACGTTTGAAGAAAAATTAAAACCTAACACTTCATTGTGTGCTATCAACTACCACAAGCATTTGGCCTCCTCGCTCCGCCCTCAGAAAGCGATCATTATCCTTAAAAGCACTAAAAAAAANCCCAAAAACGCAATACAAGTTTTCACGCTCTCGGTACGTTTAAACAAAGCCCATTTCACCCAAATTCCGCAGGCAGGCAATGGTCCGCGGGGCTGCCGAACCCACTCCCCCACGTCCCCGGCTCCTCACGGCGCTCGGCACCGGAGCCCATTGTAACACCCAGCGCGGCGTGTCCGCCCCCCGGGGCCTGCCCCACGCTCCCGTCGCCCTCACGCGTGTACCGGTACC
>RSEF01000003.1:111009543-111022769 GCA_003993805.1 Himantopus leucocephalus
ATGTGGGAGATGGTGTCGAAAGCCTTGCTGAAGTCAAGGTAGAGAGACCTGAAGTCAACTGAGAGACCTGTTTGTGCGTGTTTGTGCAAGAGCCAGCTGGAGATGAGAGAATCCAGGGGCCAGATACTGCGTAGGCTGAATATCTCAGACCAGTGGCTAGAGGGATCCATGTTGTATATATGTCTGTGTAAGCATATATATGTTCTATTAATGGGCTTTCACCCTGATCAGCCAGAGAGCAGAACAGGATGAGGCCCTTGACGCTCTTTCTGTTTGTGTGCGTTGTGTGTTTCTGTGTTGCTGGCCATGTATATACGTAGATATGTGTTGGATATGTGTGTTTGTGCTCATGTGCCTACTGGGAATACAGGCTTAGCCCCACTGCCAGCTGGACCTGGGGGCAGGGAGTTGCGGCAGCCTTGCCTCTACCGGGCCACTGGATTTGGCAGCCTGTGACGATGACCTGTTCACCTGGGCTAGAAGTTGGGTTTGAGCCAGGGATAGCCTTTGCAAAGACTGTGCTGCTGCTCGAGCAGAAGGATTGAAAGGGAGAAGATTGCTCTTTTTAATGCCTTCAGGCTTGCAAGCTCCCTCTCAACCAAGGCTGGATGATGACAGGCAGCTAAATCCCCCGCTCCCGGCACCCAGGCACATCCCCTGCCCTGGTTTCGGCTGGGATAGAGTTAATTTTCAGAAGAAGCTGGGAGGGGACACATCCAGGACAGCTGACCCAAACTAGCCAAAGGGATATTCCATACCATATGACGTCGCTGCTTGGGAAGGGGCTGGGATATCAGGTTCCGGGTTCTGGGCGGTGAGAAAAATTGCGTTGTGCAGCACTCGCTTTGAATATTCTTTTATTAGTATTATTGTTATCATTTTTTCTCTTCCTTTGCTGTCTTTATCTCAACCCACGATTTTTTTGCCTTTTTCTTGTGATTCTCCTCCCCATCCCACCAAGGGGGAGGAGCTGCGTGGCGCTTAGTTCCCAGCTGGGGCGAAACCTTTTTGGCGCCCAAAGTAGGGCACAAAGGGTTGAGATAACGACAGATCTGACCAGAACGTGTTGAAACAAATTTGTTATATTTCTTATAAGCATTCATTATATTAGTTTAATAGTCTCTGGTCAACAATGTTGCTTTATTTATTCTCAGAGTTGTGTTCTGTAATACTTTACTTGCTGTATACGCTATTTACCAGTATCTGCCAAATACTGCTCGATATTGCGCAGCACCCTCAGGGAGAAGAAAGGAAAAATAAACCAACAGTCACTGTGGCTACTCAGACCCTAGTGACAGGCACAGCGGCTACTCCAGTCCCTGCAACAGATACTGTGGGTACTCAAACCCCGGTGACAGGCGCTGCAGCTGAACCAGAGAGACTCACCCGGTCCCTGTCCCTGAGTGAGCTGCGAGATGTGCGAAAAGATTTCAGCCGCCATCCAGGCGAGCATATTGTCACCTGGCTGCTCCGATGCTGGGATAACGGGGCCAGTAGCCTGGAATTAGAGGGCAGGGAAGCCAGGTTGCTGGGATCCTTGTCTCGGGAAGGGGGCATTGACAAGGCGATGAGGAAAAAGACACAAGCCCTCAGCCTCTGGAGGCGACTCCTGTCAGGTGTGAGGGAAAGGTACCCCTTCAGTGAAGATGTTGTATGTTATCCAGGCGAGTGGACCACCATGGAAAGAGGTATCCAGTACCTGAGGGAACTAGCTGTGCGGGAGATAGTTTATTATGACCCAGACAACACGCAGTTACCCACAGATCCTGATGAAGTCCAGTGCACGCGGCTCATGTGGAGGAAGTTTGTACGGAGCATGCCACCGTTGTATGCCAACTCATTGGCACTAATGGACTGGAAAGCTGAAGAGGCACCAACGGTGGATGAAGTGGCTGGCCGACTCCGGCAATATGAAGAAAGTGTCTCTTCCCCTCTTGTCTTGGCTATGGATAAACTGTCCCAGAAGATCCAGCAACTCGAAGAGGATATGTCCTACTCCCCACCTGTACAGACCACTATTTCAGCTATTAGGAGTAAGCATTCCTCTGCTCAAGAGAGAGGATATAGAGGGTACACACCACGAGGCACCCTGTGGTTTTACCTGCGTGACCACGGAGAGGACATGAGGAAGTGGGATGGACAACCTACCTTGACCTTAGAGGCACGAGTACATAAGTTGCAAGGAAAAACAATCATAAAAGGGGCTCATTCCAGGAAAAATGCCACTCCAGTTTCCAGCGGGAAGTTCCTCAGACACAGTAGAAGGGCTGATCTTACTTTTAATCCTCTTGAAGGAAATTCTAAGTCATTTTTGCAAGAAGTGAGTAACGAATACTATGACCAGGATTAGAGGGGCCCTGCCTCCAGCCAGGTGGAGGAAAGGGACAACTGGGTTTATTGGACTGTGTGGACTCGATGGCCTGGCACATCAGATCCACAGGAGTGTAAGGCTCTAGTGGACACTGGTGCACAGTGTGCCCTAGCACCATCAAGCTATAAAGGGGCAGAACCCATCTGTATTTCTGGAGTGACAGGAGGATCACAAGAGTTGACTGTATTGGAAACTGAAGGGAGCCTAACTGGGAGTAAGTGGCAAAAGCATCCCATTGTGACTGCCCCAGAGACTCCGTGCATCCTTGGCATAGACTACCTCAGGAGAGGGTGGTTCAAGGACCCAAAATGGTACTGATGGGCTTTTGGCATAGCTCCCTTGTAGACAGGAAATTAAACAGCTGTCTACCTTGCCCAGTCTCTCGGAGGACCTTCAGTTGTGGGGCTGCTGAGAGTCGAAGAACAACAGGTGCCAATTGCTACCACAACAGAGCATTGGTGGCAATATTGCACCAACCAGGACTCTCTGACTGCCATCCATAAGCTGATGTGTCAACTCAAGGAGAGCCAAGGAGTGATCAGTAAGACTTGCTCACCCTTTAATAGTCCCACATGGCCAGTGCGAAAATCTAATGGAGAGTGGAGACTAACAGTGGACTATCATGGCCTGAATGAAGTCAGGCCACTGCTGAGTGCTGCTGTGCCGGACATGCTAGAAGTGCAATATGAACCAGAGTCCAAGGCACCCAAGTGGTGTGCCACAACTGATATCACTAACGCGTTTTCTCAATCCCTTTGGCAGCAGAGTGCAGGCCACAGTTTGCTTTCACCTGGAGAGGCGTCCAGTACACCTGGAATTGACTGCCCCAGGGGTGGAAGCACAGCCCTACCATTTACCATGGACTGATCCAGACTGCACTGGAACAGGGTGAGGCTCCAGAACACACGCAATACATTGATGACATCATCACACGGGGCAACACAGCAGAAGAAGTTTTTGAGAGAGGGAAAAAAATAGTTCAAATCCTTCTGAAAGCTGGTTTTGCCATAAAACAAAGTAAGTTCAAGGGACCTGCACAGGAGATCCAGTTTTTAGGAATAAAATGGCAAGATGAGCATCATCAGATCCCAATGAATGTGATCAACAAAATCGCAGCTATGTCTCCACCGACTAGCAAAAATGAAACACGAGCTTTCTTTGGTGTTGTGGGTTTTTGGAGGACGCATGTTCCAAATTACAGTCTAAATGTAAACCCTCTCTATCAAGTAACCTGGAAAAAAAATTATTTCAAATGGGGCCCTGAGCAACGACAAGCCTTTGAACAAATTAAGCAGGAAATAGTTCATGCAGCAGCCCTTGGGCCAGTCCGGGCAAGACAAGATGTTAAAAACGTGCTCTACACCGCAGCCGGGGAGGATGGCCCTACCTGGAGCCTTTGGCAGAAAGCACCAGGGGGCACTCGAGGTCTACCCCTGGGGTTTTGGAGTCGGGGATACAGAGGATCTGAAGCCTGCTATACTCCAACCAAAAAAGAGATATTGGCAGCATATGAAGGGGTTTGAGCTGGTTCAGAAGTGGTTGGTACAGAAGCACAGCTCCTCTTAGCACCTCGACTGCTGGTGCTGGGCTGGATGCTCAAAGGGAGAGTCCCGTCAACACATCATGAAACCGATGCTACATGGTGTAAGTGGGTTGCACTGATCACACAGCGGGCTCGAATGGGAAACCTCAGTTGCCCAGGAGTGCTGGAAGTGCTCATGGACTGGCCAGAAGGTAAAGATTTTGGAATATCACCAGAGGAGGAAGTGATTTGTGTGGAAGAGACACCACCGTGTAATAAACTGCCAGAACATGAGAAGCAATATGTCCTGTTCACTGACGGGTCCAGCCGGATTATGGGAAAGCATCAAAAGTGGAAGGCTGCTGTATGTCCTATATGACAAGTCGCAGAAGGCACTGAAGGAGAAGGTGAATCGAGCCAGTTTGCAGAGGTGAAAACCATCCAGCTGGCTTTAGATATTGCTGACCGAGAAAAACAGCCAGTGGTCTATCTCTGTACTGACGCACGGATGGAGGCAAATGCTCTGTGGGGGTGGTTACAACAGTGGAAGCAGAGCAACTGGCAGCACAGAGGCAAACCCATCTGGGCTGCCCCATTGTGGCAAGATATTGCTGCCCACATAGAGAAGCTGGTTGTAAAAGTATGTCATGTATATGCCCAGGTACCCAAGAGTCAGGCCACCGAGGAACATCAAAACAACCAGCAGCTACATTGGGCTGCTAAGATTGGAGTGGCTCACATGGATCTGGACTGGCAACATAAGGGTGAATTATTTATAGCTCGGTGGGTCCATGACACCTCAGGCCATCATAGAAGAGACGCAACATATAGATGGGCTTGTGACCGAGGGGTGGACTTGACCATGGACACTATTGCACATCCATGAATGTGAAACACGTGCTGCAATCAAGCAAGCCAAGTGGTTAAAGCCTCTCTGGTATGGAGGATGATGGCTGAAGTATAAATATGGGGAGGCCTGGCAGATTGATTATATCACACTCCCAGAAACCCGCCAAGGCAAGCACGATGTGCTTACAATGGTGGAAGGAACCACCGGATGGCTGGAAACATACCCTGTGTCCCATGCCACTGCCTGGAATGCTATCCTGGGCCTTAAAAAACAAGTCTTATGGTGACATGGCACCCCAGAGAGAATTCAGTTAGACATCGGGACTCATTAGGCCAAAGAGCATGGCATTGAGTGGGTATATTACATCCCCTATCATGCACCAGCCTCCAGGAAAATCAAATGATACAACAGACTGTTAAAAACTACGCTGAGAGCACTGGGTCGTAGGACCTTAAAACATTGGGATACACATTTACCAAAAGCCACCCAGTTAGTTAACACCAGGGGATCTACCAATTGAGCTGGTCCTGCCCAATCAAAACTCCTACGTACTGTAGAAGGAGACAAGGTCTCCGTAGTGCACATGAATATGTTAGGGAAGACAGTCTGGGTGATTTCTGTCACCCAGGAATAACCCATCCATGGGATTGCTTTTGCTCAAGGACTTGGGTGCACTGGGTGGGTGATGCAGAAGGATGGGGAAGTCTGATGTGATCCTCAAGGGGATTTGATTTTTGGGTGAGAATAGCCAATAAATTAAAACGGTATGATGTTAATTGCTAAATAACCCTGCCACTCTATGTCATCACTACTACAGTTGCTGTATGCCATATCAATGGTACTACAGTAAGAATCACCCAAACTAATGAAGGATGAACTTTGATAAAACTGAGCAAAGCGCAGCGGTGATGGAACTTGAACTGGCTTCAGTGACTGGTGCCCAGCAACTTCCTCGAGATTGACATTTTCAACCCGCAGACCGTGGGCATGGGCTGCACCAGGTACACCAGCCATGAGCTCCAGATGCAGCATGCAACAATCCTACACCGCACGCCATCTCTCCTGCCCTGAAAGACTGCTATGACAGATGGAGCCCGAAGTCATGGATTAGATGAACTCAAAGGACATTTTAGAGGGATGACCCACAGACTAAGCTAATGATACCTGTGCGTGTATGTGTATATGTGTATATATGTATATACCTCAAAGACAGGAAAAGTGGTGGTGATTAATTGGAAAGTGTGGGATCTGGGCATGACGCAGATGGTATAGAATAAGGGATGGATAATCTCCTGGTTTCGGCTGGGATAGAGTTAATTTTCAGAAGAAGCTGGGAGGGGACACAGCCAGGACAGCTGACCCAAACTAGCCAAAGGGATATTCAATACCATATGACGTCATGCTCAGTATACAACTGGGGGAGTTGACCTGGGGGCAAAAATCACTGCTCGGGCATTGGGTTCTGGGTGGTGAGAAAAACTGCATTGTGCGCACTCACTTTGCATATTCTTTTATTACTATTATTGTTATTGTTTTTTCTCTTCCTTTGCTGTCCTACTAAACTGTCTTTATCTCAACCCACGAGTTTTGCCTTTTTCTTCTGATTCTCCTCCCCATCCCACCGGAGTGGGAGGACTGAGTGGGTGGCCGTGTGGCCGTGTGGTACTTAGTTGCTGGCTGGGGCTAAACCACACCACCGCCTTGCGACACCGCAGGTTCAGACACACCTGAGCTGACAAAGTTGCTCCCAAGGGCACCGAACTGCTCAGAAACAAGTCATTGGTGTGATTCATGAATCGGATGTTCCTCTACCAGTCTGTCTCCTCAACAGGCACAGCCCAAGGGATGTGGTGAGACAAGTCCCCCCGAAAAGCTTTCTCACCCTGACACAGGAGGTAGCTGGCATAACGCACGTGTTCGGGAACTGAGCAGATCGAAATGTGAACACATCAACAGCGTGGAGGTACTTTCAGTGGTGGACAAGTCCACTAGCAGAGAGGAAGCTGAACAAAGAGGCTTTCAAGGCCTTAGGAACACCTAAAATTTAATTTTGGCAAACAAAGTTGCAGTCCTTCTGCCTTTTCATATGCTAATTTGAGCCGCTGTGGAGGAATACCATGATACAGCCCTGTAATTCCATCAAAACATAATAACAAATTACAGGCTCTTGTATCAATTTGCCATTCTCCAAGTGATTGCAGAGATACACTTTAAACTGATGAATTATTTAAAACAGCTGCAGTACATTTCAGAAAATGAATTTGATTAAGTGGCAAGATATTATGAAGAAAACTGAGACAAAAGACTAAGAGAATCTATTTTCATAAAATATAGCATGCTTCCTGTCTGATGATGATTTTGAGTAAACGCATGAATTAGTAGGTAGACTGATAGATTGTGCGCTAGGAAGACACATTTACACAGGAAACTAATGCAAAATGGAGAGTGGTCTTGCTAAGCAAGGCTTATTACCCCCTCTCCGCTCCATCTGTGAAACAGGCAATGAAAAGGAAAGAACGCATGGGGCTTTTTTTAGTTTCAAACTTCTCTTCTTTCCAAAGCCCTGTACCGTGTGCTGTGCAGGGATGGTTTTCCTAAAGCACTACTGATACATCACTTTGTAGATGTTACTGAAGCTTACAGGTTATAGGCTTACAGGTTACAGGTTATTATAGACTGTCATGGCTTTCATGGCTTATCACGACATGTAGGGCTTTACAGGGAGAAGTCAGGTCCTTTATCAGATGAGATCTGGAAGAGGTGTTTGAAGATCTAAGTGTCCAGGAGCTTGTCTGGTTTTTTCCCATCAAAGTCAGCTTGTCTAAAAGCCTTGTCTTGACAACATTCTTAGGCGTGCAGGCTACTACAACGCTATTGCATGAAATACATAAACGATCTTTGCACTGAAAATGGAAAATTGCTCTCACATATTGCCTTATTATTGTTATGTACTGATGTTCTTTCTTTCTGTTTATTTGTACTGAAAGACATCAATATCATTTATTTGCATATTTGCTTCAGTGAAATCGCAAAGAAGCTTTTATTTAATTGGAATGCATATCATCATATTCACCTAACAATAGTAAAAATTCCCCTGCTGTGCCAATTCGACATCTGTCTTAAACTGTTGTGGTGGGGAGTAAACAGTGTATTTCATCTTAGAAACGGCCCTGTTGAATGATATGTGAATGTTCAGTTAATTTCCATCTCTCTTCCACAGTACTCCTTTCCTTTGCTTTTTATTTTCCTTAATGAAAAGTCATATTTAATACTTAAATTCACAAAAGAAAAAAATGGTTAATAAAACAGTTTGTGATTTTCCTTTCCTCTCCCTCTCCCTCTCCCTCTCCCTCTCCCTCTCCCTCTCCCTCTCCTCTCCTCTCCTCTCCTCTCCTCTCCTCTCCAACACTGGAAGAAACACTTGGATCAGAGGGTAGCACTTCCGGCTCGACTCTAGCCTGGATATTCACTGCTGGCAGCTTGCTTCTATATGGATTCATCAGTATTGATTTTTGCTCCAGGTTTAAAATATGGGCATGTATCACTTTCCCAGCGTCAGTCTCACACAGACTTTGTAGCTCTCCCACGGCTGATATCTGGGCTCTTCACGTGCACGAGAACAACCACCATCCCAGCAGGCCTGGGGGTAGGAAGCCTAACATCAGCTGGAGGGTGTACGTGCGCGGCAGGCTGCAGAGGCTCCTGAAGACACAATCTTAAATGGGAAGGATGAACTAGCACCCGTTGAGCTCCCTGCTGCTATGGGGGAACTGCTTCCTTCCAGCCGATTTGCAGTGCAGACATGCACAATCTCTTCTGCATGGTCACACAGCCCGTAGCTTGCGGTGGAATAGAGAAGCAACCTCAGACACACATGTCTTAGGCTAACATCCTGACTACTGGGCTATATAGGATGAGGAGTAACTGTTTTAAACTGGAAGAGGGTAGATTTAGATTAGATATTAGGAAGAAATTCTTTACTGTGAGGGTGGTGAGACACTGGAACAGGTTGCCCAGGGAAGCTGTGGATGCCCCATCCTTGGAGGTGTTCAGGCCCAGGCTGGATGGGGCTTTAAGCAACGTGATCTAGTGGGAGATGACCCTGCCCATGGAAGGGGGACTGGAACTAGATGATCTCCGAGGTCCCTTCCAACCCCAACCATTCTATGATTCTATGATATCCCCTTCTTTCTGAATCACAGGCCAACGCTAAAATACAAAAAAAAAGGAAACTACCCAGTCTGTGGATTTCTCATGGGAGCCAGATGCCCTAAAATATGGACAACTGTCCAATGGATTTCTTGAACAGCCACATAGTAACCTGCTCTTGCAAAAGTGCTCTGAGACAGATAAAGAGGGAGAGAATTTGTATTTTTTGACAAAAGTGCCAAAAAGAGAATTTATACAGCTTTAGCAAAAGGATGATGAAAAACCTCCCACGGATTTCTCATTTCCAGTTGCAGAGGAGTATACAGTAGAAACATATTGCCAACTTTTTATTTCACATAAAAACAATAAGAAGGTTAATGTTAAGAAATAGAAGCTCAGATCAGTGTAACAACAGTTTATTTCAGAGATACGTACAGTGAATACTGGGAGTGAAACCAGTTACCCTTATCTTGAACAAAGCACCCTTCTGGAGGAAAACACTTGTTTATTTAGACTGAAAACAGGCGCCAGTCAATGCACTGACCAGTGTCCTACTAAGCAACAAGCAGTGTAAGCTCAGATTCGCCGAAGTGGTCTGAACTTTCCAAGTAGTGGGAGCAGTAAGTGCTCAGCATCTTTGCAAAAGTGCCTCTCTCCAATTCAGTACCCCACATCAGAGGCACCTGAGACACCTGTGTTCTTTCACTTATCTTCAGTCTAATCCTCCCCACCCACACATATGCATATAAAATGGAAATAACAATTTAAACCTATCTACATAAATACAGCTCTTTGAAATGCACTAATGTATGTTATTACCTGAATCAGGAGAGCACTTATGCACAGCTCACATTCACATCCAAGTTGCATGGGAAGAAGAGTTTTAAAGTTTGCGTAGAATATCAGGTTGCGTCAAGGGGATTATTATGGATAGAGAGGAGAGGAAATTGAGGTTAAGAATGGTCCAGGAGGAAAAAGGGAAAGGGCATGGAAAACAAGTCAAGAAAAAGAAAGCTCCAAGAAGTAGATAGATGGTTCACAGTTACTTTAGGCAGCAGTTTAAGTTTCTCAGTTTTGAAAATGGAAATAACACCTACTTATCACCAAGAGGTGAGTTGGTAATTCACGCTGAAAAGTGCTCAGAGATTCTTGGAAGAAAGGTACTGTTGGAAATGTAAAGTGTTATCCTTGAAGCATTTGTTGTTATCCCACAGTGTGATCGTGGACTTCAGAACTGCTACCAAAAATTTATATAGAAGGAAAGAATGAATACTTGGCCAACCCCAGTAATTCTACCTGTGATACCATCAATAGACAAATATTAGTGGGAAGAGTGGGTAAGAAAAAAATCTTGTGTGTATTTTATTAGATCTCTCACCTGGAAAAGCTAGTTTGCTAGGTGTACAGCTCCAGGTGGCATAATCAGTTTAGAAATTTGTGTTTACTCTCGTTTTGTTTCCCCCTGGGAAACTGTAACCAAGCTGCCAGCGTGATGAAACCACCACCGAGGAAGTCAGCAAAAGAAAGTGATAGACTTCCATGTTCTCTTAGTTCATGACAGTTATGCTCAATTAGTCCTGTACCTTTACTTCAGGGTCAGAAGGAGTTTACCTTGAAACATTTTTCTGTCCACTTACTGGGTTACAGCGTGTGCCTTCAAATCCTGCAATCGGATTATTTGCCTGCCTTTAATGTCAGTCCATAACTCAGCTCCTTGGGCTGCCAGCAATCAGTGCTTTAGAGAAGGGAGGAGTATGGAGACGCACCCAAAGTCTTTCCATTTTGGTCCATCTCTGTGCCTCTCTGAGATTTTCCGCTTAGGTTGACAGCCTGTCTCAGTCTCTTTCCAGATTGTTAATGACTTTCAAAGCTGAAAGCGTGGTTGTTGGCATTCCCTTTACTTCACGACTTCTGCCTGTAAGTGCTAAGGAAAGACAGAAAGATTTAAGATACATTCAGATCATCAGGACAAAAAGGTTTAGAAACTGAAGTCTGGTCTTTTCACTTCTCTCCTTTTAAGGCATGAATTCTGTCAAGAACGGGATTATCCTACCCCAGAGCCAGACTGTTTTACTCCAGTTTATTTACCTCAGCCTGAAGTAAAGGTGGAGATAGCACTGCCTTCATTGTACCCTATGCTATACTTTGCATTCCTGATGCATTCATGGAACCAAGCCCAGGCCAGCTCTATGAATGAATCCTTGAGAAAGTCAGACCTGTTCTGCCAGTCGGAAACCCACTGCTATTAGCACAGCAGCCTACTGGAAACGTGTGTGGTGACACACTTCCCTAAGGACATCTTTCAAGGAAGTGTATGGAAGGGAGCGCATGCTGGGAAACCTTGTCAGCACAGCTGCTTGCCACTAAGCCTTGCAACCAGGAAGACGGGATTAGATCCACTGAACAACATGTTCTTGTGCTTGTCCCAGTAGGTCTGTTTTAGGTTCCTGTCCTAGTCTGTGTGTATCTCCCTTGACCAAAAAATGCCTGTGGAGACCTGTATGTAGCTGCGTTATTTCTACTTCTCAAGACCAGTACTCCAATACTGGTCCAAAAACCAGTACTCCAATACTGGTCCAAAACTCCAATCTGGAATTGTGCTTTTCAGCCTGTTTTGGAGGTGGAGAAAGAAAAAAACCCAACTTTTCAAGTGAAGAAGACATAAGGGATTTTTTTTCTTCCTATAACATAAAAGCAGCCCTTATAGCACTCACACAACAGCAAGAAAAACATCTACTCACCTTTCCACATCATGAAATCCAACAACAAAATAACATTCGCTCCTCTTACAAAATTCGGCAGCGCCTGTAGTGCCTTTTTCTCCTCCTTTTCTCATTTAATGCACATTGGCTAATAATCTCCAGGGCTGCATCAACACCTTCTTTTGTCTTGGCAGAACACTCCAGGTAAGCATATGCCCCAATTCTGGCAGCTAAAGCTTTTCCTTCTGTAGCGTTAATTGGCTCATTGCCTGGAGTAGTTAGTTTCTTCTTAATACCTTCATCGCCCCGTAGTTCTATTTTGGTAGCCACCAGAATAATAGGTACTGTGGGGCAGAACACTTTGATTTCTGGAACCCAAAAATCAAGGATATTTTGCTGTGAGTCAGGCCTGTCCACGGAGAAGCACATTAAAATAACGTCAGTGTCCCTGTAGAACACTGAGCGGAGATTTTGGTAACTGAATTCATTTTTCCCTGCCACATCGAAGAGAATTAGTTTCATCTCCTTCCCATCTACCTCTGTGTCAGTGGTGTAAGCATCAAACAGAGTTGGCTCGTAGGACTGGGGAAGCTGTTCATGACGCAGAGCAAAGAGGAGACATGTCTTACCACAGCGGTCATCTCCGACTACAGTTAGCCTTCTCCTAAGTGCAGCCATCCCCTGAAAACCAAGATGAAGTACAAAATGAATTATTGCCGTGCTGTTTTGTTGTTTGTTTGGGGTTTTTTTCTTAGCTTTTGTGGAGGGTAGGAAGAGACTCCTGTCTTACCTTCATTCCCTATTTTTTTCCCCTTTTAATTTCTCTAGTTTCAGAATCTTCTGAAATTGTGAGTACCTTGCTCTTGACTATTATTATAGATCAAAAAACACAGGTAAAAACCAAGTCTGGATGTAACTAAGACTCCTGCAGTGCCCTATATTTCTGTTTTATCGTCTCAGACATTGTTTATGGTCAGTGTTCAGTCCATAACAGATTTCACTTTCTAGATCGAATGACTTAATTTTGTGAGTGAGATGGAGTATAAAACACTGTACTGAACAACTATCCAGATCGGTTTTATTGACTACATTTTCCCTGCCATGGTCTGCTAGTAGAATTCTACCGATGGCGACAGCCATCCTGTGTAAGTCCGTGCTGCTTTTGCTCATAGATCTGTTGGCATGTGGGACCTGAGAAAGTGTTCTCAGTCTTTGTATATTCACGGCTAATTTATATGAGATAGAAGTTTGTTAGACTTACAGCATAGCAATTTCCAGCATCAACCTTCTTCTCTTCCTTGATGTTCAGTAATAGATTGGTTTCTTCTAATATTGTTGCTGCCTCAGCTTCCTTAGGTCACTGGTTCCCCCGCAGAGAGAACTTACCACCACTCTTCAAAGACTATCATGATGATCCCAGTATTTAAAGGAATAGGTTGATGTTTCTTAATATAGCCAACCAATCTACAAAGAGAACCTGATGACATCATTGTTTTTTAAAGAAACTACTTTACTGGCAATAAAGTGGAAGTTACACAATTCATTAACAAATCACAGCATGTTTACTTTAGAAATTTCCTCGTTCCTATTGCAAAAGACTCCTCCTGAGTAAGCATTTCAGTATTGAGTGTG
>RSEF01000003.1:111032997-111095887 GCA_003993805.1 Himantopus leucocephalus
AACAAGAATGCTTGGGCTTCAGGCCTTTTTGTTTTGGTTTGGGTTTTTTTCCATGTTGTTCAATACTTTTTCTTCTTTTTTGACCATGAATGGTTGCGTCTTTCCATTCAGTTCAGAAAAAACACCATGTGTTTCTGACTTGCTGCCCAGCTTTGGCATAGTCCAGCCTTCTACAGTGAATTTCACATTCTTGCAAAAGCTCACAGACTGCTGCACCTTGCGGGTTTTTAGTGCAAATTAATTGGTTTTAATTACCCCTTCTGTGACCTGATTTCATTTGTCAAAATCTCTTTGTAGAAAATCCTCAGCGAACTGAAAACCAGCAAACTGTTATTTCTGGTCAATAACTTACAGCTTTACCCTTTTTCTGTGCCACATCTTGGCTCTCTTCCGCACCCATGGAAGTGAACGGTAGCTAGACTGAGCTCTCTTTCTGTCCTGAAGGAGTGCTTCTACCATAAAACGTGTTGGAGAAGCTCTTACAACATTATCTTCAGTCAGTTTTGACCTGAGCTTCCCCAGCTTTCTTCGCTGTGCTACTTTTGTGGCTTTTATAGGCAGTTTGTGAAATATTCCCTCTTCGGAGTCGTTTTGATGATACAGCTCTTTCCCAGGCTGTCCATGAAGGCATTCACAATAGTAGAATCACACTGTAATTGTCATTGAAGCTGCTGATACTCCAGAGAGGGAGTGGCTGAGAGGGGGTCTTAATGCTTATAAATATCTAAAGGATGGGTGTCGAGAGGATGGGGCCAGACTCTTTTCAGTGGTGCTTGGCGACAAGACAAGGGGCAACGTGCACAAGCTGGAACACAGGAAATTCCGTCTCAACGTGAGGAAAAACTTCTTTACTTTGAAGGTGGCAGAGCACTGGAACAGGCTGCCCAGAGAGACTGTGGAGTCTCCTTCTCTGGAGATATTCAAAACCCACCTGGATGTGTTCCTATCCACCCTGCTCTAGGTGACCCTGCTTTGGCAGGGGAGTTGGACTAGATGATCTGTGAAGGTCCCTTCCAACTCCTGCCATTCTGTGATTCTGTGAGAATGGTTAATAGAAAACGTATCATATTTGTTTACCAAAGTATTGCTCCTTGTCCTCATTACATGTTAACATCACATATGTTACAGGTTGTTACAAGTGGTTGTTAAACAGTGGTTAGAAGTCAGGCACGTGGACTTTGTGTTCACTTCCACAAAACAGTAGATACTTCTGATTTTCTTCAGAAATATGTGGGTCTCTTGCTGAATGAAGATGTAGGGAGATTTTTGTGTAATATGTAAGCATAGAGAAGAGCTGGGAGACTCAGACTGGCTGTGCCTAGCTGGAGAAGAAGAATGGTGCACAAGTACTGTGGGTGCCCATGGTGAAGGCTCCATGCTGTGCCACACCATGAGGGTATAAAAGGATTAAGTCCATGGTAGCCTGGGGGATCTGCAGTATGCTTTGCTGTACAGCTTGAGCATCTCCAGGGATCCTCCCATCAGGAAAGACAAATAAAACTGTTCTGTGGGCAATCGCCAGCCCATGGTCCCCTGCCTGCTTCCAACATGTGCCTGTGAGGACAGAGCAATAGTGACCATTTCCGGGTGTTTCCTTTCCAAAGCGGGAAGAATGGAGTTATGAACGGGGACAGATAGCATTTTTAGGCAATGAAGAGCTAAAGAACTTAGGCTGAGAAAAGAGAAGGCTTCAGACAGGAAGCCATACAGATTAAACCAATTTCCTGATCCCTGCCAAACGGCAGCATTTTTCAGGTAACGCAAATGACCAGCTAGACTCCTAATTTAATTTCTTTTGAAGCAGTAACCTAATCTGAAATTTTTGTGATGCATCGGCAATTTCTTAAGCAACCCAGCTGCACTCCATGAACAAGTATTTTATGAGATAGCTGAGAAGGAGCATAGAGATCCTCGAGAAACCGCTGAATACTAAACATGTATGCTGTGGCATTAATGCAAGCAGTTAAT
This sequence comes from Himantopus leucocephalus, assembly GCA_003993805.1. Lineage (NCBI taxonomy): Eukaryota > Metazoa > Chordata > Aves > Charadriiformes > Recurvirostridae > Himantopus > Himantopus leucocephalus. The sequence goes on from RSEF01000003.1 coordinate 111,034,966, forward strand.
CCGAAGAGTTATTAATTAAATGTCCAAGTGATGTACTGGCTATGAGAGGAAACTCAGGCAGGATTTATGATTTTTAGGGCAAAAATAAAATTGGGAAAGAGAAAATGGAGAAAGGTATACATTTTTCTTTCTTCTTGGCAAAAACCATTAAGCTGGATCTATAAACAAATGTGCATGAAAGCATCAGTTCTTCTAACAGATAAATGGCTAAATGTGCTCTGCTCTGGCTCGGTATTGTAGGAATAACCTCACAAATGTATTTCAGAACCATGGGAAAGTAGAGACTTGACTTTAAACTAGCCTTCCAGGATAGATGTGGCATGATCCTTGTAGATGTAGGAAGGACATCTTCCCTCGCGCACCGTGGAGAAGGTGCCTGGATTGTGCTAGTGTTGTTCCCCTGAAACAGCATCAGCTTGAAGGGCGTGCCAGCTGTCTAAACCACGTTTCATCTTTAGAATAGCTGTGCAAATCTAGTGAGCGTGCCTTGCTATAATTCAGGCCTGTCAACACTGCTCACAAATGACAGACCTTTTCAGCCCCTTTGCATAAGGAGTGAAGAATCATAACAGGACATGCTGAAAACTGCTGAGTAACGGGGAACAAATCTGACATGGTGGTGTCGCTCTTCCTACAACACTTCAGTCTCCTTATGCGAGACTCAGGTTTTGAGAGGCGGGAAACCAGACTAAAGGGAGTAGAGCTGGGAAATGAGATTTCACAGATCTTTTCAGGGAAAATCCAGCAGGGTCAGAGTAATACAGAAACATGCTTACTTGTGCAGCATTAACCCATCTCCATCTGTTACCTGTGCAACACAAGTATATTTTCCCGTTTTGCACAGTAAGTGTCAGTTCTAGTCACCTCCTGGCACAGGGGTGATGCTGTCCCATTTCTGCATCTAATATGAATCAATTGTAGAATCACTGTTGCCAAAGTATTCAACTAAGAAACATTGGAACGATCAGGTGGGCTGGTAAGATAGCAAATATTAATGTGGACAGGGATGCTGCACAAGTTTCTGAATTGTTTTGGTAGCGAGATCAATTCTAATGCGAAGTAAAGGCTAGGACCACAAACGAGGAGCTACTACCTCCTGACGTATCTCTGGGAAGAAGCTGGGTACGTGTGACAATGTAATGGAATCTCCATTGGGAAATTCAAGCACCTCACAATCCTCCTTTTTTTCCCTAGCGATTAAAAGGTGAGACTGGTACAGCGAAATTGGGAACAGATCTGGTCTCCATATTTTGAAACTGATGTTGAACAGCTGGAGAAGGTGCAGAGGAATCATCCGAGGCAGAGAAATCATTCAAGAACTGTATGCAAGAAACTCAGAGAGTACAAGATTTTAAAGAGTTAAATGTCTGTTTTACAAAGAAAAAGATTGAGGTTAGTACTATAAACCCAATGAAGGAAAATATACTGCATATATATAAGCCAAATGATCTAGCAGACAAAACCAGAACAAGAACTAAGACCTGCATTGCTGAAGCCAAAGAAATTCCAGTCACAGAGCATTTTTTTCTAAGAGACACTGAAAAAACATTGATGCTGAGTATCAGTGTGCACAGTAGATGGCTGTTCTTGATTTCTGCAAGAATAAAGTCTTTCTGGAAGGTACACTTTGGTCAAGCACAAGCTTGTAGTCCTTGTGTGAGAGTGGCTGAGTCAAGTGTAAAAGTCTGGGATATTCCAGGGGCCAAAATGATCATATAGTCCTTTCTGGCATTAAATTTAGTGTATAATCAGATACAAATCTATCTAACGTTATTTATGAGCTCTGGGTTAATGACATAGATGTGCAACAGTGTGTAACAATGCAGAGCTTATGCTTGGAAAGGTCAGATCCATTTTCAGCACCTAATGACAAACTTCAGTGTCAGCTTTAAGTTTTCACTTTATCTGAGGGGTTCTCCCTTTTTCCTTACTCTCTGTTGTGCTTATTCCTACACAGGGAAGAAGAAGATGCTTCAGCCTAACAGAAGGGAGGCTTCAAAGAACAGACTGTTTGTGGGTACCATAGTCAATATTTTTAGAAAGAAAGGCTGAGAAATATTTAGATACGAAGCTGCAACGTGTAGGCAAGGGATAAACTTGCAGGCAAATGAGAGTGGATGGGATTGTGAAAATAATGAAGCAGTTGTATACGGCTCTCAATTCTAGTTTGTGTTTTCACAGAATCGTTTGAACATTGGTTGTAAGGAACCTCTGAAGGTCTTTAGTCCATCCTCAAGCCAAAGGCAGGACTGTTGCCAACATCAGACAAAGCCATGGCTAGTCTGATTTACACTTGATCTCCAAGGATGAAGATTCCACCATCCCTCTGTATAGGAGAGATGTATTGTTCCTGGACTGTATTACTCTCCTGCTTAAGAAGTTTCCTGGGGCCCAATCTGATCATCTCAAGGTGCAACTTCTCATCATTGCCATCCTGAGCCTCAGTATTCTCCAAGTTCTTTTTCTGACTTAGTCATAGGGGGTTTTTGAGTTAACTTATTCTTGCTTTCTTCACCAGGGGAGATCATCATGCATCTTGTTCTTTGCAGTGTTACTGGAGATGTTACAACTTTCCAATATTAAATCATGCTAGACTTGAAATTCTAGCTGTTCTGCCCATGCCATGGGACAGAATTGCATCTGCTCATGTGTATGCTGATTAGAGGAATTGGGTCCCCCTCAGCATCCCAGCACAGTCACCGAGGAGGACCCACAGACACAACAGGGAGTGAAAGCATGACTAGACTTGTAGTTGGTGGCATCCACTAAGCCACCAGGTGGGATGATCTTGTCGAATGTGACATACGCCATTGGTGTACATGCAAGCCACAGTTCATGCAGCAAATGTGTAGTACTGGGGGCAGATGGAACTTGTCTGTGGGTATGGTTTGGTCTTCTGCTCTGCAGTTTTGCCCATGGAGGGTTTGGGAGTCCTGCCTTGGAAGCATTGTCTCCTCTGGGCATGGGGAAAGTTGATCTGGTGTGTGGACATTGAGAAGGAAGAGAGGCAGGAGGAGACAAGAAATGGCTCCAGCCTTCCCTTTGTCAAACTTGTCATGATTTTCTTGCATTGGCTGAGACCCTTAAAGACCCTCGTGGCCTATTCTTGGCTCCATGTCCAGTGCTTGTGTCATACTGGCCTAGAACATGGTCTCCTTAACACCTTACTAAAGCTGCTCACCAAGTGTCCAGCTTGTGTTAGGCCAACCAGTGTATATTGGCAGGGTGTGAGGTTTGGAGTGGTTGTTCTTCACAGTTCTATTGCCATTTATATTTCTGCATAATCTGCGACCGGGAACCAAGTTACTGGGTCTTGTAAGGTAGCACAGTGTGGGAGAACAGCAAGGGAAAATGTGGGGGTGTATTTCTGAGATACCAGTGCCGGGTGGTTAGCTTCATTTTGATTTTTGTGTGCAGGGAAGTAGAGGGTTGGTTTTTTGTTTTTTTTTTTTTTTTTTTGGGGCTTNCACTGGCACACACTGAAGATTTTGGTTGTGAAAGGGCAGAGATGTGAGCAGCATACCAAAGTTAAAATGACTTGTGCTGAAGACTGTAATAACTGAAATCATGGATAAATCTCATAGCCTGAGTGACACTATGACTCAGGGTTAGAATTGGAAGAAGAACATTTTCTTTGATAAAAGTTTGTTTAGATTTTTGAAGCTTTATTTTATATTTATTTATTTATTTATTTTACCACAACATATTGTTTAAGGTGAAAATTAGAGTCGTTTTGTTGGACCATTTTTCTGGTGTGTGTGTAAGGGTGGGGGTGACACCACCGAAACCCCCCACCTCCAGCTCTGCTTAGGAGAATTTGGCATGGAATTTTTCAGTGGGTAAGAGTTAACCTAATTTATGTAGTTCTTAGGAAGATTAGACAGCTGGACAAATATTGGGAAAAGATAAAAATAAACACGTTTGAAATTTTAAACACATTTGCCCTGACTTACACTCATCTTTGTGCTTGTTGCCCACAAACATCTTGGCAAACAATTTACTAGCAGGAGTGTTTGCTGAAAGAGTGATTTCTAGCTCTGTGCTGCAGAGCAGCTGGGGAAACTGCCTTTACAGTCAGGCACATTAGAAAACTTGATTCTGTTCATTAAGCCAATGGCATCGGTAGCAGCTAGTAGGTCTGAAATAGGTAACCGTGCACATTTTATCAGTAGGAAAGGAACTAAGACACATTGTGTAGTGTGCTTGGGAAGACAGCAAGGTGCTGGGCCCCACGTGTGGAGACCGTGTGGTCTGTCACAGGCAACAGCTCAAATAAGAAATGAATTCATGAAGATTGTAACTGGTTCATTCTAAGCAGGAAAAAAAGTAGAGAGCTCCTAATTATTCCCATCTGGATTGGAATGCAAATAGGTGTGCAAACATCCCACTATGCTCACCAATTTTCTTGTAGTTATGAACTTAAATTTAATTGAAAGTCTGTACATCTTAAAAAAAGCCTAGAAGTCGAGTCATCCACCTGGCAGGCTTCACTCAAGAAGAGCTGTAGTGGAGAAGCCTATTCCTCAGCTCTTACCACCCCGGGCACAGGGAAGTTTCTCCTTGGCTCACTCGTCAGTGTTGCTGGTTCAGGCCTGCCCTGGGGTGGTTTGAGGGATGCGTGCGCAGCAAACGCAGCCACCGCACGGAGGAAATGCTGGAAATTGGCTAATTCTGCTTCAGTGCCTGGTCTCCTTCTAGCACACAAGGCACAAGCACCTGTGTAAAGCAAAAGCAAATTGCACTGCGACTTCCTACAGCCTCCAGACAAACCTTAGCACAACACTTTGCTCCCCTCAGCCTCCCAAACAAGTCTGCAGGCATAAACCACATCTTTGTGTGGTCCCTGCCGTCGGGTATGCCTGGCGACGCTCTGTGGCTGCTTCTTTGAGGAGAGACAGCCGATTTGCTAGGGAAGCTCCTCGATAAAAGCCTCAAGCAGACTAATTCTTATAGAAAGGGAAGTTGCAGGAAAAACAGGCTCAACTTGGAGAATTTTTACTTAATTTATTTTCAAACAGCACAAATTTCTGATGACTGATTAGGGTATTGACAAAAAAAAAAAAAAGACACAAACACCTTTTGTCCTCCTTTGACTCACCTTAAAATCAAACACTTATCCCCTCTTCCCAGCCTCAATTCCCTGACTTTCACCCCATGCTACCGTTAGCCTCTCCCGATTTCTTTGGTGGCAGAAGAGCTTGGGGCCATGTGTGGAACTATTTCGTGCTGCTTCTTTTTGCTTAGTCATTTTCTCAGCCACCATTTGCTCCTTTAGGTTTTTCTCTACTATTCTTTGCTTCTAACTCATTTTCATGGAGTGGTATGGGTCACCTATGGCTGCAGTCCCCTGGGGATGTCCCTGCATCGGCATGTTTCTCCCATGGCCGCAGTCCCTTGGGGGTGTCCCTGTATTGGTGTGGGTCACCTATAGCTGCAGTTCCTCAGGGGCGTTCCTACAACGGCGTGGGTCCCCCGTGGCTGCAGTCCCTCAGGGGTGTCCCCACATCAGCGTGGGTGCTCATGGCTGCAGCCCTTAGGGTGCATTTACCCCCTTTGCCATGGGGACCTCCCCCCGGGTGTCCATCTCCAGCCTCCAGCAGCCCCCAGTTTAATTTCTCACCAGGTTGGGTTGTGCTAGAGAGAGTAAATTGTCTTTTGACAAATCTGGCAAGCCATGGAGGTGCTCCTGGGCTGCCCATGCAGGACCTGGGCTTGGTTTTGCTCTGTGTCCCCGGGCTGAGCGTGCGCTTTTCTATGTCCTTTGTTGCATTCCCTATATTGAGGTATTCTTTTTCTTTTTGCATAGCTTTAGCAGTGATATATGAAATTTGCAAATAAACACAAATCAGGGTTTTGGGAGACCTCACAAGAGACTTTATTAACTTCAACAAATGACAAAAAGGAATGTATTTGATATAAATATCTGCATAATGTTTTATCAAAACTGCTTATGAAAGGCACATGACTTTTATTACTGCAATAAACTGCTTAAGTAACTGTAACGTGTTCAGTTAGTAGTTGGAGTTGGGGGTAAGCGAGGTAACATGCAGATTTTAAAATCAGCACCTTATCAGACATTAGAGGAGACAGCATGTGCTGACAGCAGGCATTTCCAGAGGACTGCAAGGTCGTCTCAGATAGTGGTGCATCAGGTGATCATAACGCTGCTGCCTTTCCTGCTGAAATGGCCCAAAAGTAATATCTGACTTGCAGTCACGTATAATACACACCTATAGCAGAGTGTACATACCCTCTCACACGTGGCTGGAGAAATAGGATGATCTGGGTAACAAACGGTATATTTGCAACACTTTTTTTAAGAGCTGACTTTCCACGATGAAGTCTCTGACATTTAGCATTTGTTTTGCTCCTACCAGGGAGCTTGTGAGAGTAACAAGAAACTGCCAGGGGTTTTGTTGTGATAAAATGCTTACTTGACCTTTGCGTTAGTGTTAAACTTCCATCTTCCCTCCGCCTGCTGTGCAAACATACGATATTTTCTACAACTTTTCATGAAAAGGTGTAAAAGGAGGCAATGAAATACGAAATAAGTAATGTGCGTCTTGTTTTGGAAGTCAGTGTTGCAAACAGTGTGCGGAGTGGGTGTGGGGACCCTGAAAATGGATTTAGGCCAGGTTTAGTGACTGTCCCACCAAACTGCAAGGGGGATGCTGTGGGTAGTGGGAAGTGACAAGAAGCCCAGAGCAGGCATGGCGCGAGCAGGTTCAGCGGTGGGTGGAGGCTGGCTTGCTCAGGAGGAGTCCTCAGGACAAGCTTGCTGCTCTCTGGGGTGGGTGTCTGTCCAGGCACTGCCTGGGCTGAAGCATTTCCCTCGCAGTCTGAGCGTTTGACTGTCCTGGAGGTACTCATTTAATACCTCCCACAGACACTGCTGGCTTGTTTCAAAGGTACTGAGTGCTCAGAAGCTCCCATAAGACCAGGCTGTAAATTTGAATCCTCAGGCCACATTTACTATTAAATCTCTAACATCCCAAGTAGAAAACAGTCCTTTTTCACTGAACCTCTGCTGTACCCTACTGATTCTGCTCAAAATATGGAATCATAGAATCATAGAATCGTTTGGGTTGGAAGGGACCTTTAAAGGTCATCTACTCCAATCCCCTTGCAATGAGCAGTGACATCTTCCACTAGATCAGGTTGTTCAGAGCCCCATCCAACCTGATCTTGAACGTTTCCAGGGATAGGGCATCTACCACCTCTCTGGGCAACTCGCACCAGTGTTTCATCACCCTCATGGTAAAAAAATTCTTCCTTATATTTAGTCTAAATCTACCCTCTTTTGGTTTAAAACCATTACTCCTTGTCCTATTGCAACAGGCCCTGCTGAAATGTTTGTCCCCATCTTTTCTGTAGTCCCCCTTTAAGTACTGAAAGGCTGCTATAAGGTCTCCCTGGAGCCTTCTCTTCTCCAGGCTGAACAACCCCAACTCTCTCAGCCTGTCCTCACAGCAGAGGTGCTCCAGCCCTCTGACCATCTTTGTGGCCCTCCTCTGGACCCACTCCAACAGGTCCATGTCTTTCCAGTGCTGAGGGCCCCAGAGCTCCAGAGCTGGATGCAGTATGAGTCATTTATTTAAAATAGCTAAGGCTGGCCTGTGTTGCTACCCTCAGTGACAGCATTTTTGCTTCAAAGTAGGTTTTTTCTGCTATAATATTGGTGACACTCCAGCAGCCAGATAACAAGATGAGCATCATCCAAAGTGCTGGTAATGTTTCTGGAGTATATGGTCCATGTATAGGTTTGAGGTAATGTATGTTTGAGGTCTGTATATCCTTTGAAAGGCTTTCTGGAGGTCTGGAGATGTTATGCACATCTGTGAAACTGGTGGGCGCGTACCTCAGCTAAAACCGCTACTAATAAATCCAGGGTTACTGCTAATAAGTATGCCATGTGTTTCCTGAATATGAATTCACTGTTAGCTATCTTAACAATAAAAATGAGATTTGCCTGCGCCACAAAACTAGTTGAGCTATGGGTTTTGTTTACCTTGGTTGTATGTTTCTACCCCTTACATATAAAACACTGGCTTACACAGACAGACGTATAAACCTGATATGAGATGTGAGGAGTTGTTGCAATGAGCAGTGCTTGAGGAATATATCCAGTTCTGTAGTAAATACCATTAAGTGAGAGTAAAAAGGGTTGAAGAGGGCTAAAAAAGCAGTAGAAGTGAACTTGTTCGGTTAGAGCGTAGCACTGCCTCAAGTCCATTCATTGTTTATCCGTAATGCTCATTCCCTGTCTCTGACCGTGCAGGGATTGCACTGCTGTTGGGACAAATCTCACCATGTTTCTGAGCCCCAGACTTCTCTCTCCAGGAACGTGGAGCTTTATCCTCCCTGGCCCGGTATAAATTCCAGTGTGGTTAGTTACATGCGATGCCAAACATTAAATTAGCAGAGAAACAGGAAGCTAAATAAGGAACTGACTGCCAGTTCCTGAACTTGAGGAGCGTAAGAATGTAGAAAGGCATAAAGAGACAGAACCAACTGGAGAACACCAGTTTCCACTCTGAAACTTCCTAGAGCGATGGGCCAGACTCCTCTTCAGTTGTGCTTCCTTTTCCATTGTGAAGGCACCTGCTCCAAGGATCTCCTACAATATCTGTAGAGACCTGTTTGAGAGAGATTTTCTGCAGAAAGCTTCATCACTGAAGGAAGGCTTGGCAATACTATGCTAAAACCCAACCAGATGATCTGAAAACCACCTCGCATTGAATTAGATCTCTAGACCACCCTCTGCAGTAGTCTAAACTCGGTACAGTATGCTGTGCCCCATGAGTCAAGGAGCTGGATATCCACAATTTTCATAGAGTAATAATCGCAGAGGCTAATAAATATCATCGTTCAAAATGCCTTTGGAAAAGTTCTGTCTTCTCTCTCCCAGACTGTTTTTTCCTATCTGCTCTGACCAGCATAAACAAATCCCTTCTCTATTTTGTATTTATGCAGTCCGTTGCTCGGAGATACTTATCTTGGTCCCTTCTGCATGCAGGCTGCTGCTCAGCCGTGACACCGTCATGACTAGGGAGACTGGCGGTGGACTTCTGAGGAAGACTAGGAAGGCTTGCGGTGGACTTCTGAGGAAGCTGCTGCAAAGTACATGAAAGGAGGCTAAAGTCAGCTCTTAAGATTAAGATCAATGGTTTCTCAACATTTCAAAACATACTTATTAAAAGAATACGCACATTGCTTGTCTAGGCTGGTTTCCGGGAATGGGATGCGATGCTTTTTCTCTTATCTGCCTGGATTTTCCTGCATAGATGGAGTGTCTGTCTTCAGTCAGAAGAAAGTGGCAGGTTATTTAACATGCATCTAAAAAGTGCAACAGTCATCTGTGATTCAAATGGGATAATAGGCCATAATACTCAGGGTTACAGAGAGGTCAAAAGATTGGCTGTTGTTCAAAAAGGGGAGGTTTAATGCAATTTTTAACTATTACGCTCACTGAAAGATGACTATCGTGCTCGTCTACAGGACAAACGATTAAAGGCCTCCTGAATTGTTATGCTGTTATAAAGGGGTTGAACTTTATCTGACCTTTCCACCAGGAGCTAAAATCGGTCAGATTTGCTGACTACATGCTCCTTTTTGCAGCTCTCGTTGAGAAAAAGCAGAATTAAGGATGATCTCAATGTGGGTAGCATGCAGAATGTGGTACTCTGGACTGCATCAAAGCAGAATTTTGTATTTCCCCTTAGAAAATCAAATTAATATTGCCAAAATAAAAGAAGAAAAAGAAAAATAAAGGATATTCATGCTACCTAGAGTATTAAAAATAAAATCTCAGGCATATATCTAAAGCAAACTAACCTTCAGGGTTGATATTTGCTAGAATATCTGCCATTGAAATGTGAATCAGCTCTTTCAAGTACCTCCAGTTTAATGCATTTTTGCGTAGCTATATCCTTATTAACCATAGAATCATAGGAGCATAGAATGGTTTAGGTTGGAAGGGACCTCGTTCCAACCTCCCTGCTATAGGCAGGGACACCTCCCACTAGACCAGGTTGCTCAAAGCCTCATCCAGCCTGGCCTTGAACACTTCCAGGGATGGAGCATGGTCATGCTCCAAGAGAATGGTATTCTCTTCACATTCAAAGGAAACCTGCAAGCACACACTCAAACACACACATGCAAATGTGTAACTTCTTCCAGCAAAATCTGGGGATATCGTAAAACATATGAGGCAGGATTAATCTGGCTGAAAGTAAATACCACTGGTATGGATGTTTATATCAGAACTAATCACTCTGGCCTCCCTTTAGAGTCAGTGGAGGGAAACAGGCTTTGCTGGAGAGTGACTCATCTCCTGCTAAAGTAGCTGTCTGAAATGGGTCAGACAGCTATTTCTGTCATTATTTTCAAAGGCTGCCTTTGGTGCCTTGTTCAGAAAGAGAGATCTACATAACAGACATCTAAGGATGGGTGAGATGCGCATGAGTCAGCAGTGTGCCCTTACAGTGAAGGCAACTGGCTGCATCCTGGGCTCTGTTAGAAGGAGCTCAGCAGCAGGTCCAGCAAGGTGGTTATTGACCCAGCTTTGAGCAGGGGGTTGGACAAGATGACCTCCCCAAGTCCTTTCCAACCTGAATTACCCTGTGAACCTGTTTTTCTCTATTCAGCACTTGTGAAACTGCATCTGGAGTACCATGTCCTGTTTTGGGCTTCCTGTTCCACAAAGGCTCTTGATGAACAAAAGTGAGTCCAGCAAAGGCCACCGAGATAGTCAGGGGACTGTACCGTGGGGCTGGACCTACAGGGCTGGAGCATATGTTGGATGGCTTAACGAGGCTGAAAGAAGTGGGTTTGTTCAGACTTAAGAAGGGAAAGATAATGGGGGATCCTGCAACTTTCTTCAACTGCCTGTGGGATGACACAGAGAAGGCATAGTCAGACTCTTCTTAAGAGGTGCCCAGTGAAATGATGAGAGGCAACAGACAAAAGCTGGAACATGAGATATTCTGATTAGCTATGAGGGACTTTTTTTTCACATTGAGGGTAGTTAAAATACTGGCACAGGTTGCCCAGAGAGGTTGGAGACACTCAAACCTCAACTGCAGAAAGCACCAAGTGATGTGTTTTAGGTTTGCCTTGCTTGGAACAGGCAGCTGGATGAGATGACCTGCAGATATCCCTTCCAGTCTGTGTTATTCTATGAATCATACTCTAAAGATATATTTTTGGGATAAGGCTGGTCCTTGGTATGCTCTAGGTTGTTGCTTTCTCTTCCCAACTTTTATTCTCTTATCTTTCTTGAGCTTATACCCTTCTGTTTCCTGTAATCTAGTATCAGATGATACTAGGCCATGATTCTCTTTTTTAGTTTGTTTTTGAAGGATGTATTCTAAAAGCAGCTTCCCTTGAGCAACCTGGTCTAGTGAGAGGTGTCCCTGCCTGTGGCAGGGGGCATGGAACTTGATGATCTACAAGGTCCCTTCCAACCTAAACCATTCTATGATTCTATGATTCTATGCCTAAACACACCTGCTTTGAACATGTCTAATTTGCACATCCAGTGGAGCTGCCCCGAACTCCCTGTATATCCACAGTAAGGCATTGTAGGTGCAGATCATGCAGCTGATTTTCAGATTTTTAGATGCCAATGTTGGTCTTCCTATATTCAAACATCTCTCCAAAAAAGATATCTAACCTAGATCATTCCAGTGATTTGGTTACAGTGCAGCCTTAGTTACACTGGCATAACGAAGGAGGCTGTGATGTATGGGGTGGGTGTAAGGGAAATGGGAAAGCAGGACATGCTATTTTACCACCAATGCCAATGTCTGATGGTATTCAAATCTCTGTTTTGATCTCCTGGTTTGGAAACAATGATTCATTTACTCTTGATACTTCTATCTAAAATGAAGCTACCAAAAGGAAGCACTTGGACGCAAAGTCCCAGCCAGCTTGACCATATCTGAGGTTTGAAGTGACAAAACGACTGTACTGCTGCATGTACAGGGCCTTCCCACCCCCTGCTATTGTCCAAGCAGGTCCCCATGTCACGTTTGCTATCTAAACACGCCTGCTTGTAATGGCAACCAGTCAAGACTCAAAGTATTTTAAAGCTGCTAAGGAAATATCCCCCTTTTTCATTTATGTGCTGTCACATATTTAGAAAAGGCAGAACATAGTAGTAAAGTCACGAGCCCCATTGCTTGCCCCAGCTGAATCTGACCATGAGGTTCAGATGCTTACAGGCAGGTTGGTTTTGAAGACGAAGGCAGTCTAAACATAGTTCTGTACTGTGGGATAAGGCAGCGGTTCAAGTTCCAGATTTATCACTTCTTGTTTCTATTATCAGTCCCATGTGTTTAGCATTTTGCTTCAAGTCTAAATTTCTGTAAACAAGCAATGAGTTGGAAGCCTTAATTTAGTTGTTCAAAGAAAAAAAAAGCTGTGCTTTTCCGGATATTGCAAAAGGATAACTTAAAGGTGATCATAGATCATAATTCCCACTAACTTCTCTTTCCTTTAATACAAGACTTGCTGTCTCAGTTTCTCAGCTTAATATTTTTGTCCTAACTTTTGAAATCTTTATATATCGTCTTGATAAATGGCACGAGCAAACACAGAAGCCTCGAAAAACAAATGGCAAAACTCAAGTAACTAAAAGGTAGCTTAAAAAAAAAATAGAATTTTCATTGTTTTATTTAGATTATGATTTTCATATTAATGAGGATACATTGTTTTTGAGGAGGACTGGGACTGACTCATGTGTGCTGGTTGTTTAGAGTTAATTTCCAAATTCTGAAGCAGAAGAGCTCTGAGTAAATTGTGTGTTAGTGGCACTTTCATTAGTGAATTTCACATTACCAGGGTGTTGCAATCTTCATTTCATAACGAAGACAGGAAAAACAAAACAAGTCCTGAAGCATCTGAAACAAGAAAAAACAAATGACCCTCTGCAAAAGTGTTATTTCCCTGTCCTCCCAGGCAGGCTGAGTTACCCGTACTTAACAGAACACAGCACAAAGTGAAGCAATAAGGACATCAAACTGTACATAGGGTGTCTCGCTTTGTTTATGACAGGTGAAGAACGTGATGAGACCTGCAGCCACCCTTCTTGTCTTTTATCCTACAGGCGCTCCTGGAGCATCCAGCCTGCCTCTTCTACGGACAGTTTCTGTGCTTCAGAAGAGAGCACAGGGGTGCAGCAAAAACAGGGAGTAAAAACGATGCGTGAGAGGTACGTGAGCATGGGGACCGTGGCAAGGTAGAGAAACAAAACCTGCAGCTAACCTCTGTATTGAACAACAGAGGGGCTGTGAGGTCAGGGCAGGAGAGTCTGAGTTTGGGCGTGCTGCCATCCAAAACCACCCTGGCAGGGCTCGGCAGGAGGAAGGTCATTATCTGCTGTCGCTAGAATGTTTCTTGCCGATACTTAGTCTATGTTAGTCACCACCATTACCTTCTCTCTTGCTGCAGGTCCTTCGGCCTGCTGGCGATAGCACCTGGCGCCATGCGAGTGACGGGCTGCGTCTGGGCACACTGTGCTTTGACCTGGAGCCAGCTGACTTCACCCACGTGATTGCAATTTCTATCTCAGAGCTTGCTCTTCTCGTTGATTCTCCTCAGCTCCACGGAGAAACCGCACCAAATGTCCCCCCTTCTGTGAGAAGAGGAGGCCCTTAAGGGACATTCAAAGGAGGGCTTTGTGGCTTGCTGCAAGCTGAGCCATTCTTGCAGCGTTCCTGAGAAAGGCTGGAGCAGCCACAGCTTTGGTGGGTGGCACCTTCATGGCAATAACAGTGAAACAACCAAGCCCTTAATACCCTCTTGGAAAATTGCCTTTGGTGTGTAGTAGGAAAAGGTTTTTAAAGAGGTAGGTATAACAGAAGGGATTAAACACAGCGTTCATGCATTTCACCCACTTTGTGCTGTGATCCTCTGTGTTCAAGTTCCAGCCCGGATTGCAGTTGCTGACACCTGCTGAGGTTGGGCGTTCTCATAAAAATTTCAGGCTGACACTGAGTGGTGCAAATAGTTGGATAAAATTATGCATACAGGTCCTGATCATGTAAATTACAGAAATTTAATCAGTTGTTGTTCAGCCTCTGCTTCTAGCAAGGAAGAGAAATAAATAACAGGCTTTCTGGAATAGTCAGAATAGTGGGTCAAATTTGATCTGATGTGATGCTATTGTCTAGCTGGGATAGGACTTGAGTCTCCTGTTTTAGAGGCTCCAAGGTTTAATGAGGTGTTAGCTTAGTCACTGTGGGAAGGGTGCAGTGAGAGTTAAGAGCTGGAGCACTTGGTATGTAGCCATAAAAGAAGAGTAGAGAATAGTTCTTTGGAGCAAAGAAGTATGGTCTTTTGTTCTGGCTTCCACTGCTCACTTGCTCTGTGACTGGACAAAAAAGTCTGCAAGGCAGAAACCATTTGCCAGCACATTACTAACTCTGAGGCTCACCTGGATTGCTCAACAGTCCGCATCAAATCTTATCTTCAGAGCCAGGGCAGACGTCAAGGATATAATCAGAAGGACCTTATCCCCTGCCTATCACAAGCTTTAAGCAGAGGCTAAGCTCTCCACTATGCATGCCCAGACATAGGGCTGGCATCTAACCACATGGTTGTTTTCTTCTTGGAGGAAGGAAATTATACGTGGCATAATGTATACGGCATAATTGACTGCTGTTGCCAATGATCTTGCAAGAGTCTACGGTGTGATTAAAGTAAGAAGTCTTGCTGTCTCTGTGTCGTCCTAATAATACAAAGGATATTAACTTGACTAGCAAACTGCCCGATCTTCTCTCTACTAAATTAAGGACAGTGAGGTGTCATGATGTTTCCTTGCACTGAGAGAGAAACACATCTGAGCCCGTCAAAAAAACCTGCTGCGGCTGTCCTGTTGGACTTGAGTCTGGTCTACAGGTGGAGATAAGGAAACCTTGCAAATACTTTTGGCGAGGCACTGGTTTGTCAGGCTGTCCAGGTCACTGCTCACATAAAAAGGTGGTTTTGTCTCCTATGCTACCAAAGACCAGAAATTTATAAGAGTTATTCCAGTTCAGGTCTAAAACCTGGTACTGCATCCCAGAGACCTTGACAATAAAAATCTAGTTTCTCACTTACTAGCACAAACTAAAAAAATAAAAACTGCAGCAGCAGCAAAACACATCCCTGGAGAGGACTGCATTGGTATAAACTGACATGGAATCTGGCTTACATGGATCCTGTTGAAAGGAAAGAAAGAGGGCTCCCCATCCATCCATCCATCCATCCATCCATCCATCCATCCATCCATCCTCCAGGATTTGTCCCTCTTTCCTTCTTTCAGCCCCATGTCTCACACAGCATTTCACTCTGAAGACCTCAGTCACTGCCTAAGCTAAGGTCTGTCTGCAGCCTCCAGGGCTCGTTCGTGGGCATTTGTGTGTGATTACTTTAGAAAATTGGATGCATTTTTCTGAGCTGTTTTTAGTCAGAGACCAAGCAGCTATTTATTACTTTGGAGAGATGTTGTACATTCTCCAGCTCTCAGGAAAAACTTTATTAGTTTTTGGTTGCCACATACTAAGAAAAGAAAAAAAGTTCTTTCCCTCGGCAAACTGTGAACACTTAAATGGAATAGCTCTGGATTTTGCAAGGGGAATGCTTGCTGGAGGACAAGAACATCCCTCTGGTTTCACTTAAGAAACTATGAGCTTTGCGCAATATCGTGACCTCTGTTGAAAAGACGGTTGATTAATTATACTATATATTCTGGTACAGTCTTTATGGATTTAAAGCTTACGCACGTATGTATGTACAGTGCTTGGAGAGCACCAGGTGATAATGCATCACTAACTGAAGAAATGTAGCTCCCAGAAAAAAAAGGGTGTCCCTGAGCATTACAAATTTTACTGCCACCTGAAAGCAGACTGCCTGTCCTACTCACTAAATTCCTAGGTTAGAGCCATAGATTTTCCGCTCGCTCAGGATCCTGTTCCCATAGGATTTGAAGGAGCAGGAGAAGTTCAACAGCACTTGGTGGCTCTACTCCTCCTTCATTTAGGCAAATGGTTGCTTTGCTTCTCCCTTCGTCCTGCCAATAACCAGCCTGAGAGAAGGATTCTCCCTGATGCTGTACCCCTCCCGTTCTTTGTGAGAGCACAAGGGAAGGGTACAGGATGGTTGGGAGAGGAGCAGACCCTCCCAAGCTGCTTCTCTTCTTGATGAAGGCACATTGGGGTACCGAAATGATTCAGGACTGCAGTAACATTAATTGGTAGGCAATGACTTCGTGGTGATGAAGGCCTTTTTCTACTGCAGCCACTGACTGGTTGGTTTGAGCAAGGTTGAGATGGCCTTCAAGTCAGTGCCTAGAGTTTGTTATTGCCCAGTTCCAGACCATCAAAGATATCTAGGCCATAGGAAACTGCAGACTCAGGTGCTTTGGAGTTTGGACTGGTTGAACATGGCACCTAGCTGAAGTGAGATGCATCCTTCGCTCTGTGTTATACTCATTCTTAACGTCGACAGTGACACCATAAGGAACGAAGTTAGTGGAATATCTTGATATTAACCTTTCTCTCTGTATTTTTTTTTTCAATTTTACTTTTATGTGAGCATGAACTCTTCAGAATTGTGCCCTCCTTTGCATTTACATGGCCATCAGTTACACCTGGACTTTATAATGCCAAGGATGTAATGCTAATGACAGTGTGTGGAGTTGGGTAGAAAAAACATAAAGCAGCTGCTGTCTTTTAGAAGGAGAAACATTAATGCTTAGAAATCTTGGGAAACACCCAAGACCTCTATAAAGTCAAGGAGTATGAGCAAAATATAGAAACTTCCTGCTGAAATGAAAGAGAAAAAGGCATTTTGGATGATGGGTAATTCTGTGGGACTAACATTCACCAAAAACATTTCCCTCATTGATTTGCACCAGGAGTCATGATGAGAAACTTTCATTTTTCAAGGCAATTCAGGCACTATGAATCTAGGTGAATCAGTGGGGTTGAAACTCTGTTTTTTCTCAAATCAAAGACAAATCTTCTTTGAGATGAGGTGGGGCTGGGATTTCTGCCTGGGGATACAGTCTATGCTGTCAACAACCAACAACCAAGGAAACTGTAAGAAAACACACAGTTAGGCTGTTATCTGGGCATTGCCTAGGTAACAAGGCATCTGATCTCATCACTTCATGCTATTATTGGCACTTTTTGTATTGAAAAACAATAAATATACCCAGATGGGGCTGTTAGTTTAGAAGAAATACAGCGAGGATTCTGTAAATATGCTTTGGATTTGCCTTGACTGAATTACAGCCACTTGTATTTCCTCTGTAAGAATATTTGGCAGAATGAGTTAACTGTGGAATTGTTTACTGACTTTTAAGCAATGATTACAAATCATGCACACGCAGTGATTTTTTGAGCTCATAATAATGAATCTGGCACAGGAAATATGAACCTGAGAATAACTATTATCCAGTCAGAGATCACAAATACCCTGTTTGATGTGTGTCCCCAATCTGAGATTGTGTTTATCGAATACAAAAAAACACCTCTAAAAGAGTTACAGGAAAGAGTTATTTGTGGAGAAAACATACGAAATAATAATAATAATTAAAAAAATATTTTTAAAAGCCACGAACAGTTTTCCTTCTGCCCCCAAATTCCCAGAAGTACTTCGCCAAATCCGCGGCTTGCTCACCATTACACTTGTATGGAAAGTTGTACTATGATTTCCCATATTCCAATGCAAAGTCACAGTGCTTCTTAGCTTCTGAAACCAAATAATCTCAGATCCCTGCATGAACTGTTGATTTCCGTGATTTAGCGCTTGCCTTAGATTGAACACTGATGCTATCAGTAAACCGCCGCAGCAGGGTTTATCTCTTTTTGCAGTGCCTATGCATTTATCAGGCAGCTGTCAGTACGCACAAAGGGAATTCACAGGCCTACACAGGATCACAGAAAATAAAAGAACATATCCATGCTGGCGCACACTCTTTTCTGCACTGCAGCGTGGCTCTGCAGGTAACTACATCCCTGTTTGATAAAGCGCCTACATGTTTATATATCATGGATTTCAGTGGAATTTAACAGAGCGTTAAGTCCAGTTAAGTCCATTTGCTGAATAAGGAGTACTGAATGTATACTATTAATTGCTTGGTAGGTCATCTTTCAGTGCTAAAGGACAAATGTGAGACAGTCTTCTTGTTTTAATGTTTTCTGTTTCACAAGTAATGGTAAGATATGCATGCAAATGCACCTCTCCAGCAAATTTAACTTACTTTCTTAAAATGATCGAACTCCTAAAAATAGAAAAGGAAATTCTCAATATATTTCTAGACCAAAGATACAGAATAAAACTGCAGACTTAGAGTGGGTGGTTCCATCTTCCTAAAGTATTTAAAGGTATGAAAGAGAATTTTGACTTGGAAACATTTACATTAACAGTTACCAGCTTCCAAAAACCACACACTTATGGTGACTTGCACAGACTCCTAGAGCCCTGATTCCAACCTGGAACAGAGACAGAGAGGAGCAGATAGTTTGATCAACTTCACATAGACCACCCATAGCTCAGCCTAGATTTGAAGCCATATTTCCTTCTGGGACGGTAAATGGCCAATCCACCTCACCAGCCCAGAGTCCTTGTACTACACCATCAGCCCCAGCAGCAGGAAAGTAGAAGCTGCTGAGATGTTTTAGGAGTCTGGGGGCTACCTCTAGTTGATACCTGGCTTTTCCATGCGGTGACCATAACCAGAATGGCTTGGCAGCAGAAGCCCCCTCTCCTGAACACCGGAGAACAGGACAAACAAACCTGCCATTTTCAGACACGTTATCTGTGAGGGATTTGCCTGTTGGGGAGGTAATTTCTCAGCAGCGATGCTTGGTAGGCTGTTAACCTAGTGTGGTCCTGCAGGTAAGGCAGAAGGCTGGGTAGCAAAAGAGACTTGCTCTTGCTGGGTGCATGAGGAGGGACAAAAGAAAAGAGAGCAAGGTGAGAGTGGGGGTGACACGTTTCCACACTGCTAAACCCTGCCTGCCTGCAAGCGGCTGGTGCAGACGGATCCCCTTCCCACCCTGCAAAACAGTATAATTGAG
Source organism: Himantopus leucocephalus (assembly GCA_003993805.1). NCBI lineage: Eukaryota > Metazoa > Chordata > Aves > Charadriiformes > Recurvirostridae > Himantopus > Himantopus leucocephalus. The sequence continues at coordinate 111,054,036 of RSEF01000003.1, forward strand.
CTGATGCTTTCCAAAGTAGTATAAGTTGTGCAAAGTTGTCTAAGTTGTGCTAGCTGAGGTTTAAGTACAGAAGATACTTCATTTCCTCTGTTAACAGCAGTGTTTGCCCTACGTAAATAGCTGCAGTACAGACGGAGAGGAGCTTCTCGGAGGGTCTACGCAGGAGACGAGTAATTACTTAGAGACAGGCTATCCCTGTGCTCTGGCATGTTGTAACTCACTGTCGTGCCACAATGGTATTTTAGACAATTACAACACAGGACTGTACATTTTTGCACATATATATTTGCTTGACAAAACAAGCCTTTATTCACACAGGATGGGTAATTGCTTGTCCAAGCATCTCGTACAGCTGCACGCACACGGGGTGCAGGCAGAGGAGGCACGGAGGCCTTTGCATGAAAACGAGGGATCCCAGAAACATGCTGAATGAATTTCTACTGTACATGCTGTCCTACAATTGTACTCCAAGCAGCGTGTGTGTGGAGTTCCTGAAAAAGCTCTTGGGAGGGAGGGGAGGAAGAATAAAACAATATCAAAGAAGAGCCGTGTGGTGTTGATCAGCTCGGAAAGCCATCTTGTTAATTGTTTGCAGGATGCATTCCAGGTTACTGCAAGCCAAGAGGCTGCAGGGTTTGTTGGGCTGAACTGAAAATTACAGTGCTTTCTCCTGTCCTTGTCTTACTTGACTGATGGGAGTCTCACATCCCCTTGGGCACTTGCAGGAATTAGGATCTGGTGTATACCACTGCAGGGCGTGCTGCTGGTTGGGCTTTGATCAGAGTTCAGCCTTTGTTGTTGAAAGGAGCTATTTCATCTCAGCAGATTCAAAATGGAGATGATCTGTTCAAGGCTATTGCCACAGGACTTGTCTCCCCTCCCGTTCCCCCAACAAAAGACGAACAAAAGCGAATGACCAGCCAAATTATGTTTTGTTTCCAGCGAGTAGACTGTTACGAGTCACTCGTATATTCATTATTACCAAGTCTCAAAGGCATCATGCTGGGCTGATTTCAGAGCAGTTCCCTATTAGCAGTATTTTTCAATTTGAGTATCAAAGCCGACTTTCAATTGCCATCCATGACCTTAGAAAAATACTTAGCATTGTACATCTGAAGTTCATGCCACTAAGCCTTGTAATTGAAGCAAGCCCAGTAAATATTCAAGAATGAATAGCGAGAACCTGCCTATCCTTCTGTGTAAGTCACCCTGTACATATGCTCTGTGCTGAATGCTTGCTTCTGTCACCAGTGCTGTCGGGCTTGGTCCACAGCCTGCTCCTCGCTAGCACATGCTGGACTGATGGATGTTGCAGCATTTCAGATTCTTTCATGGCAGATGGACCACGTTCAAGGTTTAGGTGACAGTGAAGGAAGAAAGGCACCAGCCAGCCTTGTTCTGCAGTGCTGGATGGAGATTAGGTGCAATGGCAGGTAGCAGACAGGAGGCCAATTGCGACTAACTCACTTCATCCACTCAGTGCTGTCTGTAACTAGGGATCATGCAGCCCTGCAGGTTGTGGGGTATAATTCTGGTGTAGCAAGCCTAAAACCAAAGTGATGGTATAGATCTGGGAGATCCCAGACATTTCATCAGGTGAGAGGAATGGCAGTTCTGAGTATCGATGCTCATTGTGGGATCTGAACGCTCTTATCTTCACCCTGAAAACTCTTTCTCACCACACATCTGCTCGGTATTGTTAGGCAGTAGGAACTATTCGTGAAACTGCTTCTTGCTGCCTCTTGAGTGGTTCCTGCCCTTTCTGTCTCTTCTTGAAAATCGTTGTCTTCAAATCAAGCCATGCTCCAACATGAGTGTGGGAGTGGAGGGAATTTGCGCCTTCCTGGATGTCCCTGGCATGCCACGCACTGGTGCGATTTGTCAGTCCCATTGTTATCATCTGGTGTTCCTGGGAACTTTCCTGACCACCTCTTCAGGTTGACAGGGCAGACGCTGCAGTTGGGATATAATGGATTAATCATATTGAATAAATGGTTTAGCCGTTGAGCTGACACATAGTGACAGACCCAAGAAATAACTCTTCATTTCATCAGGTAGCCAGACACTTTGATGGATGGGGACTACAAGGTAATTCACTGAGGTTAATGGACTGTTGTGCCAGAGGCTGACAAAGTGAAGACTTCACCAGTTAAACTGGGTCCCAGGGACACTTGCTGCCAAGTGGGAGCTGGAGCTAGCTTTCCGCAGAGTAATCGAAAGATGTCTCTAAGCTGAGTTGAGAATGGTTGTGCATTACAGCAGACCAGCCTTCCCACCACCCTTGGTAGCTCCCGGAGGGTGCAGGCGTGAGCAGTCTGTGGCTTAATAGGTCACTGACAGGTATATACCCCTTTCCTCTGGTTCCCTGAGTGCTGCTGAGCCTGACTGAAATTCTGGGCAAGATGAGGATCTCTGGCAGATAACACAGTCACCTAACTACAGATGGGTAAAAGCTGAGAGCATGAGACAGCCTTGTCCTGTTATTTGGGATACAACAGGCAAAGGATGTTCCAGATCCATGAGGAGAGCAAGTGTTAGCGCTAACCAGAGGTTTCTCACTAATGATGTTAACAAGTGCTCAGATCTAGTGGCTGGCACACAGCAACTAAGCACTGGGTGTGAGTGTTTGGTTACCTGTCACACCCAAACCATTCCTTGGAGACACTAAGGGGACCTCAGATGGCAACCAGCCTCAGTTAGCCCCACCAAAATGGGTTTCTATTTTGCAAAAGAGGTAGCAAGCCTGGCCTGACCCTCACACCCCATCATTAAAATTCCTTGGGAACTCCGGCCCAGCCGGGGGCAGATTCCAAGTCCTGAGGGTGAGGTCATGTCTGCAATGAGCCCATGACAATAATTGCCATTATATGGCCCTATTTATTCTCTGAAGACACACTAATGTTGCTGCAGAATGGGGCCACAGGCAATAGAGAAGGCTATCTATTTGTGATTTTATGGTTTTATTAACTTGAAGTTGTTAATCTGTTGTTTCCCGTTGCCTTGGTCCAGCACAATGGCAATGTGCTGAGCTCTAGTTTATCAATACTAAAAAATAAACATAAAAATAAAAATAAATGTAAAGATGAACTGAAGAGATGGAGTGCTTGCATCCAGGACACCCTTGGAGTGTGTGTTGGTATAGTGTGCAGTTGGCTTTTGCAGTATTACTGTCCTTCCACATTTTGCTTCCAGGAGGATTGTAAATTATTGTCTTCAATAGCACAGGGGTTTGAAAAGTGCCTGGCCAGGATTTTTCAGAGGTCAGCTGAGTTTTGGTGTGCTTGAATCTGGGTTGGAGGCAGAACAGGCTTAGGGCTTAAGCTTGGCTCTAGCATAAGCACTTTCTTTGTTTTTGTACTTCTGTTCTCTCCCAGGTGAATTTGCTTTTCTTCTTCATTGTTTGCTATGTTCTACAAGAACTGTTATTCCATCTAAATAAACCTGTGTGCTCCTGTTTAACCCGAGTAATGAGAGATTGACAATGGGGCATATCCAGGAAATGTGCTGGGTTTTTTAGCATTCATGCACTTTCTATTAAAGTTTGGGGTTCAGCATCACCCGTGCCTGCACCTCAAGAGTGCCCTGCCCTCTGAGTTGGGTTGTCCTTATTTGTTACCTTCTCTGTCCCACAGGGGAGGAATGAAATTTTAAAGATTACTCATTTACAGTTTCTGTTGGTACAACATCCTTGTTGCTTTCCTGTGTGCTTCCTTTCTCCAGTAGACAGCACTCCTTAAAGGGAGTGGTTGAGTTTTCTGTCTCTATGTGGCCATAGGACTATTATCAGTGACAATTCTTTATTTTTTACACTAAAAATTTACAAAGTTGTTTTGGTTTTTTTTTTCAGAATGCCTTTCTAATACACCACTGAAGCACAGGGGAAGCGATCTGGGGCAAGAGTGAGTCAGTAAGAACTTATCATTAGGAGATGAAACCTAAATAGGAAATATAATTAAGGCAGCATTATGTAGCCTAGATCTTTATCCGGTCATTTCTGCCAGTTTGTTTATGTTCTTCACAGTAAAAAAAAATTCTACTTCTCTCAGCACCTTTCTGTTGCCAGTAGCCACACTGGGCGTTTAAAATAATATGCCAGTCTTTATCCCATTTATGCCAGCGGAAAGCAGAATTAGTTCCAGGTAGTCTGTGCAGTGAGTCTGGTTTAAGGGAGAGCAGAAGAATGGACCTCTCCCTCCGCAGACCCTGACTTCTTTGCTTGTCGGTTGGTGGAGTGAGGAAGTGTTTTAAAACAGTTTGATGACTCAAAAATTAATATTCTTTCATGATATATAAACATCTACGTCCCCAATCCTATTGTGCTGGCACTATCAAGGAATGCTAATGAGGAATTTCGAAAAGCTTTTTAACAAAGATCACAACACTCATCCTGGTGTGCCGTACGCAATTCTCAGCTGCTGCACGGTTACTCAGTGTCCAGCTTTTTGTACTGAAAGAGAAATTTATGGCTTTCTTCCTTTATTCATTCCCCTTTCACATAATGCTCCTTGAGCTGGCTCTGAAGATAAATCCTTCTTAAGCCTTTAAACATAAATCAGAGTTCAGGGATGATGCTCACTCAGAAGACGTCAGCTGTCTATAGCTAGTGTTAGCAGCCTTAACAGCAGTGAACTGCTTGCTGCAAATTTAGAGAAAGCCTCTTTGCTTTCCACTGCAAATTCTTTCCCTGGGTCATTACAGATCCATGGAAACAGTGCGTATGATGCACTACGAGTAAAAGTTTTCAATCTAATTTTATGTGAGTGTCTGCTTTGTTGCCATCCTTTGTCTGACGATTACTGTGTAATGCACAGGCAGTAATTGCAACGCCATTCGTTTCACTGAATTCATTAGCGTGTGTGTGATTCTCATCTGATAAAATACATGTCTTGTGCAAAACATTTAGCAATAGACGTGGCCCGAGCCTTGAGTCTTATGTGTGGTCTGCACTTCAAATTCCTGAAGATTTGTTGCCGTTTAGTTCAGGGCTTGGATTCACACTTACCTTTACCCAAGAGAAAAAAGGGGGTTTAGTTTGATCAGTCTCACAGCTTGGGTGCATGTTTGGCAGCAGTGCCCATGGATGTCGATGTGCCCAGATATCTAGAAGGGAGCAGAGCACCAAGGTGATCAAGTCTGAGGGCAGAGTGGGAATGGGGCGAATGGGCATTTCAGACATCTGGGCAGCTGAGTGCAGCAACGGCTGTGGGACTCCATAAATGAGGTGTGACCTGACCACAGACCACACAGCCATTGCAAAATGGCTTATTAAAAAAGTGAGCGTTTCATGTCTCTTGTAAGCAAACCCACCCACACAGGATGGGAGCCGGAGCACCGTGCGTAGGGCTTGGGTGCCTGTTCTTCATCATCACTATTGCTGGTTCCCACAGAGCCACGGGTCGTTTTCTTGTGTGGGACTGTTTCGCTCCAGAGATTACTGGCTCAAAATTTTCACATTGGCAAGTTTCACACAGGAAGACACCAAAGGCGGTTTACACTTTTTGAGAACAGGGGCAAGGTCTCCTCTGGAGACCACATCATCCAGTGCTTCTTGGGCTCTGCTTTTCCAAGCAGATCACCTCCTTCCGCGTAGAAAGTCTGAGGGTCACTTCTCAACTCTGGAGGTCAGTTTGCACAGATCCAGTCAGAGCCGTTCCTAGTTTATGTTTATTTAACACTTTAAGCTGCTGTAACTAATCACTGCAGCTCTCTTTTCATGAGTCACTGAGTTTAAAAATAGACATTTGGTGCATCTGGATTTGTTCCAGGACACATACTTCTGCATTTTCAGATAGACACATTTTCTCCGTTTGTATAATATTTCAGAGGAGTTGTATAATTAATTATTTCTTATCTTGATCAATATGTTACCAAAGTGGAAATCATACCCATCCTTCCGCTCAGTTTTAAGAGATTTTTTTTCCATCTGAGAAGCTGCTATAAAATAATTACTTTTTCAACTAAAATAAATATTGCCTAGCTCAGGAGCCTCTTCTGAGAGCAAGAGTATCAGAAGTTTTTCCAGGATAGTTCTCCAGAGAAAAAGGCCTCAGGCTTTGCTGGTCAGGGGAATGGAGGATTTGGCTAAACCAGTAGTGGTCACTGGCTCCTGTGTGATTTGCATGAAAATCACAAATTTACTGCTTGATTTATGTTCTCCTTTTTCAAATTGTGTTCCAACTGGCTTTAGCGGTGGGTGCTGGACAAATTTCTAATGAATCAAAAGAGCTTGGCTCCATGAAATGTTTAGCTGAACTGGTGTGGAAGAGTGGTTGGAGGAGAGACTGGAAAGTTGATCAAAATATTTGCAAGATGCGGAACTGAAAAAGGAGACTGGGGCCTGGTCACTATGAAATTTTTATTGTTGCAAAAAATTGTTATTTCTCTTTTTGTAGTCATTTGAACTGTGGTTCCATTCCAAATTCTCCACTCGGCTCTTTAGCCAGTTAACAGGGGAATCAATTTGCAGTAAAATTGTTGATAAGCTCAGTGTCTTTCATTGAGATTTAGGTTGTTCAGTTTGAATATTGATCCTCTTAACCACTTTGGAAATAGCCTAACCGCTCTGGAGATGGCAACCTGTTGTTTCAAGAGGGAGAGGTACAGAACTGGCTGAAAAAAGTGTTTTTCTTGAGATGAGTGCAGCGCTGGATCAGATGGGGAGGGACTGGGACAGGAGAGGCAGCAGAGTAAACAATTCTACTTGGAAGAGGAAATCTTAGTTACAGAATATGAAGGAGAAAAAAGTAGGAATCCACAAGAAAATTCTACCTACCTGTCCTGGATATGTGTCAAGCTGGCTGCCTGCTGGGAGCTGGAGCTTACAGAGACTGACATCTGGTGTCTTTGTTCTTTACTCCAAATCATAGTCTCTTTTTGCTATCACTTTTACTTCTGCTACTTGTACAATGCAGTTATCTGAAAAAGGAAGGCAGCTTTTCTTTGTACTACTGTGCATTGGAACTCATTGCTGCAAGATACTCTTGAGATACATCACTGGTCTAAAACATTACTCTCAACCTCTTAGCTTTAAATCTTTTGCAGATCTCTTCTCTTACAGTGTACATGAAGTGAAGTCTAGTAGGGCAGAGCTGGAAAATCCCTCTGTGCACTTCGGTTTCTGTGGCTCTGCGCTGTGGTGCAAGGGGGAGCTTTGGTGCATGTTGGCACTTCATGCCTGGAGGACAGCAGCTGTGAAATGTAAGTACAAGAAAGCAGGTACAGCTTCATCAGTCGCCTATACCAAATACCTGAAAAAAAAGGAGAATATGGGTTCAGTGTGCATCTGTGATGGATTGTGTGTGGCCTCACCCTGGTGAAGATCACAGGACTGGAATAGCTCTGCTCCCCTGGGACCATCAGCAGCTCTAAGGGGACACCAGGACAATGGGTTGGGTGTGGGTTGGGCCTTCTTTGACTCAACCAGTGCGTCTTCCATTGCCACTGAATGTATGCCCTAAGGTGCCAGTTACTGTTGAAATCTTTTCTGGAGTGTCCCAGCATATCTTCTGCAGGGTCCTAGTTGAGGCTGACAGGCTGTGATGGCAGAACGTGCCTGCCTCGGCTGGCTGACAGTCTGGCCCTTGGGGTTTGCTATTCTCCTTGTGCCGGTTTTTGAACAGATTTTTTGAAGTGTGCCTTCCAGCAGCTCTTTGAACTCTGTGGCTGGAAGTGATGAATGGGTGGTCAGTGAAAAGACCTAGAAATAAACTGCTGATTCAATTATGAATGAAATTGGCCTAGCCAGCACTATTAAAATAAATATTTTGCCTTACATTGACTGGAGAAGGGCATGGTTTTACAGCTGTGTCCACAGCCAGGGTGATGTAAGTGCCCAGGGACGTTTCTGATGCAAGAGAAGTCAGTGAAGTTGAGCAAAAGCTGTTGCTGAATGTGGGAACACGTTCTTGGTGATGAAACATCCCTAGTCAGAAGAAGTCTTTTTCTTTTGGATGATTTAATAAAGTACTGGAGAACACATGCCAGAGAAATCTCCCAGAAATTTTCAGAGCTCAGTCAATTGCTTCCATCCTTTCTTTTCACTCCCTGGCCTAATTATTGCATGTCCTTTATTATTATTATTATTATTATTATTATTATTATTATTATTTTATTATTACACATCTTGTACAGCTTTCTGCACTGCCATTGGGTGTTTGTGCCTTTTAGGCAATGTTAGTTTAACTCTGCATAGCACACGCTTCATCTCCTTTGAACAGTAAAGTAGTTTACTGGGGTGGCATTTAAACTACCTGACTGATCTTCAGGTGAGCACTGTGATGCGAACAAGAGTGTTTGTGTCTTTCCAAATGAGTGCTCCAGGGTCTTAGCAGAGCTGAGCATATGCCACTGCATGGATTCGGCTCGCTCTGTATTTGCAAGGAGCTTAGAGAAGCTGAAGAGACTTCAAATACGAAAGCAACCCCAAGAGGCAGTGGAATTGTCTGTTGGTACTGCCAACTGGTGCTTTGCAGTCACCCCTGAAAGGGAGCAGCAATTATTTTGAGATGCACAACTTCTTGTAGAAATAGTTTCTTTACAAAATGCTAATGGATTTTCCTTTAGAATAACTTACTCCATTCCAAAGCACTTCCAAGCCCATGGGAACCCTGACATCTAGTACATGTTTCTGGACAGGGATTGCAGATTTTGATGCCATCGTAATAGGAGCCTTTAGCCCATGGAGATGAAGAAAGTGATGGTGACATAGTATCTCACTACTGATAGTCAAAAGAGAAGGTTCCGGAAACTCCCATTTAGGGCACAGAGTCCTGCTGGCTACTATAATGCATTGCATGATAGCTGTGAGTGGAGAAGTGGTGTAAGTGTTAGGTGTTGAATCAGGGTAGTTGTTCCTAGCTGCCAGTGGTTCCTTGTGTGACTACGGGCAAAATATTTAATCAATCTACTTGTTTCCTTTCCTGTCAGGACAATCAGTGACACCCACCTTAGTAAAGCTCTAGGAGAGATGAGAAGTGTGAGGTAAGACTTGCTGAACAGGATTATGAGGGAACCACATCATCAGAATTCACCACCTCTGTGTTACAAAATGATTCTCAAAAACATACAAGAGCCCAAAATGAGGGTCGAGAGAACTAAAATTCATACCGAACTCTAAGGGTCATGTTTCCCCCTTTACAGCCTCCTCTCTGTTCTGTAGCACCAGCGTGCATGGAAATCCAGGGAAGTAAATATTCTTTAGTTTGTTTGTTAATTTGAGCTCCACGCAGCACTGAAGTTGAGGGAGTGCTGCAAGACTGGCTTCATAAGTCAGGATGTGCTTGGTAACTGAAGGGTAAAGGGTAAAGATAATAAAGTTGTCTACTTGAACAGGAGGTAGAGTGGATTTGAATGGGTGATGGATATTATGAAAACAACTGCTTGTTTTCTCTGTGTGCGTGCGTATGTGCGTGCGTGCGCACAGTCTGTCCTCCATCTAGTGAATATGCAAGAGCCGACGATGGGACTAATAGCAAGATTTAAAAAAAAAGCATAAAACAGAAACAAAAGGTCATTTTTCTTTGCTCTGATTATACTCCAGCTACAAGAGCTTCTCTGAAAATGTTTAGGAAAACTTTGTGTCAACATATACAATAAAATGTTAGTATTCAAACCTAACTAGCAAGAATCATTTTATAGCTGCTGCAGCTGCTGTACCTTAAGTTAAACTTTTACAGGATTTTTTTTTTTTCAGGGATGTTATTTTTTACCATTTGAAAAGGATCCTTTTTATTGTCTTGCTGCCTGAAGAATGTCTGGGAGAAACAGGGCAGTTAATGGAATTAAAGAGTGAGGCTCACTTCATCCCTTATAGAAATGATTTTTTTCCCCACTTGCATTTCATGCTGCAGTGACAAGTAAGGCATTACTTGATCCCCCTTGCAGGAGCCCTGCTGCCTTTGGGCAGCTGAGCTAAAATGGTGAGGAGGCATAAGAGGAGAATTCCAGTTTTTTTTTATATTTTGGGGGTTGTCTACCCATCTCACTTTATGCATCTCTGCAAAATGTCTTGGCCAAGACTTTCTGAAAAGGATGAAAGCCCAAGACCAACCTATGTTTACGGATTTTAGAAATAAACCCATCAAAAGCAGTATTCTCAGTAGTTCCCATTAATATAGAGTTTCTTGGGGTTGTCATCACTGGGCTAAATTGTGGTTCTTCCATCTCATTTTGGGGCTACTCACCTAAGCATGCTAGCCACTGATGTAAACTACTTCTGAAAGCTCCAAAACCAAAGTCAGGCCCTTACATAAATTCATTCACAGACTAATCAGATGTGAGATGCAGGGGGTGAAGGTCAAAGATTCAGCCGGCCAGCCCAGACCTACCCAGAACATGCGCTCATGAAGAGGTCCTGCTGGTCCCAGGAGGAGGAAGTCTCATCCTTCCCCTGTACATCCAGGGTATTTTCCTTTCTATCTGTCTTCTCTGAGCTCTCTGAGATATAAATTGGTTTTGCTTTAAGCAGAGTATCTGATTTATCCAGGCAATAATGAGTTTAAAAAGCAAATACGATAAATAAGACACTAGAAATGGTTTCACACTAAGTAGCCGGGGCCACCATGGAGTCAAGGAAGGATCTAAAAAAACTGTGCATGCAAACACACCCTTACTTGCTGTATGTTGTAACTCATCCTAAATATACTCCTGGAAAACTCAACAAGAAATGCTGACTTCTTTAGTGAGAGACATCTAAAATCATGCACTGTTAAATTTCATTCATTAGGCTCTCACCTCAAGAGCCCTCATTTGCAAGTGTATCCCCAGCCAGCCTGTCATCAGAGCTACTTATAGAGAGAGTTTAGAGCAGCTATGGGAAAAGATGAGAAATACTTTAACTCCTGATTGTGCATACTGCTTTTGAGGTGCCTGGGCCCCAAAATGTGGTATGCTGGGGGGGCTGAGCTCTCTGCAGCAGGGCTGGTCCCAGTAAGTGGGTTGAGTACAAGCGAACTTTCCTTCCTAGTATTTTACTCTGTTTTATCAGAGTATGGGGTACAATACCTTAGGAAGTGAGAGTGGGTGGGAATCATACAATAAATTAATGAAGATTGTTAATGAATAAGGGTCTTGCAAAGTCAGCATGATGGGTGACCCGTGGGAGTGAAACGCTTGTACTGTTGGAGAACGACCCTTGTGAAGAACGTCAGAGCAAACCAGCTTCTCAACTGCTGTGAAAGTTGTAGCTAAGACATATGACATTGAAGGGGCACCAGGATATTGTAAAACAAGGGTCCGGTACGAAGGAAGCCCTAAGAGATAGATAAAAAATGAGAAAATGGCCTGCAGGCTATTACTCTGGTGTTCGGTAGATGACTATGTGGAGGGGGGATTGCTTGTCTCTCAGGAAATATCTTTTTTGTTGTGCATAGCGACAGTTGCACAGGTTTAGGAAGGTCTGACTTTTAGGACACGAGCATGAATGTTGTAATAACAAGAAAAAAAAAAAACTAAATATTTTTCTGAAAGCAGGATTGCGGCAGTGTGCCAGAAACTCAGCGTGCAGGTTTACATGTTTGACCTGAACCATAATCCCTTCAGACAGCAATTCTGCATGTCAGAAAGTCTGTTCTGTAACGAGTGCCACACCATCTTATTTATTCTCCCCTAAGAAGCACTTTCTGTCTTTGGAAATAACAGCTGTATCAAAAAAGTAGTAAGAAATCCTTAGATTAACTATATTTAGTATTTCCTAAAATCAAAGCATCGTATTAAGTGATTCACTTCCTTTTGTTTTGAGGTATAATTACATGTGTTAAATTGTGCTCAGGAAAGTGATTAAAAGAAATTTGCCCTCCAGAGAAAAAATGTAGGAAAGATTAAAAGGCTTGGGTTTGTTTTTTGTTTTTTAATCTGTAAAACAATGTTCTTTTTTTTTTTTTTTTTAAGAGGTTGGTATTAAATTGCAGTTCTAGAGACACAAAACAAAATTAAATAGAAAACATATTTTAAAGGGAAGCTGAAACTGATGATGAGAAAAATTGGTGAGAAAAAAATACAGAGGAGGTAAGTGGAATCACACTCCAGCCTGTCTTGTTTGAAAGCTTCAAACCCTTTCCTCTGAGATTAAAGCATGCCACTACTGGGGGAGACAGCCTGCGAGGGGAGGGTTAACCTTATGGTAATGAATTAAATTTCAAAAGAAGGTTTGAAATCCCTGGATGTGTGTTTTGATGTTAATTGCAAGGCAAGGTTAGTGCTATTAAAGTATTGGCAACCTAGAAAATTCCCAGAATAAGGCTGTTCAGACAATCCTGAGGTACCTGAATATTTTTTTTTTGGTAGCTATTGTGCCAGTGCAACTCGCATGGTCTTGTTTCTCTTTAAGTAAATGGCAAAACAGACTCTAATGATATGTTACCATTTAATTTTAACAAAGGAAGAGAGAATTAGCAAAATGGTCTGATTTGCACATCCCAGCGGTAGTAGGAATTTAGTTTGTCAGCCCTCTGAATCTTTAGCGCTGACACTAGAAGCATGAAATCTCTGCAGAGATGGAAAATTAACATTCGGGGAGATCTATTCCTTCCATGTATATGCATATGTGTATGCTTGGAAGTCTAAGGAGTGGTATGAACTTGAACATCAAGATTAAAAGAGGGGTTAATTTTTTCAGTACCTATCATCACTGTATAATCTGTATGAAACAAACTTAATGCATGGTTAGTTTTCAGTTTTCACAATTTCATTCAACCAGGAGATAGTGTTTCAACATTTGATCATATAGAACAGAACAATATGGGGATGTGAGAAGAAATACACCCAAAATCCAGATCTAACATGAAGTACTGAGTATTTCTACTGCCAAATCAATAGAACTATATTGACATTACTTATTCTTCCTTTGGCAATACGTATGTTGTAAGATTTGCTGTTTCGCATTTGATGGTGTGAAGTTATCATAAAGATCCCTCCTCATCTTCTAAATAGTCTCCAAGAAAATCAGTGGAATGAAGTTAATTATATGCATATGGACAAATTAGTGCCATTCTCATGTTCAGAAAGAGCTTGGAAAAATTTCCCAAAGCATATAGTGCTGAATAAGCTGTTTATATTCCATAATACTTAGCACGCTTCCAACTCAGACTAACATTTTTGGACTAAAATCCACTTTTATTTTGGAGCACAGTTTGCACATAAGGGGATATTCCAGAATGCTTATTGTGAAATTGTTTATTTTACAATTATAAAATTTCTCCATGGAGACAGACCAAAGGTTCCTCTGCAACATCTTCAGGATGTCAAAAACTTAAAGAGAGAGTAAATGTTATTTATTTCTGTCAAGGTGTGTTTCATGCAGCCAAAAAGTGCTTCTTTTTGAAAGGAAAATCATGTCTAAACAGTTTTGAAAGCATGTCACGTTAGGAGAGATTTTAGGAACTCAGTTGATTTAGCATATAAAGGAGAAAATTAAGGACTGGCTTGATCACAGTTTACCCAGAGAAAGTATTTGATAATATGGTTTTTTTTTTCCAGCTAACAGACAAGGCATTAGCAGGAACCAAATTCCTGGAAGTTCAAGCTTGACATACTCAGACAGAAAGCAAAGCGAACCTTTTTAACAGTTTTTAAAACCATTATCCCCTTGGAAGAGTTTGCCAGGACATGATAGATTTACTATCACTTACATTTAAGTACGGTATTAATAACACTGAAATGAGCTGTGGAACGGTTTGCCAAAGGATGTTGAGGACACTAAAGCTTTCCATGGGTCCAAGAGGCATTTGGACAAATTCATGGAAGAAAAATGAATTGAGAACTGCTAAACTCCCCACAAGACTCCAGCTCTGACTCAGGAAATCCCTGAACCACAGGGACTGTTGGCCATGAGGGCAAGAAATACATGGTCCGGTTTGCAGCCATCTGGCTAGGCTCCATCCCCTTTCCTTCCCAAAACAGGGAGGCCTTGTCCATAATCACCGGCTGGGAATGGTCTCTGGCCTGGCTGTCTCCCAAACAGTGCCTCAGCATTATTTGGAAGAGCTGGCCAGGGCCAAATCTGAGCCAGGGAGAGTGCTACAAGTCAAGTGATCTCAGTGATTTGGGGCAGCATTGGAGGCAACATCTCAGTTCTCATCACTTCACTGGTACTGGTATAGCTGAGGAGCCCACAGACTGCTTCTAGTGGGGTTTGTGGAAGATAACTGAAAAAAGCAAGCAGGTCGTCAGGAAACTTAAATTCACTACAGAGAGTCTGCAATTCTTCTGGAAAACCAGCAGCCGTGTGCAGGCTGGGTGGGATTCAGACCACAGGCTGGGTGAGATTGAGACCACCGCTTCGGTTCAGCCTGGGGCTGTCGGGCTGGCTGTGGGAACCCGGGGTAAATTTCTGTGGCCTTTCCATGGCCAGGCAAATACTCACAGGTATCATTTCTGTCCTTAAAAATCTCTGGCTACTGGGACTTAACATGTTACTGCTGGTTTTGCTTCAATGGTTTCAGAGGGGCTGCATTGACTAGGTAAACCAGGAGAAAAGCTGCTGCCATTAAGGACCTCATGTAACCAAAAGCCACACAGCATAGCAGGGACTGCATGATGTTTGCATTATCGTTTTTCACATATAATGAAAAAATGGCCTTAACTCACAGCATGTAGACCAATTGTACAAGTAAGGAATATGAAAATTTGGTCAACAGATACCTTATTTTTTATAAGTCCCATGCTATTATATACTTTTAAGGATTTAAGTCCTTTTGTGTTATCTGAGGTATGTGCTTCGGGGATGTACAAAAAGAAAAAATAAAAAGAAAACATTGATAGTAAAAAACATCAAAATGCAGGAAAATTATGCTCTTTGATAAATTTTGGGCTAAGAAATCATAATGAAAGGACAAGGATGCATGATTACCTCACTGTTGGAGAAAGATCTAAAGAACTTATCAGTCTTCTTTGAAATGACAGTCATAATACTCTCCATAGCAGTTTGGGGGTCTCTCCCTCATCAGCTTTTTCCAACAAATAAATGCAGAAAAAAAGACTCCTTTAATGTGATCCTTTAAACAGAGAGTCTTTTGTTTTATGGCCATGCAAAAAGACTTCAAACAAGCCTTTTCAAAGAGAAATCTTGGCTACTGCTTTGAAGAAATTATTGTTCACAGATATTCTAGATTATCTGAATGCCTCTTTGGATTAAATATCACTTAAGTGATACTCTTTGTTATTTGAATTTATAGGATTTCCATTTTTACACACAATGTTTTTTACATTATAGAAGTTTCCAGTTGTGGAAGGAATAAAACAGTCAGTGCAGAAGGTTTTTTTGTTACACTGCAGGCCAGCAGTCTTAATGGCTAAAGCCTCATCTCATTTTGCTTTGAAACTACTCACCTTTAATTTTGGGTCATGGCTAATATACTGCCAATTTTGTTTCAACTTCACTGATAAGGCTGTAGGAGTCAGTGTGTAATAATTAGTCCTGTGACTGCTTATCAGCATCATTTCTCATCTTGGCATTAGGAAGAATCGAGGAGAAGCGAGGAGAAACGGTGTGGAAATAAGAATATCTGCTGGCATTGACGTTGGCCAATAGGAACCAGATTCTTTCAGATTTAAAATACCATTTCCAGCAGTTCGTGGAAAGATACAGGCCCTTTTCCAATGTTTTCTGTATTACAGGCTGATAAAATTCAGTACAATTAAAAGCCTGAATTAGAAACCGTCTACTTTCAGAAACAAAGACAGCACTCTGCCCTTTATTCCAAATCTTTACCACTTTCATCATGACACATTGCAAGGCTTACTCTAATCTTTTAAGAAGAACCACCAACTGTTTAAGGTTTTCATGGGAACTACTGAAGACTAATAATGACTAATCTAATTTCTCTGACAGTTGACTTTGATCATTTTGAAATATATTGTCATCAAATATGTCCAACAGTCACATGTTTAGTTGAAAGGATGCTTTCCTGTAGATCTGCCATAGGTGATAGTCAAAAGATTGAACACGAGTAATTCTGCTTCACTGACAATAGGCATCCAAACAACATTTTATTTCACAAATAATAAAAAATTTCTTTATAAACTATGCAACCATTCATTTGCCCTCCGCTTAAATCCATCAGCCTGTCGTCTGGATGCAAGCAGACCGTACCAGTGGATCCTAATGCCAAATTGTAATTTAGACCGTGATGTTTTGGCATTTCCATTGGCACGATCGCTTTTTTTTGACTAGAAACCTTACCCATACAATCTCGAGCATTTTCTGTGTTTGTCCAGTGTTTCCAGATGTTCAGTGACCACCCTGGAGTTAACGGGCGATAAATCTATCTGGCCTGCCGTGTATCCAGAAACCTTGGTCGTGTCCATGGTGTGTCTGATGCTTTTGGAAAGCATTGCGCTTACTGTGCCCGCACAGCACAGCTGCTGGGGGCCTGAGCAATAGATCTCATGCCCACACCACTGGGCAGATTTACTGCACGTGTGTGTGTCGGGCATACACTGCAGGTACAGGAAACATGCAATTCTGGGAAGCGCTGGACTTGCATGGTGTGACAGTAGCCGTTTGATGTGTATAGTCATCATGAAATGTGTTAGGACCAGCTGGAGGGAGCAGGTTGGGCATTCCCACCACGGTAGCTGCAGATTTCCTGGACATGTGGACATATATTTTATCTTGAGAAACCTCAGACGTGGATATGTCAACCCAGACTTAAGGGATGACATGAAAAATCATGAGTTTACTTGTTGCTGCAAGTGCATAACATAAGCCAAGTAATGTGTGAATAGAAAAAAAAATATTGTTTCTCTATAGTCCATAGAAGAACTGAGAAAAAATAGTTCAAACTGAGCTGTAGGACTGTGGGCATTCAGTTTTAAAATTATAAAAAGTCAGAAAATCCTTAGCTGAGATTCTAATTCTGTGGTTTACCAGCCCTCAAAATTCATCACATATCAACAGAAATCCCTTTCCACCCACCTCCTTCCTTTGCATTCACTGTCAACCACTGTATGTTACTGCATTTCATCAGTTGCGTTTCATGGTTTTTATGCAAACAACTTCCTTAGTTATGGCTGCAGAAATAGACTGGGAAGACAGACCGGCAAATGGAGCACAGCTTTTCCTCTGAGAACTTCATCTACAGCCCTAAAATCATGCCAGCACCTGCCTGCTTTGGTGAAGTTCTCTGCAATAACCAAAACATGTTGTTCAGGCTCTTCAGGTCCAAGTGGTAAAGTCCGTGTAGGAAGGTAGTCTGGGAAAGCTCAGTGTTGTCTTTCAAGTCTTTATGGCTTTTACCTTTTGGACGTGATTTGAAGCAGAGATCTGGATCTCTTCTAGACACTGGAAAGCATAAAGGCTTCAGTTTTTTAACTCATTTTCTGATAAACTACCCACTCTGTCCCTTCCAGACCAAGACTAAGATTATGCCATTATGGTCCACGACTGCAAGTTCAAGTTGAAATTTTAGTGATGATGAATATGCTCAGGTGATGTTTAAAAAAATAAGCCATTTTTTCCTATTTTTCAGCAGGAAAAGGAGGCATGGAACAGTACAAATATTAGCTGGAAGCCAGGACATAAAGGCATATTAGAGCCTCTTTGGGCGGAAAGGGAGGATCAGGTTTCTCTGGGGAGAGGTCCTGGCACTCTAGTGAGAGGTCCTGGCTTAGCTCAGGAAGGAAAAAAGTCAGGGAAGACAAACATTTGGGTTACTTCTTGCATGGAAATAAATGCATGTTATATTCTGAAGGAGGAGATGGGTCTCTTACCATCTTAATAAGCTGCACATGCTTTTGTGTTGTCCATAAGTAAAATAAGTGGTGATACACTTTTAGGACAAGGGGGAATGGCTTTAAACTGGAAAAGGGTAGGTTTAGATTAAATATTAGGAAGAAATTTTTCACTTTAAGGGTGGTAAGGCACTGGAACAGGTTGCCCAGGGAAGCTGTGGATGCCCCATCCCTGGAAGTGTTCAAGGCCAGGCTGGATGGGGCTTTGAGCAACCTGGTCTAGTGGGAGGTGTCCCTGCCCATGGCAGCGGGGGTGGAACTCGATGATCTTCAAGGTCCCTTCCAACCTAAACCATTCTATGATTCTATGATAAAAGTGGAGCAAAACTTCTGTTTCCTCCCATTTATTAGATGCGGTGACTGCAGAGTTAAAGTGGAATCTGGAAAGATGACACCTTTGGGGAGCTGCCAGGAGGGTGCCTTGCAGGCCACCCGAGGAGCCTCAGTAGGTGGGCTGGTCGTGGGTGCACTGATGGCTTGTTCATCACTCTCCATCTGTCTCTCCATCATTCCCCTGCCCTTTGGGAGGATAGAGTTGTCAGAGGCTTACAAGCCGTGTCCAAAAGGCTCTTTAAGAGATGCTACAGAGATGCAAAAACCTGTTACTGTCAAATCAGTCCTGAAATGACCAAGATTTTAAGGGGTTCATTTAGCCATACTTAAGATGGGAGCGTCACTGCTTTTGAATAAGGAGGGTCTAGCTGCCACAGGTTGATACACAGTGTGTATTACTCCTTCCCTCCCATTCCAGTAGTCACTAAAACCTGTCTCAGTGTCAAGATTTAGGAAAAACTCTGATTTTCACATGGTCAGCGGAGGCTTGCTTGAACTCTTTGATTGGACCCCACACAGTGCATCTGCACAGAGGATGGTCCAGTGCAGGGACATACAGGACCTTCCCTACCATGGCAATGCAGAGCCAGGTCTGAGAGCAAAGGGCTTGTCCCCACTGTGTCCGTGAATCCTGCTGAGCCCAGGCAGTAGGGATGTTGCTGCCAGAACTGAATTAAAAGGGAAAGGAAAGGAAATTAGGAGAGGGATGAAGGGGAGATGTGAGGGACAGAAAGGGTGTAAAAATAAGGAAGAATTGGAAAATCATAGCAAAGAGACTGGGTATGGGAAACTGAGAATGGCTGAGCAATGAGATAAAGGCTGGGAAAGGAGAGGAATAGGGACAGGGCTGGCAAGATGAGGAGACTGGGACTTTGGTGAGTGGAGAAATAATATGACAGGCCTGGAGCAGGGAGAGTTTGGAGGTGAAAGGACAGAATAGCTCAGGCAGGGCATAGATGTGAAGGAGAATACGTGCAAGCTTAGTCACCAAACATCTGGCCAAAGTCTTGCCTCCTTCGGGCTGCTCTTCCAATGGGGGATGCAGCCTGGACCACTGCCAGTGAGTCGGCTAGCACCAGTGATTGGGGTACCACCACGGCACGGTGTTCATCTCGCTTTTCTAAAAACAAACAAGCAAATGCCCCCCTGGAATTTAAATACACAAATGTCTTCTGTTAAAAAACTATGACTGAGGTTGCAGAGTTAGTCACTCAAAAGTCAGGGCTAGCTGTGCAGTTTCAGTCCACTTTCCTTGGAGATGGGCACATGAGTAAATCAAAGGCGTCTCCATGTTTGGGCAGCCTTAGTTCTGACATTTCCTAATCACTGTGTTTTTGCTTTTGCTTTTCCTGAGAAAACTCTCCAGAAACTTTCACAAATAAAGTCTTGTTTTTATGTTTCCTGTTTTTTCCCGAAGACTTTAGATAGAAAAAAAAAAGAAGATATTTTTAATGCAAGCTGTGTTCTCTCAGGACGAACAGAGCAGGAATTGTTAGTGTAATACTGAAGACAATGCTATTATTGCTTAACTTTAATTCTTAAAACTATCAAAATGAACTGGCAGTCTTAATTCTGCCGTTCCCTATTCAGTGTACTTGACTGCTGCCTTTACAAAATATTTTTAGCATGGTTTTGTGTAGGTGACTGCGTGTGTGTAAGAAAGATATGTCATCTTTTTTATTAGCCCACTCATCCACATGCTGTGATGAAAAACCGGCGTGTTTATATGTGTACAAGTATGTCTGTCTGCATAAATTAGAGGTTTTGCATCTGAATCAGGCGATGTGTTTCTGCAGCAGACAGAGCTGCCTTTCTCCCCCAAGACTGTTGAGCCAGTTTCTTGATCTGATCTGTGCAGCCGAGAGGCAGCAGTGGTGCTTTTAGCCCTCTTCCACCATTAAACATATTTGTTATCGTCCTAGAACGAAGCTACAGAGCCAAAGGTATGGAGCCAAACCCAACTTCAACCCTGGCTACCTGGACTCTTTCCATTGACCTTAATAGGACTGTGATCAGACTCCAGCTATAAACAGTTCAAAAAAGATAATGTAGATGCTTATTTTGTTTTCCTTTGGACCACTTCATGTGTTGCACTTAGCTGTGTTTTCTTAGCATCACGTTCACCCTGTAGTTGGCAGGTACCATTATTTAACTTTTACCTGCCAGCTTTGCAGTCATCACGTCTTTGTGTTGGCCTGTGTGTTGGTAGGCTGAAACAAGACTCTGGGAGCACTGGTGCTTGCAGGAGAGATCTTTTCCTCTTGCTTTCCATCCTTCTTTTCCTCTTTACCAGTCGTCTGTGGTCTGACTGAGCTGAGCTTTTATTTGGAGCTGCAGCTTTTCACGAACATTGGAGGAGAATCGTCTTGTGAAGGGGGTGGAACAAGGCACAGTTAAGGATGTAAAGTGCCTGTTTCTAGGGCTTGAAATTTGAGAAAAAAGGAAGGAAAAGCCCTCAGGGAGTCAGGATGGAGGAGTGTGTTTTCAGCATGCAGTTTTGTTGGCATCCGTGCAGCCTGGGGACATGTGCACGAGAGGAAAGGCTGCAGAGAGTCAGAGCTCAGCTCTTCGCCGGGATGCCAAACCTCAGGTGCTTCAGCAGGTTCAGAGACATCAGCCCCGCCTTGATGTCCCTGGAGGTCTGGGGGCAGCGAGGCCGGGCAGCCCCAACACGAAGCCCCCATGCCCCACTCTGACCTCCCAACTGGTAGAGCTGCTGCTCAGTCAGGGCAAGGACAGGTTGATCCAAGGAGGTTGAAGGCTCCAGTTAAACGAGCTCTTCCCTTTTTTTGCCACCCATCTGCAAAAAGGGGCTCAGACAAGCGTCAGCAGCTTGTTTTCCTTGGGTTTGGCCAGGCCTTTTCCAGCACCTGGGATTTCCAGGTGAGCTCCCATCCCAGCGTTGGGCAGCTTGCCCTAGGGACAATCCTTGAAGCTGCCTTGGGTGGAGATAACATAAATAGTGCCCCTCTGCCCCAGAAGTAAATGCTCCCAAAGCACTTCTGCTTCCCTGTTCTTTTTGCTGGGAAGGCAGTGAATCACTCTGGGGTTGGAAAAGTGAAGCTTTAAACTTCTTGGGCTGCAGCTGCTTCTGCAAATGGCATCACTCAGCCAAGCTTCACAGCATTAGACTTCTTGGCTCGGTATCACCCTTTATAAAATATATATTTTCTTGATAGGTCGAGCACCAGCAATTCCCTCGGTTCCATAAAGAACATGAAAGAATGGGTTTTGATGCCCCAGGGAGCTTGCAGTGTGCAGCGTTTTAAGGGAAAGGCCCTCACTTCATGCAGTGCTTTGGATTATTGTTCTTGAATATCCTGTTTCACATTATTTATTGCTGCAGATTTATTTTTTATTGTCTCGTTCCCAGGCAATAAAACACATTGCTGTAACACAGAGACAAATCAAAAGAAAAAGGATCGTTTCACTTTAGGGATGTTTTGGCTGAGCTGATGGACTTCATGGTGGCCCCTGGCTCTCCCGGCATGGGACAAACTGGAAGTCCAGACCCGCACACTGCGGGGATCATGGCTCTGGCCCCACACACCATGGCTCGTTCCTGTTTCTGGCTAGTCTGTCATCGACTCTTGAGGAGGAGGAAGGAGCACTGCTACTTTCTGAGCAAGATTTCAAGGTAGGCGTGTGTGAATTGGATTGTAAATAAGAAACACAGTGGGGTCTGGCTTTCTCGGGTGCAGTTGCTTAAGAGCACTTATGCTGATAGTCACCCATCCACAAACAGATTTTGGCCCCATGTGCAGGCTCTTGACTTGCACAATGCAAGGAAAAGTGATGCCAGAACATAAATTAAGAATCATGAATGGGTAAAACACAAAGGAGCTTATTTTGTGCTAATAGTTTAGCAAAGGCATTCAGACACTTCTAAAGTTAGCACATTGTGCTGCCAAGAGAAACAGTGCAGCAGGGGAAAAATACCTCACTGGATAGTTGTCTACCAGCAGATACGTCCTGTTTTTCAGCCTAGACAAATACAGTGTGACTCTGCCAAGTGTACGCTTTGGTTTTCTTTGCCTTATGTGGGATAAATACTTCCCTCCTCTTCCAAAGTTAGTATAGTAATTAATGAAAAATCAAAGCTGTACCTGATAATAATGTGGTACTTTATCTGTAGCAAAGACTTTCAATCACAGAAATTACCTTGTCCCGTCAATTAGCTGAAACTTCGCTCAGCCTGTAATAGAGACTGCCTAATTCACATGTGGCTTCTGATTGCTCTCCCCAGCGCTGCTGATAGCTGCAGTTAGCATTGTATCAGAGGTACGGCAAAGCAAAACCGTGTGAGAAACAAAATAGGTTTGGCAAATGCGCATTTTATGAACAAAAATGCTGCTCTAAAAATACATGGCCTTGCTCACACTAAGAACTGAGAAGCTAGCAAAAAACATGTTTGAGGTTGCCATGCAGCTTCACTTGGGCTTCCCTGTCCTTGTTTTGTAATACAACTGTAACCGCGAGATCGTGTAATTAAAGACCGTATCAAGTGCATATGCAAAAGTAGACTAAATGAGGGACACATTAGCAATCTTATTTCTGGCACTTCTCAACTTCTGAGTGCCTGACACTGCAGTTTGAATGTTCATGCAATCTTGGGTTTGTGTGTAACATAGGCTGCATTAAATATCCCCCAAGTAACAACACCTGTCACTGAAATATCACAGGGTCTCAGCTGTGCGCTGTATATTGTCAGTAATTACAGTAAGTAACGAGTCTTTGTTATTTTCCTATCACACAGGGCCCAAGGTTAGCTGGGTCCCATTGAACAACCACCCTGCATAGCCACCCGCAGGGCTGCATGTCCTCTCTGGCACGGAGCTCCTCTCTGCCGGAGCCCGAGGCATAGCCCGGGAAGGTGGGGTGCTGCTGGGGACCGCCAGCCTTGGAGCCACGTGCTCTGAGCCTGTTCGCAGGGAGAGGGGCTGCTGCCGCCAGGGAAACGGGCAGCAGGCTCTGCTGAGGGCCTGAAAGAGTCACAGCGGGGACAGGTTGATGGCGATTAATGATTTTATTGCTAGCAATAAGCACACTGCCCCAGATCAGGTCTGGGGCCCTGCCGGCCAGGGTGATGGCGATGTGAGCAGCACCTCAGCCACCGCACTGGGGCTGGGGCTTGCCAGGGCTGTGGTGGAGGAGGTGGGACTAACAGGGACTCCAGGACAGCCCTGCCCTGCCTGCCTAAGCCGGCAGCGTTTGAAAGCAAGGCTGAGCTTGGATCCGACTCCTCCGGGTGTGGAGGAGCTGCCATCACTTGCTAAACTCCTCCTTGTACCTGTCCCAGAAGCTTGGCTGGAGCCGGGCATCCAGCTGAGCAGCTTTGGTCTTGCTGGATCCTTGCCGGCACCCACCGCCCTGGGTACATCCAGGAGCACCTTGGCATCTCCAGGGTGGCAGCGGCTTAAGAAGCTCTCCCTCCAAGCAGAGTCTGAGCACACAGAGGGTTAGTCACATGCAGGGCCTCCGCAGAAACAGGGTCTTTGTTGGCAATGTGCCCCTTTTACCTTTAGCCTAGGGTTGCCATTTCAGTGTATAAATCAGTGAAAGCTTTGGCAGTGGATTAACTTGACATAAACCACATCGCGTTCCTCCTCCACCGACATGTCCAGTCTGTAATTTATGTTCTTTTTTTGATAGATTTCTTTTCTGAGAATAATTTGCATCATCACTCATTTTAAAGATAGATTGTTTTGCGGTGTTTGATAGATCAACCCCAGCACTTGGAAAGCTGGCATCCAGATGTACAGCTTGCAAAACCAAATATTCTCTTGTTCTAGGGAGCAGTGGTGATATGAGATCACCTTATATGGACCTTTCTATCTTCCCCTGCTAGCAGAGAATTGATTTCTTTTGCAATGAAAATTCCTCAAAGCAATCCTTTATCACTTGTAAAAGACGTACAAAATGGGAAAGTACAAGCCAGTGCGTTCAGAGCGAGGAATTATTAACAGTAATGTAACTTAATGGCATGACAGCAGGGATAAATTTGGATCGTGGACTCTGGAGTGAAGGTTCAGGAAATAGCAATCTTCGTTTAAAGATGCAACCCAGAAATTAATCAGGATGAATAATATGATAATATACGAACAGCAGCGTTTAGAAACTCCTAAGGGTTTCAAGGCTCTGTTGAACCAAGCACACATTCTAATAGACAGCTCTGCCTCAGAGAGTTTACAATCTTGTGAGTCGAGGCTGATAAACAGTGGGATAAAGGAAGGATTAATATACTCATTTTGCAAACAGGGAATAAAGCCACAGCATGATTCAGAGCTAAATTTACCAAAAGGGTGCAGGCTTTCCAGTGCTTTGCTCTCAGGTGCTTTGCTTGCTGGAGGCCAGCACAACACCAGCAAATTTGTGGCTCCTGAATGGCTGCACGGAAGAAGTGCCAAGGGTTGGGATCTACTGGGAAAGGAGCTCATGGTGCATGGGAGGTGTGATTCATCCTCAGGGAAGCGGGGAGGGATGGAAGGAGGGAGGGAGGGAAGGACAGATGGATGGATGGATGGATGGACGGACGGATGAGACACTTCCCTCTGAGGAGACCTCAGTGCTTGTCACTGCATTTCAGGGCTCTAATTCAGCCTCTTTGCTCTTGGTAAGTCATTCGTCTTCACACTGAAGGTACCAAATCCTTGAGAATATTTGCTCTGAGGAGCTGATGATGGCCTAGTCGTTTGGCTTCACATTTCCTCTGCTCCTCAACAAGTCTCAGCAAACAGCAAAAATAATTTGGAGAACGAACGGTCGGTAGGTGTGTCTGGGGTGGGCTGCCCCCCATGTGGGTAAACCATGTTACATGAAGGTTACCATGTGAAACACTGCCACAGGTTGCCCAGAGAGGTGGTAGATGCCCCGTCCCTGGAAACATTCAAGGGCTGAACAGGGCTCTGAGCAACCTGATCTAGTTGAAGATGTCCCTGCTCATTGCAGAGGGGTTGGACTAGATGACCTTTAAAGGTCCTTTCAAGCCAAACTATTCTATGATTCTAAGGTGAAAGTGGTGTTGCCCAGGGCATGGTCTGTAAGCTGGGTCTTCCTTCAGGGTGATGTTTTGATGTCAATTATATATTTTCTGCCATTAAAAAAAAGAGGACATTCCTCTTCCTGGCAAGAGAATCCAGTAACCCCAATTCCTCTCTGCTCTTTGGACTGAATTACTTAAGGACGTTACATTGCAGAGCACTAAACCATCCCAAAGCCCACGTTTATACCTAAGTAGTCCTTTATATTCTGTTCTGTTGCTGTCAGACCTTCCTCTACGTTTCTGCCTGGCTCTTAATTTTCTTAGATGCTACCTTGCTTTATTTATGTTTATTAGGACACAGATAAAACATATGTTCTTGGGAAAGAATGTTGCAAGTTTGCAGACTTCTGCCTTCACCTTTTAATGTGATTTTCTGCTCAGAAAAGATGACATACTTGAAAAATGTGAATTGAACATATTTTATGCTTACAGAAGGAAATATATTTTCAAAATAGATGTGTGTCTTTTTCAAAACCTTTGAGGTGAGTTATTCAGCTGGGATTGAAGTGCATTATGTCTTACCATCAATAAATATGCCTGTTTAAATGAGAGGCAGGGCCGTGTTTTCTCAAAGCTATGTTTTCACATTGCTTTGTTTTATAGCTAGGTGTTACTTCTGAGACTGCTCCAGGTTTAAAATTTGTTTGCTGCTTAAGTAGAAATGAATAACACTATTTTGGATTTTCAGTTTATAGAGAAAGGATTTATATACATGTTGCACATTTTTACTGATCTGGAAACAAAGTGGCTTTAATTAGACTCTATAGAGTAGATGCTTGTGAATGAGAAAGAAAGAAAAAAAAAAAAGCCCTTGTTGTTTTACATGTTGAGTTCTGACACCAAATGTAAGAACAACAAAGCTCCTCTGTGCGCCTCCCCAAAGGTCACTTATTACGGTCCGCTATTCTGTTGTGTCTGTGTACACACATACTTGTGTGCGAGCAACTCTTTTGTTTTCCTCATCATCCTTTTCTCTAGGTTGCAATGCCAGCTGTGATGAGCAGATACGCTCCTATTGTCTACCGTAAGACAGTGCCTGGGGAAGTGCAGGAGATGGGAAGATATCTGACTGCATCTCTTTCCCCTCTGATTATAGCAGCTAACCAGGCAAATGGAAGGAATACAGATGAAGAAAGTAATTGAAGCCCAGTTCCTCCTAGGCATTTAAGCATCTTTTTCAAACCTTTGAGGATCTTGGTGCTTTTGTGCTCAGAGCAGAGGGAAGGGGAGGCATTGTGACTGTAGATACATCTAAGGATCATGGTCCCTTGTTGCTGCTCTCCCTTTCATCTCTGCAGGCAATGGGTTGACTGCTGTTGCATTATGGTTGGTGTACCATCAGTGTCTGTAACCCACTGGAGGTGTCTGCAAGGTATTTTTGAATATGGGTGCCATTCAAGGAGGGTATGCTTTGTCTGCAAAAAAATACAAATGTTATGGTAGAGCAGATCATTGGGCTGTTGCAGTTGGTATTGGCACTGAGTAGAGAGGCGGGATGACAAAGTGATAGAGAAAAAATTTTTCCCTTCTCAGCCTCATGTTCTTAATCATCCTTAACAGTAAGCCCAAGAGAAACCAACTCCCTGTGTCCAGGGGACTTTGGCTACATCAACACTGGTGAGCCTGGTCTCTGCCCCGAGGCAGGTTGGCTTTTCTACCCTGGTCTATGCTATGGACCTCTCCTCAACTCCAGAGCTGTGTGGCTCTGTCCATCCATCTGACTTTGGGAATGGTCCCTGCTTTGTACTGTCTCCTGAGCCACGGAAGGAATGCGTGGGAGAGCAGTAGCACATCCAGGCCAAAAGCCTGACAACAGAAAATTGAATTTCCATGCCCAGTCTGGTGCCCTGGTACTTTTAATTTACTAGAATGCTGCACTTCATATCTCCAGCATTCCCAGTGGGTCTATCACATCCTCTAAAAAGAACGCGGTTTATTTCGAATGTACATAAGCTAGTGTGTTGAATGGGACTAGCAACTTTTCCAAAGCATGCCCTGGGTTTTAGAATTGAGTATGTATGTTTGGCTCTTAGCACACATTTTTTCAAGAGCTCCAGAGAGTGTGCCTGCCAAAATATCCATGCTTTCTATATGCAGTATATTCGCTTGCATGCATGGAGGGTACAGGCTGTGAGCAGTGTGTCTGCTATGACATGAAAGTCTTCTTTTAGCTTGGCTCTTAATTTCCAGTAGATGGACACCAAGTGTACCAAGCCAGCTTGATTGATTTGTCTCAGCCTGAAATGTAAAGATTTGTCACTGCTGAGGGCACCTCGATAACAGGACAGAGCTCTCACCAGAATCCTGCAACAATCCTCATGGCCTCCTGCCCCGTAGGCTGAGACATTGAGAGGGAGCAAAGAAGCTGAGAGCTTCTTGCGTTGTTGCAGCAGTGGGAGCTTCAACCCCATGATGCAACTACCAGCTCTCTGTGCAGACAGCAGTGATATCTTAAAATGAGCTTTTCCCTTCTCTTTCCACTGCACGTGCGTTGCTGGGGTTTGGTAGCTAATAGAAGGAACTGTAATGGCTCCTTCTGCACCTGGTGCAAGGCTGGACCATTAGCTGATGCAGCATTTGTATGCCACAGTCCCATGTTGCTGTCTGTCCCTCTTCTGAAGCCATTGCTTTCAGCATCAACCCATTTGGACTATTTGAGTGAGAGCCTTTAGCCATCTTCCTAATCAAGTCTCTGGTCTGTGGGCTGTTTGCCTCTCTGGCCCTGCTAGGAGACACAGCAATTTAAAATTGGAAAGAGAAGAAAAATTGATGTACCAGCTCCTCTTTAACAGAAAAAAAGAGGAAGAAGAAAGGGGTAGATGGCAAATTTCTGTTTCTATTCTCTGTGTGGATGATACTATTTAAACATAGCTGAGCTGACTGACAGTTATAGGAGTGATATTTATTTGGATATTCCTGAAACTTCATTACTGTCCGGGATGCCCTTTGTGAGAGATTTCTGAGATCAGTTCCTAGTGACAGACAGTGTTTCTGCACCACAAGGATGATGGAAAAAATGAATGTTATCTCTTGCTAACAGGAAGGATATTTGCTCCCTGCCAGTGTCTTGATGCTCTGTGTGATGGTCAAAGGCTGGGTTAATCTGATGGGGTTGCTTTTCAGCTCCCAGAGGTGGATGGCATTTGGGATGCAACAATACAAAGTGTTAGCCTCACACGGGACGGATACGCCAGGCTATGGTGTGACGAACAGACTGGAAAATCACAATCTCCTAAATCATTTTGTCAGTTCTGCTTTTTTTTTTTTTTTTTTTTNAAACCAGAACAAACTGTGCTCCTTGCCCCAGAGAAAACGGGAACTTTTAAAGTGAGACTTTTCCCTCCCATACAGTATCCAGTTGCCTGTTAGAGCTGGGCAGTAGCCTTTACAGTCCTTATTTTTGTTTCCAGGAATCTGCCTTATAGTAACCAGCACCGTGGCAAAGGCTCCTTGACAGCATCTCAGGGACTTCAGGCCTGGGTCAGGAGCCAGCAAGGGGCCATTCCCCTGAGGTTGCCTGGAGGCAGCCACACAGTTTTGGAGGCCAGGAGAGTTTATGGACGAGGCCAGGCTATGCCATTTGGTCTCAGGGCAGGGCGTAGGTGCAGCCAGGGCTCAGGGGGAGTGTGCGGGTACACAGCAGCACTGGACTGGGTATGTTAGACAAAATGGTTGAGGCAGAAGCAGATGCGTGAAAACTGTGGTTGGTGTCCAGATGGTTAGGACCCTTTCACCTGCAATGTTATTCACTTACTTACAGTGAAATCAGAACAGGAAAAATTCCCCTGAGGAATCCTGAGCCATGGCCTTGGCTGGCATCACTTAACGTGCATCAGCAGAACATGTCCAGATGGTTAGGACCCTTTCACCTGCAACGTTATTCACTTACTTATAGTGAAATCAGAACAGGAAAAATTCTCCTGAGGAATCCTGAGCCGTGGCCTTGGCTGGCATCACTTAACGTGCATCAGCAGAACACAGCCGGGTTCAGCCGCAACGGTGTGGACTGAAATACTCTGGAGAAATGGAAATGCAGCACTGGGAACCACCAACTAACCTTGTGAAACGGTGACACAGGCACAAGTCTGGCTCTGCACCAGGCAAAGCCTTTCTCACCTTTCTAATTAGTGGGGGTCTCACCGGGGAGTGCAGGAGATTCATGGCCATTTTACCCGATGTGCTTTCTGTAATTTACTGTTCTCATTACAGCACATGAGATGATTTTTCATAGTGAGTCTGGAGGGAACTGGAACTGCGCAAGCATTGTCCAGGCTCTTGTGTCAGAGCCTATTTAATGTCTAAGCTGATTAAAAGCCTGCCTGCTTACAAATCACGTATCATAAAATGGCCTGCTAGCGCTGTGAAGGAGAGAGGGGAAATTTCACAAGGGTGGTGAATCTGAAGTACAAAATCTGAGTGTTGACTTCTAAAGGTTTGAAATCTATACAAAACAGGACCTGGAAAAGATCTTCAGCTCCCCCACCTATAAGCAAGCTTTGGTTTTTAGCACTGCCAAACCCCAGCTAATAGAAATGAATAAAGGTGTTACTGAATAGATTGACATCCTACAACGTTGAAGTACTGAAATAGGAAAGGGACCTCTGGGTACCTTCTTGAGTTGTCTCTTCTCCATGTATCTGATACAGACTCAGTATCAAGTGCTGGGAGAAGACTGTGGCTGAGAGGTGTTGGTGCTCCCCGGTCTCTCACCACGTCTTTCCAAGTGCTGCCCCTTGCTCCTAGCAAAGCGACCAAGCATCTGAGCTGCCAGCCCTCCTCCTGCCCTGGTCCTTTGCAAAGGGGAATTGGCTTCATCTTCCCCTGTAACCGCAGCTGATGCTGCAGAGCAGGCCTTGAGAGCAGGGCTAGCCTCCGAAACATGCCTCCAGAAACGTCCTCTAGAAAAAGAGCTCACACACTGTGTGCACCCAGAGAAAGCCTGCACTCCAGATGATGATCTGGTTACCCTCCTCACCCTCAGGAATGGTGAGATAAGTGATGCTGCTGAAGATAGTTCTGTAACAAATAAACTGACAAGGCTGCATATATAAACTGTGCACCCAGTTTGAACCTCCACCTATCCCAGCAAGGAACAGAAACGCACCACACAAGCTGTGTCCTTAGATCATGGGAGACCAAGAGTGTCATAGTCTGAATTTCAAATACAAGCACTTGTAAGGAATCGACCTTGCAAGACTTGCCAATGCCCTGAAACAAAAGGGTTTATATTGCTTTTAAAATCATATTCTCAGATCCATTATTCCCATTATCCATATAAATGTCTAATCCTCTTTGGAATTGTGTTAAGCTCTTGGCACTGGTACTGTCTTGTGAAGTAGGTTCCAAAGTTGTAAAATTTCTGAGGTTTTTTTTTTTGACATTGTGTAGTTTCTGGCTTGCAGTTTCATTGAATACCCTCTCTTTCTTGTAGCGTGAGAGGAAAAATAACTGTCCTTCCTTCTCATCCCTTTACCCCTGTATTATTCTGTTTACTTCAATTGCTTTTCCTTCTAATCATCCTTTCTCTGAGGTAAGGGTTCCCCATCTTCTCTGGCAGTTGCTGTGTGCCCCTGAACACATCCCGTGCCTTGCTCCAGGAGGATGAAGGCAGGGGCTACAAGCAGATAATGTGACTAGCTTATTTGATGAATACGTTCAAGGAGGGTATAAATATAAGAATATTACAATCTCCTTATGAAAAATAAGCAAGAAGAAAAATGGCTTAATTAATTGAGTAAATTATTCCCTATGGATTACTTGTCCAGTTCTGTCATTAGCACTTAAACATAATGGTGACCAACTAATTAAAAACTGTACAACCAGATTTATCGTCTTGAATAGAAAGAAACGTTGTGCTCAGGCTATTTGAAGGCTGAACTTGGATATTTGCCTTAAATTATCCATACTGATGTGATATATTTGAACACTGATAGTTGTAACAAAGTTTTAAATATAAAATAGTCAGTGTTTAATAACCCCACCAGCTTTATCCCGAATGTTCTTTACTTAATGCACTCCTGTATTTTGTGTAAGGATGAAGAATGGATAATCCCTGAAAGGGGAGGATTATTCAGTTTTTCGTCTTAAAGTTTCAAAGAGCATTTCAAATCCCAGAATTATTTATGTAACATTTCTGAAAATGAAAATCTTTGAAATGCTTGCATTCACTTAAAAGCACACCGTGAAAGGGCCGCAATGACAGGAACTGTTATTTATGTGGGGTGAAAGTCAGCCTTGTTGATCTGATTTTATATTTTAATAGACAGGATTATTGATCCTGTGTTTTCGTGGTGGGTGCTCTAAGCATTTTGTTCCCGGCTTTCTCACAGCTTCACTCAACCTCTCTTTTGCATTGGTGACCTTTCCTGAGCTTTTTCTTTTGCAAAGACCGTGCAGGCAGTGACGGTGGCGGTGAGTGGCACAGACGTCAGTTTTCACTTTGCTCCCCTCTGAAACCTTTCATGTGGTGCTTGGCAAATTGCTTGAGCCTCGCTGACAGCTTTCCTCCTTGCTTTCTTTCCAGGAGTGTCCTGAACAGGTTTCATAACTGAGGTTCCTTATGTCTTAGAAAAATACCTATGTAAGTAATCTTCCATGCACAATAAAAGCTGGTGGCGTTTTATATTGAGAACATTTTATGGGCTGGAATTCTCTGCATCTTTGCAGAAATTTAATTTAATTAAATTTTGACAGGTAATTTATAACTGCCCTGAAAAAAATCAGAAAGAGCCTTTCTAATGCTCCAGATAATACTGCAACTTGTGTACTCATGAGGAGCACAATCAGCTGGGCTGGTGCTGGCTGGTAGGTCAGAGTTGGCAAACCTTGGGGGGGTTTTGGCAGGATGGGAGGTCAAGGAGCAGTTTCCAAACATGGATTCCCACGCGGGTGGCTGTCGGGGGAGGGATGGCAGGGATGGAGGGTGCTCCGGCAAAGGTCTCTCCTCCCTGCGATGTGTCCCGAGCCTCTCCAGGGGCTGGAGATAGGCTTCGCTCAAGCAGGTCTTGAGGTCCATAAACAGAGCGTGCAGCTGGCTGCTCAATCAGTGGCATGTATTGGGATATTTTCCGTCTCCCAAGGCACAAGGCGATACAGCATCTGTCTCACCTCCCCAAGACCTCATCCACAGGCAGAGAGAGGCAGCGAGTTTGTAGGGACAGCTTGATACGGGTGGTCCCCTGGTCTGTGGTGGGGTCTGGGAGGAGCGACGCCGCCGCACAGCACCCAGAGGTCTCCTTCCTCAGCCAGCTCCACACAGAGAGTTTGTACAAAACACCTAAACATTAACTACATTTTTACACTAAGGAAAAGAAACGGCAGCCTGCGGTTTCCTAGTATGAACCAGAAAACTGTGCCTGCAAGCAGCACTGTCTTCACTTATAACACATTTTGGCCGACTTGAAAGAAAAAATTATCCCAGCCATAGGGCTGGGTCTATTTACAGGACAAATTCATGGTGTTAAAGGGCACCAAATAGGTGAAATTTGGTCTCCCAAACTGAGAACAGCTTCATATATTCTAATACAAGGGGTCAGCAATTTGGTTAGTAGTAGATTAACATTTTAGACCAAGTATTATAGTAAGTCTGTAAATTGGCAAGCCAGTTTCTCACAATACTCAATAATTCAATTCCTGCTTTCACCCCATAATGTCCAGCAGGAAGAGTAAGAACCCATTTAAGGCAAATGCAAATGAACAAAACTGGACTTTTGCTGGATTTGTAGCTTTGCTCCTCTGCATCTCTGGCTCTTGTTATCACACAGAGCTGATTAGAAAATACATAAAACCTAAAAATGTGAAAACATAAAGTGTAAATCATCTACTGGAGGCATCCTCAAGACGAATACTTTAAAAGTGAAATTACGCCTTACTCGTAGGAGGCAGGAGTAACCAGAAAACCTCAAAAATAGCAGAATGAACAAGTATTTGAGGGCTGGGGGCTGGCTGGGGCTGCGGGCACGGTCTGCTCCGTAAGGAGGTACCAGGAGCGACGGTTTGCAGAGAAGCAGTGCATTCCTGGGGAGGCACAGGGCCAGAGCTGGAGTGACTGAGCAAGGCGGGATGTGAAATACGACCCCTGAAACACATTGCCTGCAGTGTCATGTTACGTGGAGAAGTGGAATGTATACATAAACCATGGAAAATGATTAATTTACAGGGAGTTAGAGGCGCAGAGGTTGCGTCACTGACAGCCCATCCAAATTCCCTGATCTTATCCAAGTTCTTAAGTTATTTCCCAGTAATCCATAGAATTAGAACTTTCAAAGAGCAGTAATTATGCCCATTAAAGTTTTAGCAACAGGATATTTATATATTATACAATAGCATCAGCTGTGTATGAAGCAGATAAACATTTTAATGCAAGCTGAAACTCAGAAACTTTTCTCTCCCTGTTCCAGTTGGCGGCTGCGCTCCAGCCTGCCAGGGCTCTGCCGAACACAGCTGCAAAGAGCTAGCAGCAGAAGGTAGCTTCAGGGGAGCCTGAAGATGCTTATATTGTCCATCTGGAAAGCAAATCAAAGGATGTCATTAATTTTCTGACAAATAATGGTGCTAGAATAGCTCAAATGCCAAAATAGTTTCCTTGTAAGGCTGCTTTACTTACCATGATCAATAAGAATCTAATTTTGGGGCGGAAACCGTGCAACTAGTAAGCGTAACTGTTCTGCGTTGTGCATGTGCTGTGGGGTCCTGGCTGGCAGAAGAGCTGGACGTTGTTATAGCAGGCGGGGACAGAAAGGGCACAACCGCCGCTCTCCCCGTGGCGATGCGCGCCGTGCTGAGCAGGACAGCAGGCACCGCTCGGAAAGTGAGTCATGTAGCGCCACGGCAATCTTCATCCCCCCCGCCCCGAAATGATGGATTAAGGTCTTCATGAAGGACGCTTGAGTGACGCAGGCAGCCAGCAAGGCAGCGGTGGGTTTTGGGATGCTGGCTTGCCTCTTCCCCCATTGCCTTCCTGTTGTTTGCTCTCCGCCAGCACTGTCACTCCCATCGTTTCACAACAGGGACGGTTTTGAATTTAGTTATTGTGATGCACACAATCAGCATTATATTATTCATTTTCTTATGTTCTTTTACCGCAGCGATACATTTTCTTTTTTTCCAAACCCAGGCTCCTGCAACGGCCCCCGCGTAGTCCTGGCTGTGTCTATGGTGGTTCGCAGTGTGCTTTCCCCGCACACGTGCCTGTTTTATTCTTAGAACAAATTCACTTGCTGATGGTATCTTTGGTCTTTTCTGTCACAGTTTGGGTGTGTACTCAGAAACTCTCCATAAAGATAAAATTTTGTCTGCCTGAATAGCTCGAGTGGGCGGTTACGTAGACATTGAATAGCACAAGCCACAAGCCCAGTCTTTTGGGATATACTATTTTTTTTAGCTCTACCTGTGGATCCATTTCTTGCCTATGCCTTAGTATAAAATCACTGCTTCCTTAATAGTGCTTAAAAAATTCTGTGTGATCTCGCAACTGTTAATTACATTATAATTCATACGGAAGTGGTGACTCTGTGTGTGTAAAAGTCATTCAGCTGATTCCTGCCACTTCCTCTCTCACTACTGATCTCTTAAAATTTTATCCCAGTAGCAGAGAAGGCTCTTGAGCAAAAGCAGCGCACTGCAACTGCTTTGCAAAACCATTGCAAAATATAGGCTCTTCCACCAAGGGTTAGCAGTCTGAGTGAACAGGGCGGTAAAGGAAGTGCCATCATTTCACATTGAGAAAGAGTATCTTACAGAGAAAATAAGTGACATACAGGTCTGAGAGTGCAGAGAAGTTGTTTCTGAAGCTCAGGGGAAGGAACTGTTACCCACAACACTCGGGGAAGACAGCACTTGATTTCTTCATAGCAGATGCCAAGGAAAATATTCAAACGCTTTAAATTAATGGTCCTATCAAGGTAGTTATCAGCTTGTACGATCGGCAAGGAATGAAATGTGCATGGTACAATCAATTAAATGTACAATCTGCCCATGGGAACGAGGTGGACCACAGCAGATTAACACACTGTCAGGGTGACACAGAACACGTACGGAGCCCCACCACACTGCGTGTGGAAGATGTGCTCATCACCGCAACGGCGGCAGAGTCGGAGCTGCTTTATCCACTGAAAACTGGTTCCATGTGAATCGTATGGAGATATTTATCATATTCCCTCCGGAGCTGGGGGTTGTTTGCTTAACTCCCCACGCTGCCTGGGGAGGACAATTCACACCATAAGCAGCAGCCACCAAACTTCGCAGGGCTGTGACACCGCTGCAAAAATAGAAGCAGTGCCCCGCTTTAAAATGGTTTGAAACCGCTGCGTTGCTCAAGCTGTGTGGTGCCATGGGGGGAAGCACAAAAGGGAAAGCAGTCTTTTATCATAAAACAGGGTTTCTCTTTGAGTCCTGTAGGGCGGGGATGGGTCACGGGCCGGAGCACGGCCTCGACTGCTGTGGGTGAAAAGGCGTTTCTGTTCAGCGAGTGTTCATTGATCTGTGTGAAAAGAGTTGGTGGAGACCAAGCCGCCTGCTCCCTCCCAAGGCTCGTCCTTTCGGGGCTGCGTGGGTGGATGCTCTGAGCACATCTGCTCGTGGGAAGCCTGTTTGGGGCCAAACAGAGGGCTCCAGCTTCCTCCAATGGTGGAAACACAAATTTTTCTTTAAAAAAGAAAAGGTCAGGGGCTGCTTTGGCTTGCGGGAAACGTTCCTGTCTCTCAGTTAGAGAAGCAAGATCAATTCCCTGGTGATTCAGAGGTGTGAGATAGATGGACTGGAGGTTGAGGAGGTGGCCTCGGTCTCTGGAGGGTGGCAGCCAGGCCGTGGGTGTGCCAGATGGCACCGCTGGATGGGCAGCTCTACTTCAGAGGTGTGGTGGTACCTGCACCAGCCATCAACAGCCTCCCAGGACACAAAAAACACCAAATGTTGTCACAGGCAGTTCTGCTCCTTGTGTAGTTGGTTTATTCGCTTGGAGCCCTTTGTGTTCCTCCCCCCTGCCCTCTGCTCTGGGCTCCAAGACCCAGCTGCTGGGAATTGCCCTGGCCACTGGTAAGGTAGGGATGTCCAGACCGAACCCACAATCCCCACAGGAGTCGTGCATCTTTGAGTCTGTAAAGGCTGCTCTTCTCTCTCCCCAGGCGCTTCAGGGATTTAGCTGCACCAGTATAATGTATA
The DNA here is from genome assembly GCA_003993805.1 of Himantopus leucocephalus. NCBI lineage: Eukaryota > Metazoa > Chordata > Aves > Charadriiformes > Recurvirostridae > Himantopus > Himantopus leucocephalus. The sequence continues at coordinate 111,090,298 of RSEF01000003.1, forward strand.
TTTAGAAATCCAAATAAGAGAGCCTGTGGGGCACCCGGCCACTGTGGCAGTGTGGGAATGGTGGGAATAAAACATCCCAGTTGTTTCCAGACCTTTCACTTGGATTTGCTCTTACGTTTTCTGCATCGCTTTGATCTCTGATCTAAAAGGCTCTGTTTGTCTCAAAAGCCAGTTTCAAGTTATCCAAAGAAACATGCAGATGGTCTGAACCATCAAATAAAGTTTCTCCAGCTAAACTTGTGGGTTTAAAATGTCCCAGGGCACTGAGTAGTTAATTAATTTCCAAACTCTTTGTGTAACAACTCTAACTCTTCACCTCAGTACTGTCCCTCATTCTGGGACAAAAAAATGGATTTTCTCCTTGCTTCTGGAACTATTATTCAACCAGGCATTTGCTATTTCAATGGCTGTGATCTGCAAAGCTTTGCAGTGCATATTATTTCAGATGGTTCATAGGAAACCAATTTTAGCTGTGACAAAATGTTCTGAACTTGCTACCACATTTTTATTGCTCTTTGGCTCTGGATTGATTTTCTCTTATTAGCTGGAGCTGACTGTGGCTTTTTTTATCAGACAATCCTGGAAAGCAGCAAATCCGTCTGCAGCTCAGCTGCACAAAGCGAAGTTGCTTTGCTTATTGATGCATGCTTTTAGATCGCTTAAAGTGTAACAAGAGTCAGCAATTTAGCTGAATAGGTTTGGTTTTCAGCTTTGATTGAAATTCACAGTTTAGAACATTAGCAGAATTAATTTGGTGGAGATTCTGATCTTTTCCAGTTAATTTGAATGAAGTGAGGTATGTAAATGTATGTACTTTGCAAGCTGTTATCTTTACCATTTCAAAACAAGATTGATTCGGGCAAAAAGCTTTAAAATCCAAGCAGAGGATGATTGCTGGAGGCCTTGACTGCAGAAGAGGGTTGTGATTTTGCCTGGAGTTTGTAGGGACAGATTGATATGGTGTTTTTGCAGAGCTGAGGAGAGAGATGAAGGCAATTTTGACGGCAGTGAATGTCATTTAAAGGCAGAGAGAGCAAAGATGCCTGGCTGCAGGAGGCAGAATATCCTGGCTGATATTTTTAATGGAAACTCCTTAGGTGGGAAATGGTATCTGAGGAACCTGTGGGATACAAGACGCAGCTGGGAGACAAAGCTGAAGATCTCTACAATTCACTCTCTACAATTACCTGAAAGGAGGTTGTAGAGAGATGGGGACTGACCTCTTCTCCCTAGTGACAAGTGATAGGATGAGAGGTAATGGGTTCAAGTTGAGCCAGGTGAGGTTTAGGTTGGATATTAGGAAAATTTTTTTCACTGAGAGGGTTATCCAACATTGGAATAGGCTGCCCAGGGAGGTGGTGGATTTGCCATCCCTGGAGGTGTTTAAAAAAAGGGTAGAGGTGGTACTTGGGGATATGGTTTAGATGTGGTTTTGTCAGGTTAGGTTAATGGTTGGACTAGATGATCTGAAAGGTCCCTTCCAACCTTAACAATTCTATGATTCTATGATTCTAAGATCCTGGAGTTCAGACAGGGCTTTGAGGAGGCTATGGAGGGGATACTAGGCAGCTGAATATTTTGACGTGTATGTTGAATTAGATGATTAATCCACAGGAAGAAAAATTACCCGGGAGAGCCTGTGATCATGGGGGCAGGGGAAGCAGCTGAACCAGACTTGAAGCATACACTGACTAAGCTAGAGAAGTAAAAGGATAAGGGAAGAGGAGGCAGCAGTAGAGCAGCCAGCTCTACACAGAGAGAGGTGGAGAAGGGGAGGTAGCCACAGGATGTAGCTGGGAACGAGGTACCCCATTATGGAGGCAGAGCTGAAATACCTTTACCATCACCCTGACGCTCCCAAAGCTCCACTCTCCTGTTGGACCTTGGCTTCATGCAGGCAGGAGTGCAAGTGTTTGGGTCCAGGCAGGCAACAAACAGACAAGTCAAGTGGGAACTTGATAGCCAGGAAAGGAGTAAAGCCCGTGGGAGAGGCCTGAGCTTTGCTCACAGAGCTGCCTGAGCAGCCAGCACCAGGGGAGTCTCCCGATGACCCTCTGGGGAAGAGGGACCACCAGACACCACATCATCAGGCTGCAGCATCTGGTGAACATCCTTAAATTCACACAAACATGGCATGCTGTTGTAGGACACTTTGGAGAGCAAGAGTCTATATGGGCTGGGGAGTGATGGCCTGTATAAAACAGTATTTTGCATTGATAACTTTTGCCAGAATAACCTCATAGAATCACAGAAGAGTTTGGGTTGGAAGAGACCTTTACAGATCATCTTGGCCAACCTCCCAGCCATGGGTAGGGATATCTTTCACTAGCTCAGGTTGCTCAGAGCCCTGTCCAACCTGACCTTTGGCACTTCCATTGATGGGGCATCCACAACTTCTCTGGGCAACCTGTGCTAGTGTCTCACCATCCTCACCATAAAAAAATTATTCTTTATGTCCAATCTAAATCTACTCTCTATCAGTTTAAAACCCTTGCCCCTTGTCCTGTCACTACATACAGACCCTGGTAAAAAGTGTCTCTATCTCTCTATTTACTCCTTTCCTCTCCCATACAGCTCCCCGTAGGTTTGTTCTATTTTTTTTCCCCCAGCAGAAAATGTGATGGTTGTTTATTGCTAGACACTGATTTATTTTTAGTGCTTCAGTATACATATTCACTTCTTGGGCTGAAAATGATAACATGACACAGTTTGCTTTTACAGTGGAGGATCATGTTAGCATGATTAATTTTCAGCATTGAATAGTGCTGCACTCAAGGCAGGTGCTCGTATTTTTGAGACAGTTTGTCCATATTCTAGTATTAGCTAGTATTTCCTTGCTCAGCATTTATGCCTGTGAAAAGAGCTTTCCTACAATACAAAGTCACTAAAAAATTTTCCAGCAAGAAGGAGATATGCATCTAAATAAGCCCTCTTTCAAATGCAGTTTCAAATCTTCCCTGCTTGGAAAGGGGGGGATCTCTGTAAATAAACAAGGCATGGCAGTGGTCCCACTAGGGAAAGGGCTACGGCAAGTGCCATTGGGAAAAGCTTTGCTTTCTCATGCACGTGGATCTGTGCCGCTGTCACCAGTGTTTGTCCTCCAGCGATGCCTTGGCTTGCTATGCAGTCCGCCAGCAGATGCAGTGAGATGGTCAGCTCGGCTCTACAGAGGAGATGCTGAGGAAGAGCCGCAGACAGCAGCAGGGCAGAGCACAGACCCCGGCTTTCACTGCCCTGGCAGTGCCTGTCCACCAGCTGATGCTGCATCTCCACTAGCTGTGGGAACTCCAGCACTGGTCGTCATTGCCTGGTCATCAGTGCTAGCTTCCCTCTCATCTGGTAAGATTTAAGGATGAAAGCAGGCTGTATCCCTCGGCTCGCCCTTAAAAGGGAAGGAAACATTGCTTTAGTGGCCTTCGGGGTCTTCTCTTAGAAGAAACAAAGAGAGCTTTGCCACCAGTTCCCCAGAACAGGCTGCAACATCAGTGCCTTTAAGGGCTGCAAAATATGAAAGATAATAAAACTGTCAAAGAAAGCTTTAAAGTCCAATGTGTGGGAGTAACACGAAGGGCACCAAGCAAGACAAATAAATACATGGCTGCAAAGACTTTGTTGTTGTACCACAAATTACATAGAACGCTGTGGGCATGGGGAGAAGCTTTATGGTTTCTCTCTCCGTGGTGGTTTTCCACTGCAGGTGATAAGTATGTCACATCAATTGTCATCTGGATCTTGTTTCCTCAAAGCATTTAAAAAATGTTCCAAGTTACATTTCCAACTTATTCCACTGAACACCTCCAAAACCACACCAGGATAAGTGAATTAGCAGCAGCACTTCACATTTAGAAGCTCTAAGGATTACAGAATGCTTATGCAGTATAAGCAAATCCTCCATTTCTCACCATTAAAATTAGTCTTTTTATCCAAAGTTGGGCACAAGAGTAAATCAGACTAATTTTTAAAACACTGAGCACTCAACAGCTCTGGTTTCTGAGAAAGCCATAGGCTGTTGAATACATCTGAAGATCAAGCCGTGTATTGCAGTGCTTACATTTTTACTTAGAAGACTAGTGCTAAGCACTCAGTTCCAAAAACCTTTCCATAAATAATTTGCCAAGAACACAAAACATCATATGATAGATGTAAACCAGGAGAAAGCCAGGAGATGTGATTTCTAATTTTGTTGCCAATCATAGTAAGTCTGTCTCTGCTGTGCTAATATTTATTGTGAGTCTTAAAAGTTCCACTACTTGCACTGTGCCACCAGGCATGAATCCCAGGATTTTTGGAAGCCCTGAGAATGTACCTTAGTGACACCATATCCAGAAGGCTACTAAAGAGGTTCTGTATTGAAAATCTCTGTGGAATAGCTGATTTCTTGATTGTGCAGCCAGACAGAAAAGTAGGGGGAAAAATTAGCTGTCAATCAAACTCAATGTGTTCTGCAGCTTTGCAGGCATTTCTTTTCTGGATCGGAAGTCCTTTTGAAAAACAGTGTTTGATTTCAGCCAAACCAACCAACTTAGGCCTGCTATGAAATGTCTCATTTTTGGTATCTGTGGGAAAAAGAAAAAGCAGAGTAGGAGCATAGGTGTAAAAAGTGGGGTGGTGTTTGTCCATTTTTACAACGTAGTTTAGGTTTTCCTGGGTTCTCCCAAGGTAGAGGGAATCCAAGTTGAAAATGTTTTTCTCTCCTTGACAGTGTGTGAACCTGTGTTCAGGAAAAGGCTTTAACTCAGGGATTTATTGGGCATTGCAGGGAGGGTACAACAGTCCTTGCTGCTGAAGATGCCCAGATAAATCCCTTGAGAAGAGCAGACCCAGGCATACCAAGATCCCCAGGTCCCAGCTCTATGCAGCTCCCCTGACACCATGCCCAGGGTGAGGCACGAGCTGCTGTCTCTTCCCAACAACCAACCTGCACCTCCTGAAATGGGACCCCAGCAGATGGTTAGTGCTGTGCTGTGCAAATCCACTTGCATCATAGAACCATAGAATCGTCAAATGGTTAGAGTTGGAAGGGATCTTGAAGATCATCTAGTTCCAACCCCCCTGCCATGGGCAGGGACACCTCCCCCTAGACCAAGATACTCAAAGACCCCTCCAGCATGGCCTTGAACATTTCCAGAGATGGGGTCTCAGCAACTTCTCTGCACAACCTGTTCCAGTGTCTCACCACCCTCAGAGTAAAGAATTTCTTCCTCATATCTAATCTAAATTTACCCTCTTTCAGTTTAAAACCGTTTCCCCTCGTCCTGTCACTACACTCCCTGATAAGGAGTCCCTCCCCAGCTTTCCTGTAGGCCCCCTTTCAGTACTGGAAGGCTGCTAAAAGGTGACCCTGAGCGTTCTCTTCTCCAGGCTGAACAACCCCGACTCTTTCAGCCTGTCCTCATAGAAGAGGTGCTCCAGCCCTCTGATCATTTTCATAGCCCTCCTCATGTCATGAGAGCACAGTATATATTCTTGAGCTCTAAAAATCCCATTGCCTGCCATGTTGCTGTTTAAAAATACTGCTAGGTAGTATGCCGTTTTCTGGAGTATGTCCTGAGAAGGGCAATGAAGCTGGTGAGGGGTCTGGAGAACAAGT